>OX438930.1:5366926-6014426 GCA_949316025.1 Lapara coniferarum | reverse complement strand
TGATGATGGTGCGAGCGGCTCGTGGTGGGAACCCAATGTTCCCGCAGAGGTCGTTCAGTTGTGCCCACAACGCGTTGTATGGTCGCCTGGAGACCTCATCGCCGATGGTCGCCTTGTGGTAGTCCATGGTATCGTACGGACTGACGGTGGTCACCCAACCGAGGTGGTAAGTGAGGATGTGCGTTAGCAATGTGCTGATGAAGCTGTAACAAGAAACGAATTTCAGTAATAATAAGTTCACAATTTGCGTAAAAGTACGCGTCATGGTCTAAAAAATTATTGCAATGCGTAAACTAATTGGTTTTATTATTGTCAAAGCGACAAAAAATATTAAGCGACCGTTTCTTCACATAGTTTTTTTCATCCTATTATTCTTAATTTCTTTTAATTCTATAGCATGCATTGTCTATCATTTATACTCATTATCCTCATCCTATACATGAAAACGTGTGTGTGTTGGCCTTCTGTTATATATTTTTTATACCACTTATGTATGTTAGCTTTAGGTTTTCTAAATTTAAGGCTCATTTATTCAAATATAAATGTGATGAATAATAACGCGCGAGCATTAAAAAGCAATTTACAATCTACACTTGCAAGGTCAAGAAGCCTTAAATGTTATGAAGCGTCCTTCACGTGATCGTAGTATCTAATGTTAGATAACGAACACCGTCACTTCGACTTAATATCTAGATTTATCTAAGTACATAACACGTATGGGTATCATTCATAAATCTCAATAAATTATGAAAAAAAATTGCACACTACAGAAATTGCAAAAACTAAAATTGTTGGTATTATGAGCTTAAAATACAAGCTACGCCTAGATAACTTCATTGATTATAATATATTATTTCGACTAGATTTAGCTCGCGGCTCAGGACGCTATAAAACATTTTCACGGGATAAAAGGTAGCCTATGTGTTAATCCAGGATATGATCTACCCGTGTGCCAAATTTCATCGAAATCCGTTCAGTAGTTCGGAGATGCGTAGTAACAAACAGAAAAATATATAAAAAAAAATGTAAAAATAGCTGTTTTCCTTTACTTTTCTTTAGTCGCCCCCCCCCCCCCCTTTCTTTTTTTTTATCACATTTCTTTAAATGTACAGACACACCAGTTCTACTGCTTTATTATACGTATAGATAATTAATTCAGAGATTATATTTTGCCCTTAATAACCATCAAACGAAAACAAACAAGAAAAATGTGTGTTTCACCAATATCCCACGCGACTTCTAAAATCGTGGCCGTGTAAATAAAAATATCGAATAAACACAATAATAATATTATTATGAAGCAAATTGTACATTGTAAAACGACACCGGTTTGTAACGGCCCTACTTGTTTACGTTATATAATGTCTCGGAAAAATTGTTTTCCTTTATTTAATTTGGCGTTTTCTTAGCTATGTCTATGGCTATGTCAAACCGTAAACATTGTAATAAAATTTATAGTAAACGCAAACATTAAAAATGCATAATGAAGCAACATCACAAGATCATCCGGGGGTCACGGGTGGGCGGGACGTGCCGCCCACCCATTAGTCTAGCCAACTTCTGTGACCCCCGTGATGGACATGTCCGAGGCAGCGTGTTTCACGCTGCCTCGGACACCAAAAGGTGGACACGGTACGGTGTTTCGGGGGCTTCTGAGCCCCCGCAACAGGAAAAGGACCGCAAAAAAGCGGTACGCGCAGGGGCGGTTGCGGACGACAACTTAGACGTGAGTCGGAGGAAGCCCGCAGCCGTCCCTAATGAGCCGAAGATGGCCATATTAAAAAAAAAAAAATCACAACACGAACATGAACAGGCCTCAGAAAATAATCACCAAACGACGCAAATCTCGAACATTAAAATATTTTAAGCAATATAATAATTCTCATTAGTTAATTGTTATTGCACAACAATGCTCGTCAATTTGCTCACGTCAACGTCGCGGGGTGAAAAAAAAACATGTATATGCCAATCTCGTGACGAGCGCGTAATCATTCGAGTACAGAAATAGTTCGCATGAGCGTACCTGCCATTTTAAACATATTTTTATATACATTTCCATTCACACATTCGCTTAATTACCGGTCGCACGGTCTCTACGACACGACGCGTTGGACGATGTCCAAACAATCGTAGCGTAATTGGTTCAATACGATTAATTGTAACGATTATTATCTTGAAGTTGTACGTGGACGTGGACCGGATTCTAGTTCTGTCTAGGCGAAATGTGGACCAGACGAATTCTATTATTTAAGACTAAGATGAACGTCAGACTTCTGACATTAAATTCGATAAAGCATCACGTTATTAAAGCTATTCACTCCTAAACATTATTATTTATATTGTGGCTGTCTTCTAGTCGTATGAGTGACCTTTCCGTGTACCAAACTACAAACAACTACTAATCTACAAATTAAATAATAAATGTACATTTATGATTCATATTGGCATACTGACATTCTACGGAACCTCACTACTAAGACTGAGACGTTCTGGAACATTATTTTTATAGCTCCAGACACATTTGTCACAATGGTTGTTTTTATCAACAGTTGTGTGTATTGACAACACTTTCAAATACTAAAATAAATACGTTTAAGTGATAATAAACATCACGAAAAAATTTATTTGTAAAACTGGAAATGAAATGAACTAATGAAGCGCGTGCAGTCGATATTTTTACGAAGTGATACTACTTGAACTGCACAATATTGATGGCAGCGTATGCCATAATCCTCTTGCAGTTAAAGCGTTTAATGTATGAACAGACTTATACTGTCTATCTGTTACAACCGTAAATGGATGCAAGTTAATAAGAATTAGCAGTTTACTACATAATATTATGTGCCTACATTTCATCTTTCTTCCTATGCGGCATACCGGTAGCTAGCATAATCAAGTGCCATTGAACTCTACATGTCTCAGAACAATAGCGCAGCGTGGTTGGGGCGGACGGGGAGGAGGGGTGGACGGGGGGTTTTTTAAGGGGGCGACAAAATGCGCAAAATAAAACATTTTAAAATTAAACTTTCGATGACGATGTGGGAGGACGTGTGATTTGTTTGTTGTAATGACCTTCTTTATGGTCCATAGGAGCGCAAATTTTGGGTACGCCCCGGGCGGTAAGAAACCACGCTACGTCATTGCCTCAGAGTGACCAATGTGTTTTTTTTTTCAGGATCCTGAGTGATGGCAGTGGTGACCAATCATAGCTCTTATCAACCGAAACCGCTCAACTTTTTCAATTGTACTAACATTTTACAACTACACAATTACAGGTACTAGAACAAAATTTTATTGCATCTGTTCCAGGCAGTGTAAATAAAAAAGACATTTATTAATACTGTTTGCTGTTTTAATTCGACACAATGAAGACAAACTTTAAAATCATGTGATTTGCGTGTTGCGACCTAGACGCGGACGGATCCGGCGCGTCACCGCCACACCAACCCGAGTGACAGACGTGTATGCATGTTGCGGATGGTTTGGTAAATAGTATACTTTATGATATGTCTAGACTATTGACAGGAGACATAAATCTTGTTTTTTTATATGCTAAAAAAGTAAATATATTGTATTTGACCGTACCGAGTAGATCAATAATAAAATCTCAAGATAGCAATAAAATTGAATTTCGATATCTGTGTATTTTACGCAATAATATAATTAGAAGGATTTCATGCACGTAGTATTCATTTGATGCAAAATATTTACAAATTAGCCACTCCAAGTTTGATTACTACTAATGATAACAACGCTTCCCGAAAATCTACAAATCATAATAAAACGCTTATATTTAAAAAAAAACACGAAATAAAATATTATTTCCGAACTCCTAGAAAAACAAATCTCACATTACCACATATAAAAGTAATATTTATTATACACGATCAAAACAAATTAAAGCAGATATATTAGACATATATTTATAGCACTACTAAAGACATTTAGCAAATTGCCTGATCTCAAACCTTGCCAACGGCATGTTCACGTAATAAAGCTCTTTTTTTATTATTTTATCACCGTGTCACGTGCATTTCGTAGGTAAGAATTTTTGACATCAACGAGTTTAATACAAAAATGCGAATTATTAGCGCGCGCTTGATCTATTTCTGAATAAAATTACACAGTTGCGAAGCGATATATCGCCTCACGTGATAGTGGGGCCGTTATTTATTCAGTGTTAAAATTAATCTGGCTCGTTTGCGTCGTTGTATTACGGTATAACTGCAATGAGGTCTTGGGTTCGATTCCCGGGTCGGGCAAAGTGATATTGGGTTTTAAATTCAGTATCAGCCCGGAGTTTGGGATTTGTGCCCGATACGGCGATATGCTTGCCCCCTATCACATCATGAGACGGAATACGCACGGCAAAAAGTAGGTGCACTAGTTGCGCCTCTGCCTACCCCTTCGAGGATAACAGGCATAAGTGTGTGTTTGTTAAAATTAATTTCGAAACTAGAATAGCACTGAATTACGTTAATACGTACGTGAATGTAAAATTCCATAAAGCGAAAATTAATGTGTACTTCATATATCTCAATGCACCGAATATTGCAATGAAATGACTCCTTCAACGCAGTTATGATTTGATACGAAACTTGATGAGCGGACAAACGTCAAAAGGCCATAGCGTGCCGGTACCATAATGAAACAATCATGGCACGAATTCTGCTTCTAAATCTGCACAATATGCTGCAAGAACTTCCTAGTGTACACTTAGCATTAATGAAATAAAGGCGGTGGTACACTTACAAGTTGGTGTCTTTGGTGTCGGCGATGGTGAGTACGGCGCACAGGTCCGCTAGCAGTGAGTCGGCGGCCTTGCTGGCTGCGCGTGCGTCACTCGTGACTAAGCTCAGCCACACCGGCTGCAGCCGCGGTCCGTAGACTAGGTCCGACAACCTGCAACAGCACTGATTTTAGCGTAACGCTGATGGATATCTAATTACATACATTTACACTCACGCCTGTTATCCCCGAAGGGATACGCAGAGGCGCAACTAGTGCACCCACTTTTCGCAGACATTCCGTCCCATGATGTGATAGGGGGCGAGCCTATCGCCATATCGGGCACAAATTCCAGACTCCGGGCTGATACTGAATAGAAAAACTCAATATCACTTTGCCCGACCCGGGGATCGAACCCGAGACCTCAGCTTTGCAGTCGTACTGTAATACCACTACGCCACCGAGGCAGTCAGGCAGGTTATCTAATTATTGGGGCTTTATTCTCTATGATTTAAATTCGTAACACGGCCGTGTTAAGTTTTTTTTATGTAGTTAGCGTGAAATGGTATTCAGTATCATGTGTACCAATTTCAGGGCATTTCATCTATAAACGCGATCAGAGGCGCTGTCATTACGCGTGGTATAGAGAATAAGGGTTCTAATCGGTCAAACTGATCTGTAAATCTGTCTGACTGATTTCCAACAATAACGTACGTTTAATGTTTATTCCTCTAACCATATCTCCTATAAATCAGACCTATCCGACATTTTAAGAGTTGATCATACAAGTTACTATTTTTGTGGGACGTCGGCGTTTAACAACCTAATATTATGGTTTTCTATTTTAATCGTTAAAGGGCGTGAAAAATAAAACACGTAATGATGAGCCGTTTATATTTTACGTATTTATCGATCAAATAATATTGCTTTATTGATATTAACTGCTGATATATTTATTTCTATTGAAAGAAAGAGCAAATAAATTGAGACAGTTAAAATGTTTAAATTTTATTATGATATCGGGAAACAAAATTATTTCAAAAAGGAGAATATTAGCTAAGTATCAATAAAATAAATTACAATCAGGTCAAGAGGATGGTTATGATAAATCATTTAATTTCAAACATTTGTCATTCCTAATTCGGGAAGTAAGGTCATCGGCAATCCACTGAAGCATACAAATGTCAAATAATTAGAAAGTCGTTGCACTCGCAGCAATAAATAATAATCCTGAAATTTTAAAACGAATGGAAGAAATCTGGCATAAGTCACACACACTTCATTCGCACCGAGAGCCTCTCAAGGCTAGCTCATAACAAAATACTAGAATATATTTTTCATACTAGTTTAACTTGCCAAAGCATCTTAATCATATTCGGGAAAGGAAAAAACTAAATGTCATCAAAAATCTATCCGCTTTTCCAACGTCCTACAATCAACACGAAGATTTTTGAAATGGCTTATTCTGGATGGTTTATTTTCAGGGTGGGACTGAAGATTAAAATGGATCGTTTATTAAACCGGTCGTTAGTCATAAAATAATAAACGCATCGAGTGACCATAGCAAAACCTACGCTGTATTGCAAGCGCGGGGTTATCCTGAGAGGTTCAATAGACACAGTCCATAACATACAACTTCAGAGTTGGGTGAGTACAATACTTAGACAGTTTATATTTAAATTATCGGTAACTAAAAGTTCCTCTACATTCCGAGAATAATTTGGAAATTACACACATAATATGAAAATAAAAAACATTAAGAATGAGTTAAGCAGTGTCGGATATCTTAAAAAGAAATAATATTTAATTAAGGTAATTAATGATGATTTCCATTCATTAGATGCGGTGTGTTCTAGAATGTTTCAACAGTTGTAGCGATAACCTGTGTATTATTGCATTGTTTAGTTACACTGTTGTGAGTTGAAGGCATTATTAATACTCAGAAAAGACTTGTTATAATACATTTGCAACTTGAAGGCATTTCGTACGGCATAGGGGGGAGCATGGGTACGGACATGTGCCTACACTATTGCTGAAACATTTAGCTAGCTCTCATCTAAAGGTTTGAAGTTAGTGACCTAAATAATATCCTACGATTTCCTTTTGTTTTTAATCTCTGTGTCTCTCTCTCTCTCTCTATCTTTATTGACAATCTAGTGACAATCTTTCCAAAAACACTGGGGATGGCCATAAATTCCGTTTCCCTCCCTCCTAGAGGTTACAACTAATTTGTGCAACGATAATACATTACTAACAGTTAACTTACTTACCATCTAGCGGCGTCTTCGGCGGCCTTGTACAGCGTGGAGACGAACCCACCACTAGCACCGGCTGCCAAAGTCGCCAATCTCAGTCGACACACCATAGCTTGCAGTTGAGGAGAGTGCTCCAGACAGCGCCGCACCAGACTCCTAGGCCAATAAAGTTACGGTCTTAGTGTGCTTGTCCCAGGGATGGAGCGAGGCTAGCCAATTATGAAGAAACAAAATCGTCCCAGTAGCGATTAATCATGTCATTCAAATCGACGCAGACTGGTGATGTGAGTATTGTATTCGATTGGTTACAATTATTCCTATCTCTGTTTCGTTGCCTATCTTTGCTCCGCTTGATAGCTTTATTTCGTTTCTTGGTTCTACTCAGTTTTATATTCCCGCTCCGATTTTTAACTCTGTTCCGTTTTCTTGCTTTTCTTCGATTTCTCACCTTAATCCGATTATGCGCCATAATCCGATTGCTAACCATATTCAGATTCTTAGCTCTCCTCCATATGGTGACCTTAATCCGCATGCTAAACCTAGTCCGATCGCTAGCCCTAGTACGATTGCTAGCCCTAATCCGATTATTCGCGCTATTCAAATTGCTAGCCCTATTCAGATTCTTGGCTCTTATCCGATTGATTGCTTTATACCAATTCCTCGGCATAATCCGAATGCTAACCGTAGTCCGATTGCTAAACCTAGTTCGATTGCTAGCCATAGTTCGATTCCTCGCCCTAATCCGAATGATAGCCCTAGTCCGTGTGCTAGCCCTAGTCCGTATGCTAGACCTAGTCCGATCGCTAGCCCTAGTACGATTGCTAGGCTTAATTCGATTATTCGCGCTAATCAGATTACCGGCCCTATTCAGATTCTTGGCTCTTATCCGATTGCTTGCCTTATTCCACTTCCTCGGCCTAGTCCGAATGCTAGCGCTATTCCGATTGCTAACCCTATTCCGATTGCTAACCCTAGTCCGATTGCTAAACCTAGTCCGATTGTTAGCTCTTGTTCAATTTCTCGCCCTAACCCGAATGCTAGTCCGTATCCTAGACCTAGTCCTATCGCTAGCCTTAGTTCGATTCCTCGCCCTAATCCCAATACCAGCCCTAGCCCTTATGTTAGTTTTAGTCCGTATGCTAGCCCTAGTCCTTATGCTAGGCTTAATCCGTATGCTAGACCTAATCCGATCGCTAGCCGTAGCGCGATTGCTAGCCCTAATCCGATTATTCGCGCTAATCAGATTTCTAGCCCTATTCAGATTCTTAGCTCTGATTCGATTGCTTGCCCTATTCAGATTCTTAGCTCTAGTCCGTATGGTGACTTTAGTCCATATGCTAGCCCTAGTCCGATTGCTAACCCTAGTCCGCTTGCTAAACCTAGTTCGATTGCCAGCCATAGTTCGATTCCTCGCCCTAATCCGAATGCTAGCCCTAGTCCGTATGCTAGCCCTAGTGCGTATGCTAGCCCTAGTGCGTATGCTAGCACTAGTCCGATCGCTAAGCCTAGTACGATTGCTATCCCTATTTAGATTCTTGGCTCTTATCCGATTGCTTGCCTTATTCCAATTCCTCGGCCTAATCCGAATGCTATCCCTAGATCGATTCCTCGCCCTAATCCGAATGTTAGTCTTAGTCCGATTGCTATTATTTATCTATCCAAGGCAATAAGAATAAATACTTTTTTAACAAGTGTGACGAGTTTATTTCCTAACATTTATCTCAATTATTCACTATTGTCAATTCTTGTACGATAAACATTACCCACATAACATCATTATACGTATAATTAGACTAAACAACATAATGCATCAATTACTTAACACAATCGTTTTATTTTCATACACCTCTTTAATCTAAAGGCAAACTTATAAGTGGTAGGGCAATTATATAATCAAAGTTATGTACTCACATTTCAGCAGCGTCGTTGACAGTAATGAGCAGAGCCAAACCCAGCTTGTTTTTGCGCTGTGACATTGTAGAGACGCCGCTCGTTAGGCTATCGCTTGTTGAACTGTTGCTGTATAACTGAAAAATTGTGTATTCTGAGACCCTCAATCGATCAATAAAAATAGAATCACACGCATATGAATTTTATAATTTAAAGACGTTAGTGATTTCTCTAGTATTGTTATATATGCGAACGGCGGTAATCTACTATCGGGTGATCCAATAGCCCGGCAGCACTCTATCCTATGAAGTCCTCCTAGCCAGTTTCGGCCACGGCGGCCAATCTCAACGGAGATCAGCCAGGTACGCAGGAGATATTACAGTGCACAAGTGTGTGCGCAATACACAGGTGCACTCTCTATTCCTTCACTCTCATAGTCCGGTGAGACGGCAATCCGACATGACCGGAGAGAGATCAGGCGCAGGACCAACGGCTTTACGTGCTTTCCGAGGCACGGGGGTATCACACCGCCAACTTCAATCACAAAAAAACCCAGTCACAATTTTTTTTGGCTCGACCCGGGATTCGAACCCAGGACCTCAGCGCGCAAATCGTACTCGTAATGCGTACGCAATACCACTACGCCACCGAGGCAGTCTATCCTATAAATAATATAATTAGCTATATATCTACCTACTAGTATACAACTTAGTATTTTTAAACATCGATTTCATCTAAACAATATAGACAGTTAACATAAAGAAATAGAAAAACCGAACGCTCGTATATCAACATGACCTGATAAGCTATTACCACCCCATACCAGCCCTGTAATACTGCCCACTGCTGAGCACGGGCCTCCTCTACAACTGAGAGGGTTAAGGCCTTAGTCCACCACGCTGGCCTAGTGCAGGATGGCAGACTTCACATACCTTCAAAGTTTTAATGGAGAATTCTCAGGTATGTAGGTTTCCTCACGATGTTTTCCTTTACCGTTAAAGCGAACGATAATTGATAAACAGTACAAATGTAACTTCGAAAAATCAGAGGTGTGTGTACCTTGGGTTATGAAAAGGCAGACCGTTCAATCCCCAACTAGACTATCGTCCACTATATTTCTACTTGAACAAGCTAAATAGTAACAAACGATTGACCATTTTATCTACAGGTACTAATATTACACAGAGGAAAAGTTTGGAGTTTGTACGTTTGTAGGGGCTAATCTCTGGAACTACTGAAGCGATTTTGAAAATTCTTTCACTAATAGGAGGCCACATTACTCCTGAGTTCTATACTTTCACCCGGGATTTATCGCAGGAAAAACCCTTCACACGGGGGAGCCGCGGGTAAATGCTAGTGTCGTAACCTAACCAGCAATGCCATTCCAGAGCAATATAAAATTGAAATTGTTTACAAACTGGAACTTTGTAGAAAGGTGGAAAAACAACAATATTATTCACTATTTATTCAATTCAACACGTTAATCGTATGGTACGTCTCTCTTATAAACACGTTTTAAAAAAGCGATAGCAACCTCTCGTGTCTTAAATAAATACCCAGTTGTGAAATTGTTTTTTATAGACATCTACTTTTTACTCGCGATTTTGTCCGTATAAAAGTTAATTCCTGGAAATAAAATGTAGCCTACTGCGCTAAGCGGAACTGTAGCTTCTATATGTGAAATTATTTACAGAATCTGAGCGGAAATTTAGCTTCGGAGCTTAGCGTGTTCAAGCAACATCTTTGACTTTGGACCTAGTATCCCCATATCAATCGGACCTTAAACTTTTCGACTCAACAGATACTGGTGAAGAAATGGTAGTTTTCGTATGTAAGTATTATTTACACCAGAGTCGAAACATAAAGAGATCATTCAAGTGTCATGGGGCACAGCCGCAACTGGACTAACCATGTCTCTAAGATGACAGCACGAATTCACTGCTTTCGGAACCTCACAGCGTTCATCGTATTCTGCGTATTTGAGAGCTCATGAGCCCCTTATAACGGAAGAGTACTTAAACAGGAACGAGATATTGAGTCGTGGTATTCAGCAATTATATATTGCGTCGAGGAGGGTTACTGCATAATTTTTGTTCATACACCGCTGTCGGAATTTCGCCGGGATCCCGGACACATCCATCAAGGCTTCTCGAGTTAGTGCGAGACCTTGATTTTTTTAGTGTTACCGAATGACGAGACGAGCATGCCACTCGCCTGATTGTAATTGATACGACAGCCCATAAACAGTAGCAACACCATACATATATAACTTTTAAGTACAAAGTACTGAGTATCACTCCATTGCGCTCATCACCCTGAGACATTAGATGTTAAGTCTCAATACCCAGTAATTATGCTGCCTACAATGTCCATTAAAACCGGAACACAACAGTACATGCACACTGCTGCTTGGCTGTAGAAACAGATATTGCGGTGACACCTACACAGAGGCCCCTCGCATAGGAGTCCTACCACCAATAAAATGGCTCAATTTAAAATGAATGACGAACGATGTAGTACTATATGGGCCGTTCTTACTTATCTCATAACTACCATGAGTGGCTTTGTTGCTATTTATAATATGCAAACAAGCGTGGCCCATCATTAATCTATACGGAATGAAAGTTGTCATCCCCTCCGTTTAGTTTACCGATCACTGTTTAGGAAAATGTAGGGCTGTGATCATAAACTACCGCGCCGTCCCTTACTCATGCAGTATAATACGCACAAGGGATAATAGGACAAAATTCAAAAGTCAAAAACTTCATCAGGCCACCTAGTACAGTCAGCAGCATAAGTAAGTGAACAAAATCAAGTTACATATCCCCTATATACGCGGTAAGTTAAACTGAAACATTTGTTTTCTTTCTTTTGATGTAAAGCAAATCATTTATTTATTTTTTGTGAAGAGAGAAAAATGATTAGTAAGAACGCAAAAGTATGTAGGCAATTTGATATTTTGTTTTTGTTCAGCTACCTATGGTGCTGACTGTATATATCACAATCTAATAACTATGCTTCGATGCAATTATCATATCACATTTTAAGCTTTCGTTGCCCTGATAACGGCTCACATGACTGCGTGAACGATGGCCGTGGTCAACCATGTGACAAAAATCACGCGCTGCGCCGATAACGCGACGGACTTGTAAACAATGCACTCGGACTAACGTTGAGGCGTTGAAGATCAGTCATTATATCAAGTTGACATACATACACACTCGCGCCTTTTATCCCCAAAGGGATAGGCAGAGGCGTTACCAGTGCGACCACATTTCGCGTTATTCCGCCCCATGATGTGATAGGGGGCGAGCCTATAGCCATATCGGGTCGAAAATCACAGACTCCGGGCTGATACTGTGTAGAAATAGCCAATATCACTTTGCCCGACCCGGGGATCGAACCTGAGACCTCAGCACAGCCGTAGTACCGTGATACAGCTACGCCACCGAGGCAGTCAAGTTTGATTTAAAATAAAGAACCTTTTAAGTTTAATTAATTAATTAATTTTGGTGACTTATTGAACTTATAGTATACTTAGATACCTTAGCTACAAGAGTGACGGAATCCTCGGTACGCGAGTACGACTCGCAGTTGTCCAGTTTTTTATAGTAGAAGACGCAAACGATCAAATGGGTCATTTGACGAAAACCTTAGACTTACAACGAAAATTAAATAATGCCGCTCACAAACATTCACAATGCCAAAGCAATCATCGTTGTCCTTTGAGATAGGAATACGATCGACTGTAAATTCAAAAAGAAATCCTTCAATTTTTTCCTAATGGGCCCCTATCTCTGCCCCAAAATCAATACGTGGTCTTCGCAACCTAATAAAAAGTGTAGTCACTGACCTGCGAGTCACTACTGGTCCCATTGCTGAAGCTCGATGGCACGTCGAGCAAGTTGGAACTTTGGTGGCCTATGCTGAACTTAGTCGCCATGTTCTGGAACGTTCTCCTTTGCCAGCTACCGTTGCTTGACGAACTCAACTTGCGACCAGGTGGATCTTAGTAAAAAAACGTATTTAAAGTTTAGTTCTACGTGCATGTATGAAAATTCATTCTATATATTTTAGAATGCATGAGACTTCGATATTTAGCTCCATAAAATAATAAAACCATCGTTTAAATCTCTTAGTACTCCTACATGTATTAAATAACCACATTTGTTTTTTTCATATTTCGAGTCTTACCGAGAGCTATAATCCTAGAATATTCGTCGATAAATGCATTTGTGATTCTGGGGTCAAAGTAGTATTATTAAAAATTTTAAATGATAATAAATGTTAATAAATTCAATCTGTTGACATTTTACATAAAAACTCAAAGATCACAGACTGCTAATACAAAAACCCAGTGTTATGATTGTAAAACCCATTTCACACGATTTAAATGTATTATTAGTTTCCCGAAGCGAATAATGGTAAGATCATGTCAATTAAAAACTGTCTAAACGACATAGTTGTGTCACTGACTTTTTGTCGAGGCAGAATAGCTGATGAGATCATGCTTTGAATATTTTTATGTCCATTGAGCGAAGTTACAAAAAAGAACTAGAGATGTTATTAAAACCCTATCAGAATTTAAAGAATACCTAAACAAAAACACCAACTAGTGAAATAGTCTTGCCAGGGCAAGACAAGTAAGTCTCGTGTACCAAAAAATTGTAAGAACAATCAGTTATCAGCCTACTAACACGGACCATAAAATACAGATTTTTTAAAACAATTTTGGATCAAAATTTATATTGCAGTTAAAACTTACAGTGGAAAGAGTGGAGATCGTCTGGAGTGTTGCATCCGTCCCAAGATTCAAACATGGAGAAGTAGTCATACGTGGAACCGACGCTACTGTACGGCGACTGATCGCCGCAGAAGCCTGCAACAAACATTACATTACAACATTTGTATCTTCAATCAAGTGTTTGTTATCATTTCTACATTTTGTGTTGTTCAAACATCTTTAAGTTCTATGATTAAAGTATTATATGCTATTATCAGGAACTGTGTTTTTTGCTCTGTCTGAACTAAGGCGTCACCCGGTTCTTAGCCTTCTGCCAATGTTAGTCTCCCAAAATGATAATTGACACGGCACTCGTGACTAACTTCATAAATACCATCATCCCTTAAAAAAATTATGTTTGATTTATTAGCTGCCGCATACCGAACGCGAACTGTATCATCCCATAATAAGGTTCACGGTTGTAGAAACAGTGTTAAGGAACAATGCACGGGCCTGGGGTTAACCATACAATATTAGCATGATTATTGATTATGCAATTTGATCAGACAACGTAACGAGTTCCCTCGACATAAACAAAGTAACAAATTACCTGAAGCCAGTACGACGCTAGCACAAGATTGTAGGGTGTCTGAACTCTGATAGAATATCACCCTCCTATACTATTACTTATTTTGTTGTCTTCGTTCGTAACGAAGTAAAAAATATCTGTTTTGGCGACCAATTGAGCGGAATATCGTCATACATTTATTATAGTTGAACAAAAGAAATACTTGAAATAAAATTAGAATTAGAAGTACACTCGAAACTTACATAAGTATCTCATACTGATCTTTCCACAGTAAACATTTTGACTCTATCTCATATAATAACGGTAAGTAACTTATTGTAATTGGTAGTCTTTCCACAGAAAACATCTCTAGTCTGTCTCATATTATATGAGAAAGACTTGAGATGGTTATAGGTATAGGTTTCAATTAAATCAGTTTAAGCTGTCTATTTTTATAATGTGAGTGTGAGTGAATGATTTCGTAATAATGAGAACAACGTTGACGCAACACGCATTTCATGCATTTTGATAGAATGAAAACATTAATGTTGTCGACCGAGTGAGTGCCCAACCCTTTAGAAAAGGTCGGATTGCGGGACAAAAACTGTGTCGCAGACGGCTGATTACCCACCAACCATAATATAATAAGAAATAATTAGGTATCAACATCTGCAGAAAGCCCTGGTTCCCGTTCTTGAAGATATCCTTGGTCCTCTCTTTTCTTCTTTTAGGCTGATAGTATTTTTATCCTCTAGGCGAGCTACTCGTCTCGTCATTCAGTTTAGCAAGTCGAGTCTTAAGCAGCCAGGATAATGCGACAACTATCTGCAAAGATAAGTATCAAGTGCACTTGCCAAACTGTCGATGTGCACTGGGGACTCGGTCCGAACCTCGTCACCAAGTTACGAAATCGTCTCGTGATCAATGTGTCACACGCGAATATGTCGCACGCCCAGATCAAGACTGAATTATCTCGAAAAATTTGTAAATCGGCAAAATTTTCCGAGATACATACGGGTCGAATATAGAACCTCCTTTTTTGAAGTCGGTTAATAAGCAATAAATTCATGAGGGCAAAAACTTTTATGAATGCGAATCAAACCACACGCGAAAGTAAGAAATCACGTAATCCTCGACATTGTACGGCAAAAAGAGTTTGCAAATTATTGCAAAACGCACTTTTGAACGAACATTGTTATACAAAATCCACTTTGTTCGTCGTAATCTCTCGAACGTAATTACTCGTTGTTGATGCTCAGTATACGTTTAATAAGTGTATTCAGTATGGAATTATTCGTTTTGGTGCGGAGCTAAATAGATCCTATTCAGTTTCTTCTATGCGGTCGTGCGTCAAGCGCGTGTTCAGATTAGGTAGGACCGATATTTTTATCGGGGCGATAAATGTCGGATGCATATTGAGCTATTTGCGAATAGCATTGTTCACGTAAGAACAACCCGACAAAACTGTCGGCAGGGACGAATTTACTGATATAATGTGTGATGAGATGATTTTTTTTTCAAATCCGGGAATAAAAAATTTTTGCAGCAGGCAGCGGCTTGGCTGTGCCACTGACATTGCCTACATCCATAGGCTACATTGATCACTAACCATAGTCTCTCAGCTCGACTGTCTTTGAGAGCTGTACAAAAAATACTAACCTGAGTCTCCCCTATCTAGCGAGAAGCTGAGCGACACGCCCTCCTCCTTCAATAGAGGGACGTTCAAGGGCTGAGTTCCATTGTAAAGGTCGCCGCAGCTGCTCGCGTCGCGCCGCTCGGTCTTGCGCTCTACACGGCTGATGCGCCGCGATGTCGGCACGCAGAAGATCTTCGTGCACATCAGTCTGCGCCAATTTAATGCTGGTGAAAACTCTTACATAATATAGACATACACTCACGCCTTTTATCCCTGAAGGGGTAGACAGAGGCGCAACAACTGCACCCACTTTTCGCCATTATTCCGTCCCATGATGTGATAGGGGGTGAGCTTATCGCCATATCGGGCACAACCAGACTCAGAGTTAATACTGAATAGAAAAACTCAATATCACTTTGCCCGACCCGGGGATCGAACCCGAGACCTCAGCATTGCAGTCGTACCATAATACAATTACGCCACCAAGGCAGTCATAGTTAAGTACATAATATACATTGTTGTTTATGAAATAGTTATGAAATATATTAAAAGTCAATAAATCACAATGCCATGTATCTTACTAATTTACCTATCTGATATCTGTGCATTTTACTAGTCTTAATAGTACTTATTATAAATGCGAAAGGTTGTGAATATGTTTGCAGGTTAGGACGTTTGTTAGAAGTTAATGACGTAACAGCTGAACGGATTTGGATGAAATTAGGCACAAAGACAAACTATATCAACAATAACGGTTCAGGCGTCTACCACTTATAACATATTCATAAACTTCATATACATCATAATAATACCCTTTGAGGCGTTGTTATGAACTTATAGTCAAGGTGTATGACAGGGGTCGGCAAGTCAATTCTAACGGGGTCCGGATTTTAAAGTTTAGTTATTCCGCTTCATTTGTATTACTACCCTTTATATTATAACATGTTCACCTTGAAACATTTTAGGCATCTAGCAAAACGCATTTCGAGTGTAACATATTGTCTCGTAGTCATTTTCTGGGCACTCATAAATAACACAGTCGCGTCATTGTCTAACCAGACTAAATTCATTCAACATAATATATTCTGCCAAAAGACTGCATAATACAAATATTTAAAATCTCAAGTGTGAATAAGATGTTGTGAACAAGTGCATGTGTATTTTAGATCTATATTGTAGATACAAATTTTTACATTGAAATATCAGAAAACGTCACTACTTTATCATTATTTGTATTTAATTTTACATCTTCAACTCACCACCCCTAAAAACATAATTTCTATGCGTTTGTTCGAAACAATCATATTACAGTTGCTAACACGTAAATAGTGAATACATTTTTTTTTTGTGGCCATCTTCGGCGCATTAGAGACGGCTGCGGGCTTCCTCCGACTCACGTCTAAGTTGTCGTCCGCAACCGCCCCTGCGCGTACCGCTGTTGCGGTCCTTCTCCTGTTGTTGCGGGGGCTCAGAAGCCCCCGTACACCGAAGGACGCCCTTGGCGTCCGAGGCAGCGTGAGACACGCTGCCGTCCATCACGGGGGTCACAGAAGTTGGCAAGACTAATAGGTGGGCGGCCCCTCCCGCCCACCCGTGACCCCCGGAGGCCCCTATTAGTCGCCTTTTACGACAGGCAGGGGATACCGTGGTGGAATTCTCCAAACGCCCCCAATCCACAGGGCGGGAGACGTCGGTCAGTCGTCCACCCGACGCCTCCTACGTCTCGTCTAGCGGCGGGAGGGGTCACCACTGCGCTGGCGATCCCTCTCGGCACTCTCCTTCCGCGAGAGGACCGCCTCGCAGAAGTGGGCCACCGCCTGCCAGGCCTCCCGGCCGTCGACCATGGAAGCGACCACGGCCGGCAGCGAGAGGTCTTCTCCGACGACTGCTCTGAGAGCGCTGCGTTCTTCATCCCAGGCTGGACAACACTCCAACGTATGTTGGGCCGTGTCCATTGGGCAGTTGTCACAATAGTGACACACGGCCGACTCCTCTATCCCCACCACCCGAAACAGGAACTCGCCGAAGCAGCCATGCCCGGTGAGCACCTGCGTCAGGCGGTATGTTGCCGCTCCGTGGCACCTGTCCAACCATTCGGCGAAGACAGGACGCACTGCCTCTACGACCCTGTGCCCCCACAACGAGGCCTCCGGCCTGAGACGCCACTCCTCCACGGCGGCTCGCCGTAAGGAGGCCCTCTTGGCCTCCACCTCCTTCAGGGCCGGACGTTGCCCGCGACTGAACGCCTCCTCCCGCCAATGAAATGCATCGGCAAGGGATTTGGCGTCCAGGTCCCAGGGCAGAAATCCGGCCAATAAGCAAGCCGCCTCGAAAGAGACCGTGCGGTACGCCCTGACCGCCCGCTGCGCTAAAGCTCTCTGCGGGGCGCGCAGAAGGGCGAGGCAGGGGCGGCTCAGGGAGTCAGCCCAAACGGGGCTGCCATAAAGGGCCATGGACCGCACGACTCCGTGATACAGCCTCCGGCAAGGGAAGCCAGAACCTTCCAGGTTGGGCAGCAGGCCGGAAAGAGCGCCCGCTGCCCGGGACAATTTTGTCCTAAATAGTGAATACATTAACACATTGAATGAAATTAACACACTGAATATAAGATACCTTCTCGGCTCATCCATGATGTGGATCTTCAAAGATACGCTCTTGTAGTTCATGGCGACCGCGCCGAATATCATCTCGCCGAGAACCGCCGCGTCCTCCGATGCACCTTTATACTGTGGAAAAAATCATTCAAATTGATAATTTAAAACAGGAAAAGCTAATGGGAGAGATACGGACAGGGGAGGTGAATGTCTATACTAAATCCAGGACCACTCTTACAAAATCAAGAAAATCATCATAAGGAATTTTGCTATCAGAAAACTAATTTACTTATCATCAATCATCCAAAGGTATTTCAAATCTCTTAACTCATATCAAATCAAAATTATGAATAAAAACGTATGCTTAATCTCAAAACTAAGGAGGTTGCTCACTGCTCAGCTGTACCTGAAACTCTTCCCAGTGACTACTTCCCTTAGAAATTAACAACGCTTAAATTCTTCTGAAAAGGTGTTCATGAATAACGATCAATTCCTCTAGCAGCCTGCACACGTTTTCCTACTATTAAAAACTTAACTCAAATTTTGTACTAGCTTTAAATTTTACTACTTATTACCGGTGCTAAATATAATTACAATGATGACAACAATAATTGAACCTTAGTCTGTAAGTAATAGGTCAGATATTACCTCATCCATTAATAAAATGGCGTGCCCATAATAGTAACATGACTAATTACGCCGTAGACTGTGGTAGAACGTAGCATGTGACGTCAATATCAAGCCGACGTCTTTGGCAAACTTAAATAAAAGAAATTGTACACGCCAACGCTAGTAGCTTATTTGTGTACTTAGGAACCTTAATTCGTACCTATAATATTTCATGCATTATTGTAAAGCTATAAACCTAATATCATGAAGAGACAATTAAAGATGAATTTTGAAGTTACGCGACTATTAGTTTACACGAGAAAATAGAAGTGTAACGAATTTACGCACGAAATGCCACCAGTATTACGACCTCAACGTGGGATTGGTGAAAAACGGTTGTGTATTTTTTTAAATTTAGAATCTCCCTTGTTTTAATACTTAACTACTTTACCTTGTTAAAATAAATGACGAACTTAATAATAATATACTTAATCGATTTTTAAGATCTCCGGGGAAATAAAAACGCATAAATAAAGGATAAATAACGTATTTTTACTAAAACTTCACAATAAATAAAACGATATTATATGGACCAGTACAAATTACACGACACTAAGATAAAAACAAACAAAAAGTGCATATCTCGCGTGATAAGCAATTACGATGCCGGTGCAATAACCTTCAATGGCCTAATTCGTCTACGCAATACATGCATTCTCTCCGATAAGTGAAGCTAACACGTTTCCATCGCAACGAACTGTTTGTATGTTAGACAATAACGCGATACCACCTACTTTAGCAGCTTCATTATGATTATAAGATATTTAATTTACTTAGCAGAGTACCTACACAAGAGACAACGGTTCCACTTTTCCTGGCTGAAAGTAGCTTATAGATGTTAATAAGGACATGGTATCTTCCTGTGTACCTGGCTGATCTCCGGTGAGATTGGCCGCCGTGGCTGAATTCAGGCTAGGAGAGATTTACTTTTTTTATATTTATGCGCCGATATTCATCCGAATCCATTCAGCGGTTTCAATGTTTGCTTCTAACATCTAAAAAATATTATCAAACTTACGCATTTTTAGTATGAAATAGGTAAGATTAAATTTTATTTATATTATACATACTGATCCCCCTAATATCTTTATTCCTAACTAGCCAAACAAAACTAGTCTTCGAAATTTAAACCTAACACAACTCAGAATCAATGGATCTTTAATGCACAAAAGTCCGTTGAACTGACGTCACATCCCTTAAAAGAATTTATAGCCAGTAACTTCTATACACGCAGACGGTAACAGAACTTATTGATCACGATAAGATTTCAATAGCGCTTTAGCAGAACTACTAATCATAAATTCCAGACCGAAGTTAACGACACAGCCTTGGCGTAAATCTACAAAAGTCGTTGAACTTGATTTTGGCATGGTGTGAATTACTACTAGCAAAAACAACGGCCTAGTAATAAGTGAACGTGATATGGTTAGTTTGACACAAATTAGTAAAAATCACTATCAGCAAAGAAGGATTAAGTAAAACCGTCGCTGCGGTGGTAATATTTAAACATAATGCTTCCGCTTTCCATAAACATCACATTTTAAAGACATTTATGGTGTTCATGGGCGGTCGTATTGTTTACCATCAGGCGACCGGTATTCTCGTCTCGTCATTCAATGCCATAAAAAAATGTTGGAGGTGGCCTGCAATTCAGAGGTGAGTCAGGATTTCCCAACCCAACTGCTAGTTACACCATAATAGTACACAACCCGAGACTTAATTAATAATTCCTAGATCAATATTCTGACTTTCACGTGTTCTGACGCGTGAACAGATCAGTTACATGATTTGGCGGAACTCATGAAACAAAATTATGCGATATGGCTTCCTAGCTAAAGAATAATTTAATTTATGAAATGATTGCCAAAGTTCGGACGTAGAAAAACAATTCGCTTGAATTCAAAGACTAAGGACTACTAAAAACCATATACCATAACTATGACAAAACTGATAAAGTTCTTCAAAAATATAATAGTAAAACAGAAAAAACGTAAACCCTCTAAAGCAGTGTGCTATAAACAAAATAACAAAGTAACACATTATCGGTCGGAGAAAAGGACAAGTAAGAGTTATGACCTTTCTAAGAGATTGCGGATACATCAATCAGCGTTGATGATGTACAAGACAGCTGGACTGCAAACAACATACGTTCAAATACGTCATCTAATGCTAATAATATGCCTCATATGTAGCTTGTTACGCCCACTGCTCGTAAAACTCTCAAAATAATAAAAATTTACAACAAAATTGACATTATGCTGAGGATGAGTTGACTTCAAATAAGAAAGAACTAAAGAGTATATGGAAACATTCATGGGATCATTGTATCTACTGACATGGGACATCTGTTGCCCTGTTTACTGTTTATAGCAAATATTTTAATGAAGACCATCAGTCATCTCAAAAATTGCTGATATTGGAGGACAAAAATTGACAAGTCAAAGAGTCCCTAAAGGCAACAAGTATTGCAACGGTCTGTTATAGCCTATAGGTACAAAGCAATGCCTAGATTGACCTACCATAACTTCAAAATAAACACATAACCACACATTAATAAACATAATCTATTATAAAAAGATCACATGAGGAATATCCCTAACACAGCTGTTTCATATAGTATAAACATACCATTACGCGACGACCGTAGTACTAAAAATAGTACAATATATTCGAAAACTAATAAATGGCTGCGTAGGTGTTCGTAAAATAGCCACTACCAACTATAATAACTAAGATAATCATTAATGAAACATATTTAAACAGAACAGTTTTAAAACCAACTGCGAGATGTTATTATCAGTCATGTGATCAATTTTAATAATCATCGTCCCCGAGTGACTTCCTCAGCGAATCAGGAAGGATTCCGCATCTTGCATACATTTAAGGTGTTCGATATCTTTCGAGTAGTTGATATACAAGCATTTCTGAACGTTATGCTTGTGTCCGGGAAATTGGCGTCAAACGAACTGTTTAACTGTTTGTACTTTATAAATTGTTTACGAGACATTTGAGAAGGCCCAATATCATCAAATAGTTAGCAACAAAAGATACATTTCTAATGTAACTTTTTTGTCAACGAGGAAAGCGATGTGAATCATAAGGAAAGGTCCAACATTATTACATCTAGATAAAACAGTACAAAATTAGCATCTATAATGTTGAAACTGGATAATACAGACAAAGAACAAAAGACTTGTGTAAAGCTTTTTAATTCTTTGTTTGCAGCATCCGGTCGCATAGAGAAAGAGGCTTTAGTTTTCCTATTTTATTCCGGAACCATTTAATTTAGGAACAAGAATGTCTAACTTTAATTAAATTCATGAAAATTTATAGACCTATTTATTTATTTATACTTAAATGTATTATATACTATAGTGGACGATAGCCTAGTTGGGAATGGAACGGTCTGCCGAGACAATGTCCGGAGGTTCAAAACCCAAGGCACACACCTCAGACTTTTAAAAGTTCAGTGTGTATTGTTTATCAATTATCGTTCGCTTTAACGGTGAAAGAAAACATCGTGAGAAAACCTGTATACTTAAGAAGCTCTTTATAAGAATTTCGAAGGTATGTGAAGTCCACCAACCCGCACTAGGCCAGCGTAGTGGACTAAGGCCTCTAAACCCTCTCAGTAGCAGAGGAGGCCCGTGCCCAGCAGTGGGACAGTATTCAATACAGGGCTAGTATTATTTATTTTTATTATTTAAATGTATTATATATAACACCTTTATGCTATACAAAATTGGTGTTGTACAGACAAAGTAGTTATTTACTAACTGGCCTCAATACATCTGTATTTGTAAATTTGGAGCAAATCTGAATTTACCCACAAGGACTATAATAGTAGAAACTTCAAAGGAAATTACATCTAGACAAGTAATATGACGCAACACGCAAAGTTATCATCAAATATTTTAGTTCGCATTTCGTACGACCATTACGATAAATATATGCTTTAATAGGTTAAAGACCGAAAATACAATACCAATTTATGTGAATACCTAGTTACAGCGAACTAGCATAATACATGTACTTTATTTGAATGTAGCTTCTTGTTATAGATACTTAGGAAACTTGTAAGCACAAACTCAAATGAGAAAAAAGGGTGTCATCATTATTGTCCTCCGTTTTGAACTGAACTCTAGGTAATTTTGTTCTATATTATACTACATTTTTATTCGCCTCCAAAAAAGAAAATTATAATTAATGACCCTGCCTTTTTTCTTACACAATAGACATTTATAAATAGCTACGAGATAAATATTATACTAAATGTATTTTAGCGTTTGATTATAAGAAAGGAATCTATTTAATTTACCAATGCAAAGTGATAAAATATAGTCGATAAAAATACACCAATCAGACACACCTTCTACAAACAGCTTTTATGTTCGGAATACATTACCAATAAATCATGTTAGTGTACAATATGATTTACAATGCCTTTAAAGGCAAAACATCTGTTAATTATCACTTGCAAAAACGCGTGGCGTGGGGATATTTTTAGACGCAGTCATGTGACTGTGACCGGACCACAAGAGCCTTATAAGCACTTAAATTAATAGTCATTAAAACATTATAGACACATTTGTAATGTACAGTCAGCAGCATAAATATCTGTACAAAATCAACATTTCTAATCGCCTATATACGCGTTAAGATAAACTGAAAAAAATATATTCTTCGTCTGAAGCAAAGCAAATCTCTTTTATTTTCTTCTTGTGAAGAGAAAAAAAGATTAGTAAGATCACAAAAGTATGTAAGCAATTTGAAATTTTGAATTTGTTCAACTACTTATGCTGGTGACTGTACATCACTTTAAATGTCATAAATTGGAATATACACTGTATTTTCTTTCTTTATTCAATATCCTACTAATATAATAAAGGCGAAAGTTTGTATAATAAGAATGTATCGATGTTTGGATGTGTGGATGTTTGTTCCTCTTTCACGCAAAAACGACTGAACGGATTTCAATGAAATTTGACACACGGGTACATCATGTCCTGGATTAACACATAGGCTACTTTTTATCCCGGGAAAATATAAAGCGGGACTTTTATCCCGGAAAAACTTTTTAACGCGGGCGGAGCCGCGGGCAGAAGCAAGTTATAAATATAAATGTTCTAAAATGGTTATCTTTTATTTTCGTCTATTTTACATTATTAAAATTTATTGACAATGACAATCATGTTTTATGACGTCACTTGCGGCGAAAATTGTGACAACGCAACGTTGATAAATAGAGAGCAATTTAACATTTTTAAAACCATACCTATGACCGTTAATTTATGAGTAGATACTTGTCTCGTTTAGCGCAACTTCACAATTGCGACCAACCCATCAGCACATGTGACGTCCAATTAATACAAAGCTAAAATTACAGATCTTGGCCACTTTGACTCAACGCCACTTACGGGCGCGTCCATATAATCGAAAAGGCTAACTCTTAAGTGGTCTAAATTTAGACGCACAGCGAGTCAACCGCGAATTGAGAGCCTTGTGACCGCATCGTATGTCAATTGGTGGTTTTATTTTTAAACCTGATATCTTAAATGTCGCTCACACTTGCAAACCAACAGAGTTTGTAAATAACGCGTGACATAATCAAAATATTAGCGACTAGTAGTGCTCGCGGCTCAGCCCGCGTGAAAAAGTTTTTCCGTGACAAAAATATTTTCCCGGCATAAAAAGTAGCCTATAGCATTCAGGAGTTATGTAGCTTCCTATTAGTGAAAGAATTTTCCAAATCGGTTCAGTAGTTCCTGAGATTAGCGCGTTCAAACAAACGAACTCTTCAGCTTTATAATATTAGTTTAGATTGTCTCCCTATCGGTATTGTTTAACATTTACGTATTGGTCGTGTATGAAACAAGCGTTAGAACTTTGAATGAGCAGCCATTATCGAATTCGATGTCTATTGCTACTCACGTGTCATCTATACTAATATTATAAAGAGGAAAGATTTGATTGTTTGTTTGTAACGGATAAACTCAATAACTACTGGACCTATTTTGAAATTTCTTTCACTAATATGTAGCTACATTACTTCTGAATGCTATAGGTTACTTTTATCCCCGAAAAATATTTTTATCCCGGAAAAACTTTGTTACCAACGCGGAGCGGCGAGCAAAGTCTAGTATAACATAAAATTGTTGACTCGGTTAAAAATAGTTACAAAAAAGTCATGGGATACTATGATAAAATGATTCCTTTGGTTTTGACTGCAAGCATCATGAGCTCTCACAATGCCAAAGAAATCATACTTGAGCTGTCGAACCCTGAGATACCTAAACGGAGTTTGTAATGGGAAGGGATACTCTCTGACAATGTATTTAGTGATTATAATTAGAATGATAAAATAAAAATAAGAATATCCAACAGACAGACAAATTGTTCTTTCTAATATAGTAAATCTCTCATTATGAACTTATTTTTATAAGACACACCAACAGCACTACTAGATAAAATAGAATCAACACTACCCCGTTTTATCGAACATAAATAGTGTACAAAAAGCAGTAATTCGTCTAAAGTACCGAAATGTACGACACTACGTACGCATGTAGTCACGTAGTCTTTTTGGAAGATCCCTTTGCAGGTTAAAGGGCTTTAAAGGACATACATTGTATCCACACAATAGGCACTCGAACAATGAAAGTGCGTCGCAGACGTTACCTACTTCCCTTACCAATCGCAGATATTTGAAATTCTAATTATAATAGAAGCCAGACAAGTCTTCATAGCTATAAAAAAAGTTCTTATTTATATACATAAATATAAAATAGCTATGAAATAAGTGCTTGAACTCTTTGTTAACCTTGCAGAATAATTTTAAGAATACAGCCTGAGATCCATAATTTACCCCGCTCCCACTCAAACGTGTATGTACTTAGATGTGCGGGTAGGCAGTTGATCAATGTTCACTACATTCAGTAACTAGCACATAAAAACTTAACCATGGTTTCAAATAGATAGGTGTCGGAATTATAGAGGTGATGGACTTTCCAAATGTTACCTCAACGATGACAAAATGGAAAGGTCAGGAGTTATCACTTGATTTATTTCGCTTGTATCACTTCTGTGCGGACGCTGTTTGTAGCCTTCGTATCCGCTTTGTATTCCCAATTATTTGATGATGTAACTTCTTTGAGGGTATTAATTATAATGCATGCAAAAATAGATTTGGTTGCATATCGCGGAACTAGCATAAATATGTAAATAACAGACAAAACAGAATTCATCTACCATATCAGCCCTGTATTATATACTGCCCACTGTTGAGCACGGGCCTCCTCTACAACTGAGAGGGTTTAGGCCTTAGTCCACCACGCTGGACTAGTGTGGGTTGGCAGACTTCACATACCTTCGAAATTCAGAGAAGTTCTCATGACTGCAGGTTTCCTCACGATGTTTTCCATCACATCACGCATTAAAAGGCCGATTTTAAAAGGAAATTAGTGTGGCAATAAAAATGCCATACAAACTACTTTCGCATTGTGTGAAGTGAAACTCATCCTCGCATGGAATCCTTTCGACATTGAACGACTTACAACCGAAAGCTATCACTCGGTCGGTGACGTGAAACTTTACAGCTATCGCCGCTCACGTGATCAGGATTTCGAAACTACAACAAACACGGCTTACCCAACAATAAACACTCGATCCAGTGAAATCCCGATTGATGGGAAAAATAAATAGTAATTTTCTCGCGTTTCTGAAACTTCGTGATGGACTAAAAATAATGAAGCAGATGCGATCTTGACCGATGGTGACCTAGTGCGCTATTTCAGTAGGGAGTCGTATTATTACAAGCAAGGCTATTCCAAGATCAAGATAAAAATTATAATCATTAATATTATAAATAATAATAATGAATAGGCAAATAAAGATTTAAATGTAATGGTTTTATCGAATAGACTAGGTACCAATGTTCATAAAACAATTTTTAAAACAGACAGAGCAGGAGAAGCGACCTGCAGTTTGCAGTGCTGGCAGCCAACATGGCACGTACCAGCCGACTTTCTAATCAGCTGTAGGTGCCAGATGTGCATGAATTGCGAACGGGAGCGAAACACGTGACGACGTTTTGCGAATGTGATAATTAAACATAATGAATGCGTAAAAGTCACGTGGTCTCGTTGGGCGTTCCACTGCGTGCCAATAGATGGCAGCGGAAAGAACTATGTACTATGTACTTAGTTCTTTCCGCTGCCATATACTATATGTGTACTATGTGTGTACGTACATGTACTATGTGTGTACTATGTACTTTTAGAGACTATCCCGCCCTCACACCCGCCACTGTAACTCCTGTAAGCCAGGATCAGCAGTGGCACGCATTTTATGACACCGAGCGGTGAAGCTCGGCGAGTCTCAGGGAACACTAATATGTCTGTAACCCGCAACGAAATTAATCAAAAGAAAGATAGGGAGGAGTTGGAAATATTAATTGTCCACTTCCCTCCATAGCAAAGCGGCAGACAAAATTAATGAACTAAAGAGGTATTTTAACCTCAAGTTTAGAGACGTTTACAAATAGAAAAGCCAGTTGTAAAGCACCACGGATAAAAATTAAATGAAAGGGTCCTTATCATAATAAATGAGCTGTCAAATTTTATTCCAATAATAGCTATGGCAAAAACGCCAGAAAGCACGGAAATTCTGTCTAGTCTCTACAAGGTCCATGTAGTATACAACCCCAGATGTTACTCGCATACTATCCAACATGATGTTGCGCTCATCATGCCAAAAACCACACTCCCAAAGTACGTGATGTGCAGGCTGTTCATGTACTATGTACTTACATGATTTTTGTAGTTGTACCTACCGTTTATATTGTAAGAGAGTATGAATGCTAGAATACTGTTTGGCAAAGCAAAAGGTCGTCTGAACAATAAGTAAGATTGCGTCGAATTTTCTTCCCTTCGATAGAAATATAAAAGGTTCGCGTGCGTTTATTACTCAGGGTCGAAAGGTTGGCATGAAAAATCTACAAATCATGAAAGAAAAATCCTCCTAGCCAGTTTCGGCCACGGCGGCCAATCTCAACGGAGATCAGCCAGGTACGCAGGAGATATTATAGTGCACGAGTGTGTGCGCAATACACAGGTGCACTCGCTATTCCTTCACTCTCATAGTCCGGTGAGACGGCAATCCGACATGACCGGAGAGAGATCAGGCGCAGGACCAACGGCTTTACGTGCTTTCCGAGGCACGGGGGTATCACACCGCCAACTTCCTGACTCCGAGCTGCGACTGAGTAAATTTTAAGATGAAAATACCCAGTCACAATTTTTTGGCTCGACCCGGGATTCGAACCCAGGACCTCAGCGCGCAAATCGTACTCGTAATGCGTACGTAATACCACTACGCCACCGAGGCAGACAAATCATACAGAAGACATAACAATTACGCTACACAATGATAAAAATGTAAGGGTGAAATATCAACATGTAAGATTATTAATATTTAAATAAGTCATTATTATCTAGACTTACAAGGTGTCTGAACCCGAAATTTATTTTTATTTTGGATTTTGATAAATGTGTTTGTTTCACTATTAGTAGTCACATGAAATTTACGAAACCAGTTTTAGCTGGTCTTTCCAATTATAAAAGCTTACCGTCTAAAGTAGTTACTAAAATAATTTAAAGAAAATCAACCGATGCCATATAGATATTAGCTAGAGCTATATAAACGGATTAAATAGAGGATAATGACTGCCTCGGTGGCGTAGTTGTATTACAGTACGATTGCAAAGCTGAGCTCTCGGGTTCGATCCCCGGGTCGGGCAAAGTGATATTGAGTTTTTCTATTCAGTGTCAGCCCGGAGTCTGGAATTTGTGCCCGATATGGCGATAGGTTCGCCCTCTATCACATCATGGGGCGGAATAACGGCGAAAAGTGGGTGCACTAGTTGCGCCTCTGCCTACCCCTTCGGGAATAACAGGCGTGAGTGTGTGTGTGTGTGTGTGTAAATAGAGGATGAAAGCTTCTATTGGAAGAACGTCATTTAGGAGCCAGAAGTTTGCAATTTCGTATTTTTTTTATTGCGTCGAATGACGAGACGAGCATGCCGTTCGCCTGATGGTAAGCGATACGACCACCCATAAACAGTGGTGGTGCCCACCCAGACGGACTCTTACATATGAGAGACTGATGTGTTTCGGTTTGAATGACATTGTAGGGTGTGTAACTACTAAACATAATGAGACTTAACATCTTATGTCTCAGGATGACGAGCGCAGTGGAATGCCACACAGTGCCTTGTAAGTCAAGATGCTGGATGGTGTTGCTACTGTTTATGGGTGATCGTATCGCTTACCATCAGGCGAACGGCATGCTCGACTTGTCATTCAATGCAATAAAAAAAAAATATGGTTATTGATGCTATCATGTTGACGTAGCTAATTAGGCGTAATATTACGGCGAAATCGATAAAATAGTAATTAAAGCTTTTTTTAAGCTAAGACAAAGAACATTTCCTCGTCGCTGGAGGGCAAGTAAAACGTAAGAGGCAATGAACCCACCGCGCTACACCGAGCCGAGCGAGCGGTTCGACCGGCCAGCTCTCTCAAAAACACAGCAAATTGCATTGTCTTCATACAGAAAAACCAACAGCTGACATACGGTACATTTACTACGGAACACCGTATTTTTATGTCTGTATTGACATTTCCACGTAATACAGCGATGAAGACCGTATTGATGTGTAGAATTACATACATAAATTCTAAAACATTTACATATAATTCTAATAAGAAAATAAAGTTACGTAATTTCCGAATTTCCTTACCCATAAGAAACCTTTAGAATTTAGAAATCATAAGAAAAAATCCCCTGTGTAAAAAAATATGATAATTTACGCGCTTATATATATAGATGTATGGGGAAGCCCTATATACTTGGACGCCGGCGTCCGTAGCGAGGCTTGACGAGTCAATAAATTTCCTGTTTTCAACATAAGTAAAATTCTGACAAGTGATAAAAAACAGATAATTGTAATAAACCATATGTATGTTACTCTGAAGACAAAAGTTAATTATTTCTCAGAATTAAACAAAGGATCAGTGGGCGATAGTCAAATTGAGTGGTACTTTCAAGAAGACAATCTATTTTAATTTTCTCATGATATAACAGAGGCATATTAAAGTGCAAAGGACATTTAATTGTATATCTCATCAATATTGCAAAATAAATATCTTAATTGGGTACTAAATAATTAAACTCACCAAATAACTGAATCCATTTGTAACCTCCACAATGCATGGGGCCTCATCAGTCGGCCTGATGTTTGGCGTGTCATTTTTGCCTGCAGGTACTTTCTGTATAGCTGATGAATCAAAAAGTAGCTTCCTTCCCCTCCAGTCACACTCCTTGAATAGAAGCAATCTTACTTGCTCCGGGTTTATTTGACATGACCTAATGGGAAAAATATTACATACAATTTTTCTGTTCCCAAATTATTTATGACAATTGTTGAAATACAAGAAGGAAAATTTTGTTGAAAATTAAGAAGTATCTACAATGCACATGATCACATTTTTTTTACTTTGCACATTTGATTTGCAATATTGCAGGTGTGTTTTGGCTGGTGATGTTGTCAAACTTCTCTGACTAGTGAAAACTGTGACATACTTAAAACTTTTGGTATAAGCCAAGTACTTCTAAGGCAATAAGTACATTATTTTCTGGACAAGCTTAAGAAATAACCAAAAAAATACTGCTACATTTGGAAAAAATGCTTCATGTTACAATTATTAACAAATATTATTGTTAATGGTTTTCATGTTGGAATGTGATCCAATAGTGTTATTCTCGTTGACTTGAAGTAAAAAAATTGTATAAGCATGAAACATATTCAACAAATGCAACATATTCCAAAAATTACTTTCTTTCTTTCAAACATACTTATAATATTAATATAATACACATTTACAAATATTTTCAGCAGCTTATTGCAAAGAAAGTGCATACAAGCATATGGTACTAACAATGGGTAGCAGAATTATCAAAATACTATAATTAATGATAACACAATGTCACAGAGCAAATAGTAAAATTATCATCATTTATCATTATAAGTATCATGTTAGCACGTAAATCAGTATCCTAGAGCAAATACATCATTGGAACATTTGCAAACCTAATGTTTGAACACTATTTTAATTTCACAGACAGCCGGGTCTTAATGCAGAGTAAACAATGAAAATACTTTCTCTTCTGCCGCACTAGCAATTTGTTTCACTTTAGGTACAAATGATTTTAACTAAACTGATGAATCATTCATTTGAAATAGATTTAGGACCACAAATATGTATCCAGTATATCAATATTAATTCATCACCAGTAATCACTGTACAAAATATAATTGACACTACACTACAAACAAGTTGACACTACTTCAAACCTATCTCAACAGAGTAGCAACTGGCTCTGATACCTAAAATACTAGAAGTAACTAGCTACAGACTTATGATATTTAACATGACAACAAATATTTTACCTAAATTTCATCTTATTTCATACTCGCATCAGCTGTGAGCACAGCTGTTTACCACAATGTAAAATATGACAAAGTGGTTGTATAAATCTGTGTCACATACACACACAAGTATAACAAATGCAGTAATGTTATAAATGTAAAGTTCACACTAAATGCACAGTGACACACGTCGGGCGGCGGACATGCGTCCGGTTTAAGTGGAATGTGCTAGTGTACTAGCTAAGTTGGATTGTAAATAAGTAAACATTGAGCGCGACCCGCCCCTCTCGCCGAGTGACGTGATCGGCCGAGAGTCGCGCTCGCCTACGCCCGTAGCCCTCGCCCCGCGCAGTTATCACATGTTTGCTACGGCCTGCGCTGGGCTGCCAGAAACGCGTGCGTCACAACTGCAGACGCGAAGACCACGTCCCTGCCCTCAAACGAACCAGGTGACCGCACGGGTGTGCACTACGAACATCAACCTCACCGGCATACGCAACTTCACTCAAAAATAAATATAACATGAATGAAAAGGATCCATATGACGTACCTGCCCCGGTTTCGTACTTCACGATTGTCTGAATCGAGTTTTCTTTTTAAAGAAAATAGTTTATCGAATAATGCCATTGCGTCACATATAATATTTCACGACATCCTCGGCTCCGGATTTACCTGGCATCTTTGCGTGTACCCGATTACGACCAGGTTAAAGAAAACTTTTTAAAACACTTCAATTTGTAAATAATCTGTCAGATCACGTGCTGCAAAAGTCATATGATTGACCAAAGACAAAAATGTTCTTCCTCTTCAAAAAGGTCAAGGTCAGTGAAAGAGGTTCAGTTATAAATGATATATCGAATAATAAACATTCGTTTTATATAAATAAAACTGTAACACTGATTAATCATAAACTTGAAAAGATTTCCAAATAGCTACGTAATTCATAGGCATAAAGAATGGTTGGTATTTGGTAATAGTAGGTAAAGAAGCCCTGTGGCTGTCTGCTGTAGTGTTACTTTGCCGTCTGGCAATAGATACTGATAAAATAAAAACGTTTCCGACTAACGCAGTACAATATGTCAATATATTTCTTTATTATTTATCATTGTTATAATTATTTGCTCTTTCAATTTTGTGTTATTAGTTCTCGCTGCACTTGTCATATCAGTCAAATTTGAAATATAATATATAACGTAATGAAACTGACTCAGTAACTAATATAACTTGGGAACATGTTTTTTGATTATAGCCAATTTAAGAATAAAAAAAATTACAAATGTCAAACTGAACCTCAAAAGTCTGCTGCCAAGTACCACAAAATGACAATTGACGAATTGCTTACTAAAATTAAAACTGCCTAACAAAGAGCATTATAATACTACGGGAACTGCCTAATTTACTCGGAAACACAATGGTTACATGCGCGGATATTCGCTGTAAATTAGAAAACTTTACACCCATTGTGTCCTCATCAATGAATGAAGTGTCTGAACTTGATATCGGTTCTAAAACTTTGCTTCTTAATTATATTGAAAAGAAGAGTTCTATCTACCCGTCTGATATTATTAGTATACAAGCCGTAATTGACTATATGCACGAGAAAATTAACATTGGAAATTGGAAAGAAGTAAGAGTATTTTTAAGGAAAACAATAACGATTGCATCGTTTTTCAAACTTACTTGTTATTTGGAAAATTGCAGTGAATTGTCTGAACGTGTGTTTAGAGAATGTTTTAAAATTATAGATTTCGGTATATTATTTGGATGTCCAATTGATAAAGAACCAACCTTATTACAAAAATGTGCAGAGATAATTAACACTTTATGTCCATCATTTAACAATAGTTTAATTGAAGCTCTGAGTATAGAGCAAAGTACAGCAAGAGAGAACAATAACAGCAATGCCACTTCTATTCAGGTTATTGACTGCCCAAGCATGGAACTATTTTATAAAAACTATATATTAAAACAAGAACCAGTCATTTTGGATAACTGTATGAACCACTGGCCAGCATTATCAAAATGGAAAGATCAAAACTACTTCATAAAACTAGCAGGAATGAGGACGGTTTCCATTGAAATAGGAAGCAAATACACAGACTCAGATTGGACACAAAAACTAATGACAATAGGAGATTTTATTAAAAATCATATATGTCAGGGTAATGGGCCGATGGGATACTTAGCTCAGTATCAACTGTTTGATCACATCCCAGAGTTAAAAAAAGATATAATGGTACCTGAATATTGCTGTTTTTCTGACAGTAAAGACCCTGTAGACATCATGGCATGGTATGGACCAAAGGGAACTGTATCACCAATACACCATGATCCCAAAAGAAATTTACTATCACAAGTTATAGGGGAAAAACAGCTATATTTATTTGCTCCTCAAGATTCAGAGTACTTGTACCCGCATGACCATCAGTTACTAAATAATACAGCTAGAATAGACCCAAGGAAACCAGACTTGGACGTCTACCCTAAATTTAAGGATGCCAAGCCATATTATTGTGTTTTGAAACCTGGACAAATGTTGTACATACCCCCAAAATGGTGGCACTTTGTTGAATCTTTATCATTAAGTTTTTCTGTTAGTTTTTGGTGGGAATAAATTTGTTTTAATAATACATAGACTGCTTGTTAAAATTTGGTACTTAGCCTGTGCTATTTTAATTCACGGTCATTTATTATTATTATTATATAATAATACTTTACTGGACCATGGATGAAATAACCCAGCCTTCAGCAAAAATTGTCTATCCATGAAATATTTGTATGGTTTTTTAATTACTGATTTGTAGAATATTATCAGTGCGTCCTACACGTCATGACCTACGGAGCCGAGACATGGACACTCACAGTAGGGTTGGTCCACCAGTTTAAAGTCTCTCAGCGGGCTATGGAGAGAGCTATGGTTGGGGTTTTTCTGAAGGATAGGATTTGCAACGAATACATCCGACAGAGAACCAAAGTTATTGACATAGCTCAAAGAACTAGCAAGCTGAAGTGGCAGTGGGCTGGCCATATCTCGCGAAGAACCGACAACCGCTGGCGTAAACGTGTTCTTGAGTGGAGAACGTGACTGGGCAAACATAGTGTAGGACGCCCTCTGGCCAGGTGGGATGACGATCTGCGAAAGACTGCAGGCAGATGCTGGATGCGGCAAGCTGAAGACAGGGCGCTATGGCGCTCATTAGGGGAGGTCTAACTCCAGCAGTGGACTGATAAAGGCTGATGATGGTGATGATGATGATGATAATATTATTTGTGATAATTAGTAAATAATTCAATATGTGTTATATTTTCTGGAGAAATAATTAAATAATGCCATACAGGACTATGCTAAAAGACTCTGTAATGTATAGTGATAATAAAAGGTTTATTTAACAGGTAAATTTGTGTACATACATGATTCCATTTACATATTAATAGATACAAAGACTAACAATGTATAAAAATAATTTATTATTGAATAAGATGTTTTATTTGTATTCATTGTTCAATGCTCGGCCAATGAGCATTCTCCTAACTTCAGATGTACCAGCACCAATCTCATACAACTTCGCATCCCGAAGTAATCTGCCTGTTGGGTAGTCGTTGATGTAACCATTTCCACCTAAAACAGCCGTGAATTACTATATAGGTACTTATTATTTTTTATCGTAATCAAGAATATTAATACCTATACATAATTTAGTACAGTATACTCAGGGCTGAACTTAGGAACTTGGGCGCCCAGGGGCCAGGACAAAAAAAAATCGGCACCTCTTTTGTTATGACATATTTTTTATCAATTTGCATTGATCTCGAACTTCTGGTGCCCCTAGAATCTGAGCGCCGCGCCGCTCGGCTCGATCTCCCGTAAAGCCGATACTGAATATATTAACAGAATCAGTTGAGTATAGAATGTGATTTTCTGGGGTACTCTGCAATATGTGGAAGCCCTTTAAAATAAATAGCATGGTGAATAATACAGTATGCTGTAGGAGAAATAATTTAAATTATAGATTTAGCACAATTCAAAATATCGAATACCAGCAAACAAAATAATGAAAATAAATTATTGGGGCGCTAAGCACGAAAGAAGTCATGCATTTTTCGTTAAGCGTCCTCGCATATTATAAACTTTTCTCGAAATAAAAAGGTGCCTTACCTATCGAGCGTTCAAATTGATATTACAATAACAAGCCAATTGACATACCTACAAATCTAAAGTATAATCGATTCGTATATTGCAATTATCTGTCAACTAGGTATTACCCGCCAGGGAACTTTGTCGGATGTGAGCAAATTACAAATAAGTCGAGAATGGAGAAAGGTCACTGGTGTTTGACCATTTTTGAAAGTTGTAAATAAAACGTGTGTTTTCCCCTTCCCGATTGAATTTTGATTGAAATCCGTAACGTACCTACGTCTGAAAAATACCTAAGTAGGTACCTACGTTTTTGGTATTTATTTCAAAAAGCTTTAGAGAACGCTTTGATAGAAAGAAGCGCTACAGTAAAGTTGTAATATCATATTATAATTTTATCGTAAGACGGTGGCATGACCTCGGCGTCGACAATTTGCCAGTAAATAACTGATAATAATATATTTACCAAGAATTTGTATGGCATCCAAAGCCACTTGTGTTGCTTTCTCCGCACAATAAAGGATAACGCCGGCACAATCCTTGCTGTTGACCTGGCCCACATCGCACGCCTTAGCTACGCTATACAGGTAGCTTCGACAAGCGCTCAATGTTGTGTACATGTCCGCCATTTTACCCTGTATCATAAAAAAATTATATTTAGATACTCACTTCCACTATGTGCTCTTTGGTGTAGGTATTAGATATTATATACATTTTGGTCCTTCGACCCCGACTACAAATTTATCTAAGTGCAAGATTTTTAAACGACACTCCATTTAACTACTATGTTTTTGGGTGTCACAAAGTATGCACTTTGATCCTTCCACCCTGACTACATTTTTTATTAAGTGGAAGATTTTAAACAACACTCTATCTAATTACTAAAAAAGGGCCCGATTAACATTTACGGTACCCCTTGGTGTAAATTTTGATTTGCATATTGTTTCACTGCTCTGGAGTCATGGAATATAGAAAAATAAGGCACTTGCCTGTAGTAACTGAAATTCTCCGATGTTCCTTCCAAATTGTTTCCTCGTGTGTGCATATTCGAAAGACACGTCGACAGCGGCTTGCATCAGCCCCACTGGACCCGCGGCAAGTACTAACCGTTCTAAATCTAGTCCTGACATAAGCACGTAAACTCCTTTATTTTCCTCTCCTAAAATATTCTCAGCTGGTACCTGGAAATAAATGATTGCCTAGAATTGGTACGTAGGCATTGATTTATACACACACACGTCACGCCTTTGTCCCCAAAGGGATAGGCAGAGGGGCAACCAAGGCATCCACATTTCACCAAGTCTTCCGTCACAGGTTGTGACAGGAAGCGAGCCTATCGCCGTATCGGACACAAATTCCACACTCCGCGCTAATATTGAGCAAAAAACCCCAATATCACTTTGTCCGACCCGGGATTTGAGACCAAGATCTCAGAACGCTGTCGTACCGCACACGCGATACAACTACGCCACCGAGGCAATCAATGCAGTGAGGTTATGGCAGGTATTTATTTAATAATCAGGCATGGCATATCGTCGGGGATAGTGCAAAACCGCGCAACTAGCCCTGGTAAGTACCGCGTAAGTGACGAAAAAAGTTTAATTGAAATTCATACTTACGACACTAAACTTGAGATTGATAATACTATACTTTTTTTCTTTCAATTACGCGGTATTGCACTATCCCCGACGATATGTCAGTTATTCTCGAAAGTTCTAAGGTAGGTAAATACTACTTATAGAACAACGACTAAAACCTATTACAAAAAAGGAAAATATTAAAACAAGGAGATTCTATAATAATAATCATTATCTTGATTGAAGAGAGAAGGTTAATAAAAGACTCGTCAAATGCAGGGTTAAAGCTTATAACGGAACTTAACAAGAAAATCCAGAAGTCAATTAAATATGATATACGTAAATATAACACAAATATAATTATAGACACAATAACAAAATACAGAGGTCCAAAAGTATTCCAAAGAAAAATTAAAACAGGGAATCCACAAATAGTAAAATTAAGAGATGAAACTGGAAGCATAGTAACAGATAGAGTAAAAATAATAAAAGTAGTTGAAGAGTTTTACTATAAGCTATATGCTTCCCAGCCAACGGAGCCCCAATCATCAGGAGACGATCCGCGAGCTGAGGCTGCAGAGCATCGTAGCTCAGTTGAAATACCACCAATACTACCTTGCGAGGCACAAACGGCGTTAATGCATATGAAAGCCGAAAAGTCACCTGGTGAAGACGGGATTACCGTTGAGTTGCTTCGTGCTGGCGGACAGTCAGTAATTAGTGTTTTGGTGAAGCTTTTTAATTCTGTTTTGTTTAGTGGATCTACTCCAAAACTTTGGAAAAACGCCATAGTCACCATAATCCATAAGAAAGGTGACAGTTCACTTCTAGGCAACTACAGACCTATAAGCCTTCTCCCACAAACTTACAAACTTTTTGCCAAAGTTATCTGTAATAGGCTTACTCGTCAACTAGATGAATGCCAGCCCGTCGAACAAGCCGGCTTTCGGAGTGGTTTCTCAACTATAGACCACATCCATGCGGTAAAACAACTTATGGAGAAAAGTGGGGAGTTCAACCAGCCTTTGTGTATGGCCTTCGTCGATTATGAGAAGGCATTTGACAGTATCGAACACTGGGCCGTAATTGACTCCCTACATCGCTGTTTCATCGATGCCCGCTATGTGGATCTTCTCCGTGAGCTTTACAGTTCGGCTACAATACAGGTCAAACTACACAATTTAACCGAACCTATACCGATTAAGCGGGGGGTGAAACAAGGTGACACTATTTCACCCAAGCTATTTACGGCTGTTTTGGAAGACGTCGTAAAAACGCTCACATGGGATACTTCTGGCATAAACATCAATGGTGCCTATTTGTCTCATCTTAGATTTGCCGATGACCTGGTGTTGTTTGCAACAAACCTTGAGAGTCTCCAATGTATGCTCAAAGACCTATTTGATGCATCCTTGAGGGTAGGCCTAAAGATGAACATGGCTAAAACCAAGGTCCTTACTAATGTTTCCGGCATCTCGTCGCCAAATATTACGGTTGGAGGTGAGAAGTTGGAAATGGTTAAGGAGTATGTTTACCTTGGTCATGTACTATCTTTTGGCAAGGAACATCAAACCAGGGAGATTTTCAGACGTTTACAACTTGGCTGGGCGGCTTTCGGACGATTAAAAGACATATTACAGTCGCGGCAGATTCCACAATGTCTAAAAACTCGTCTTTTTGACCAATGTGTCCTGCCCGCCATGACATACGGTGCCGAAACATGGACGCTCACATGCGATGTTTTACACAAACTGGGTGTGACACAAAGGGCTATGGAGCGATCTATGCTCGGCATCAAACTTCAAGATCGAGTCCGTAACAGCGAAATCCGTAGACGATCAAAAGTTCGAGATATCGGACAATTCGTTATGGGACTCAAATGGAGCTGGGCAGGCCATGTAGCTAGACGGACTGACGACAGGTGGAGTAAGACGCTGACTGAGTGGTGGCCAAGGCAAGGCAAGCGCAGCGTTGGTCGTCCGGCGACAAGATGGGTCGACGACATTGTAAGGATCGCGGGTCGAACCTGGATGCGATTGGCTCGAGACCGGGTAAGGTGGAATAATATGAGGGAGACCTATACCCAGCAGTGGGATTCAACAGGTTGTGGATGATGATGATGATGAATCATTATGATAATATACCTAGCTTGTAATGACAGAACTGCGGATAAGGTAATTAAAATTCCAATTAGTTACCTTGCAATTCTCAAACACTAATTCACAGGTATTAGATCCTCTCATGCCGAGTTTGTCTAATTTTTGTGCAGTTGAGAAACCCGGGAAATCCTTTTCAATTAAAAATGCAGTGATTCCATGTTGTGGTTTACTCGAGAGGTCTGTTTTGGCATATACCTGAAAATATAAATTCAAATTTGTTTTAGGTATTTCAATCACACAGGTCTTATACTTTATTAACATCTAAAAACCCGTGATTTCGACACAACACACTCACTCACTGATGATCATCAAAATTCTTATGACTTTCTGACACATCCATCTGACAAGATGTCTCGGTATGCGCAAATTTTGTTAGAAAGCAATATTTTGGAAAGAAATATGACAAGCTGCGCATTACGATCATGTCAAAGTATATTCAAATACATTTTACATAAGTGTTTTACTTTTTCATGGTAGATTGAGTTAAGTACTGATGAACAGGCTCAAAATATTTGTATGAAAATTTTCCCAATGTCCGCTCCATATAATCTTAGAACTCTGAGTAAATGTGATGAATAGTTTTAAATTTATCACTTCTTCAATGGTCATCAATAATTACGTATAGTCTTTGGTAAAAGTATTAAAAATATTTTTTTAATCTTATATCAATATTGAAGACAACACACACACTCACTCACGGCCTTTACCCCCGAAGGGGTAGGCAGAGGCGCAACTAGTGCACCCACTTTTCGCCGTGTGTATTCCGTCGCATGATGTGATAGGGGGTGAGCCTTAGAGTAAGTATAACTACTATAGAGCGCGTGTATGCAAGTGGGAACAATAGGCACAGGTAGGAACATCGTCCTGCGCCGGCCGCAAGCGCTTGTAGTCACTCGAGTAGGAACGGTGTGAGCACACGCGAGTGAGATCTATGCGAATATTTGATTATTAATACTGCAAAATGGTTAAATGGTAAGTGGAATGTTGTAAAAACGACACTCGGAAACACACTTAACAGAATTCTAATATCACGTTTCACAGGCAAGCCATATTTCAATATATTTTTAGGTAAAATTGAAATCACGCGTCGCGGTATGAAAGACGCACGGGAGGCGAACGCTTGTACCCCCCGCACTGCCCCGCATCCCTCTTTGTCGATAGTGATGTTATGCGTCGATACCAGAATCGATGTAATATTTTGATATTATAGCATACGTATTTATTACTATCGAAGGCGATGCTTAATATAATGTAGCTTAGGTAACTGTTTTTGTCTGTGTGTGATTTTTAAGCCAATTAATAATTGCGTTTTTGTTTATGAAATGAAAGAAATAATTACTGTTCCTAAAAATTTACCGATTACGATGATATTTTAAAAGCTATTGCATAGCTTCTATCGCGGGCCTTGACAGTATAAGTTAGCAATCATATATTTTTTATCATTTTTTTAACATTGGTAATAAATATTTCAAAAACTAGACGTGACTATTTTAGGCTTGGGGAGACTAGCTAAGAAATCCATGGTGCGATGCTCGGTTTATATCCATTGGTTCAATTATAATGGATATCCATTAATATTATTGGTTCTTATTGCTTGTAAAAACTGCTCTTGAGGTACCGTGTTTATAAATCATTCCACATGGCACTACACCAATTCGCAGCATAGCTTTTATCTATATTAACGCAATACGCTTAAAATTACTCACAAGGCCATATTTTGTAGAACCACAATTTTTTAACAACAATATGTACCGCGCCGCCGGACATGTACTTATCGATAACTGTTGCGTTGGTGCTGCTCGCGTGCCCATCCCTAGCAGTCGCCAACATTTCTATATAAGTTAGAGCTATAGTTCATCTGCCTACGCTGGTTAGTGGGCGCAAGGTGCGATATTAGCGCTCTATACCTACTCTGAGGGGTGAGCCTATTGCCATATCGGGCACAAATTCTAGACTTTGGGCTGATACTGATGAGTAATGACATATGAGTGAGGACAAATATGGTTACAATCAGTAAAATAATTATGCTATCTGATTGTAACAAATTCACTACTCTCAAGTTTTGTCATACGTTATTGCGAAAAAAGAAATCCATAAAGTAGGTAAGTACTAAATTCAAAATGTACAAAACGAAGTTTTATGTTTGAAAATTTCTTGTCGGTATCATTTTATAGTGTATGCAGTTCCAACTTAACCTAACCAACTTGAGGATTTTTTACTGATATTAGATGATAAGCTTTTTCTTGCGACTCCACTGCGTAAAAAAGTTTTTGTGGGATAAAAAGGAGCCTATGTCCGTTCTAGGATTAAAAAACTATATCCATACCAAATTTCATCGAAATCCGTTCAGCAATTTCGGAGGTGTGCAGTAATAAACAAATAGAAAAAAATTACAAAAATAGCTGATTTATATTCCATTACTCACCTTACTACCTACTTCTTTAGTCACCCCATTTCTTTTTTATCACATTTCTTTAAATGTACAGACACACCGGTTCTGCTGCTTTATTATACGTATAGATAGATAGATTAGGTGAAATTGGGTGACGTTAGGTGATATTAGTTATGATACCGTTAGCGTACATTATTTTTGAACAATGTGTGCTTCGGTGCTTGGGAGCTTCTAAGCCCCCCCCCCCCTCCGAACAGGAGACGGGCTGCATTAGGCGGCACCGTGCAGGGGCGGCTGCGGACGACAACTTACGACACTCTTAGTCCGAGGAAGCCCGCAGCCGTCCCTAATGCGCCGAAGAAGGCCAGCGCGGAGTTTTAGTTGGTATGCCGTGCGGTGTACATAGCTTAGGGACTCGGCCCGGGGGCTCAACGCTGGGTCGTGAGGCACCGTGAACCCAACATAACTGCTCCGTCGCGTCGCCCCCCACTGAAGGCTGGGCGGTAGTAACAAGTCACTTTCTCCGGGAAAACAAAAAAAAAGGTAATAAGGTCTACAAAAAAATGCTTACCACTAACACATCGGCATCAGGTCCATTTGTGATCCAAAACTTATTTCCGTTTAAAACATAGTAATCCCCTTTTTTCTCGGCCCGTAGCTTCATCGAAACCACGTCACTCCCAGCGCCAGGCTCAGACATAGCCAAAGCTCCCATATGTTCTCCTGAACATAGCTGAAGTCAGAATAATAATAAGTAGGTAAATTACTAGACAATGGAATTGGCCTGTAGATATACTTAATTTTCCATTTGGATAGGTACGTTACACAGCCCGGCGATCGTCAGAAGATTTCCATCTCTCCTGCGTGCTTAATGCCGGTGTTAGTCTAAGAGTCTATGTCTAAGAATGCCGGGTCGTAAGACTGACGAACCCGACATAACCGTGCAGTCGCCAGACATGGGGGCCATGAAGAATAGGCGGTAGTGGTCAATTATTTTCTCCACGAAAACAGTAATAGTCAATTATGGTATTGACTTCAAGTAAGCATTTATCGGATTATAATAACTTACCTTTGGCAAATATTTACTTTTTTGCGCATCGTTACCATTTCTGTTGATTTGATTAATGCATAAATTTGAATGAGCCCCATACGACAATGCTATGCCTCCACTGGCTCTGAAAATAAGTTCAAGTTTTACTATGCAATTTAAATTACGTAATTATTATACCCTTAGCATGAATATTTGCGTAATACTATTTATTAAGTTATAGTTTCGTCTAAGGCCTTATCCCCAGCAAAACGGCGCGCTAACACTTTTGTTAGAATGTTCTATCTATTTGAAATTAATAATTGACAACATACAAAAAAAATAAACCTCATAATATGGAGTATCCACGTTGATTTAATCATGAAGTTACACTTAAATTGTAAATAAATATTTTGGTAGTTTAAAATTTTCATAATGACCTAAAATTTTTTTAAGCTAATTATTCGTATATTCTTTGCATAGTCCCGACTCCCGCCGCGCCCGTCTGCGCTTGAAAGTAAAGAATGCTCAATGCCGTTTGCTTGGGGAAGGGTCTTAAGCATTTTTTTATATAGGAATTTGAACAGTGCCCCTAGAGCATATTTAGAACCAAAATTTGACAGCATTTAAACATTGGGCGCGTGTAATCTTCGAATTATAGGTACCTAAATCGTAGCCATATAACAATATTTATTCAAAATGTATTAAAAACGGTAGCACGAATCTCTTTTAAGACATACGGTTCCTATTGTTAAACGACTATTCACTATAGAGAATATATATATTAACTTATGCGATACGATTATTTGGCGCAATTCTTAATTAAGTATTCGTGCTAGGGGTAATAATGATAAATATTATTATTATTACCCCTTTTTTTTTCTTTTTTTTTTTTGTTTTCGCGGAGAAAGTGACTTATTACTATCCCCCAGCCTTCAAGGGGGGCGACTGAGCGGTGATGTTGGGTTCACCGTGCCTTACGACCCAGCGTTGAGCCGCCGGGCCGAGTCCCTAACCTATGTACACCGCACGGTATACCAACTAAAACTCCGCGGTGGCCTTCTTCGGCGCATTAGGGACGGCTGCGGGGTCCCCGGACTAATAGTGTCTAAGTTGTCGTCCGCAGCCGCCCCTGCGCGGTGCCGCCTAATGCAGCCCGTCTCCTGTATGGGGGGGCTCAGAAGCCTCCGCGCACCGAAAGACGTCCTCGGCGTCAACGGCAGCGTGAGGCCTACCTGCCACACTGCCGTCCATCACGGGGGTCGCAGCAATGTGCTAACACGCACAAAACAAAAGACGGACAGCCCCCTGCTACCCGCCCGCGACCCCCGGTGGCCCCTATTAGTCGCCTTTTACGACAGGCAGGGGATACCGTGGTGGAATTCTACAAACGCCCCCAATCCACAGGGCGGATTATTATTACCCCTAGCATTTTTTTTTTTTAAGTATTTGTGCTACTACAATATAATAGCTTCTGAACAAATGGTGAGCACATTCATGATTGATTGGTTTGCCGTTGTATCGCGCGATTGCTTCTTTAGTCAATATGTGTCATACATACGGCTATTATACACTGTCGTCAAACTTGTATTTTGTACATACGCGGGTTCGCCCAACCACTATTCATCTGTGCTCACTGCTCACGACTAGTCCCATTTATTGTAGATACATTACAATTTAAGTACTTAGTAGGTACCTGGATAATTCTTCCATAATGACACAATGGTCTAAATATTTTCCTCCTGTACCGCCATAGTCCGGATTCGCAGTTATTCCTGAAAAAGAAAATATCGAGTCATTGCAATGGTAGAGGTCGCGAAGTTGATTCCACTCCCCAAACATGAAAAATTCTAACTTGTCACAGTAACTTACTTTTGTAAGAGAGCATGCCTACATTGTTAGTTGTCCCTGATAGAATCAACGGCGAAGAAAAACATCTAAGAAAAACCTGCTTGACTCGTCAAGCCCCGCGACGGACGCCGGTGTCCGAGTATATAGGGTTTCCGCATATATAAGCGGGGCTTGACGGGTTAAATATGACATACAAAATTAATTCTAAGAATGTCTAAAGTTATACCTATGTTTGCACTTTACTGTACCTACCAACCATAAAAACATATTATTTACTTTCCTATCTTAAAGCTTACCTAATAGACCTAGATGTCCAAGTTTTTTCCAGAATTCTCTGAGGTCCTTGAAGTTATTTTCCTTATCGATTTGAGCTGCCTTTGGTGCCAACTCCTTTTGCGCAAAGTCGAAGACAATACTTCGAAGCTTAAAAATGCACGAAAAATATATCATAAATACGGTATTACATATTGTTTCATATAGTACATTTTCCCACATAACAATACCTGCTACGTATAAGTACGTATTACTTGTACTACTACTACTACCAGCCTTGTATTATATAATATACTGTCCCACTGCTGGGCACGGGCCTCCTCTACTACTGAGAGGGTTTAGGCCTTAGTCCACTCCGTTGGCCTAGTGCGGGTTGGCAGACGCCATACACCTTCGAAATTCTCATAGAGAATTTCTCAGGTATACAGGTTTCCTCACGATGTTTTCCTTCACCGTTAAAGCAAGCGATAATTCACAAAGAATACACACAATATAACTTTAGAAAAGTCAGAGGTGCGTGCCATTGGGTTTTGAACCTGCGGACATTCGTTTCGGCAGTCCGTCTGACTCCCAACTAGGCTATCGGCGCTTACTTGTACTATTCTGTGGCCCTATATATATTATTTGTCCGATATACTCTATTCTTCTATTGCATTGGTGGACGATGTGGACCACCCCCCACAAGCGCGCGGTTCCAGGCACGCTGCGCCTCAGAGGTTTATCATTATGTTTAAATCATAGATGATTATATATTATTATATAACAAGGTTCATTAATAGGTACTATTAACCGCGAGTAGACTTTAATCAACTCACAATGAATCCAGTGGAACGTTACGTACATATTTCAAGCGTAAAACTGTAGTTTTACCCACCTCTAAACCTTCATACGTAAGGCCGAATTACAAAGGTAATTAAATAAATGTATGTTTCGTACCCCAGTAGGACCTGTTTGATCTTTCATAACCAGTTTATCTTATCGTACTCTTACTTAATATTATGTATTTAAAAAAATAAAAAAATAAAAATATCTTTATTTCTTTTCACACAAATTTACCTTATAAGCTAATTTTTGGTAATCTCCTTTTAAGCATAAAGAATGCCTGTGCTAGGAGACTACGCCCTTCCATATCTATTTTATGTGTCAAAGAATATAGATGTGTTGTTTGTTAGTGTGTGTGTGTGTGTGTGTGTGTGTGTGTGTGTGTGTGTGTGTGTGTGTGTGTGTGTGTGTGTGTATGTGTGTGTGTGTATGTGTGTGTGTGTGTGTGTGTGTGTGTGTGTGTGTGTGTGTGTGTGTGTGTGAGGGTGTATGCGTGTGTGTGTGCGTGTGTGTATTTATAAAGATGTTTGTTAGACGAAAACGTGATTGACGAATTTTGATAAAGTTTAGCAAACTGACCCACATCTACCTACTATTTATCCAAAAAATAAGTCCTTTTATTTTGAGAAAGGTGTTTAGTTCATGCGAAGCCGTGAGCAATGCATAATTTTTCTTATATTTATTTATTGAGACATTTGCTCTTACAATGTTTTGGCAATAAGGGTGATCCGTGTGTTTTTGTAGGTATTTTAAGAACAATCCGGAAAGCACCCATATTATACGGTCATTGAATGTAATCGATCAACATACAATACTGAATTGAGTATTCCTTTTCCGCTACAAGTAATACATAGTTATAACATAGTATTCTAAAGTGTGAAGTTAAAATGCCGGTAGATATTTACTTGCTGTTGTTCCGGTGACAGTCCAAAAACGTACTCATCTATTGGGTAATGCGACATGCATCGTATACCACTTTTACTCGTGGACTTGAGCAAGAATTTGTTCACAAACAGCCTAACTGCCATGACGAAACGTCCGCACTTCATACATACGCGCACAACACTGATGTTTGTTGTAATAAAACCACATCGTTTCGAACGTATGTTATTTTATAGACGATAAGGTTTGTATTCGAAACGGCAATTATTTGAAGAATGAGTGATTATCATAATAATGTCCACGTAGCTGTTTGATAACAATTTAAATGATAATACGTTATCTATTGGGAATAAAACTTAGTAAATCGTGATTTTGTTGTCAAGGTAAACTAAAAATGGTCTATATGCTGCTTTGGAATTCTAAGTTTTTTAACTTGAAGGTCGCGTCTTCACTAAGTTATTTTTTACCTTAAAGAATGGTATGATACTGCTGATTAAAAGTTATGATCTTTTACTTAGATATTGATATTTTGCAAGAATAGTTTTATACCAAGAATAATGTATTGTGCTGTTCTGTCATATCCGTAAACAAAGTAATGCGGCTTTGAAATAACTTCAGTGTTCATTCTTCATGAAATTATCACATACACTCATGCCTTTTATCCCCGAAGTGGTAGGAAGGGGCACAACTAGTGCACCCACTTTTGCCTTGCGTATTCCGACCCATGATGTGATAGGGCGCGAGCCTACAGCCATACCGGGTACGAATTCCAGACTCCGGGCTGATGCTATGCAATGCAAGCAGCCCTGTATTATATACTGCCCACTGCTGAGCACGGGACTACTCTACTACTGAGAAGGGTTAGGCCTTAGTCCACCACGCTGGCCTAGTGTGGGTTGGCAGACTTCACATATCCTCGAGATTCTTATGGGGAATCCTCAGGTATGAGGTTTCCTCACGATGTTTACCTTCACCGTTAAAGCGAACGATTATAATTGATAAATAATACACACGTAAGTTTGAAAAGTCAGAGTGTGCCTTGAGTTTTGAACTTCTGGACATTGTCCCAGCAGACCGTTTCATTTCCAACAGAACTAGGCTCTCGTCCACTCCAGGCTGACACCGAGTACAAAATCCCAACATCGCTTTGCCCGACACGGGGATCGAACCCGAGTCCTCAGCATTGCAATCCTAACTACGCCAACGAGGCAATCAAATTATATTTCAGTTTAAAAAATAATAAAGTGATACCGGGATGGGCTAAGCCGCGGGCTTGATAGGAACTGTTCATGATTCTAACTTTTATTACAAAAACATATACGCATAACTCAATTATTCCGTGACAAATTCTGTAGATTTTTACATACTGAAGAGCCCTATCCACTGACGAATTGCAAACTGTTTCATGGCGACTCGAAGGCAAAACCAGTGCTGCTAGGACCTAGGTATACAGATTTTTCTGTATTTATACCTATTTTTAATACATGATTCATTAGCTTGTTAAGGGGGATATTTATTAGCATAAAGTTTTATGCGTTCGTAAAATACCACAAGACAATATAATGATGAGACATGGCCAAGATCAAGGCCGTAGATTGTATGCCTATATGTACATATTGTTTTTATAATCAGCTCGTTAATCAGTTATTGTTAGACAGCCACAAAGAATGGCTGCGTCGTATTGTGCTCTAGTTCGTGATCGGGTAAAGTGCTGACGCAGCATCTCCGCTGCCTCGGTGAGCTGCGTTCTGCGGTCGCCGCGATGACCCACAAATTATTATGCATTTCATAATAATTATCGACAAAAACAACTGTTAAGGCCAAGTTATATTTACTGACCGAATATGGCAAAACAGAAAGGCGCTATCACGATCAAAACAGAAACCGAACAACTGCTGTAGCAATTATACAACGAAGAAAAAAATTAAGATAAAAATTGGCACGCTTAGTAAACGAGCTCCCAATTAAGGTGGAAAATTTTCAGCATCAATTGAATAAAGCTGAAGAGGTCAACAAAAAACTTGTCTCTGACAAACCAAGCTCCACCATTGAAGTGCCTACTGAAGTCCAATATGAGACCGACGAAGAGGAACTCGCGCGAGAAACTGAGTGGGTACGGCAAATTGGTATTGCAAATACCCCTTGGTCACTGACTTCTATTATACTGCGTACTAGTATAATAGAAGTCAGTGCCCTTGGTACGTAAGAAATGAAGATCTTCATCGGTTAAAGTGGACTTCGTTACGAATATTGTAATGAATGTTCTTAAATTTATGGAAACATTGAAAAAGAAAGTCGAAAGCAGGATATGAACCCACGACCTCCAGCGTACCTGCCGGTGCTCTGCCAAGTGAGCTATTTCGACCCTACTCTCGACTGTCCAATTTCAAGTTCCATATTTGATCTCTATATTTTTGCACTACATAGTTGCCTAGCCTCCAGAAGTCAAAATGAACTACAGTGGACAAAATATTTTCTCCTACATAATACTTTATGCAGTAGGTTCGCGACTTCTTGTAATACACACACTAACTCACGCCTTTTATCTTCGAAAGTGTAGGCAGAAGCGCAACTAGTGCACCTACATTTCGCCGTGCGTGTTCCCATGACATGGTAGGTATCACCACATCAGGTACAAATACCACAGTCCGGGCTGATACTGAATATAAAAATCCAATATTACTTTGCCCGACCCGATTTAGCCCTAGCTATATTAGATTTCATTCATAAAATTTTAACTTTTGAAGTCAACGCGGAGGTAGATGTTTACCAAATGAATCAAAAAATAAAATATGTGATTTTTTATACATATGCGCTCACCATAATATTGAGAACGTAAAGGCAAAGTTGCACTCCTTTCGAAGTATGAAATTAATATTTCCTACAATTTTACAATGGGATTTTGTCTCTCCGCTTTTGCTGAGGAGGAATTACTAGGACACAGCATGTATGCAGATGGATAATCTGGTTTTTAGTTCTTTTCGTCGCCTATAAACTGCAGAGAATCGGTTGCGCTGCGGGTTAAAAAACAGGAATAGGTATTGAGAGAGAGTGGGGGTATTTTGGCTGCCAGATATCTTACCATATAAAACAACAGCTAGTTTTCATTTGAGACAAGACACCTCTCGCACTTGGTAAAATTTTTGACATTACTTAGCACGAAGGTGGTTTTTATTAACCGACTTCCAAAAAAGGAGGAGGTTCTCAATTCGTGTTTTTTTTTATTGTGGGTTGAAATAATTCATATAAATATTTTTTAATACTATTTATTTGTATATTAAATATGTCGCTTTAGAAGCACCGTGATACACTATTATTACAACAGTTTATATTAAACATCTTACACGTTAACAATACGTCCCGATAACATTATAAATAAAACTATCTTTAACAAATATAATACAAAAGCAATAATTTTCAGCAATTATAAGTCAAAAAACGCTAATGGAATGTGTACGTGTACACAAATCTGTAAAAAATGTCACATAGGAATGTAAATCTTATTCCAAAAACAATAAAAGCTAAAATATAAACAAAATATATTGCACTCATTGCACCAAACAATTTTAAGTACACAACAGTGAAACAAATACTGTGAGTTTGTGCGAATCATCGTTTTTTTTTTCATTCCAATCGAGTTCTTCATTTATTCACAGATAATGTAAAATTTACTAATAATAATTTGATATCTATTTAGGTCATACCTTATCTTTTTTAATTTAAATATTACAGTAATTAAATCTTAACGAACAATACAACAGTAATTTAATATTAGATGCATGATTTCCTATACTTGCCATGTTGTATTAGTTGGTATCCATCTTGGATTTAAGTGATTGATAGTATTCCGAAAGCACTTTCCATGCTGTTGGAGCCATGAAGCCTTTGGGCGGCTCTTTGCCTGTTCTAGCGAGTCCTGTAATGGAGTTATTCAATTATAATGATGTAGCATAACTAGTAAAAAACAGGTTCTAAAATAATCTTTATACCAAATCAAAAACTAATTGAAAAAAGTCTATTCGGAATTCACGTGAAATCTAAAGCTATATAAGGGTCTGAAGTCAGTATTTTACATTCAGCAGCATAAGTTAGCTGAACAAATTCAAAATTTCAAATTGCCTACATACTTTTGTGTTCTTACTAATCTTTTTTTCTCTTCACAAAAATAAAATGAGATTTTCTTCAAGAGAAGAAAAAAAAATGTTTCAGTTTAACTTAACGCGCATATAAGCCATTTGAAATTTCGATTTTGTTCAGCTACTTATGCTGCTGACTGTACATCCAAAAATCTTCAGATATCACACTCGTTCACTTCGTTTTATACCTTAACGCTTGCCGCACACGTTCGGTTTCCTGATGAGAAATTCAGATTCGTAAACCTGAATGCTCCGCTTACATAGAAAATGTTCAACAACGCGCACACGTTCCTGTATCTGAATTCCTGATCAGGAAACCTAATAAGGAAACCGAACGTGTGCGGCAAGCGTAAGACAGGCATATGAGCAAATGGGTCATCTACTACTAGGTCTAATCATTAATTGCTTGTATTTTAGGACAAAATAAATCTTAGCACCGTTAATATTATGTCTAGTTTTATATTTATATTACCTCTCATCCTAGTGCCGGATATGAAGTCAAAGTCCTCTTTGCGGGTAGGATCGAAGAACGCCATTTTGCCAACAGATGTGTCATAAGCGGCGACGCGGAATGGAATAATCTGGAATAAAATTCAATTCAATAATAAAAACATCGGAGAAAATCTATACTATTATAAAGAGGAAAAGTGTGCGAGTTTGTAGGAGCTAATCTCTGGAATCGTTAGAAATTCTTTCACTAATAGGAGTTTACATTACTCCTGAGTGCTATAGGCTACTATTTATCGCGGGAAAATATAAAGTGGAGGAGTGGAGTCGCGGGCAAAAGCTAGTATATTATAATAGAGTTAGCTCGCGGCTTTGCGTGCGTTTAAAATCCTTCTCAGAATAACAGACCAACTTCGTACTCTCTTACAAAAGCCAGAATCAAATCCAGGGTTTAGACTACTTTCTATTCTTTGTCTCCAAGTTCAGTAATCGCATATTCGTCTTGTTAGGCGGCGGTTAACATGGTAGTTAGACTTGTACTTAACAGAATGGTTCCTGCATGAGATAATTAATAATCGTTATAAAAAAAAAATTATCCGTAGAACGAAAGTGACGTAGCCCAGCGGATTAGCAAGCTGAAGTGGCAATGGGCAGGGCACCTAGTTCAAAGAACTGACGGCAGATGGGGCAAAAAAGATCTCGAGTGGAGACCACGCAAAGTGGACAGACGACTTGATAAAGGTCGCAGGAACGCGCTGTATGCGGGCAGCTTTTGACAGGTCCATCTGGAAATCTTTGGAGGAGGCCATGTTCAACAGTGGACGTCGTGTGGCTGATGATGATGATGATACAAATTACTCGTATTATTCAGGGCTATTCAGTCTGTTCCATTAAATGATGAACTCTAAACCAAGATATATTGAAATGGAACCACTGCGCGACCCTTTTTTTACCAAATAAAGAAGGAATCGAGGAAACACGCTCACAATTTTCAGAGCAATCAGTGTACAGTCACCAGCATAAGTAGTTGAACAAATTCAAAATTTCAAATTACCTACATACTTTTGTGTTCTTACTAATCTTTTTTTCTCTTCACAAGAAGAAAATAATAGAGATTTTCTTTACTTCATACGAAGAATTTTTTTCATTTTAACATAACGCGTATATAGGCGATTTGAAATTTTCATTTTATACCAATATTTATGCTGGTGACTGTACGTACATAAAAAAAAATACAAACACACGAGTTGAGAACCTCCTCCTTTTTTGGAAGTTAAGAATAAAGGTATCCATGCCTGAGGTCCATGCTGAGGTCTCGGGTTCGATCCCCGGGTCGGGCAAAGTGATATTAAGTTTTTCTATTCAGTATCAGCTTGGAGTCTAGAATTTGTGCCCGATATGGAGATAGGCTCGCCCCCTATCACATCATGGGACGGAATAACGACGAAAAGTGGGTGCACTAGTTGCGCCTCTGCCTACCCCTTCGGGGATAAAAGGCGTGAGTGCATATGTATATGAATTGAGAACCTCCTCCTTTTTTGGAAGTCGGTTAAAAATAGCCATACCTCAAGATCGTTGAGTCCTGGCGCGGCCTTGAGCACCATCGCGCCGTGCCTCGGGTCGTACAGGTCGCCGCCGCCGGCCGGGTGCGGCAGGCCCGCCGGGTCGCGGCCCACTATGTAGTGGTTGGCGCCCGCGTTCATACGGCACTTGGCGTGCCATTGCACCTAATAATAAATAATAATAATACCAGCCTCGTATTATATACTGCTCACTGCTGAGCACGGGCCTGTCCTACTACTGAGAGGATTGAGGCCTTAGTCCACCACGCTGGTCTAGGGCGGGTTGGCAGACTTCACACACCCTCGAAATTCTTATGGAGAATTCTCAGCTATGTAGGTTTCCTCACGATGTTTTCCTTCACCGTTAAAGTGAACGATAATTGATAAACAATAATTGATGTGCACCTGCACAATAAAAATGATTTACGTCCGTTTAACTAAACGATGCCGGTGTTAATCTTCAATTCGGTCTCTAAGCCAATCAAATAAGTTAAAAAAAATTGTGAGCATAACAAACAGAACGTTTTTGATTGGTCGGTGAAAAAGGGATTGGGATAATGGCGGATGGAAAATACTATCAAGATCAATATGCCTGCATAAGCCATATTAAATAGATTGCACAATATCCCGAAAATGGTATGTATAAATAAAATTGAAAGAAACCTTAAAAATCATTAAAGTTGGTTAGATACTCTTGCAAAACTGTTTGCCTGTAATTTACTTCCTAAGACTACACAATCATTCTCCATATTAAACTAAAAGAAGTGTCATATTATTAAAACTTACACGAGACATATTCCATTAATAATTACTAGAAATAACGGTTTCAACAGTGTCAATGTGAGTGAAACCGTTATTTCTAGTAATTAATGTAAAAGAAATGTACGAAATATATCAAATATTCTACCACAAACAATTCTACCGTCGTGTGTTACCTCAGTCGGTCCGGCATACATCATGGGCGAGGGGAAGATTGCCAGCACCGTAGAGGTGGGGTCCAACACTCCCTCATTCAACACGGCTTTGTGCTGATTGATGCGCACCTCTAGCGGAACGTCGTCGTCTTTGGTCCAGCCACCTGATAAAACAGAAATATTTTTATATATTTATTTTACTAGTACTACCCACCCCATATTTACTTGTATTAATAACGCATAGTACGAATACTGGCATACGAATACCTACGCATGTTAATATAAATATAGAGCTAAGTAGAATGTTTGTTTAAACTCTTATCTCTAAAGCTATTATTCTGACTCAGAAACTGATAGGACTAGGTTAAAAAACCAATCTTCCCCTAATCGTTGATGTCTCATCTTCTTTAAGTTACCGTCCTGAGTAGAGGTTTGTAACCCGTTAGTGGGTTGCCCTCAGCATGGTCACTTAATTCAAAGGGTTGCGAGCGCCTTAAGCGTTCACCTTAAAGACCAGTGTGGCCGGAAAAGCCGACCCTTGTCAGGCTACTGGCAGAATAGCCCACGACAAAAATAAGGAACGTATGCTGCCGCGAATCCACGAACATTTATCTATTATGAGTTATGACCTATAGCGGAAGATTGTATAGCGATACATCTCACATAATATTGTCGGTATTATTAAAATTGAGATCTATAGCCCTAATCAAAATTGGTAATTATAATAATAATCACAAACATAATAAGATAAATGTCATCTCATTCATCAACGGATTGCAACAATTAAGTAATTCACTAATATTTGTCGACTTTTCAATGCTTGATAACAGAATATTAAAAGCTATTGAGTGAAAATTAAAAATAAAAAACATTTGAGTTTTGATTTTTTTTTCACCAAACTCCTGGAATTTTGGATTGTTGAGAGTTTTAATTAACTTACCGAGCGGATGCAGTAAGAGTACAGGCTTTCTGAATCCCCTCTCGACGAGTTGACGCTGTGTGTCTTGCATGAGGAGAGCGTGACCGTTGTGGATAGGATTTCTCAACTACGATAAATAAAATAGTATCAGCTTCATACATACGCAATTGACTTGTTGACATTTGTCTTCATCTTATTACATATTCTTCGCATTGAACTTACTACCATTCTACTGGTATTATAAACGCTACAGTTTGTAAGAATGTACGTATGTTTGTTACTCTTTCACGCAAAAACTACTTGAACGGATTTCGATGAAATTTGGCACATGGGTAGATAATATCCTGAATTAACACATAGGCTACTTTTTTATCCCGGCGAGATACAAAGCGGGACTTTAATCCTCAAAACATTTTTAACGCAAGTGGAGCCGCGGGCAAAAGCTAGCTGATCATATGTCAACCCAAACAAAATAACCTGGAAGGCAAACACGGCATCAGCTTCCAGTTCCTTGAACTTCTTCCGTAGTTCGTTGGGCGTGAGACGGTACGAGTCCAGTCCGTCGTTCCAACGGATGCGCTCGAACACTTCGAGATTACCACCCACCAACCAATCACCGGAGTCTTTGATCATCTGAAAAATTATTAATATTATTAATTTTGCTATTATAAAATGAGTTTTATTCTCGTGCAGTGAGATATCAAATTGCAATAATAATAAAAAGTCTAAGTGGGCCATACACTATTTATTTCGCACCAGTTCAACCGTTGGCATGATTAAAGTCACATAAATCATGTCTCATCGGATCTAAAAATATTTAGAATAGATAAAATTAAAAACTTGATTAATGGCAATTGATTGAACTAATTCCAAATTGATCGTGCGTAGCTCACGTTTAACCGATTTAGGTTAAATCTAACATTCATAATTATTATTTAGGAATGTCGCGAGCCTTTAGCGTATTTGCGTTTCATTTTCCGTTAGAATCAGTCACACCAGAGACATGTGTCCCTACCGCTCCAACTATGCTACGAGTCCTTGACTTTCCAACTCATATCGTGCCAATATTATATACCTTAGCCTTCTTCTTATCTACTTCTTCAGACGAGGTTTAAAAAAAGTTTTTTACGGTAGGCAGCACTTAGCTGTGCCCCTGGCATTGCTGACGTCCATGGACGACGGTAACCATTTACCATCAGGTGGGCCGTTAGCTCGTCTTCCTTCGAGACAATAAAAATACCTTGATGTAAGACTGCCTCGGTAGCGTAGTTGTATTATGGTACGACTGCACTGCTGATTGGGTTCGATCCCCGGGTCGGGCAAAGTGATATTGAGTTTTCCTATTCAGTATCAGCTCGGAGTCTGGAATTTGTGCCGGATATGGCGATAGGCTCGCCCCCTATCACATCATGGGACGGAATAATGGCGAAACGTGGGTGCACTAGTTGTGTATATATATGTATGTACCTTGATGTAAGGATGTCCGGTGTGGTATATCCCGAATTGCCTAGAGCATCTCTCCTCCTTCCTGTGTGGGTAGAACTCCGGCGCCCGCAGTACTGCGACGGCGCGACCCTCGTGTGTGAGCGCGACGGCACTCGCGCCGGTCAGACGGTCCTTCAGCTCCGCGTGCACGGGCAGCACCACCGGCACCGACTGGTTGACCACCGTCCCGTCCGCCAGGGTCACACAGTTGGAGTGCAGGGCCTGGTGGAACATACACATCGCACCTTTAGGACGAACACGACACAATTAAAAAAAAAAAAGGAAAATTGAGTTGTCATTTTTAAATGACTAAAATTCCTTATTTATAAAAATATAATAAAAAAGGAACCGTTATAACAGTTTTGTCCTTTTCCTGCTTGAATATAGCTGTGTTTAAACTATTATAATTGTACTATTATCATGAACTTCATTTTAAGTAATTTTATGACGATAACTCGATTTATCTTTTTGAATTGTGTCGTTTTCATCCTAAAGGTGCGACATTTTACTGCTGGTGGCAGGGTATATTTTGTATCCGGATAGCGACCACTGTAAACAAGATTTAAAATCCGCAGTAGTGTGTTGCGTTCCAGTATTAGTCTGTGTAATGTTTATTAGCAATTCAAAAAAATCCGGCATAATTGTATGGACTTTTTTTTTACGCGGAGAAAGTGACTTATTACTACCGCCCAGCGTTCAAGGAGGACGACTGAGCGGTTATGTTGGGTTCACCGTGCCTTACGACCCGACGTTGAGCCGCCCGGAGAGATGGAAAACTTCGGGCGACCGCCGGGCCGAGTCCCTAACCTATGTACACCGCACGGCATACCAACTAAAACTCCGCGGTGGCCATCTTCGGCGCATTAGGGACGGCTGCGGGCTTCCTCCGACTCACGTCTAAGTTGTCGTCCGCAACCGCCCCATAATTGTATGAACTGGCGAATGACAATCGTCTCTCGTCAGTCAGCACTCTATGTGGACCCATCTCGGCTGCCATTTGGTGCAGTAGAATCACTTCGCCGTACTCATATAAAAAAGTTTTTATAAGAGTATGCATATCACCAAGTCTTCGCTCCTTATAGCCTGCCAGAATATTACCATTACTGGCCACAATTCCACAATTTTACTTGAATTTATATTACAATCAATATTTTCATTTATTTTATTTTCTTAAATACTAAATCTCCAGTACACAAGATTTTTTGCTTTACACGGTTATAAGAGTTATCATTCTGTTGATTATGAAGGTTGCAATATACATTTTATTTCTTCATTTACTTACTTGCAAATATTCTTGTTCTCTCATAAATCCTTTCAGCGGATAGGCCCAACCTTCAGACAGAACCTGTAAGAAGAAATCATTACAGGAATTCGGCATATTGTATAATTCTATTGTATTGGTGAATTATATGGAAGTAACATAGCGTTAGGATGTCCAGTCAATATATTAGATACTTTATAGCTTTTTCCGCGGCTTTCGTTAAAGCAATCAGGGATAATAGATCTCCTTACTACTTATACGAATTTCCAGAATCATATCGGTAATTGCAGAGTTTACCCCTATATCCAAATATATATACAAATTTGCAAGTCATTAATAATAAGTTAGTGGAAATGAGTTGCTATACACGTTATTGATAGTTGTTTTCTCACCTGGAGCCATTGCAAGTCGAGAGTGGTGAGTTCAATTTGAGGTAGTTTAGCGGCTTCCTCGATGGCGCTAGTAAGTCTGTTGCCGTAGATGAACAACTCCTCAACTTCTGTGAGATGATTGTCGAAGCGAGGGATGATGCCCTATGAAAAGTTTCGCATATTTTTGAGAAAAAAAATTTGATGAGAGTTCATTGGTACTGTTGGGGGTAAAAAGGTATTACAATTGATTTTGTGTAGTACATACGCACTGCATATTGATCCTTCGAGCACCTGAATAGGACTTCTGTACGAGTGTGTATAACATTACACCTCAGACTAAATAAACAAATTCTCATTTTAAGGTTAGCAGATTACATCGGCTGTGTGAGTTGTGGTTCACCGAATACCCTAAGTGATAAATTAAAAGTCTTAGATGATGGTGCAATATTGTCGGTATTTCGATCTTGGTGTGAACCTGAGCCTGTAAGTTGTATTGTGATACCTTTTAAATACTTTTAATTTTGTTTTTGCTAAGATTTCTATGTATATCGTATGTATAATAGTATTTGAAAAGGTTTGTTTTCATTATGACGCACCCAATAATAAAAAAATGTGTTTCCTTTGATTTAGGTAGACATGACTAGGCATGCTTCATGTCAAGCTTGTTGGGATTTAGCTCAAGTAGTACTTTCGGGACGCCAAACATTGGAACAAACAAAAAAACTCGTCCATTCCAATTGGTGTCTCCATTGTGGTCAATCGTTGAAGTCAGTACAACTCACTCACCAACTATACACTGGTTCTCGTTGTGAATCAAAAATATATAATGCCGTTCAAGAACAGATTACGCCTAGAACGGTGAGTCATACATAATATAAATTTTTAAAAGATGTATTTTTATATAAATTTATAAAAGTACATCTTTTACGCATGCCGTTCAACTGATGGTAAGCGATGCGACCACCCATAAACAGTAGCAACACCATCCAGCACCTTGACTTACAAGGCACTGTGTGGCATTCCACTGCGCTCGTCATCCTGAGACATAAGATGTAAGTCTCATTGTGTGCAGTAGTTACGCTCAGTCAATGCATTAACGACACTATAAAAAATGGTTTCTAGTGTTTTTTTTTTTGTGGTTTTAGAAGGTGGTTTATTTTTTTGTTACGTATAAGAAAAGTGTGGAATCCAGTATCTCATATTTAAATAAGAGTATGACTAAGTTGGGGAAAAATCGGACCAACATGAGGCACGAACCAAGTGAAACTTGCAGGCGGCCAATATAATAATAAATTATGTTAACGCTACCTCGGATTCAAGCAGGTGTATGACATCCATTGTGGACTCCTCGATGGACCGGCCCACTGTCTGCACCACCAATTCAGGCGCTTCGGGCCTTTCATAATCCTGTGTGATGCCTGTGAAGCCCTGCAACATAACATACATTGCGTGTTTTTTATAAACGAATTTTATATGAGCAAGAAAATTTGCAGAAGTTGACTTTAGCAAGTAATTTTTATGTAAACGTCACGGCGAACTGCCTTCTGCAAGTTTTAAAGTTTGTAGGACTTGCGGTAAGTCGTATGTGTATAGAACTATTACAATATTGCCGCTAATGTAAACGGATCGGGAAGTTCTTGCGCAACTACCACCCATAAACAGATGGAGCACCAAACCAGGTTTGACTCCTCGAGCCCCGCGACGGACGCCGGCGTGCATTTACATAGGGTTTCCCCATACATCTACATATATAAGCGGGGCTTGACGGGTTAAGATACGTCACATCCCCCATAACTTACAATAAGATAATTATCTTATCTTGGTGCTGTATAGCTCTTGTAATCCCCTGATAGGACAAAGCGCATATTTATAAGAGATAGTTGAAACGTCAATATAAACCTATTACTCCAATAAAAATAACTACGCGACACTAATCTATCCATGAAGCGAATGTTGTACATCATTTGCAGCCAGCAACAATTTGTTCTCGTGTTTTTGTAAGTTGCCCTATGTTACAAAAAATAAAGAATCGCTGGTCATCTCCTTTAAGAGAATTAAATAGGCATCTTGAAATTGGCAATCGAAGGCAGGAGTCGGAGTAGCTCAATTGGAAGAGCACCGGCACGGTACGCCGGAGGTCGTGGGTTTGAGTCCCGCCTTCGACGGTTTCTTTTTCAAGATTCCAAAAATATAAAAGCAAAAAATAAAGAAACTAAAAAATTATGAATTTATAAACGGCGGTAGAGATAATTACATGATTCTTTTAGACAAATTGTACAGAATAGCCACCAACCGATCACTTTCTCCATTCTAATATTACTGCATAATTCACTCATAGAATCAACGCACACACAGACACACACACACACACTCGCGCCTTTTATCACCCAAGGGCTAGGCAGAGACGCAACTAGTGCACCCACTTTTCGCCGTGCGTATTCTGCCCCATGATATGATAAGGGGCGAGCCTATAGCCATATCGGGCACAAAGACTAGACTGGGCCGAGACAGAATTAAAAAAAAATATCGCTTTACCCGACCCGGGAATCGAACCCAATACCTCAGTATTGCAGTCATACCGTAATACAACTACGCCACTGAGGCAGGCACCGAGAGTTAGAATCAATGCAAACACAAATATTTAATAATGTTAATAATAAACACTCCACAAAGTATATGTAATACACGAGTACGTATTATGCGGATTTATATGCCATACTTTAACTAGCAATTAGCTATAAAAGTATAAACAAGTGTACACGAGTATAAGACGAGCAAGGCTGACTTGTTTTAATGTAATCGACGTTTATTACAAGACTATATTTTATATTTATGGGGTAAAGAAGACAATGTAACATTTAATATACACAATCAAGTTGATATGGCACTCTCAAATCAATTCCATAACATTTAATTTGGACTGCATTTTTGCCATGAATTCAAAATAAGCATACTATTTAGCCTGTAGTTCAAAATGGCGATTCAGAAGTATTAGTATTATAGTATAATCATTGCTCCAGGCTCCAGAATCAGAAAAACGAATACACATTACGACGTTAATTATATATCTAAATTTCATTGTCTTATTACTAGCGAGCAATAAAAAGCATCCACAGTAAGAAAGCGGCGATAGCCTAGTCGGGAGTGGAACGGATTGCAGTCGTGTCCGCAGGTTCAAAACTCAAGAGCACGCACCTCTGACTTTTCTAAATTTATCTGTGTATACTTTGTGAATTATCGCTCGCTTTTGAAGGAAATATCGCGAGGAAACCTGCAAACCTGAGTAGTTATTAATAATTTCGAAGGCATGTGGTGGACTAAGGCCTAAACCCACTCAGTTGTAGGGGCGGCCCGTGCTCAGCATTTATATACCAGCCCTATATTATTATAGGGCTGGTATGGTACGGTAAGAATGGGCTCATCAGTCGTCATTCTAGACAGAATACTAACAAATTCCACAATACATTTGACGATATTAAAAGCGTACCTTAATCTGTCCTTCTCTTGCTTTCTTGTATAGGCCCTTAGTGTCGCGCTGTTCGCACACTTCTAATGGTGTGTCGATGAAGACTTCGAAGAACGGCAGATCGGAGTCAATGTGGGTACGACGTGCCACTTCACGATCCTGGGAACATGTGACATTTACATTGATTAGGAAGAAAAAGAATGCTCTTATTTATGGATGTTATTTTACGGGCCGAAATACTATATATTATTCTAGCTCTTAATATAATTTATTTTGCTTGCAGCTTCGCCCGCGTAATAGTTTTTCCGAGATAAAAGTACCGCTATATATTTTCTAGAGATAAAAGGTAGCCTAAAACCTTCCCAGGATCTCAAACTATCTCCATCCCAAACATCGAAATCCGTTAGGTGGTTTTTGAGCTTACAGTGTACAGAGGCGGCGGGCAACATTAAAGTTTAAACCGTCAAGCCCCGCTTGTATATATAGATGTATGGCGAAACCCTATGTACATGGACGCTGGTGTCCGTCGCGGGGCTTGACGAGTCAATTTATATTATGTAAAGAAAGATAATAATAGCAATATTAACTTCTGCAAAAGTGTTTTACGGTTTACCGAATAAATCTCATTAAATCCGTGATCTTTTCCGACATAAAATACCTGCTAGCAGCACCTGCACTGCCCTCGTAATTCTAAATGCACTTGCAAAATGGCGGTTTCGAGAAAACGCGGTTAATGTTTTTTTTAAATCTTTACTTATTTACAAATCTCTCTTCCAAATTCAAAGTAATTTTAATGTTTTTTTTAATCCAATGGTCAAATACGTGTCTTATGATGCCGCTTTGCTAAAAAAAGAAAATGCAAAAAAATTCGATTACTGCATTCTTTATTACGACGGCAGTGCAAATGAACTAGCTATGTGCAAAAAAATCACCGCGAGTTCTTTGTCCTTCCACTACGTGAAAGGTGTTCAAACCAACTAACAAATGTTTATTTACATGTCATTCGTACCCCATTAACCTTTGACTTACGACTATCTGTCTGAGTAATGAGAAAAACGATAAACATGTAGGTCAGTATAATAAGTACACATAATTTTGCTTTGGATTAGCATTTTATAGCTTTTGTTTGCGGGTCCGTATCAGTTTCTCCCGTACTAATAGGGATTAAAGCAAAATATGTGACTCGGGGATAGCATAATTTACAGTTAAAACAATTTTTCGTGTCGCTTTAGTAGTTCTACAGATTACCTACTCTCAAACACTTTAAAATATTATTTAATATAGATAATATTACCAAGCGTGATTCCATTAAATAGGAATTAGCGTTATCACTAAATAGTATAAAACAAAGTCGCTTCCCGCTGTCTGTCCCTATGTGCCTATGTATGCTTAAATCTTTAAAACTACGCAACGGATTTTGATATGGTTTTTTTTTAATAGATAGAGTGATTCAAGGGGAAGGTTTATATGTATAATTTATCCCGGGGAAATATAAAGCGGGACTTTTATCCCGGAAAAACTCATTTTCGCGGGCGAAGCCGCGAGCAGAAGTATAGTTGATAATATTTTTGAAAAAAAGGCCAAGTCCGAAGATGAGATCCGCAACATTTAATGTTCCTAAATCTTAATGAAGTTTTATTTTTCCACTTTTTCTTGAGACCGTAATAAAATAAATGGCTACGGATTTCTTTCTCGCTTATGATAAAAGGATTGTGAACCTTGTACTAGATTATAATATTGTGGAAAGCAACTTACACAACAGATTTAGAATACAATTCACTGCATAATTGAAATTCAACCGACTAACCGCCGTTGTCAAAACACGATCCTAATCGCTTTATTCAATCCATCACGAAAATTGACTAATTCAGGAAAAAATTCATTATATATACCTACATCACGACTTTTTCCCTTTTCAGGGGTAGGCAGAGGTGCAACTCACCCATATTTCGCCACCTATGTTAGGACTTAGGTCCCATATCATAGGGGTCGGGCCCATTGCCATTTGCAGAAATTATAACATGCTTACAAACTACAAATTTGATTGGATCATTCTCGAAATCGGATTAAGTATGAAGATTGAGATAGTTCATTGAAAACGACCGTAAGAATCTGTCAAAGTATTTACTAGAATCCGGTGCATTGATTTAAAATACAGTGCCCCAGGATGCAGCAGGTACTTTATAGGATTTTCTGGATAGCAGAGCAAAACGTATTGCGTAGACTTTGATGGTGTTGCTACTGTTTATGAATAGGCATGGCGTGTACCATCAAGCCTTGTTCAAACTTATCGTATTGTCATTCAATTGTACAACAAATAATATGAAATTAAACTTCATTACTATAATGACCACTGTTCATAATAATTGTATAATGTGCGCTCGTGTTACTTGTAAGCGTATACATATCGCCATTATTCACCTGTACACCAAGAACGAACTACACAATATCACATGTCAATGTACGTGTAGCGTACCAAACTGGTTTACCGCCAGTCTTCAATAAACGACCCCAATCGCTTTTTCGATCCATCTCGAAAATGGACCATCATCAGAACAAAGTATTTTTGACATTTTTACAAAGGACTTGTTTTGAATAGTTTCTTTTTGGTATCGGATCGTAGATTAAGTTTGGGGTCGTTTATTTAAAATGGCCGTTAGTGTAGCGTATTGTAAAGCTAATGTGTCGCATTAGAGCAAAGTGTAGCTCAATGAAATCGATGATGATATAAATAAAATTACCAAAAACAATTCCAATTAATTTTCATGTTAATTATCGAATATTTTATAATGAACATTAATTAACGATTTCCTGTAATGAGCCGATATCACATTTCGCTTATCGCGTATCGATTATTATAAAATTTGTTTTCGTCAGCACACAATATTATAAATCGATCCGATTTGAATTATAAAGTTATAATAATCGTAAACATATTTTGAATAAAAGAGGTGGTTGTGCTTAATCGCTACATCTTCATATATATTTTTTGTTACAGCAATTTTTTGGTCTCGTGGGTTTGGTAGGTGTTCGCGTATGTTAGGATTTCATCCACAGTAGGTATGTGACCATAAGGTATATTTTTTAAAGTTGACTCATTAATTTTTATTATTCACAAAAAAAATCTTATCACGACTAAAAAACATCGCACAACCCAATTAAGAGTCAATAAACTCTGCTTAATATCTACGAAGTGGCATTTTTTATAAAATTTCCTGTTTAGGCCTACCTCAACACAAAAAAGATTCGATTTCGTTTATATCAATCGTCGTATTCATTTTTGTATTACCATGTAGGCAAAAAACAAATTAATATGTGATCAGTGAAGGCGTGTTTCACCGTTCACATATTTTTTTAGTCTTTCTAAAATCATACAATAGTGGTTTCATGCCAACTCACGTTTTGAATTGAACGAATTATGTGAACACGATATACTAATATTATAAAGCTGAAGAGTTTATTGTGAAAACTATTGAATGAATTTGAAAAGTCGCCGTTCACTAATATGAAGCTACATTACCCTTGAGTGGTATAGGCTACTTTTTATCCCGGGCAAATATTTTTATCCCGGTAAAACTATCACGAGGTGGAGCTGCGAGCAATACTAGTATTATTATAAAATCGCTGAGTGTGACGGTTGCTCAGGAGGTTTATTGAATTACAATGTGTGGCTTGGAATCCTTGTTATGAGTATTGCGATACTATACCAATAAACTATTTCTTTTTATACAAAATATCAAGTCACTCGCATTTTAGTAAGCTCCACGATAAAAAATACCAGCAAATTCATCCACTACTATAAATCACGAAACCTCTGCCGAGCTGCGCCCTCATCCTAATCCTACTAATATTATAAAGGCGAAAGTTTGTAAGAATGTATGGATGTTTGGATGTTTGGATGTAAGGATGTTTGTTCCTCTTTCACGCAAAGACTACTGAACGAATTTCGATGAAATTTGGCACACGGGTAGATCATGTCCTGGATTAACACATAGGCTACTTTTTATCCCGAGAAAATATAAAGCGGGACTTTTATCCCGGAAAAACTTTTTAAAGCGGGCGGAGCCGCGGGCAAAAGCTAGTAGGTTATAATATTAGTTTTCATACTCAGTAATTAATTACACTACACTTCTTCAAACCTGACCAAAACATGCACACTGCTGCTCATGCGTGATGGCAAAAATAACAATTACGTAATACACATTAGTTTAGAATGTCGGCTATGAATGTGAAGACCGTTTCTCCGTTATTCTACCTACTTTTAAACCCGTATTTTACCATACAAGACATCAATTTACCTCAGCGAAAGGTGAAACAAAACTGCACAGGCAAACGACACCACTGTCGGCGAACAGCTTGCCGACTTCTGCCACTCGCCTGATGTTCTCCTCGCGGTCTTCTTTGGTGAAGCCGAGGTTCTTGTTCAGACCGGTTCTGATGTTGTCGCCGTCCAGGCCGTAAGCAGGGATTCCTGGACAAAATTTGTAGGTATTGTGTAGCCAAAAAGAAAATGTGTGTATTCTTTGTGAATTGTCGCATCGTCAGGAAACCTGAGAAGTTCTCTGAATTTCAAAGGTATGTGAAGTCGGTCAACCCGCGCTAGTCTAGCGCGGTGGACTAAGACCTTAACCCTCTCTCAGTTGTAGAGGAGGCCCGTGGTCAGCAGTGGGCAGTATATAATATAGGGCTGCTATGGTATGGTGTAGCCAAAATTATATAATTATGACTGATTTGTGGAACGAACTACTAGAACTAAGATATTTTGATCAGGTCCAAATTTAGATAAGCATCTCGGATTTTACTTAGTTACGTAACGTATTCAATACTTATTAAAGAAATACAGTAGGTATTATGTAGATAAACACGTTTGAGTTAGTTAAGAATTGACTCGTTAATTATTTATTCAGCATGCAATCAACTACATAGTAGCATGTAGAATCTAGCCGATATTGGATTACATGAATTAACATTTCAAAGCAACAGTACTATGTTAAATAATGTAAATTGGATAATACATATTGAAGAACGTAATGGATCGAGTGTCCTACATAGTAAATGGTTAAATTGCGTAAAACTCTGCATAAATTAACATATTCAGCTGCATCAAGAACCGAATAACCCTTATCTGGGTTACACACGACCTATGTGAATCAAAATAGTAAACACTTGTGTATGTGTAAATTTCGTGTCAATGAATGAATCAGGACACGTGACGATTTTACTGATGCGTTTACATTATCTACAAAATACAAAATAAATAATGTATAAAAGCTAATTATAATAGGGTGTTGGAGTGTTACTAGAAATAAATTAATATAATAATTAATAACTACGTGAACATATCGTCGATGAAGTACCAATACCTCCTAACTGACAATTTAGTCCAAAATTACTTTTTTATTACAATAGACATGAAACTCATTTGCATAGATTGAATTAACTTCTCTATCCGAAATTTCTTTACCAGTAAGCTTCTTGAGCTATGTGAAAACAATCTACTTATTGACATTCATTCGTTCGTATGTATTTAACAGTTTTTTTCTGCTGGTGTAAAATTAGATTCTCAACACTTAGGAGGTATTGGTACTTCATTGACGATATAAGGGTTTATAGATTCGATGATTTTCAATAGAGACATGTACAGGCATAATCAACTACTCGCATAACAATCTGCTATAGTAAATAAAAATAAATTGGTTTTCTTGATAAAAAAAGAAACATATTTGTAAGCTACCAAATATTTTAATGTTTAAATGCTTTTCACCCTACTATAATTATTAAGATCAATCAACAAGGCAATTAGAATGGATGCGGTGGTTGCATTTCGAGTTCAATTATTGAGTTTACTACCATAAACGAAGCGAAGTTAATTAGTATAATTCGGTAACAAATTATTCGGCAATCAAGTCACATAATCTAGAATAGTCTGATCAAAGTTCACCGGTATTTTTAACACGCTTTTATTTTTTCTTCGTATTTCGGCGAGCACATTAATGTTTTAATCTCGAAAATTGATTACATCGACGAGAATTACTAAATTGATTGTTTATTCGCATACGATATTATAAAACTATTAGCCAACCGATGTCACTAAAAATAACTAAACTACTATTTATTCACTTTTTATTGGATTTTATATAAAAGCGTGTTTTTAGTTCAAAGTATTTAATTGTCATCGGTTCTTGATAAGTATGCCAAATTTCGATTTAATCCGACGTTTTGAAGGGGGTAAGAATCGTGTTCAAAGTTTCCGTTACATACATACGTATAAAGCTAATAAAAAAGTGTTAAAAATTAATCGCCTGTCGAAGAGTTATATCGGTACAACCAGTTTATGCACCAGTGTAATATTTATTTTTAGATAAGTTTACTTTCCGTCCATGGTCATTACCCAATTTTAAACTCAGAGTCAAGTTCAAGGCAATGTAGACTCTGTAATAACATGTGTTAAAAATCTTCTACTGTTAGAGGAGAGACTGCGGTTAATATTTTATAGTTAAGTATTATTTTAGGGCAATACATGCCATGCTGTACTTTATATTTCCAGGTTCGCTCTTGTACTGTTTTAAGCCATCGTAGTGTTTACCGTCAAACAAGAAACCTGCTCGCTTCGTCGTTCGTTTTAAGTTTGTATAAACTTAAAAACTTTTTAACAAAAAAATAGAACAGACTTCAAAGACCTCTATAAGGAAAAAAATTACTTGTGCTTCGCTTATGGATTATAAGGAAATTTAAATAATACCAATATTATATACACTGCCATTTATGTGATTATATTCAGGTACAATGAATTCATCTTTGGGAGTCCTTTTTTTTTTGGAAGTCGGTTAAAAATAATAAATAACGATCATAAGGGAATTATAAATAAGGCTATTAAAAATACGAACCTTTGGAAACCAGGTAAGCTTCGAGCGCGAACGCTATACTGGTCTTGCCGGCGCCGCTGAGACCTGTGAACCATACTGTGCTGCCTCTGAACGCCCTGCTGCCGAGGGCTCTACTCCTCTTGGCTCTGGACACTTGGTGTTTTTGTTCCACCACGTTGGTCGCCACTTGGGCACACTGTGAACAAAAAGTGAATAAGAACCTTGAAGTATTACTATAAGTAATTTTAATAAGTTTTCAAGGTGGCGTAGTTGTATTAAGGTACGACTGCAATGCTGAGGTATCGGGTGCGATCCCTGGGTCGGGCAAAGTAGTGTTGTATTTTTATATTCAGTATCAGGCCGGAGTGGAAATTGTGCTCGATAGGCTCGCCCTCTATCACATCATGGGACGGAATACGCACGGCGCGAGTCTGGAATTGGTGCCCGATATGGCGATAGGTTCGCCCCCTATCACATCATGGGACGGAATACGCACGGCGATAAGTGGATCCACTAGTTGCGCCTCTGCCTACCCCTTCGACGATAAAAGGCGTAAGTCTGAGTGTGTGTGTGTGTGTCTAAAACTAATGATAGTTGGAGCCTGAAAGTATGCAGGGGACGTAGCGAGATATATTATAATTTCTTATGACGAGCTAATAGACCATTTGACAGTAGGTGGTCACAGAGCTACGCCTATCTTTATAAGATGAAGCAATATCAATGCGAGACATTGGCCGAATTAATGCAATAAGTCAATTTAGAGCGCCCGCGTCTAGACATGTGGATTGTTTTATTGTATGTTGCCCTTAACATATCTCAGAAGACTGGAAGAAATAGCCGCCTACACTACGTTTCTTTTTTTTTTTTGTTGACGCGGAGAAAGTGACTTATTACTACCGCCCAGTGTTCAAGGGGAACGACTGAGCGGTTATGTTGGGTTCACCCTGCCTTACGACCCGACGTTAAGCCGCCCGGAAAGATGGAAAACGTCGGGCGACCGCCGGGCCGAGTCCCTAACCTATGTACATCACACGGCATACAAACTAAAACTCCGCGGTGGCCATCTTCGGCGCATTAGGGACGGCTGCGGGCTTCCTCCGACTCACGTCTAAGTTGTCGTCCGCAACCGCCCCTGCGCGTACCGCTGTTGCGGTCCTTCTCCTGTTGTTGCGGGGGCTCAGAAGCCCCCGTACACCGAAGGACGCCCTTGGCGTCCGAGGCAGCGTGAGACACGCTGCCGTCCATTACGGGGGTCACAGAAGTTGGCTAGACTAATAGGTGGACGGCCCCTCTCGCCCACCCGTGACCCCCGGAGGCCCCTATTAGTCGCCTTTTACGACAGGCAGGGGACACCGTGGTGGAATTCTCCAAACGCCCCCAATCCACAGGGCGGGAGACGTCGGTCAGTCGTCCACCCGACGCCTCCTACGTCTCGTCTGGCGGCGGGAGGGATCACCACTGCGCTGGCGATCCCTCTCGGCACTCTCCTTCCGCGAGAGGACCGCCTCGCAGAAGTGGGCCACCGCCTGCCAGGCCTCCCGACCGCCGACCACGGAAGCGACCACGGCCGGCAGCGAGAGGTCTCCTCCGAGCCTACACTACGTTAAGTCGATGAAGTTAGTTACATCCATTGTATGTATTACGGACTTAAATTCTAGCCTATACTTTATTCCATATTTTGATAGTACCTAAAACTAGGCCTTTAAATCGTACAATTTTAAAGTCCTCCGATTATTAGAATTATGTAATTTTATTTTGCCTAAAACCCAAACTTTAAATGAAAGTTTTTAAAAAGGTTAGTAAAAAGGTTTGTGCAATTTTTTTTTATGGATCCAAAATTCTAATTTTTGCCCCTTTAATCCACGAAGTTTGAGCCTGGTTAGATTTTGAGGTTAAGCACCCATACAAAAAGCGGATATCTCCTTTGTATTCAAGATAAACGACCGCATGATATGGTTTCTTTACCTACGGTAAAAAATTGTACTGTAGTTTTTTTTCAAGTTTGCTTAAAAAGTAATTGTAAAACTATTTGTGTGCCCTTGTCCTTTCTGTTTAAACAAAATCAATAATAGGACTTTTGCTTTAAACCTGCATGCACGACAATATTATTGGACATTAAATCATTACATTTCAAGCTTATTTATTACTTACTTTTTTTAATAATTACACGTCGTATTTATACATAGACACAAACAAGTAAGAAAGTAGTAAAGTTTTTGATTGCGGACAAAACCAGGAAACTGTACATGTTATGCACTATAAACACAAATCTATACTTGTATTGTAAAATGCATACAATAATGTTGACCTTAACTAAAGGTCAAATGTATGTAAAAAAAGTTTTCATTACCTATTTACATTTTCCATTACACTGATCGATTGTAACATTTATAGCCTTCCTACTTCCTGTTTAGGAAAATATTACGAATTATTGATTTATTATAATAGTACTTAATTGTAACAATTTACGGAAATATAAGATTTTATATACAATAAATGTAATGGGTACATGTTTAAATTGTGTGTGTTGAATCACAATATTACATTCATGGTTATAATTTAGATTTCTATTTATGTATACAACTACACCATAAATAAATGTTTGGATGATTTATCTGGGAACTGGAAATAATAGTTACAACGAAAATATTTACAGAACTGTTATTTACAAATATTACATTTAGATTACTTAACAGCTTCAAAAAGAGCAGCAAACAATCAACCAGGACAGGGAAAATATTATAATAGAAAATATTCGTAACAAATTGCAATTTAATATGACAAAGAACAGAGATCGATTTGATAAAGAAATCCATTGCTGATCTGGAGGTCTAATGCTGGTGTGAGCAATTGTCGACTGTGACAGGAAAAAATGAGCTGATTTGTTTGTTGGTCCCGATATAGCGTACGTCCCTCTCTCGTCAACTCGAGAGAATATAAACTCGGCGAAGAGAGGGTGGACCGCCTAATTACAGTTCTGCTCACCACTTCGGAGAAAAAGCTTACGCATTACGGTAGTAATCAGATAATAAACTGAAGAGAATTGGAAATTGTCTTCTATCTGTTATTTCCCCATTTAAGATTGGGTCGGCATATCACACTTTTTAAGCAATAAGGATTTAGCCGAAGTTTTAAGACGAGCCGTCTGCCTGAAGTCCTATAGAATGCGAAATTCTTAAGTACGTATAAACGTCAATATTCCCACTGCAGCTGTTTAACACAACTAGCGCTCTACAATCCTTGACACTGAAGCAGTTACAACAATTTCTATCGATTCACATTTCCTACACGCACACATAAGCTGTATGTATTGCCAAATGGATAGGCGTAAGTGTAACTAGTGCAGCAGAAATTAGCTGAGCTTATATTAATTTCTTCCATGGCGTAAAATACAAAGTCGACGTGTAAGTCAAGTCTGAAATCGATAACTGAAACTATTATTTGACTTGGGGATATTAAGACCATATATTTAACAGCTTTAGCGTGCTGCAGATTTTGAGCTGAAATTTATCTCTCGATTCTAATAAACAGAAAAATGATTGCTTTAGCTTCAAATAAGTAAGTCATACACTTATCTACATTACCTTTTTTTTATGGTATTGAATGACGAGACGAGCATGCCGTTCACCAGATGGTAAGCACCTTGGGTTACAAAATACTGTGTGGCATTCCACTGCGCTCGTCATCCTGAGACATAAGAGGTTAAGTCTCATTATGTCCTGTAGTTACTCTGGCTACATTGCCCTTCAAACCGAAACAACAGTGCATGCACACTGCTGCTTGGCGGTAGAAACACCTAACACCTTATCTAACACATATCCTTATTATGAAATTTTTTACTAAAATAGCTTCTTTTATAAACATATATACATATACACTCCCGCCTGTTATCCCCGAAGGGGTAGGCAGAGGCGCAACTAGTGCACCCACTTTTCGCCGTCATTCTGTCCCATGATGTGATAGGGGGCGAGCCTATCGCCATATCGGGCACAAATTCTTTTATAAAAACCATGTAAATTGTATTTTGCAACTAATACTGTAATATAGTTAGTCGTAGTTTAGGCAAATTATGTATAATTATGTAAACAAAGATGGTGAAGGGTTCGGTGTAGCCTTGATAACAAGACTATCTAATTTATGGTCAATTATTGAAACTTGAGCTGTGATTGTCGTGACCGCTTCAATATCAAGTAATGCACTACAATCTCTTGGTAATTCTAAGTTTTGAGTAGGGTTCCTGCTGTTTACGCGGAGGCGGAGTGGAGCTGCAGGTGAGTAAAATATCCTCCATTCGGCTAAATAAAAATACAAACACGTAATTTTTTTTCCATAAGAGCTTTCTAATTACCGCTTTTAATTTTATAATGTATTCTTTTGTGAGAAACATTGTCTACCCAGACGATGACAATGATAACGAGATTTATAGCCGATTTTTACTAACACGCAGGGCGTGAGAGACTTGCAATAACGGTCATGGGTACATATTCTGAGAAAGAATACAGAAATATTATTGAAATTTAAGAATTACATTTTTTTTTTACTTTTATCTAGATTCTCGTAAAAGGAGAAATGAACAGTTAATAATATTTGCTCGATAATATTGGGATTTGTTAAACTACGTACAATATCTAATAGTTACGTATGAATAAAATATGAAAGTCACCATCGATTGTCCAGAAATGTTTTTCCTACAGCGGTCTACTTACAGTATAAAAAACATAACTTGTTACAACAGGATATAATTCAACTTGAGGCAAAAACCATGAATGTTTGATTATGGGTTAATTGGCAATGGAAACCTAGAAATGCTTTTATTAGTTTAAAGCGGAACAATTTTGAATCATATTGCACAATCTCATAAGTGAGTTAACATCCGCCCTTATAAATGGGTGTCAAAAATATAAGTGCGGTCGGCAAAGTGATGGCAAAGTTAAGATATGCATGATCTTACTGCGAAGTTCATTGTAAATAAATATTTTTTGACATTCAATAATATTACAGTAACATATACATATACACTCACGCCTGTTATCCCCGAAGGGGTAGGCAGAGGCGCAACTAGTGCACCCACTTTTCGCCATTATCCCATGATGTGGTAGGGGGCGAGCCTATCGCCATATCGGACACAAATTCCAGACTCCGAGCTGATACTGAATAGAAAAACTCAATATCACTTTGCCCGACCCGGGGATCGAACCCGAGACCTCAGCTTTGCAGTCGTACTGTAATACAACTACGCCACCGAGGCAGTCAGTCATATTACAGTAAGTCAAACAAAAACAAATTAGATTTGCCAAATTTATATTACTTGATCCATAAGTCCTCGTATTTTTAACACCACACAAGACTTTATAATAACAAAAAATCGAACTTCTATGTGACAACACTTGCAGATTTACGGAGGACAAGTGTGAAAGTCGAGAGACTACCAAAACCCGAAAGTCTTAAACGACTATGGATTCCACTTAGTTAAAGTTCAGTATACAAAGGTAGAACAGTGCTGTTATGTCATTGAACGTTACATTTAATCTGCCAATATCTTGTCAATTGTTAATGAAACTAAAATAAATCTTGGCATCATTTAACTACATTGGTAATTAATTACGATATTTATTTAAGGTAAATTGTTATTTATAGGTCATATTGTCACAGATGGGACACATAATACTAGACTTACAATGATCAATGGTATTATATTTTGATAAAAGAAAACATATATTGCAGTATTCCACAATGATTTGAATGAAGACATAAACAAGGAACTTTATATAAGTTTAATGTTATTGTTTTACAGGAAGCTCACTTCACGACAGGTTAATGAGACAGTGGTAGTACCCCGGTCTCCGGTCTGGCAGACTTTCCATGCTGTATACAAATATGTCGACAGTGGAAATCTACCACTTATGTACTTTGGTTTCAATTCTTTTAAACAGCTATAAAACATACATACATATACATATACACTCACGCCTGTTATCCCCGAAGGGGCAGGCAGAGGCGCAACTAGTGAACCCACTTTTCGCCATTATTCCGTCCCATGATGTGATAGGGGGCGAGCCTATCGACATATCGCGCACAAATTCCAGACTCTGAGCTGATACTGAATAGAAAAACTCAGTATTACTTTGCCCGACCCGGGGATCGAACCCGAGACCTCAGCTTTGCAGTCGTACTGTAATACAACTACGCCACCGAGGCAGAGCTATAAAAACATGCAAATTAGTACTCTTATGTCATGTATTAAGAGTTTCTTGCACCGTTTGTTATCCTCAACCGTTTATTAAATGGTGATAACATGTAGAAATGTGTTGTGATTTGTGACAGTTGTTGAACCGTTTCAATGTGTTGTAAGATGTTGCACTAATTAGGCACGGCTATCGTTTGTAAACGCAAGCAGCACGCACTGCAAAACAAAGCGTGCTGTCATATTTTTTTGCCACAATCGTCATACACCTGTATTAACAAACAACACTATGAGGACGCATGTTCAGATGCGTGCTACAGAACGCATAGTGTCGGAAATTTCATACTTTTCTTTGGACATGTTCAGTTTTGTTCTTTTTTTTTATGGCATCGAATGACGAGACGAGCATGCCGTTCGCCCGGTGGTAAGCGATACAACCACCCATAAACCGTAGAAGTACCATCCAGCACCTTGAGTTAGTACTGTATGGCATTCCACTGCGCTAGTCATCCTAAGACATAAGATATTAAACCTCATTATGTCTTGTAGTTACACTGGCTACAATGCCCTTCAAACCGAAACACAACAGTGCATACACACTGCTGCTTGGCGGTAGAAATAGACATTGCGATGGTACCCACCCAGACGGACTCTTACATATGTGAGTCCAACCACCGGTAACAATGTTTATCTGACAGTCAACTGAAGTAAAGTTGTATCTCAATATTAGCCAATCACAGCGACCCTATGTCTACGCACTGCGAAGGCTGTCGTGCCCAAAGCACTCAACCCGAGGATGCACAGTGGTCAACGCACAGGTGCATAAAACTTATTCATATACAACACTTAAGGGACCAGTGACACTATGCATTTAGGAAACCGAAAGCCCAGATAAAGGAGTGTGTTTGACTTTTCAGTGCGTATAAACACATGCCCACAGTGCCGAACAAAAAAATCGTACAGTGAGGTTTTTCCTACAACTTCCATACTTCAAGTTTTGCAATGTTCACGCTTCTCAACGATATTTATTTCCCAGGTTTTAGGAAAAATTTACGTTTTTTAGAGGTTAAACACTGCCAAGTAATAAAAGCACTGGTGATTTATGTAAATTCTTTAAACCAACGCCTCTAAGGATCGTATTAGTATTCATTAAACAAGCTTAGCTTAGTTTCAAACATTCCGAATTACGTAAAAAATTGTTTATATGTATGACGTAGATAAATATTCCTGCATCAAACCAGCCCCCTTATTCTCTATGACACGCGTTATTTTCACCGTTCGTAACAAGCGCGTAACGTAACTCGTCGCGTTTATCACTATGGAAATTGGCATACAGAATACCATTTTACGCCCATTACACGAAGTGAACGTGACGCGGCCGCGTTACGAGCTAACAATGTCATAGAGAATCATGCCTCAGGTGTTAGATAAGGCGATATCTCTCGACGATAGCAATCACTTTATTCGATTATTGGCCTGGGCAACCTTCAAACACTGCACAAACAACAGGTCAAACACGTGAAAATATGTTCCTATCTCAGTTACGCATGAAGGTATGCCTTTATGTTACCCGGGAATGAAGTTTAAACGCTGACGTGAAATGGAAATAACTTATTCCGCATTAGATAAATAAAGTAGCCTCCCGTAATTAGTGTTAAGCAAAGTACAGACATAATATTTTAAGCGAATAGTAAAATACTATTAAACTGAAAAATATTATGCTATTATGTATGTAGTACTATTTATATTGAGATAATTTAGATATTATATGTTGTGTATAACATTAATATGATTTGCTATATAGTGGAAGTAGACAATTTATAATTCCCAACTCCTGCCCAATATTTCTATTCGATTATAATAGCTGCCAGTTAATGATTTCACTGAGACCTAAGCATAATATTATAGGGAGCGTGCACGAACTATAGGCGGCAGCACGAAATCGACACAAGAGCCACATGTGGATAAAAAAAGAAACTTAAACTAGAACAATAATTTATTTATTATATTCTTTTAATATAAATTTTTTTTTAAATAATATGTGTTCCGGCCGAATATTATTGATACAACAATACATTATCAATAGATTAAATGTTATTTTTTTATCCTTTTAATACGAATATTTTACGTCAATGTCAAGTATCGATGTGCTGATAAGGAGTTAGATTGCGCTACCAGATGGCAGAGCTTACGACGTGCACGTTCCCTATAATATTATGAAGACTTAAGCAGATATATAAATAGTAGTAATCCTATTTAGAATAATCCTATCCTGACTACTAGGATCAAAACGGCTGTAATAGATGAATTATAATACACTGCTGTTTGCAAGGTTATGGCACCGTTATTAATTACTATAGAAATCAGAAAGCGAAAGCGCTATTTGTGCTAAGTCGATAGTAACATTATAAATGCAAGACCTTACATCGAGTATGACAGTTTTGTCTACAGCTAGAACGGGCCGGCTTGGCCAGGGTGATACACTTGTACACTTCTAGAAAACTGCTGTGAACTTATGGTAATGCTATAAGGTTTCGTATGGTCAATAAGATTAACGAAATCCTAATAAATGTCAAATATCTTTTCGATCTACATTCTTCCTTGTTAAGGTAACCATTCCTGTGACAGTGTGGATGTTTTACATCGCTCTCAGGTAAACGTAAAGCACCATCCTAATTGCCAAAGTAAAAGCCCAAAATGCTAACTTTATAGGACGGAATTAGACCCCCGCGATAGCAAATCGCGTCTCCATGGGCATGGACTTAATCGTAAACCGTGCGTTGTTATCGAGTAGGGCTGCCATCATATAAATTGCCGACGCCGGATAAGCACGGTAAAATTCCCGGACATTTGGGCGAAATATGGGTCTTTCCCCGGACACCTCTGAAAAAATATTTTGCCGTTCCATGCGGGGAAATGCATGAATTTTTAACTAAGATTTATTTCAATTTGTCGCTTATCTATAAAAAATAGATTTCCCCGGACAACAAAAGTGTCCGGGTTTTGCCCGGACAATTTTTAAAACCCCTGCCGGACGGCCCAAGGACGCCCTTCAAACTAGGACAAATCCGGGGAAATCCGGACGGATGGCAGCCCTATTATCGAGGTATACCAACCTGCTACACAATTACGCAGATAGAGCAATTGTTATTGCTCTTTGACCAGTTTGATACTCAGCTTATATGCTAATGCCAGATAAGCCATAACTTTGTGTATTATGGCATAGCATAATTTTGTACAAATTCAAAGCGAATTTGTTACACGTTCAAATAATCAATGATACAAATCTACAGTTAGATAGTTCTAAAAGATAAAAACAAAAGCGTAATTAATTTTAATGCCCAACAACAATTGAACAGAGTGCAAACATTTTATCAACAACAGTTTAATTACCAGAGGATTTATGCCTGTTTATTGATCTTATTGCCCTGATATAGATAATATGATCCAATTTTGATACGTGGGGATTACGTATTACGTGAACTTGAGATATTGTTAATCTGATATTCGACAATATTTTTACAATTTTACAGCCAAAATTATGAAAATGAAAACGTTTGGATGTTTGTTAGAAGTAAACAAACGCAGCTGAATTATTTAGATTAAATTTGCGATATGGGTAAACCTTAATTAATACAAAGGCTACTATTATCATGACAATTTGCTGCTACGAGAAATAATAATTATTCTTTTAAATAGATGGCGCATGAATCGCTATAGAGTTTTAGGGACTTATGTAGCGGGAAAGGCTTTTCAATCATTCTTCTCGCAATTTAACGCAATAACTATAATATCCTTACTTTACATAGGACCTATTATTATCATTTAGGTATTTTCTGCTGCTAGCTATTTTTATAAGATATTACAACGACCTCAGAGTCATAACCGAAGCATGTGTTATAACATATATAACTTCATATTTACATTTATTTGCGCTAATGCAATCTGTTACTCTATGCGACTATCGATGATGGATGTCAATGACCGTATAATTGAACAAATTATAACTTAAAATAACAAGCATTACTTCATAAAAATATTACAACCATACCATAAAAAGCCGGCTTAGCCCGTCTATATGAATATTCTTATTATCATTCTCAACGTGAATGAGCCGTACAGGGAATGTGGAGAAAGTAGAATGTTTACGTAAATCTGCAGCCGTCGGCCATAACACGTATTTCTACTAACATACAAGGAAATTCTGATTCATCCAATCAAAATGAAGACGCATGTAATGTATACTTTACCTTTCATATTAAATGGGATCCACACATACATACACTCACGCCTGTTATCCCCGAATGGGTAGGCAGAGGCGCAACTAGTGCACGCACTTTTGCGCCGTTATTCCCTCCCATGATGTGATAGGGGGCGAGCCTATCGCCATGTCGGGCACAAATTCCAGACTCCCGGTTGATACTGAATAGAAAAACTCAATATAACTTTGCCCGGCCCGGGGATCGAACCCGAGACCTCAGCTTTGTAGTCGTACTGTAATACAACTACGCCACCGAGGCAGTCCATATTAAATGGGATCCATATACAAAATATCAACTCGTGTGCTATAAGGTATACCGATTACTCGTATATATGTCTCCTGACGGCGCAAAGCGTGGTATAATACCAGCCCTATATTATTATACTGCCCACTGCTGAGTTCGGGCCTCCTCTACTGAGGGGGTATAGGCCTTAGCCCACCACGCTGGCCTAGTGCGGGTTGTTAGACTTCACATACCTTCGAAATTCTTATAAGGAACTTCTCAGGTATTCAGGTTTCCTCACGATGTTTTCCTTCACCGTTAAAGCGAACGATAATTGATAAACAATACACACGTAACTTCGAAAAGTCAGAGGTGTGTGCCTTGGGTTTCGAACCTCCGGACATTGTCTCGGCAGACCGTTCCATTCCCAACGAGGCTATCGTCCTGCGTGGTATTACTTTCTAACTAACGCGTTATAAAACGGGAGAAGTTGAAAGCCACGTCTGTATTCAACTAGAATGGAGTGTGATCATACATGTGACAGTCGACAGACCATCTTATTGCGTAATGGGAGTAAATGGCAAAAGAATATGGTTAAAAACCGAATAGAAAGTATTCGTACACAGTGTATGTACGTAGTGAATGAAGAAATTGAATGGACTTTCATACACTCAACGTTTTTAGTTTTATTGTAGTTTTCATGCAGTAAAAACTACAATAAAACTAAAGGGTGTATTGTTTGACAATTACCGTAGATAATTAAATACAGCACATGTGGATGGGAAAGTATATTTATTTATGTAAATTGCTCATTTCCATTTCAGTTCCGTTCAGTAAAAATAGAATAGGTACTTATTATTGTAATATATTTTTTTGTGTTTAAACAATAACACAAATTAATATTTAAAGTTATTCAACAGTTCGTTATCAAATTGAAGAAATCTGCAGCGTCAATAAGTCCACTAAGGTTTATTTTAGATATAGGTTATATTATTGAATATAATCGTGCCAAAACGTTAAATATCAAGGAAATATAATAAGGAAATGTATTTAATTGTTGCGTTAATTACGTAACAATAAATTGAACAATTGAAAAAAAAAATACTGTTCTACAGTTTCGTGCCGAAGTTTTAAATCACCGAGCAAATGCGGCACTGGCATAGAGGATATCTATACTAATATTATAAAGCTGAAGAGTTTGTTTGTTTATTTGAACGCGATAATATCAGGAACTAGGTACTGAACCGATTTTGAAAATTCTTTCACTAATAGGGAACTACATAACTCCTGAGTGCTACTTTTTATCCCGGGAAAATAATTTTGTCACGGAAAAACATTTTCACACGGGCGGAGCCGCGAGCATTACTAGTAGGTAATATAAACAAACCCTTGTATGATTTAATTTACTTTCGAATGTTTAGTCTCTGATGATAAATAAAACAATTTCGAAAAGATGCAGACAACCTTTTTACAACTTAGATATATTTATTTTATTATAGCTGTCATGTATTATTGGAGCATTTTATGAACATTATCTACTGACTCTGCAGTGAGTACCTCTATTTAAATCTCCATTTGAATGCAGGTACTAAGAGACGCTGAGTTATGACCATTACATATTGTAAATAACTAATTAAAACTTCTAAATCAAACTCAGGTTACCAACATAATCCTAAAAGTATCACGTTTTGATTTAGCAGAAATATAAAAACTCAGGGATGCAAAGCATGTGTAGACCTTGTTCCGAGAAAAGTTTTTTGCCACAATTTGAAGTGTTCTTTTTAATACAATTGACTATGAAACTGGGAACTGATGAGTAGAAATATGCGAAATGTTCTTTTGACACATAGAATGTATATGATGTATGTAAATAATCAATTTATTTAAATATATACGTAATGCATTAATTTATAGTACAAAACAACATTCTACATCATATTTTCACACACAAAGCCGCTCTTAAAAAGTTCCAAAGCTATACATATAATAGGAATTAATAAATTATGGAAACAAACATTATTATAATTGGTTCCTGTGTAATGTTCTATCAAAGAAAATAATATTTCCAATTAATATCAGAAACACTGACACAGACTGCCTCGGTAGCCTAGTTGTATTACGGTACGACTGCAATGCCACGGTCTCGGGCTCGATCCCCGGGTCGGGCAGAGTGATTTGGGGTTTTCTACTCTATATATCAGCCCGGAGACGGGAATTTGTGCCCGATATGGCGATAGGCTCGCCTCCTATCACATCACGGGACGGAATATGCATGGCGAAAAGTGGGTGCACTAGTTGTTCCTCTGCCTACCCCTAAAGGCGTAAGTGTATGTATGATGTATATATCAGAAACATAAACCCATCCAATTTTAAACGTGGAAGTAGGTAACGTTATCGAAATGGTGCATAATGCATAAAACAATATTATTGATCTACGTTATATTTATAGCAATAGACGTATTTGAAGACTCATGTACCTTGGAGCAGGGTTATGATGAGATTTTGGGTAGATTCATGTATACACAATGAAATTAAATGTTAGTTCCGGACTCCCAGTGTTGGTATTGCCAAGAAACAAAAAGTTGCTTATCCCATTACCGCCGTTTCTCGTTTGAGAATTGCATCGTGAATAGCGGACCTACTGACCCTTTTTTTTTTAAAGGCCCTACTGCCAGTTGCCTGACACGAGACGGCTTTTCTGGCCACACCGGTCTTAAAGGGTGAACGCAGAAGGCGCTCGCAACCCTATGAATTAAGTGACCACGCTGAGGGCAACCCACTAACGGGTTACGAACCTCGGCTCCTGACGGCCACTGAGAGAGGATGAGACATCAACGATTAGGGAAAGATTGGTTTTTAGGCCTAATCATATTAGATTGTGTTGTCATCGGCACGCGGGCCGGAACTGCTACGCGGGTCGGGGGGCGACGGGGAACGCGGCGAGGTCCTCGACGGCGAGGACGGAACTGCGGTCTTGTGGAGCGTTGGAATTTCAAGAACTCGTTCTTACGGCGGATGGCCAGAGTGATTTCGTCCTCTGGATCGGTTAATACGGAACGCGGCCGTCTCCATTTGGCGCGGTTGAATGGAGAGACCTACAGACCTGTTTGCCGACTTTACACCTAATAAGGTCGTAACTCGTAAGTAAACATTTTTAGATCGATAATCTCAATTTTCGTATCATACAGTGGTTTGTATAAAAAATCTGAAGTAACTTTAACCGAGTTGGGAAAAAAACAGGGAATATTTTTTAAGAAGGACGATTTCGAGTGTTTCAAATGATAAACATCATTTTTTTTAAATCTTCTTTTCCTTCCGATTTTTTTATGGTACTATCACACTGCCGATATACAGACGTCGTAGTACAACGTATATAAATAACTCAATAAAATATTATGAACGAGCCGCGTACGAGCGACCGCGGCCTACTAATAGACATACACAGTTCCGTCTGTATAGCACACGCGCATTACGACATGCCCGACTTTGTTTTCATTCATTCATGAACACACACAATATAGTGATATTAATATACGTATACTTCTTCGTTAATAGTTCTAGACGTGTTACTACTATGCCTTACTTTTAGCACTTTGATGGACGATCTATCACTTTTCATGGATGCTACTGATACTTTAACCGCTACAAAGCTAGTTATTCACTAGTCCTTACGTATCTCGTTACTTTAAAGTTTCTGAAATCAGCTTTCACGCTTTTATGGGTATCTTCAACCGAGCCAAAACGAGAGCTACAAGTCTTTACCAAGATGGACATAAAAATATCCTAAAAATCGTTGGTAGTGCTTATGCCGTGTGCCAAGCAAAAGAACATTTTATATCTGAAAATACACTGTCTGCCGAGACTATGTCCGGTGGTTCAATACCCCGAGGCACACACCTCTGACTTTTCGAAGTAACGTGTGTATTGTTTATCAATATTATCGTTCGCTTAAATGGTGAAGGAAAACAACGTGAAGAAACCTACACGCCCGAGAATTCCCTATAAGAATTTCGAGGGTATGTGAAGTCTGCCAACCCGCACCAGGCCAGCGTGGTGGACTAAGGCCTAACCCCTCTCAGTAGTAGAGAACGTCCATGCTCAGCAGTGGGCAGTATATAATACAGGGCTGATTGCATCTTTCCACTTTTAGGCGTAGACTTTATATTAGTGTTTTACTTTTTGTTTTTCTGTTACCCTAGATTTTAAAAAAATATTTGATCCATACAAGTACCTTTATATAAATACTAGCTTTTGCCCGCGGCTCCGCCCGCGTTAAAAAGTTTTTCCGGGATAAAAGTCCCGATTTATGTTTTCCCGGGATAAAAAGTAGCCTATATGTTAATCCAGGACATGATGTACCCGTGTGCCAAATTTCATCGAAATCCGTTCAGTAGTTTTTGCGTGAAAGAGGAACAAACATCCGTACATCCAAACATCCATACATCCTAACATGCAAACATCCATACATTCTTACAAACTTTCGCCTTTATAATATTAATAGGATAATAGGATAGGATTGATCGCGTCTCCGCCCGCGTGAAAATTTTTTTCCGGGATATAAGTCTCGCTTTATATTTTCCTGGGATAAAAAGTAGGCTGTTTCCTTTCTCAGGCTCTAGACTATCTGTGCGCCAAATTTCATTTAAATCGGTTCAGTAGTTTTGGAGTGAAAGCGCGACAGACAGAGTTACTTTCGCATTTATATTTGTAAAGATTTTTTATTCATGCGTAATACAATGCCAACCTATGTATTGTACATAACATTATTATAATCATTTTTTTTTTTATCGAAATTCGAACGAGAATAACGTAATATTAAAGTAGGTATCATTTTTGATAAAACTCAATAAAAGTGAATTCATGATAATCAGCAAATTATCCTCGGCCTATCACAGGGCAACAGGTGACGTCGATCCCTTATTTCTTTTATCTACATAATATATTAATATTATAAAGAGGAAAGATTAGATTTTTTGTTTGTTTGTTATGGACAAATTAAAAAACTGCTTAAAAATTATTTCACCAATATAAATCTACATTTTATCAGCGAGTAACATAGGCTACTTTTTATCCAAGGAAATGTAATTCGGGACTTTTATCCCGGAAAAATGCACGCAGCAGAGCCGCGAGCAAACGCTAGTATACTATAATAACCGATAAAATAAGAATGACGTTCATGAGACACAATAATATGATATCCTCTACGAACGGGATTTTTAGTCATGCTTTACGATGTTTCTATACAGTTCATTCACATTACATGGAAAATGTAATTTTTGATTTGGGATTTTTAATGTTTTCGCTCCCTGACATAATTCGCACCTTTAGGATGAAAACGACACAATTCAAAAAGATAGAAAATTGAGTTATCGTGATAAAATTACTTAAAACGAAGTTCTCAATACAATAATACACAATTATATTCAAGCAGGAAAAGGACCAAATTATTTTATCGGTCCTTATTTTGTTACATTTTTATAAATAAAGGAGTAGTATTTGGTCATTTAAAAATAACAACTCAGTTTTTAATTTCTGAATTGTGTCGTTTTCGTTCTAAAGGTGCGATATCTTGGGAAGGAATACATCTGGCGAAAAGTGGACGCGCTATTTATGCGTCATACTGGGGACAGTCAGGATACACTTTGATAGTAATCGGTAAAATGTTTTTTAAATTAACTTTAAAAAAAAACCTGAATGTATTTGGATTCTGAGCCAGCAAAACCTTCATCATTATTTTGGTTACTGCACGATTTCAGCAATGATTAATTATTATAGTTATTAATGACTATTATACGTATAATCTTCATTCTTTCAAACGATCGTAGTAGTTTTTAGACTTCAACAGCTATTTATGGTAAACAATAAATTTATAACCTAATAAGAAAAAGGTTTTTTGTAACCTAAATTATATGTTTACAATATGACGAATTATTTCAACTGACCACCTGGATCGTAAGCGACTTCCGAACAAACATTAGGTAATCGGAAAAGTAGTTTTTTGTTGTGTTATTTTTTTTCCTCACCAAAAATAAAAAGAAAGTATCATTTTTGTATGCATAATAATTGAAAAGCAATCATCTTTTTAAGCATTGGTTATTAAGTAATAAAGAATAAAATCCACGCACCTAACGATGTTCAAGTAAATGGGTCAATTGATAAAAAAAATAATAGTTTAACAATTATTTAAGAAGCTACGCGGAAGTTTAAACCGGAAAGAAAGTAAAACCACATTAAGAAATATACATTGGTGAAAGTAGTAATGTTAAATATCTTCAAACTCCAAACAAAATTAAGCAGCATAACATAGTTTTCTTAAAATTAACATCATAAACAAAATAAGTTTCTTTTAAAAAATTACGTGCCAAAAAAACTATTATCTACCTAACCTAATTAAACTAGTACAAAAAAATCACAGTTATTTTTTTTAAACTATTTATAATGCAATAAATAGTTTGTTATTAAAATGAATAGGCATCACACGGCACTGAATGAAAACAAACAATGCATATCGTGTACTAACCGTTCTTCCATTTCCCCATTCTGCAATTCTGTACTTTTCGAAGGTTTCAGTCACTTTTTTGTTCCTTATTTCAAGACTCATAGTTAAAAATTAAAAGCGAAAGCGATTAATCAAAATATTTCCCGCTAAAATGCGAATACGCTCGCAAATATTTATATAGTCAGATCAACACGCACAGCGCCCGCGCCGTTCCGTTTGACACTGGTACGTTGTACTAACGATACAGTACTTTAAATTGCTATTAAACTGTAACAGATTGTTAGACTTTTAACTTGCATTGCGCACGTCTATATAATAAAAAAATATCTAGGAAATAATTAAGTGCAGTTAAATAAAAAAAAATTAGGCCTTGATTTTTTCTTGTGCACCCGTTCCCTGTCACAACCTCCGATTTTTCCATTCCATTTGATCACGTAAATCGTTTGATAGCTACAAGGAAACAGCTAAGTCATTATATGGAAACCATTTCGCGAACGTTACTCAGAGTACTTGAGTATACTTAGTACTATTATACATGGGTCGGAAAATATTCTGTTCCAATTGATTTTTTTACAGACTATTTACTACGATTATAATATGATCACTTTAGGTTATTAATTGGAGCCAAAGATTATGATGGGCACTCCCAAAATTGGGCTCATTTAGGTACGATAAGTTCAAACCAATAGGGACTAGCGACTGTGCAATTTAGACAGGAAAATCGCAGTTTTCTTCACTGCACACGTTTCTTGAGGACCTGAATATCGGGGATTTCGCACATTGACAAACTATGTCGATTGTAGACGGGTGCTTCTAGGATTTAGCGATGAAGAGTATTCAACTGTATTCACGAATAGATTCGCGCTGTGTATAGTTACCACGCTTAGTGTCCGCTGGATTATAGAGTCCCGGGAAGTATAAAAAAATGTCTACATATTTTTATACCGAGGAGTTTTTATACTTTTGGTAGACACTAAATCTACTCCGTACGTGAATTCTGTGAAATGCTATCAAGGAAGAGGATTAGGTTCTACTTGATCCCAGGTAAGTAGGTACCTATTCATTCTACACTGAACAATCTGGTTGTAAAAGACTAGGGATTGAAACTGCTTTCTATTTATGTGAAGTGGGATTGCGTTCTAGCCTATATCGTCAACATTAATATGCGTAGACTTACTGAACCGTGTCAACACTGAGCAAATTGACAAAATAACAGTTTTTGCGTGCGTTCAATACCTAGTGTTGCCGAAGTTCTAACAAATCCCTCATTTAAAACTTCCTTTACCCTCGGGTTTTTTATTTAATACATCAATGTATAAGACATAAAATGTTTTGAAAATTGGATGACAGTAGTAAATGCCAAGCTGCTGAACGGAAATTGGCACGCAAATGACTAAAGTTCTGGACTTACATAAAAAATCAATTTACCAGGACATTTATACACACACACACACACACACACACACTCACGCCCTTTATCCCCGAAGGGGTAGGCAGAGGCGCTACTGGTGCACCCACTTTCGCCGTGCGTATTTCGTCTCACAATGTGATATGGGGCGAGCATATCGAACACAAATTCCAGACTCCAGGCTGATACTAAATAGAAAAACCCAATATCACTTTTCCCGACCCGAGGATCGAACCCGAGACTTCAGCGGTGCAGTCGTACCGTAATATAACTACGCCAACGAGGCAGGACTTTTATGCAGAGAAAAATATTACACTCGTGCGGAGCCGAAAGGATCATTTAGTTAACAAAATATATTGTCTGACGTAAAACGTAATACGGTAGTTTGCTATGTTTGATTTTGTATATTATTTTATACGTAACAGAAGATTATACGAAACAGAAATTCTTCTGTGAACCCAGCATCAAATTCGGTTGAAAAATTAAGTAGTTATTCATATTTGAAATATTGTTGTAACCATACTATACCATACAAGCCCTGTATTATATACTGCCAACTGCTGAGCACGGGCCTCCTCTATAATTCAGAGGGTTAAGGCCTTAGTCCACCATGTTGGCCTAGTGTGGGTTGCAAGACTTCACATACCTTCGAAATTTAGAGAACTTCTCAGGTATGCAGATTTCCTAGCGATGTTTTCCTTCGCCGTAAAAACAAGCGATAATTCACAAAGAATATACACTTTTTTTTTGAAAAGTCAGACGTGTGTGTCCTTGGGTTTTGAACCTGCGGACATTCGTCTCGGCAGACCGTTCCACTCCCAACTAGGCTATCGCCGTTTCATTGTTGTTTAAGCAAAGTGCAAATGTGGGGACGTGGTGGGGTGGTCGCTATTTCTTAGAGTGGGCACAGACGATGTGATTTGGTACAGCCAAACCATAAAAACGATATGCCATCCAACCATATCTCATCGTGTGGGGCACGGTACGATGGCCATTATTATTATTATTGTTGGTACGGCTGGTTCGATGGCTTGCACATCGAACTTGGTTCGCTGCATACCAAATCTCATCGTCTGGCGGACGCACCGTACCGTTCGATGGTTCAGTCGCTATTCATCCTTCGCACGCGCAGCATGTTATCTGTCGTCATAAATCATAATGGGTTCCGAGCGCGACCTCGTTCCCGAGTACAAAATATAATGAGGTCGAATATAATATACACGAAAATTATAACAATAATAAACGTTTATTGCACACATTTACACGGAAAAAAAGAAGCAATCAAAATTAGGAACAAAGTAATAAAATAAAACAAACTTATGTACTATATTATCATCATCAAATCTTCAATGATTCCCATATAACTGTACTGTTGTCTGTATCTATATTGTATATTATATAATAGCGCTACTAATATTGTAAAGCTGAAGAGTTTGTTTATTTGTAAATAATATGTGTTTGGTTGAATTGGATTGTCCATTTATCGAAGAAGGATATAGGCTATATAACATCACGATACGACCAACAGGAGCGTAGCATTTATGTAAAATGTTGCAATAACAGGAAAAATATTCCTACAGCTTCCGTTTGCGTGCGCTGCCTAAACGGTTAAAGTTACGCAAAAATTATATATCGAGTCAATATACAGAGTGTTGCTGCCATAGCGACTTTTCGTCTCACCAGGTATACCTAACAATGTTTTAAAGCGTTGTGCCAAAATTCAACCCAATAGGTGCAATAGTTTAGTCACAGGATCGATTTTTCACTTTCATAAGTTTTTTTTTTTTTTTTTTACATGATGTAAATACGCGCCGATCTGAAACAGCTGATATCAGAGGTCAAAGCCTTCCGTTGCTATTCCGACTTCATAAAACAGAGCGCGCGACGTTGCCATTCTTATATTATCGAATGCATAAGATACAACTTTTCGCAGACTTCCTACTTACTCCCATACAAAAAAAAACGCAGGAAAAGGAAAGCAATAGATGTATCATGTAGCCGCCGACCGGCTCAAAGAGCGCGGTGCGCTTTGACACAGTATAAATATTAATATTTTGATTAGGACAAATTAGAGATGCCCAATAATTAAGCAAAATTAATGATGATATCGATAAGTAATCATTGTTATGGTATATCAGATATCTTTTTGTCTTATTAATGTCAAAGCTTTTGTGATATTGTTAACAGTAAATTTTGTGTTAATGTTAATTGTTATGTTCTTAATTTCAGATCTAGAAAATATCTGGAGGCCACGCTACATATCGGTAACACAAATTGGGTACATTAATTAATGGTAGTCAAAAAAGATCATCCAAGGTGGATTAATTTGTGATAAAAAAAAATGGTGGTTTGATTTGTGATAAAAACTATTTCGGAAGTTAAATAATTAATTAATGCATATCGTATAAGACAATATCGATATTCATCATAGTATTGGCCATCCCTGTGGCATCCTCGGTGGTAAGTTATAGTTGTCGACTTTTGGGCCTCGGCGACAAGGTTAGTGTTTCGCAGACCCTGTGACGTACACATGTGTTTACACACTTACAATAAACGACCGGATATTGTGAGAGCGCGCGCGATTGTTTTAGTTTTTGATTAGGAAGTGTAATTAAGTATTGTGATTTCTGTAGTTCTCGCGAAATAGCCGCTAATTAGTTTTTTATGAGTTGCGAAACTGACGCTTTTCCATTTGAAATTGTTTGGCGAGCAATGGATTGGACGATATGGACCGATTCGGTGGCCAGCAAGATCACCAGATCTCACCCCATTAGACTTTTTTTATAGGGTTTTATTAAAAATAAAGTCCATAATACTGAAGTGAATAGTGTGGACGATTTAAAAGCTAGAATAATTAGTGCCTTCAATAAACTAAAAGATATGGTCGCGAACAGTGACATACTTGTAAAAGTGCGCCACAATATGTTGCGAAGATGCAATTTATGCATTGCTAACAATGGGGCCCACATGGAAAATTTAAAAATTAAGATTTTATGATATTTACAAGTTAGTAGGTTTTGGGATTTCATTGTTGCGTAGGAAAACAAATTGTTTAATTTTGGTGACGAGAACATCGGTACTTTTTGAATAAGTGTTCAAAAATGATTTTAAAACGTGTAACTTTAATCAAATCAAAAAGTACTCGTGCTTGTGCTGAAATGACAAAAAAGTGCGTGTGTTGCGAGGCGTTGCCGCTCTTATTGTTTACAACGACAAGGTCAGTAATCTAGCTTATAAATGGTGTGTCATTGTGTAAGCGAAATTGAAAGATTTACTTTGTTTGAAAAATAAATTTATTTTATTTAGGGGTCATGATTTTCCTAACTGTGTAGTAAAATTTAGAAACCTTAATGTTGCTCATTATTTAATTTAATGACGGTATACTATCAACTCCCTGTATAACCTTTTTTGTGGTAGTCAAATTTGTTCTTAAATAATGCATTATGTGCGAAGGTGTTTTATAAATATGATATTGATCCTTATCCAATTAAATACATTATTCAACGCAAGTATTTCGTTATGAACAAAATTGCCCTCGACATCATTTGATTTCAATGAATATCTTATCAGATATCATAATTTCGAAATAACTCCGTAACAAAATAATGATCAAGTACCACGCGCGCATTTATGAACGCGCTAATCTCAGGAACTAATGAATCGATTTTAAACATTATTCCACTAATAAGAAGCTACATCACTCCTGTGCGCTATAGGCTACTTTTTATCCGAAATACTGGCGGCTTCGCCCGCGTGGTAGGACTTTTTCCGGGATATATTTTCCGTCCGTTTATATATTTTTCCGGGATAAAAAGTTACCTATGTGCTATTCCAGACTATAATCTATCTCTATGTTCTAATGAAATCCCTCCATATTAGTTTTTCTTCAATAGGCAATAAGGTAGCCATTTTCGAGAAAATAGAAGGCATACTGTGAGAGGTGTTCACGCGCTGCTAGCACAGATACAACTGGACATCGCATGGTACGGTTCGATCGTGTGGCGTGAAGACTGTACGGCATGACGAATTGGTACGATGATACCAAATCACACCGTCTGTTGATACCATTACGCACGCCCTCTGCCTTATGGCTGGGGAAACTCGGTGACGTCACAGTTTTACATTACTGTTATTTGACAACTATCCACCAAATTTCAAGATTTTTAACTTGCTTATTTATTGCGCCAATTTCGAAAATTCTTTAACCATTTGATTTTGGATGACAAAAAGTAGTCAGCTACCCTATTTATTTTCTGTTTACGTGCAGCATGTATTTAGTCATTAAGATTGTGAGAGAATAATATATAATAATAATTAAAATGCAACAATTTTATAAATCCGTTTTTTAAAGATGAATAGATTCCTTAAGAAAAGTAATTGAAAACACTTTCTTATTCTTATTTGGGAAACCACGTATGCAGCTATTGTTAAATAATAGATGATGCTGCATTTAAAATTAATTATTTTGAGAATTTTAATTCCCATAACATTGTTTTCGAGGAATATTTTACACTGTGAATAGCATTTTAAGAGCACCAATTTTTTGCCATACTGACTTGTCAAGCACCGCTACGGACGCCGGCGTCCGAGTATATAATAGGGTTTCCCATCACTACTCACTACAACATAGTATAAAACAAAGTCGCTTCTCGCTGTCTGTCCCTATGTACTCATGTCCCTATGTATGCTTAAATCTTTAAAACTACGCAACGGATTTTGATGCGGTTTTTTTTAATAGAGTGATTCGAAAGGAAGGTTTATATGTATAATACATGCATAATATAGTAGAGGAATATTGATAATTTTAGAGGTTTCTAATGTGATGTCGTCAATAAACACATTTTTTTGCGCTTACATTGCAAACGCTGGCTAAACCCTACGAGATAGATCAAAATAATGTACTACACTATTGTACACCTTAAAAGGTCTTCAAAAAAGTCCGCGATGGCATATGTCTATCTCTTAGGGATAACCAATTTTTATCCTTTTCTTTTGACGAGAAATATTGGCTTATTTACGAAGCGATTTTAAGAAATACCTACAACACTAATCCTTATCCAATTAAGTACCATAAATACATTGTGCATTTAATATAGATCAATAGGACCCTTTACAACATGTAATTTAGATAAATATTTTCGAAGATATTACAGACTAGCTTTTGCCCGCGGCTCCGCCCGCATTAAAAAGGTTTTCCGGGATAAAAGTCCCGGTTTATATTTTCCCGGGATAAAAAGTAGCCTATGTGTTAATCCAGGACATGATCTACCCGTGTGCCAAATTTCATCGAAATCCGTTCAGTAGTTTTTGCGTGAAAGAGGAACAAACATCCTTACATCCATACATCCAAACATCCAAACATCCATACATTCTTACAAACTTTCGCCTTTATAATATTAGTAGGATTTAATATACAGGGACATAGCGTTTGCGGCGTTACCGGCCGAGGCGGCGCGTGTCTATAAATGTGAAAAAGTGTAGAGATAGTTTGAGATCCAGAGGAGGACATAGGCTATTTTTATCCCGGAAGAACATAACCTGGGAATTTTAAACCAGTTTTTATTTCTCACGAGTGGGGCCGTTCCGGCCTAACCACTGAACCGATTTCTATGAAATTTGGTAGGGAGATAGTTTAAGACCCTGGGACGGACCTAGGCTATATCTTATTCCCGGAAAAAATTAAACCGAAACTTTTATTTCATCAGGAAAATCTTTTTCTGCAAGTGGAACCGCAAGAAAATAAATATGACGATAGTTTGAGATCCAGAGGAGGACATAGGCAACTTTGTCCCGGAAGAACACAAGCCGGTAATCATATCTCAGATTTTTTTCTCGCAAGTGGAGCCATCTCGGTCACGGCACTGAGCTGATTGCGATGAATTTTGGAAGGGACATAGTTTAAAACCCTGGGAAGGACCTAGGTTAATTCTTATCTCGGAAAACCATAACCCGGGACTTTTATCCCGGTAAATATTTGTTTACGAGTGGAACTACGAGACACAGATAGTTTGAGATCCAGGGAAGGCCAGACTATTTTTTATGTTTTTATTTTTAAGGATATGTCCTTACATCATTACACGTTATAAAACAAAGTCCCCCTATCGCATCTGATAAAAACACCATAAACTCAAAAACTACCCAACGCATTTTCATATGTCTTTCACCAATGGATGGAGTCATTCAAGAGGAAGGTTTATGTGTATATTACATAAATATTTTGTATGACCAAAAAAACATATTTCAGCATGCAAAATTATGCATTGCTACCTGTGCGAAGCCAGGACGGGCCGCTAGTACATCTATATAGATGTGATGGATGATATATATATATATATATATATAAGCGGGGTTTGACAGGTTAAATCACTAGCTAGTGAATGTTTGTCTAAAAAATGTTGCAGTCTGGATTTAGCATTAACAATACAATCTTTTGAATAACAAATTAATTACATGAGCACAACATAATACACAATTAAGATTTGATAGTGGCTCAATAAATTAAACATGGTAATATTTTACTGATTTTGTTATCATTCATATAGGGAAAAATACATTGAATAGGCTTTTTTATATTTTTACCTAGTTACTGATTTTCTTTTATGGCTCGACAAACAAGCCAGCGGGCTTAGAATGTATAAAAAATACGACACGTCTCCGTTTCGTTTTATTGGGATGGGTTGAAAGACTAACATATGACTGACATATAGGTCTCTCAATCACAAATATAAAAAATTAAACGACATTGTCTTATGTGTTGTCTTTTGCCACAATATAAGCCCGTGTGTCACCTGGTGCAAAATGATCTCCAAATCTCTAAAAAAAGTCAATCCTCGCAATAATAAACAAGTTATATAGCTTTGAAACTTGGTGGAAGGGGAAGCTGCCAAAAAACAGAATTATCAAACTGTAATGTCACGGAGTGTAACCAGCCGTAACATTGCATGTGTGAGAAAGGGATAGCACAATAATCCCACCACACTCCCACTTTGGCTCACAACAGGATTTCAAATATTTATAACTGTGAATAGGTTTATTTCTCCACCAATTTTGATGCCAATTTCACAGTAGAATTTCTTTTAGGTATCATTTTCTGTTACATACAAAATATTGTACAAAATCAACCATAGGACTCTATTATGAGAAACGTGATTCAAATTTCAGAACATTTTTCTTTCTACAGAATATTCATTTGTGTTAATTTGGCACATGGGGAATTTAGAATGAAGCAAATCTTGACCAAGCCTTATATTTTAGGATTTAAAGCATATTATCACTTTATTTATAACAAAAGCTGTTGTATTTCAAAAATGTATGTTTTATTTGGGTAATAAAAGATTTTTGTAAAACAAAAAACGTAACTAAAAGAAAATATTTAAGGTTTGAAGAATCCTTATAAAACCATATCAAAAACTAATATTAAAAAGAGAAAAGATTAGATTTTTTGTTTGCTTGTAAAGGATAAACTCTAAAATTGCAAGACCGATTTTGAAAATTCTTTCACTAATAGGAAGCTACATTACTCCTGAGTGCTATTATAAGCTAATTTTTATCCCCAAAAACCTTTTCATAGGGGCGAAGCGGCGAGCAGAAGTCTAGTACTAGATAAAATTGCATACAACATTTTTTGACTCCTCAAGCCCCGCGACGGACACCAGAGTCCATATATATAGAGGTTTTCCCATACATCTATATATATAAGCGGGGCTTGAACACTAGAAGCTAACATTAAACTTATCTACATTGTGTTTTTTATGTAGGTATATACAACCACATAAGTAAGTTTATCTACATTGGGATAAAACTACAGAGTTCATAATAAAAGAATTATAAGCAAAAGACACAAGAATATGAAAACTTGTGCATAAAATAAAGAGGCAAGAGGAAAAAAACTGCAATGTTATAAAACATAGCCTCTTGTAACTAACCATGTAAGGTATTGAATTATTAATACTTACGTATCTATACTAGTATTATAAAGCTGAAGTTTGTTTGTTTGAACGCGCTAATCTCAGGAACTACAGAACCAATTTTGAAAATTCTTTCACTAATAGGAAGCTACATAACTCCTGAGTGCTATGGGCTATTTTTTGTCCCGGGAAAATATTTTTGTCCCGGAAAAACTTTTCCACGCAGGCGGAGCCGCGAGCAAATACTAGTATAACATACATTAGAACTAGTAATCGTTCTTATCAAATGTATTATTTTATAAGTGTAACTCTATCGCATGTACTATCTATAGCGATATCAAACAATTACCGCATAAAATGAATCATTTCCTAGTTTACATTTTTAAAGGTAGGCACGGCATTTGGTTCTATTGGAAACAGTTGGGAGATTTTGTAACTCCAAACGCGAAAATACGTGAAACACTAATGGGTTATTAATTCAAGATTATCTTCAGTATCATATAAAAAACAGGCCAAGTAAAAAAACAACTTACAGTTTTTAATTTCTTCTTTGGTCCGGAAGGTCCGTCCATTTCGAAAGACAAAAAATAGTAAATAACTAAACAAATAACAAACTAAACAATAAATAACTTTTGAAGATAGATTAATTTATCACTAACAATAAGGATACACACTTAATATTTCACAGCAAGATTTGTGATTGAAGTTAAATGAAATGAAGAGGGCAAACATGAATATTGACAAAGAGTATTATATACATTGAATATTGAATACTCTGATGGAAACAGTGGTCTCACTCTCGGACGACCAATTCAAAAAATTTTAAGCGCCTATTAGATAGTACGTTTTGCTGTCAGTTTTGCCACAGTCACGTCTGTGAGTAACGCATAACCTATTGTCTAATGTGGTGATTGATGGTTGAGTGACGGTGATTGACGAATATCTGTTTTTTTTTTATTTGTGCGGCATGCAACCATCAATCATGACATTTGCGCGATCGTCTAAGGCGCCCATTACACGCTCACACAAACGGCATTCAATTCCATTACTCATGATTGACGGGTGATTGATGACAACAAAGTGACATTACACTATCACTCAAAATCACCTTCAGTTATACTCAAGATTTAACGAAGAACACACGTTTTCACTCGTTTTGGTATGAATACTTACATAATAACTTGAAATTTAGAGAAAATACGTGTAACAAGAAAACGTTGAGTAACATATTGACCGTGAAAAAGACAATTTTTCGTCGTGAAATCGGTAGCAGGGATGCCACATACTGTCTCACTACACCCGGTACCGACTATTCGGTGTGTTATTCGGTGCAATAGTGTAGGTTAGAACTTTGCCTACCCCGCTACGGTAGCGGGATAAACATATGTGTAAAGTCAGTGTAGTTATTTTTAGAATTGTTGCTTATGTGCATCGATTGTAGTAAACTTAACGTAAGTAAATTCAAATAACTTTTCTCGTAATGCACATAAGGTCGTTATATAATGTTTAGAATATAGAGCCACTTAGTGTCTATGTGCGAAGACACTAATAGTTTAGGTATACAGTCATAACTTAGGCGCGAAACGTATATGAGTGCGTAATCGATAGGGAAAAAGTGCCCCCCGAGGAGGACGGACCTCCGAGGCCCTCCCTACGCTATCGTCTTGGAGTACTTAAGTAAATTATTTTTTTTGGAAATTTCGAGTCAACTTAGAGTAATAGCTCGGAACATCAAGAAAGAAAACAGCAATTAGTCAGCAAGAAAGAAGAAGTCGGCAAGTTTGGAAACTCCTGGTTGGAAGATAGGCGCTTATGCAGTTTGAACCCTCCTTCCTCCTCAGCTATGTGCTACGGTGCTACGAGGACGACTTCTGGCTACGACGCATAACTACGGCGTAGCAACGGAACCCTACGCGCCAAATAACCGTCTTGAGAGACTTTGTATCGTTTTGATAGAACTTTATAATTTTTGGTTTAGTGAGTGTGAAAATAAATATTATTTGCCGATTTTTGGTGTTTTAATCTTGTCACCTAGTATCGCCTTTCTAACTCACGCAATCCAGCACACAAAATTACACAAGTGCGGGGTGTTGGCCCAGTCTGAGCCCCGCACAGTTTAAATGTGTATATTTTCTGTTTATAAATTTATTCTATAGGTACATATTCTATATCCAATATAATTTTGTCAAAATTTAACTTGAATAGTTTATTTTATCGGTTATTATATACTTACGCATATATAAAGATTATTTTAAATTTACACTGCGACATTTTATTTTTCAATGTAAAAGTTTTGAATTATTTTTGTTACACAATCAGTGGGCGTAACGAATATCGATTGATAATTAATATCCAGCAAGTCCCTTCACTATAGAAAAAAAAACTTGAGAGGTGTCAAGGGACCCCGGATGGAACGAAGTTGTTTTCGATTAATTAGTGAAGATATTATAATAAAATTTTATTTCTTTTAAGTTATAATAATAATTGTATATTTCATTAAAACGTTACCACATCAATGAAAACATTTGTTTCTACCTACACAATAGATATGTCATCGAATCACGATCATCACCTAAGCAAGCATTGACATTAAAACTAACATACAACTAACGAAAAAAAAAACTACTCTAAAAAGCATTTAAATAAAAAAAGACAATTTAAATCTTAAAGTAAGTATAACTACGTACACATACTCTAAGATTTAAATTGTCTTTTTTTATTTAATTTTCGAATGTCACTTTTACGGCCAGTTCTTTATTGTTACTGGCTGGCTTAGAGTAAGTATAACCTACCTACCACCTAACCTACTACCTATAGAGCGCGTGTATGCAAGTGGGAACAATAGGCACGGGTGGGAACATCGTCCTGAACCGGCCGCAAGCGCTTGTAGTCACTCGAGTAGGAACGGTGTGAGCACACGCGAGTGAGATCTATACGAATATTTGATTATTAATACTGCAAAATGGTTAAATGTTCTGTGGAATCTTGTAAAAACGACACTCGGAAACACACTAAACAGAATTCTAATATCACGTTTCACAGGCAAGCCATATTTCAATATATTTTTAGGTAAAATTGAAATCACGCGTCGCGGTATGAAAGGTGCACGGGAGGCGAACACTTGTACTCCCCGCACTGCCCCGCATCCCGCTTTTTCGATAGTGATGTTACGCGTCGATACCAGAATCGATGTAATATTTTCATATTATAGCATACGTATATATTACTATCGAAGGCGATGCTTAATATAATGTAGCTTAGGTAACTGTTTTTGTCTGTGTGTGATTTTTAAGCCAATTAATTGCGTTTTTGTTTATGAAATGAAAGAAATAATTACTGTTCCTAAAAATTGACCGATTACGATAACATTTTTAAGCTATTGCATAGCTTCTATCGCGGGTCTTGGCAGTATAAGTTAGCAATCATTAAGATATATTTTTTTGACATTTTTTAACATTGGTAATAAATATTTCAAAATCTAGACGTGACTATTTTAGGCTTGGGGAGACTAGCTAAGAAATCCATAGTGCGATGCTCGGTTTATATCCATTGGTTCAATTATAATGGATATCCATTAATATTATTGGTTCTTATTGCTTGTAAAAACTGCTCTTGAGGTACCGTGTTTATAAATCATTCCATATGGCACTACACCAATTCGCAGCATAGCTTTTATCTATATTAACGCAATACGCTTAAAATTACTCACAAGGCCATATTTTGTAGAACCACAATTTTTTAACAACAATATGTACCGCGCCGCCGGACCTGTATTTATCGATAACTGTTGCGTTGGTGCTGCTCACGTGCCCACCCCTAGCAGTCGCCAACATTTCTATATAAGTAGCTATAGTTCACCAGCCTACGCTGGGTAGTGGGAGCACGGTGCGATATTAGCGCTCTATAGGTACTTATACTTACTCTAAGCTGGCTGGTTTCACAGGGCAAGTATAAAAGTGTCGTGACAACTTTTCGTAAGATTTTTTTTCGTCTAGCTCCCTTTCACAACGCGCGATAAGGAACTTCGTTTCAACAAAAACTGGCGTCCATAAAGTATTCTATATTTTTTTTCGATTCCCTCAGAATAAGGTGCTTTAGTCTTTATTCTATGTCGATTCCTTGTCAAGAATTATTAATTTTCACATAGAATAAAGACATAGTCCTTATTCTGAGAATTTTCATAGGCGTGTATATGTCAAAAGTTAAATAAATGGTTGGACGGACTATAGGCTACTTCTCTATGGCTACTTCACAATGAATTTTCGGCAACGTAAACCTGGCATACATGTATGCACGCCATAGAATAAAGACTGAAGCAAGTCCTTATTCTGAGATGCACGCAATACGCATACATGCATGCGTCTTACATCTGGCAACACTGGAAAACGGAAAAAAATAATATTTAATACTGTCATTTGTGAATTGTGTTTTGTCGTTGGTCCATAAAATTGATGAAAAAATAGCAAATACGCAAAACATTTTCTTTTTTGCTTAACACATCTTTTTATTTCACAGCAGTAATCAATAATTTGTCAAAATACGGTTATTATATCATAAAGGAATCATTGCCGATACCAACATTCTGTCCGTGGAGAAAATGCCGTCCGTAACTTCGAGTACGGGCGAAGAACAACCTGAGCAACATGATGAGAAAATGTGGTGTGCTCTCAAACGATACATTTTGCGAGAGAGACAACGGAAAAAAGAAGGTATTAGGCCAAGGGGACATGACTTCACAAACCATTTTGTGTCAGAATTAGTGACGTACCTGTCCAGTTCATTAGGGAACATAATTCTCAACTTTAGAACGAAAACGACACAATTCAAAAAATAATGTCTAAAAACTAGTCCCTTATTTATAAAATACATAATAAAAAAGGGATCTTTGTCCTTTTCCTGCTTGAATATGGCTGTGTTTGAACTATTGATGTATTGAGTACTTCGTTTTAAGTAATTTTATGACGATAAGCCAATTTTCTATCTTTTTGAATTGTGTCGTTTTTATCCTAAAGGTTTGATATATGCAGACATTTTAGCCTACTTGTAAAATAAATTAAAAATTCCTCCATAGAAATGGTTTAACAATTTCTATACGCATTTTCTAAAACCTTAATATGTAACTTTATTAAATTTTATGTGCATCTTATGTTGTATGCCTTGAGATTTTCTGCTTTGACAGTTCACAGCACAGACTTACAACTTGAAATTATCAGGGGCAAAATAAATTACATTCAGGACCCGATTAAGAAAGTAGGGCCACCTAGGCCTCTTTTCCCATTCCCAACTTCCTAAAATAGATTTTTTTCTACCTCATCCTAATTAACAAACTGCAAAAAAAAATTGGTTTTTTTATTCATAACTTAATATTTGAGTCATATAATGGTCCGTGGGCCAGTGACAGATTTCGATGACCAAGTTTCTCTCAAACGATAATTGGTGAGACGCATCAGAGACGTGTATCATAAAGCCTCGTGAACGTCAGCTTCGGCTCCGTGGGTGCCATGAGCGGTGGTAGCCTCCCAAAGATGTAGAAAAAAAAATATTATTCAGTCATTTCCTCCCAACTAAGAATCATTTTAAATTGTAGCTAACCCGATACCTTGAAGAAAAAAAATAATCAGCTGACTGTAACTTGGGGCATTATGCGTCAGCTGGTCAATCAAACATGTAAAAAAATATATCATTTCAGTGATTTCCTCTCAACTACAAATTTACCTGATGATAGCTTACACGCAACTTTGAATAAATATATATGTCAGCTGGCTGTATGCCGGGGCAAAAACCGTCAGCTGATGCCTTGAAAGTTATAACGCAGGTGTTAGGCGAGAGCTTCTATTACATAATTACATGCATCAGCTGACAATGTTTCCCTCGAATTAATGATAGTAGATTCTCTTTATTAATTACAGCATTGTATTATCAATCTATACATGTAAAATGTTTTGTCCTGAATGACTGACTGACGGTTAAACGCACAGCCCAAACCTCTGACCGTAGAGATCTGAAACTTGCAGGGTGTGTTCCTTGTATGACGCGATGTAGGCATGCAACACTTTTCTAACCCTTAGATTAGAAACGTGTTGCAAATGTTGGTACCTGCAGTAGGTTGTGTTAATCTGAAAAGTCTTCTGCTGACCACTTTATCTTACTCCGGAGAGTACAATAAACTATAAATTCATAATCACTGTTCTTAATATTTCTTCAGTTATTTAATTATATACGTATTAGTCGTAAAGTATTTATACATTTCATCGGAAAACTCATATCTGAGCGTAAAGTCAAACATTTAAGATACATTATATCTTCCCAGATGAAAATTTATAAGCTGACTAGCTTTTGCCCGCAGCCGCGGTCGTACGAAAGAGTTTTTTTTTTGATAAAGGTCCCACTTATACATTTTCACGGGATAAGAAGTAGCCTAAAACTTTCCATTTTCTCAGATGCTCGAATTATCTCCATACCAAATTTAATCAAAATTCGTTTAATAGTCTTTGAGTTTATCGCGTACAATCTTTTTACCCCATTAGGGGTTGAATTTAGCGAAATCCCGTCTTAGTGAGCTCCAACGTCCTAAAAGGAACCTCCACAAAATTTGAGACTCCTAGCACGTGTAGCTTCTCAGATTTCGTGATGAGTGAGTTAATGACCTTTCGTTTTTATACATATTATATATTACGGGATGAATTTCAATAAAACATGAAACACGTCTTCTATCAGTTCTGTTAAAAATAAGTTTAAGCAATATTTGAAGTAGGTTGGACCAAGGAATCATGTTGGCCCATACAAACTTTGCCCCCCTTTTTCACCTTCTTAGGGGTAGACTTTCGGAAAATTCAATCTCATTAGATGCCTATGGCATACAAAGAACACACCCTGCAAGTTTCAGGTCTCTACGGTCAGAGGTTTAGGCTGTGCGTCAGTCAGTCATTCAGGACAAAACATTTTACATGTATAGATTGATAATACAATGCTGTAATTAATAAAGAGAATCTACTATCATTAATTCGAGGGAAACATTGTCAGCTGATGCATGTAATTATGTAATAGAAGCTCTCGCCTAACACCTGCGTTATAACTTTCAAGGCATCAGCTGACGGTTTTTGCCCCGGCATACAGCCAGCTGACATATATATTTATTCATAGTTGCGTATAAGCTATCATCAGGTAAATTTGTAGTTGAGAGGAAATCACTGAAATGATATATTTTTTTTACATGTTTGATTGACCAGCTGACGCATAATGCCCCAAGTTACAGTCAGCTGATTATTTATTTTCTTTAAGGTATCGGGTTAGCTACAATTTAAAATGATTCTTAGTTGGGAGGAAATTACTGAATAATATTTTTTTTCTACATCTTTGGGAGGCTACCACCGCTCATGGCACCCACGGAGCCGAAGCTGACGTTCACGAGGCTTTATGATACACGTCTCTGATGCATCTCACCAATTATCGTTCGGGAGAAAATGACTGACGAAATTTTGCACTGGCCCACGGTCTATAATATCAAATACGGCAATGTCCAAAATACCTAAAATTGTAGGAGATAAATAAGTTTATTTTTAAACTTATTTATCTCCTACAATTTTAAAATAATATTCATAAATAAATAGTTTATTTTTAAAAATAAACTATTTATCTCAACTAGGCTCGCCCCCTATCACATCATGGGACGGAATAATGGCGAAAAGTGGGTGTACTAGTTGCGCCTCTGCCTAGCCCTTCGGGGATAACAGGCGTGAGTGTATATGTATATATGTATGTAATTTCATTTGCAAAATCATAGAGTTAGACATTATTTATGGAATAGTATCAGTAAATTTATTCAAATAGATGCTATTTCACTGAGTATGCAATACTACCATAATTGTTTTAGAAGGCTAAATAATTACTAAACGGATGAAAGACAAGTGAAGAGTATAATTAATAACTGTCAAGTTAAATTTCTATTGCCATTTTAATAAATCCACAGAATATGAAGCAGAAGTGGAGGAAGAAAGACTACGGAAGGAGCGGGAGGCTAGAGAGAGACAAGATGTGATGACACTAGGTAAGCAATGTGCTAAAATATTATTTGGCTTAACAGGAACAGTTACAAAAGTCACTCTTCATATAACAAGCAATTAGACCAGATATATCATGATCAATGACCATACTTGATTTTTTTATTGCTACTGAATGCCGCAACGAGCATCCCACTCACCTGATGGTAAGCAATACGACCACCCATAAACAGTAGCAACAACGCACATTCCTTTGAAGTACAAAGTAATGTGTTGCTCCACTCGTCACACTGAGGCATTAGTCTCTCTGCCCAGTAATTATGCTGGCTACAATGTCCTTCAAACCTGAACACAACATTTGGGTTACAATAATTATTTATTTGATAAGCACAAAAATATTTTTTTTTTTGGCGTATGGGTCACTTGGGATTAATCTAAAACCTAATTGTCCACTATCTGCAGGAGGAGAAATATTATTGTAAGCAAAAGTCACTATGTAAATGAAATTTTGAAATAAATAGTAAAGGTGTCATCAATTTCATAGTATGAACTATGAAATTGATGACACCTTTGTATTCTCCTTCTAGAGGAAACAAAAGAACAGATTGATCAGTTGGAACAAAAATTGAAACAACTTGAAAAGGAGAAACAGCAGTTGTTCATGCAACTAAAGAAAGTACTTAATGCAGATGACATTAGGAAAAAACAGCAGAAAGAAACCAAGTAAGCTCCACTTATAAATTTTTTATATATTTTTTGAACATCTGTATACTTTAATTTTACAATTATTCATAAAAACATGCATATAAAGTAAAGCAGTGATCATTACAGTGAAATGCAACCAATGAAGATGCCGATGGGCAACATTCAGATACCGATGTTCCCAATGCCACCATCTAGTGGACAGGGCGAGCCCCCACCCACGCAAGGCAGGCCTCCGCCTCTTACATCTCATATGCTGAATAAGGTACATTAGTTAATTAGGTGCATTCATGAAAAATAAAATTAGTTTCCTAACTAATATCTATGTTACTGTTTATATGCTCTCTAGTGTGGTTTTTGGAAGAATATGTAAATTATTTAAAAGGAAAGACCAGTATAATTGCGTTGACAAGTGAAGTATAATCATAACTAGTAAAATTAAAAAAAAACTTCACAAGTGCAGTTCTCATTTAGTTGTACACATCTAAAAAATATAATGAAATTGAATCCACAGCAAACCATAGTCCGTGGTGCGATTCAATCTGGTGTAAAGCGTCCGCGCAGCCCGTCGCCGAAGTACGCGCTGTACGCACACCGGCTTCACCAGCCGCCTATGAAGCACCAGCCTTATAGCGATCACAGTGAGTCCTGTACTTGTGGCTTTACTATTATCATTTACTTGTTAGTATTAGCAATTTGAAAATGTTGTAGTTTTTATGTAAACCAGCTTCATGTTAGTTTTGGGGATATTTTAAATATTATTTTGCACATGATGTTTTATAAAACAGTTGTTGCCGATCTGGGACCGGGATAACTAGAAACAAAAATAAAGTAATTGAGACATACAGATAGTGAAGTTTTCCAGGGGAATACCCTGTAATATTACATACTTTAAAGTGTTGTGTCTTTATTGTTTTAACAAAGAAAATGTTGATAAAAAGAAAAGTTAATAATGTTTTAAGTTTTAGCATGTAACACGGTAATCTTTTGCAGAGGTAGAGGATGGCCGCATGGGCCGCCAAATGGCTCGCGCAGTGCTATGGAACAGTGAGTTGAATCGACGTTAGGTGTCGTCACTGTCGCTTGTCATCTCACTCACTAGCTTCAGACATTTCACACTCCATTCCCTCGTTACTCCTATACAGTATGATTGCTCTAAGATGGCCGGTTTGAAGTTAGCCATGATACCCGGTCGACACATCTGTCAGAAACAATAACCTAATATTGCCTCATGACTAACTTCAAAACAGTCAAGTGAAAGCTGCCATACTGTATTTTATTTTTTAATTTTCGATTCATTCCACTAATCGCATGTGAGCAGTGTTAAAATCTTCCTCTTATTGTGTGTCCAGTCATATGTTTTATGTTTGCTTATGTTCATTAATAATAGAAACTTTTCATCTATGTAGTGAGTTACACTTAGTTCTTCTCTACTGTTCTGCCCATTAACTCATCAAGCCCGGATCGGTTACATTGGCTCGGTACGTCATCTGTCAACAAGCGAAAATCTACCTTATACGCACCTACACAAGGTCGATGTGGGTGCCTATAAGGTCGATTTTCGCATGACGTACCGGGCCAACGTAACCGAGCGGGCTTGAGGGGTTCAATTAATTCTTGTGTTCATTCAAACTTCGCGTAACTACAATGTAATAAAATAGTAACAAACTTAATATTTTTTTCTGTAAATAAGAAAATCATGGCATAAGCAAGAGATGTCTGTTAACAATATTTTGCATATGATAAAGATAAAATTAATTACCCATTAAGAATGTAAAGATGAAGAACATACCAGTACTTAGGTACTGCTGGATGGATGGTAGCATCCATCGAGGATTTAAAACCAGTTCTAAGAGAACCATTAACATTTCCAGAACAATCCCAGTACGGGTCATCTGTGGGTGTGCCTGTGTCATCTGTCTCTTCGGTATCGTCCACATACTACGCGATGCCTACGTCAGGCGTGTCTGGGGTCTCCGGCGTGTCCGGTGTGGTGGGCGTGGTGGGGGAGCGCCCCCCACCGTTACTGTACGCACACCACGCGCATACTCCTCATACCCCTCATACACCGCACACGCCCCACCACGCGAACCTCATGTATCCCCCTGCCCCGCCCGCTCCACAGCACGTGTACATCGATATGCTGAAGAACCGTGATTCGCAGCCGCATCAGGATCCGAAAAAGGATACTCAGGTAGTGCTTATCATCTGATTTTTTTTTTATGGTATCGAATGACGAGACGAGCATGCCGTTCGCCTGATGGTAAACGATACCACCACCCATAAACAGTAGAAACACCATCCAGCACCTTGAGTTACAAAGTACAAAGTAATTCTTGTTAGTGAATTTATAAGTTATGATAAATGTCCTTGGGTCAAGTTTTGGCCACTTAAAATTGTCTGATTTACGAGTTTTATTTGTTGGAATATATTTTTTTTTTATCGAAGGCTCGACAAAGTGGCTTCACTGCATCTGATGGTAAATGTAGTGAAGCCCAAAAAGTTATGATTAAAGTGTGTATGATTGTTAGCCCCCACAGGTGCTGATAGGTTTGAGCGATAACCATCCGTCAGTGAGTAGCGGCGTGGCGTACGCGCAGCCTCCAGTGAGTCGACATCTCTCCATACATCCGCCCCAGCAACATAACAACCTACAGGTAATAGACATCTCAAATATTTCTAAATTTAAGTTGGTTAAATTCAGTTATTTAAATAGAGCAGATAATAATTAACATTATCGATATGTATAAATCATTACGAAAACAACAACAGAAAAACTGATGAATCCAAGAAAAAAATACCATGACGCTCCAAAGATCAGTGTTTGATTGCACGTTCTCTTACAGACTGCAAAACCGGGGAGTATAACACAAGGCTACCCCGTCCAGCAGTCGAACCCCAATGTCCAGAACCCGAATATATATCCGAACAGACATCGTTATTAGCTAGTAATCATCAGGCGGCATCCAGCCAAGCAGCCACCATAGCGACCGCCCTTCCATCCACGGAAATACAGATACATGCGTTACCAACACAATGCATGAAGGAGTTAATCGATATACTTTTATCGATTGAAAATATTTTATCTACATTCTATCGATAATTCGATAATCTTTGTGTTTTGTTTTAAAATTCTACTAAAAATCACGGTATATTTCGAATGAGAAAATAACATTGAAGAAATTAGGGTATTTTTGGTTTTATATTCCATGGCCTCTATTGTTAATATGTTTATTATTATATTGTATAAATGGCTGTGGCTTCAATTTATTTCATTTCAAACATAACCGACTCCATGTGATGTGTTATAGCGCGCCCACGCAATGCTGTAAGTTCTGTGCAGTGTTTGAATGGACAATTTTAGTTATAAGTGCAAATTAAAACAATATATCAGGTGATTAGAAATTATTAGTTGTACAATCTGAATGTGCAGTCGAAACAATTTATAATATTGATTTCATTTTATATTAATTTGGTCACGATTTATTGTTTTCACCCGTCAAGCCTCGCTTTTATATATAGATGTATGGGGAAATCCTATATATATGGACGCCGGCATCCTTCGCGGGGCTTGACGAGTCAATAAGTAACTTGGGGATTAATTTCTCTTTTTAAAAAGTTCAAGACCTTGTTAACGTTCACAAACAGTATTTATCAATTTTATTGATTTATGAATCTAAAAAATATGTCCTGCATAAATAAACGTAAATAATATGTTGTAAATTGTTTTGACTGTACTTTCTCTATAGCCTCACTGTAAATGTTGTATTATAATGCTTCTCATTTATGCCTGGTTACATAAGAACAGTTCTACGCGCGAAAGAGACGAGAATAATACACTTTTACTGCATTTTAGTTACAGCAATTGTCATTTTCGTGTCCATTATATCACATTGGTCAGATTCAAATAAAGTTTATTTTTGTTATTAATTTTCTTTAACAAGTTTTGGTTTATTTATAACTTTTTATGAGTCAACAAGTACAAATATTTTTTTTTATAACTTTGCTTCCTGTACAAGAGACTGTTCTTATGTATGCCTTATATTATAATCAAACATAGAACAAAGTATAAAATAGTAATCGTCTAAACTATATCTTCAATACATTTAATATTATCGATGTACACAATAGAAAACAATCTATTCTATATAAGTTATTAATGTTTATGCTTTTTATATGTACATGTTAAAATTGTTTATTGGATTAGTGAAAACAATATGAAATATCTATCAGCATAGTGTGGATTGTAGAATACAGATTCAAGTAAATGGTGTATCTATAGTGAATGCATAGCAAATGTACTAAAGTATAGAAATGGCTTTCATCTCCTCGACTGCTTGCGGTGGTATTTAGATAATATACGATTATGCAAAGTGGATTGTCATCTTTTATTTATTTCCTTTACCTTTTGTAGCGACGGGCTTGGCTTGGGTATATATCAAAATCCTAAAATGCCACTTTTGTTAAATTATTTATGCTTTTATGACTTAAATGGGTACAAAGAACATTTTCCGGAAAAATGGGTACTTCGAATTTGCGTGCCTAGTAACAATTCATTTAGCGCCATCTACATAAATTCTAGGTAATTGAAACGAGTTCATGGAAATCGTGTTGCAAGAAGAACTAGATGTCACTAGGTGTATTTATCCAGCATGAAACTTCTGCAATATCATAGGGTATGGATATATGAAATTCTAAGTTTAATCCAAATCCGGCGAATCGTTCTCGAGAAAACAATTACGTTTAAATTTTTTTGGTTTTGTTTGTATATAAAAATTGCTCGTTTTAAGCTCTAGAATAAATTCGTAATTTACCTCTTCTATTCCATTCTACATTTGGATGTTATCTATGACAAAAAAATGTGATTTGCCGGATTATATTATTATGATTTGTAGTTTTGAATTTGTTCAGCTAAATATGTATTGTGGCTGACTGTACCACAAAACACTGACGTATAATGAGCTTTGAATATAAAAAAACTACAAAAGGCCTACAAGTAGGTTTTAGTAAGCAGGTACTTTTATTTAGTAAAAATAAATAGAACTAAAAAAATACTGGCTCAAAAATATAATTTTTTTACAGGCAACAAAGAACAACATCAAGAATGTTGTGTTTGTGTTTATGCCAAATTTCTGTTTTAAAGAATTCAAGTCGGCAGATACCATTTTAAGCAAATTATAACGACTGTCGAGTTTATTAAGGTAAGCAGTAGCTGTATAGGTACTTAGATAAATACATTTTTGAGAGGGTCAAAATATAAAAATGTTAATCCGCTATAGGTAACGTGCACGTCGTAAGTTCTGGCATCTGGTGGCGCAATATGACTCAAAGAGCATTATAACACTACGGAAAATGACTCTTTTCAGCCCATCGATACTTGGCATTGACGTAAAATATTCATACACACACTCACGCCTTTTTTTATCCCCGAAGGAGTAGGCAGGGGCGCAAATATATAGTGCACCCACTTTTCGGCGTGCGTATTCCGTCCCATGATGTGATAGGGGGCGAGCCTATCGCCATATCGGGGATACGGGTAAAATATTCAAATCCTACTAATATTATAAACGCGAAGGTTTGTTAGAATATACCTATGTACGGATGTATGTTTGTTTACTCTTTCACACAAAAACTACTGAACGGATTTCAATGAAATATGGCACACCGGTAGATCATGTCCTGCATTACCACATAAGCTACTTTTTAACCCGGGAAAATATAAAGCGGGACTTTTATCCCAGAAAAACTTTTAACATTTATATTAAAAGGAAATAACTAGCTTTCATCTAAAACAAACTTATTCTGGCCACGCTAGGTATTATAATATTCAGCCGGAACCCATATTTTATCATTTTTGACATAATAAAAGAATAATAGCTTTAAAAAGTTCCTTTTTTATCCACATGTGGCTCTTGTGTCGATTTTGTGCTGCCCCCTATAGTTAGTGTACGTTCCTTAGGTATTGTTCTTAGAGGACATACCATTGGATATACATATTTTCGTGGGATGAGAATATTATAGTTCAACAATGATTTTATATTAATTTATACCCACTGCCTACTTGATATCAAAGCCTAATTCTCTATTGAAAATGTTACATGGTAAAGTAAGAAAGTTCAAAGTTCAAAGGTCATCATTTGCAGAAGGCAAATGACTGTGCCAGCTCCGCAACTGACCTACGATAACCGATACACTTGTGGATAACTAACCACTATTACCTATTCCTAGCCTTGCAAGCATCCACTTTATAGATTTCTAAATATAGCTTAGGTCGGTATATTACGCTTGGGCTAGGCTTGGGTAGGTAATGAATTGTTGTGAATATTTACTATTGAATAATAATTTCAGTTAGATTTATTTTGCTTAGATATAATCGCAGGAACACGCTAGATGCAGGCTGGTTTTGTCAGGTTCGGCCAAATCTTTAGGGGAGGCCTATGTTCAGAAGTAGACATTATCTTGTGCCTGATGATGATAATAATAGCCGGCCAATAATAATTTGAACACACTTCCGCGTGGTGGATTTTTTTTTGTACGCTAGTGTACCTACATTTATTATACACTAGACTTCTGCTCGCGGCTTCGCCCGCTTGTATGAGTTTTTCCGGGATAAAAGTCCGGCTTTATATTTCCACGGGATAAATCATACACATAAACCTTCCTCTTGAATCACTCTTATCTATTAAAAAAACCGCATCAAAATCCGTTGCGTAGTTTTAAAGATTTAAGCATACATAGGGACAGACAGCGGGAAGCAACTTTGTTTTATACTATGTAGTGATAAGGTAAGAATAGACTATCTGTCCCTTAGAAGGCGAACTGGTCACCCGTCTGCGCGACTGCGTACGTCCCCACAAAACTTCTGTCCCTTACCGAGTCCAACTTTATTTAATAATATTTGTTACGTAATATTTGTAACAAAGTGAATGTAACTTCAGAAGAACAAGAAACGTGGGAAAAAGTTATTGACCCAGGTCAGTAACAATCTTTGATCTAACACCTTTCGTAAATATTTTACACAGCCCACGCATTCGTTTTCGTAATAAAACCTATATAATTCTGAATACCAAATCAATAATTGGTATAAGTACTTGCCTACAGTTCCTTTATTCGGTGCGATGAATGAAATGGGGTAGTGGGCGGGGGTAAGCCCCTGCCAGGGTCCATTTGACCTGCAAGTAGGTCGCCGTGCACCAACGATCGATGCAAACGCCCGTTGCATCTTATACATTCACTGCGAACATTCAAATAATTAGATTTATTTATGATCGCTGTTTATCTATCTGCCGTTATTGTGCAAAAACTGTGTGTGTGGTTAGTAGATTTTCAGAGTTATTATCACGATTATTTAACTCCTGATTTTTTTCCTATTCATCCCTCGATCCCTATTCACCCCGTTTGACGGTAACATAAGATACCTATAAGGTGGAATTATAATACTTATCAATTGATTACCACGAGATATACCTACCTGCTGAATACTGAAGGTTATTGTCTAAGGAAGGGAGTTTAAAAAGTCGAAGTTAGTAATCTACAAAGAGCGTAGGTACTTATCAATGTGCTTAAGTGCTTTTAAATAAAAGCTGTTAGCCGATGAATTCAGTCGATCATTTTTTCCACTTCAGCTATTAATTATGAAATACTCATTAAAAGTACGCTTGCATTTCTACAGGCATTTCCCGGTAGTCAGACTTCACCTTTTGAATTCAATGTATTGAATAGACTTCGGATAAAATATAAATGGAATAAGTATTCCGATAAAACGCGTAGGTACACTGGGTTGAAATTTTAGTTGAATATGAAGATAAATTATTGGATAGCGTGTCGTTGGTTATTGACATTGGAACTAATCGAACGTGTGATGAATCGTTGGTACGTCTTTGCCTCTTGTGTTATCTATACTAATATTATAACGCTGAAGAGTTTGTTTGTTTGTTTGAACGCGCTAATCTCAGGAACTACTGGTTCGAATTGAAAAATTCTTTTTGTGTTGAATAGACCATTTATCGAGGAAGGCTTTAGGCTATATAACATCACGATGCAACTATTAGGAGCGAAGAAATAATGGAAAATGTGAAAACGGGGAAAATTATTCATCCTTGAGGGCTTCCATTGCGTGCGCTGCGAAAACGGTTCAAGATACCAAAAATATATGTATGAAAGAATTATTCCTCTTGAAATGATCTAAAAAAATGTCCGCGACAGTATATGTCTATCTTTTAACATTAACTCTCTAGAACCGTTTTTATGGTAATCAAATTTGGTCGAAATTAATGCATTATTTGTTAAGAGTTGTATCAACGTCATAATATTAATCTTTATCCAAATAAATGTGTTGGATAGAGTGATTCAACGGGAAGGTTTTTATGTATGTACTTTTAGCCCGGAAAAACTTATTAACGCGGGCGAAGCCGTGGGCAAAAGCTAGTTTTAATTATACGATAAACAATACCTACCGATATTAGTGTTGTGTTTTTAATTAATTTAATAACAGCTCTTGTCTGTTGTAAATTTGGACCCTGTACGTAAATACTACCACTACTAATAAAATTAGGAACTTTCTTGGAGGATATGTTAGATAAATCTGTGGATATAATTAACATATTATCATTACTAACAGGCCGATTATTAAGCATTGTATACGCTACTATAGGATTAATAGTTCGTGATACTTGGGTAACGGAACATTTTATTCGCAAAGGTCATGATGATTCGTCGGATGAATCACAAAACCGATAGAGAAACACGGAAAGGGCGTCATTGAGTTATCATTCCAACCTTCCTTGGTTTCTTCAGCTAAATTTTATAAAAGGAATAAATAAATGTCTTAGTCAATGTTTGGTTTTAACTGAGTATAACAAGTAGGTAGAGATTTCCTTTTTGAATAACTCGTTTTTTGTACCTTAGCTTTCTTAACTATACTGTAGGTAGTAGATAAAACGCAGCGCAGTGTAGCAATTTTTAACAATCCATCCATTTTGCAGGCATTATGCATATTTATGAGTGATAATGAAAACAGAATACTGACTTAGGTACCATCAGCTGACTCTAGTTTTTTGCCATCGTTAGGTATGTATCTACTAATACAGATATACTTAGGTTCTAGCAACTTAACTGACTGCCATAATGCCTGTACCTACTATTTACTAATAAGATGTTTTACCATGTCTATGTACTATGAGACATCACTCATCAGAACACCTTGATTGAGTGAGTTTATTCGGGTTGTACATAAAACTGGCTGCAAAGTGGCTCTAATACTTAAAACCACTTATTGGATATCGTTTTTTTGATAACATAGAACTGTAATTTACTATCATTACCTGTGTTGTTAAAAAAAAAACTCATGTCGATTCAATGTCTCGATAGAAACACCCTCACTTACTACTCTAATTTTTTGGATAATCTACCCCATATTCATTAATTACCATTCCAAAACTAAATAAAACGGACACGTGAAGTATCTTACTAATAATATTATAAAGGCGAAAGTTTGTAAGTATGTATGGATGTATGGATGTCTGGATGTATGGATGTTTGTTACTCTTTCACGCAAAAACTACTGAACGGATTTCGATGAAATTTGGCGCACGGGTAGATCATGTCCTGGATTAACACATAGGCTACTTTTTATCCCGGGAAAATATAAACTGGGACTTTTATCCCGGAAAAACTTTTAATGCGGGCGGAGCCGCGGGCAAAAGCTAGTTCCAAATAAAGGATAGATTTTGTAAGGAACCGTTGTTAAATAACAGTGGTGTAATTGAATTTGGAACTCGTAAAATATGGCACGGTTATTCGGTATCCCTACTCAGCACATACAATGTTGTCTTACTTCATACTATCTTATCTTACTAATATTTTAAATGCGAAAGTTTGTGAAAATGTTTGGATGTTTGTTACAAGTTATCGCAGAAAGATCATAACGGATTTGGGTGCCATGAGGCGCACGGGTAGTCCTAGATTAACACATAGGCTACTTTCATCCTGGTAATTTACTCACATGAAAAATAATGGTCATATTTCATCTGATTTTTGAAATAAATGTCGTTTTAGCAGCTTTTGTAGCGGCAAAAGTTTTTATGCGGGCGGAGGCGCGCGCAACACTTAGTATCCTATAATTACTATCTATAGGTAGTTTCGCGCACCGCTATTTGCTCACGTTATTCTTGGATATAGATTAGTCTTCATCCAATACATATGAAATAGGTTAGAGGACTATTACAATGGAAATAATATTTAGGTATACCTACTTGTATTTTTTAATCTACATTAGAATTTTGAAGTCTGCCAACCCGCACTAGGCCAGTGTGGTCAGAGAGTGGATTAAGGCTTAACCCTCTGACGTCTCAGTAGTAGAAGAAGCCCGTGCCCAGTAGTGGGACAGTAAATAATGTAGAGCTGGAATTATTATTATTATGTATAATAGTTTTAAGTAATTTATATTACAAGTTGTCTCAAAACAAATATAATTTCCCAAGATTTGTCACGCAATAAATAGATAATAGATTAACCATACATAGAGTATTTTATTAGTGGACTTTGTCTCATGTTTCCCACTTAAGACGCAAAAGACAGATAAACACCTATGAGTAGCACACACATGTTGTACTTTATTGTTTTACTGTATTATAATGTTATAATATGTAGTGCTGTTGGTGTACCTTATAACAATAAATAAACATAAATAAATAATATCATCAATTCCTTAATACTATCTATAGGTAAATACTATTGACAAATACGATATGCTTACTTATAACCCTACATTCCAAACGTTATACAATAAGAAACAATTTAATATGATCATAATGATTCGGCAAAAATGAAGAAGCATTTTGAGCCTACTTCACCTCAGACATCCGGAGTAAGCGGAAGAGTCCTTAGCCGAGCCCAGCACTACAACATTTTTTCAAAACGCAAAAGGAATAACGCAGTACCTCTTCTACAAACCAAGTGAAACAAAGTAACACTAGAAGTAAGAGTTTGGCTCCAAATAAAGTGAAATCACCATGAATACTTATCCAATAAAAAATCATAACAACGCAATAAAACTTCTTGAGTAAGCCTTTTATATTACGACGATAAAATAATGGACGACGTAAATTTTGATACATTTCTTGTGGGTTTATTACAAGCAGTTGTATGAATATTTAGTTCTACTTTGTTACGTCAGTTAGTAATTATAAAGTTTAGTAATAGCTAGCTGTAAGTTTATACTAGCTGTTGCTCGCGGCTTCGTCCATCTGAAACGCCTTTCCCACTACAAATCCCTAAATCATTATAATATTCCAAATATTTCCCACAGGAGAAGGTTACCGAGACAAAAAGTAGCCTATAAGATAATCTAGGAGTTGGGCATGGTCTGTTCGTGTGCCAAATGCATTTACTGCCTACTGCCAACAAACTTCCAAATATTTCATAAATATTCGCATTAAATAATAAAAACATTCAACCATTGATGTTTATGTTTTTTTTTTCTATTTAACAATTTCGTATTCTTGGTAGAAAGATTTATTTAACTCGAAAATCTACAGTCCAATTACGTGTTAAAGTGTTTCGGACCTAATAAAAACTTTCACTTTAATTCTTTGTAATCCTTCTAGAATCCCGTTTTTCAGTACCATTATCCTGACGCTCCTTTGTATTGCCTACAAACGAAATCGTCTCTTACCCCCTTGTGAAGACGTACAAAGTCTATTATCACTGGAAAGCGAGGAAGCGAAAGTACGCACGCGCCGACCTATTGACTTCCCCCTTCTCCCTACCAACTAGTGAAACCTGAGCGTAGCGCTTACAGGACTAGGAATAAAGGATAGGTACAAACGAGTGACGGGATCGTCTGTGTTGTTAGTTATGTAACGCCTTGTGTGCAATCGTAAGCTAATTTGGCATATAATAGGATTTCCTAGCAATTTATATTCTGAGGCTTAAATCAAAAAAATCCAAGTAAAATTTAAATATAAAAGTGTTTACGATTTTATCCCCAAAGGATTTATTTATTTACTTAACGTTATATGCAAACACCTAGGTGGACTTAATGCCTTAGTCATTAACTACCAGTCTATCTTTGGGCGATGTAGAGATGATATTTAAGTAGAGGCATAAGTAGTGAACTCTTCGCCGAACTGTTATCCATATCATGGTCTTATAGAGGATGAGCCTATCATTAACAGTAGGTAGAAAGATGATGGTGATGAAGTTATAGGTGATCATTAGCATTACTGATCTCTAGGGAGGAGGAATCGTGAAAAGGAAGGCCATATTTTATAGACTCATTCGTGTTGAAGGCAAAATTATCTGTAGCTTCCAGCTAAGCTATCGCTTACTAGATGTTGCGTCTAACTTTAATTAACAGCCCTCTCCTAGAAGTCATTATTTCTCAGAAAGTTTATCTTAAGTTTGATAATTTACTACCGCTTTGCCAGAATATATATTGTTTAAATATACAAAAGGATTTCGTAGAATTTAGTAAACTACCAATACTTGAAGGTTAAATTAGCAAATTCTACTTTACTAATTGATATTTGACTTCAGAAACTTTTTACCAGTTATAACTTGTTGAATGGAAGCTGAGTTAGTTTTAGTAACCCCTGGACAGTGGACTAGTATAGAATAATAGGAACTGCGGTTTAATGTACCTATCATTGTTAGTGGTATTTAGGACGAAAATGTTTGAAATTAAATACCTATGTCGGATATAAGATGATCTAGGCACCATTGTATCGTACATTTATGGCAATATAACTGTCGCGGCTGCATAAGTCAGGGAGCTTTTGCTGGCACTTTCACTTGTAGGACATTGTTGCCACACTATCAGCGATGTGAGGCTTAACAGCTTTAGTGGCTGGTTAGTGTGCTCAGCGTAGGGTCATAGTTTATTTCGTAATTACTATTTTTGAATGGCTTTACTATTTTGTGTCTAAGTATTAGTGGCTATATCACACCGCAAAGGGCATGGTGGTTTCACCATAACTTTACTAAATGAGATGTTACTTAATTCACGTCACAAACGAGTAAATCGTTATCTGGAATTGTATTCGGTGGATGCTTTCATGTTCTTTAAGCTACCGGTAAAATGACGTAAGCTCTTTTTAATATTTCTAAACGGTGCCAACAAGTTATAGGTTCAGATGAACGTACCTTTTTTAAATAAATAAATTTAATACGGCCGTCAAACAATAGTGTTAAAGCATCTTTATCTTTTAGTTAGAACATTGTAGACACTAAAATTACCCATCATCATGAGACTTAGCTTCTGCCTTCCAGTCTCAGTATGATGAGCGCAGTATAATGACATACGGAGCTTTGAATACAAAGTTTTGGGCGGTGTTCATAATGTTTATGGGATATCGTGGCGCTTTCCATCACGCAAATGACTCTCTTGGCTCGTGGTTAAAAAACTAGACAGCCACAATCAAAACATTTTTTTAATGGCTCCAAGATCCATACTTTGGCCCTTTAATATCCTTGAAGTTTAAGCCTGGATTTGAGGCTCAGCACTCATACAAAAACACACATCTCCTTTAGTGCGTACATAACTTTACAGCCAAAAGCAGATGTAGAGGTTTATAACGTAACATAACGTTGCTAAGACTTTTTTAAAACACGAGTTATATTGCGCTCACATAAAATGAACTTTTTACACTGCAGATAACAGTTCATTTTAGCTATAAAAAGTTAATTTTCAAGTTACGTTATCATTTGCTATTTAATGTAGAATTAACTTTAAATGTACGGGTGGGCTAGAATTGTTTGTATACGAACCATTTCTGATTTCAGGGGATAAACAAATCTATACTGCACATTTCAACTAACGCATGCTCCTAGTAGCCAGCTAACATATTTCCCAAGCGTAAACAAACCTAATTCTATACCAACATTCGGACAGAGGAAAGATCCACTCAACGTAGACATACATAACAACAGTTATACATGTCCATGTGCAGACCATGTATTTTTAGACATTTCCGCACGAAGGTACACAGGTAAATAATGGTTTCCATACAACGCCGCGTGACACAGGCGTGGTTTATACGAAGGGCACAGGCAAATAACAGGGAATGTCCTAATTAATGACTTTGAGAAAAATCAATGTTAAAGTTTAAAAGTATATTATTTTTATTGAGATCTAAACATGCAATAACTTTTGCTTAGAACTAACTAAATGGACATTTCTTTTTGTTTTGGCTCAAACAAAACTGCATTTTAGTTATAGTCTCGGGCCTCGGCGATCAAATAAAGGCCGCCACACACGGCAACTGTAATGTATATTAATATACCCACATTTAATCCCGGGATTTATATTTTTACATAATCTTAATGTACCACATACAAAGCAAGTAATGTAATGTATTTTTCCTTTGATTCCATTGGTATAGGGCCTCGTTTGACGGACTTGTATCGAGATGTAAATGTATATTATAGCTAACGTACGTGGTCTTCTGATGATTTCTATGGAAAGTTGTATGGAATTGTATTGACATGTATCGTGCTATAATGCATACATATATTATTATAGCTGGTGTATGTGATGCGCTTAACTCGGGGTCTCTTTGAAGCGACCACTGTTATGCCAAGAATTCAAATACCTACTTTCCAGCCGAGTTCGCTTCTCAGTTTATTGTGAACGTAGTTTAAACAATTAATAAGGAAGAAAATTTTCTGTAGCGGGGCACCTTTGTGTTGTGTTTGAATGTTTTGTGTTGAGTTTACGGGGTTTCCTGACATTTAGACGCAATTCTTATGGGTTCTGTTGCATTAGATATTAAGTTTTTAATAAGGATCGCCATACTTTGCATAGATTTTATGGTAATTTTAGCATAGTAATCACAACAAATATTTGATGACTAAAATTTTTATCTTGAAATAAAGTGAAATTATTTGGATAGGTACATAAAATGAGTTTCGTTTTTCAAATTCCCGTGAAACAGTTCCCAAAATTTTAATTTACTCAATTGAATTAGTGTAATTTGACTATTTCACTGGTCTTTTAAATATGCGTGAAGCCATCTGGGTAGATACCACCGCAATGTCAGTCTCTTGCCAAGCAGCAGTGTGTATGTACTGTTCCAGTTTGAAAGGCATTGTAGCCAGCATAAACACGGCATTATGAGAGTAGACCTAACGTCTCAAAGTCTCTAAAGCGTGCAGTGTAGTCCCACACAGTACTTACTTTGTAACCCAACGTTCTGTATGGTATTGCTCTGTTTAAGAGCGGTCGTATCGCTTAACATCAGGCGAGTGGCACACTCGTCTCGTCATTTAATTGAAATAAAAACAACCTTTGTTTCCTCCCAGAAAAAAAATATTTTCGAACCACACACCCACGTTTACCTATTTGTTATTGGTAACAACAGTCCGGGTTAAAATGAACTCTCACTGTATACCATTACCACATACATTCTATTCAATAAAACATGAGTCCACTCTAGCCAGTAATATTAAACACAATATCGTAGCTTTTAGTACACCACAATATATTTTATTTGTACTTTTGAGGATAAAAATATAAATTTTACAATGTAGTTCATAAAGCCATACATGGCCAGTTAGGTATTTTTTTATTACACACACACACACACACACTCACTCACGATTATTATCCCCGAAGGGGTAAGTTGAGGCGCAACTAGTGCATCCACTTTTCGCCGTTATTCCGTCCCATGATGTGATAGGGGGCGAGCCTATCGCCAAGTCGGGCACAAATTTCAGCCTCCGAGCTGATATTGAATAGAAAAACTTAATATCACTTTGCCCGACCCGGGAATCGAACCCGAGACCTCAGAATTGCAGTCGTATCATAATACAACTACGTCACCAAGGCATTTTTTATTAAGTGTAAAATAATACGAGCCTTTTATTAAACTATCCTGGCCACGGTCTTCATCTGTTACTGACGGGGTTTCGGACTTAGGTTTCCAAAAAGGGAGTGACAATCACGAATGAATTCATACGCGTTATGGAAAAATCAGAGGTGTGTGCCTCGAGATCTGGATTTTGAAGCCGCGACTGTCGTGTCAGCATTCCATTCTAATCCTCACTAAACTATGACTACTAATTCATTGTGCTGTATATATTTATTATTTGCCCGTGGCTCCGCCCGCGTGAATAAGTGTTTTATAATGGTGTTATAATGTACCCAATATTGATAAAAAAAAGTACGCTTAATAACCTTACATGACTTGAAAGTCTTATTTTATAAATATAGCTGAAGTTTATTGTTTATGCGAAAATAATGCAGACACGCTTTGTGGGGTAGACATGAGCGCCGCGCCGGCGTCACGCCGCCGGGCAGGACCCGCGCGCCGCCGCCGCCGCCGCCTAATTTGAACGGCGTGGATTTTGTGAATACTTTTAATTTTTATTGTAAAATTTAATTAATGATTGGGTCTCAAATGTCGTATATAGTTCGATGTAGACATGGGCGTCGTGCCGGCGTGGATTTGGAATAAAAAAAACATTTTTCTTCTAAAATTTTATTCATAGTTATTGGCTGACTTGGGTTTTTAAAGTTAATAACAGAAAAAAGACTATTAGCGTTAACGATTGTAAAAGGCATCTTGGCTACGGCCTCTATGCTCACGCGCCCATACGCGGCTGCGCTCTTTCAAGCTTGTTATCTAACCTAAAAGGTCCTGGCATCGCTAACTAGACTTTATGCGGTATTTTTCGGAGTAGTCCTCCATCAGAAAGAGAGTGCTACGAGAGATCGATAGCGGGCCAATCCCTCTACCATCAGAGATGTTAGAGACTCCTGGTCTTGACCTGTGAATTGGGGGCATTTAAGGAACTCCACTACAGCATCTCGGGTCTGTCGTAAAAGCCGACTAATAGGGGTTATCGGGCGATCGTGGGGGTCTCCCGAACCATTCATAACCGTCCACTCGGCCTTTGAGGTTGCAATATACGGTCCAATATACATATAACCTAACATTTATTTATTATTTATTGTGTTTAACCAAGACCACGGCAAGAGATCTTAATGTTCGATGGCCTACGAGTACGACAGTAGACCTCTTATGAAAAGAGATGGTGCAGGAACACGAAAGGCCGGACTCCTCCCGCCAGCAGTAGAGGAATTTGAGGCGTGAGGTGGAGAACTGAATATCACCCGTCCTTTCGATGGAGATTTGGGGATCAAATGATTAGGCGCACATGACCATGAGATCATGAAGCCGTCCCTAATGCAACAAAGTGCCTTGGTATACATTTAGTATGCCGTGGTATTTTACAACGGTGGCGCTAGAACAAACGTGGACTTCGGCGACATTAGCTTTGTGAGACCCCTTCTATTTTCCACTCTTCTCTCGCCCGGGCCTAGCGGCGGCTGAGCCCGCGGTTGACAAAGGGCACAAAGAAAAAGGCCACGTGCAAACATCTTCTCCTAGACCTCTGCGTTGGCTAAGGCCGCCACTATCAAGTAATAATTTTTTTTGGCGCGAAGCCATCGGTGGTCGCCGACGTCTAACGCCGCCACTAGAAGTTTTCATAGACTAAAAGACTTGGTCCAGCTTGGTGTGTCGCCCGATGCTTACTATCTCTATAAGTGACGTAACGTTAGGTCGTAAAAGCCGTGATTTTTGATAACGGGATGCTGGCACCAAAGGGCGTTAATGGTAACTTCACCTTCTCCGCGAAACAAGATAAATTTAGACTTGCGAGTGCCATGGAGTATGGGTCTTTTTTTATCATTATTTTTCGCAGAGAAAGTGACTTCTTACTACCGCCCAACCTTCAAGGGGAGCGACTGAGTGGTTATGCTGGGTTCACCGTGTCTTACGACCCGACGTTGAGCCGCCTGGAGAGGTGGAACCATCGGGTGACCGCCCAACGTATGTACAACGCACGGGATACAAACCAAAATTCCGCTGTGGCCATCTTCGGCGCATTTGGGACGGCTGCAGGTTCCTCAGAAGGAAGTGTCTAAGTTGTCGTTCGGTCGTGTGCGGCTCGTGTCCTGTTGTGTTAGGCTCAGAAGCTCCCGCGCACCGAAGTAAGCCCTCTGCGTCAACGGCAGCGTGAGGCCTACCTGTCACGCTGCCGTTGACGCAGGGATTGCAACAATATGCCAAAAAAACACAACACTAAAGACGGACAGCCCCCTGCCACCCGCCTGCGACCCCCGGTGCCCCTATTAGTCGCCTTTTACGACAGGCAGGGGATACCGTGGTGGAATTCTCCAAACGCCCCAACCCACAGGGCGGATGGAGCATGGGTCCTGAAGGGATTTTTATACCGATAGGTTAATTGACTAGTGCTACCAACTACCTACTAATTTATATGTGATCTGTATATTCAATATTCATTAAAAAATCCACGCCGCCGGCGCTACGCCGCCGCCGACCAAAAATTACCAGCACGCCGCCGCCGGCTTTTTCCTAGGCGGCGCCCATGTCTAATGTGGGGACGTCGTCATGAGTTGGATCGATCGCAATGTTTTCCATAATGTCATAAAAAAAATTAAGTAGAATGAAACATAATTTATCGTCACACAATATTAAATGATATTAGTAGTGTAAGAAAATACTCTATACTTATCAACAATTAAAGATTTTGAAAAAGACAGGACGCCTCTCGTGGCCTGAAATCTGAATAGGTATACGCCCATGGAAATAACTTAAAGTCTAAAGAATCACTTATTTTTATTAAACAACAGATTTTTCGTCATGCGCCAGTAATTAACTACTTAACCTTTTATGTCATCTCGCGTTAGTTTTTCTATATAATACATATGAAATTATTAAATCATATTATTGGTCAAATATGAAAAAAGAATCCTATTTCAATCTAGAAATCATAAAAAAACAACGTATACAGTACATTACAAGAAGGGTGTGACATGTTTAGTAATCTCTAGAGTTATTAAAGTTGCGTATAATTTTACATTTACGCTAGAATAATGGACGTCTGCTAACAGCTCGCTTAATATCTGCTGTCATTTAATATGTACTATAATTAGGATCAGGCCAAAATCCATAGTGCTATCTTATGAATAAACATCCCCCACTGCCAAGGTCGTATCGATCGACATATCGCATGACAGAGTAAAAGTTATCTGTTGCGTCTTTTGTCCTTTTCTAATGGTATAACGCGACGAAAAATTATGTCTGGGGAATGTTGGTAAACAAAAAGACATTGATAACGGTTGATAAATTGATTTAAAGTTGGATCAGTTCATTCGGATCTTTTGATTTGGCTTGGCTATTATTCAGGGAAGACGCACAAGTCATGTTAAATGTATGATACTGTTTTTCTAATATTGTGTGATGGTGCTTCTGAATTTAAGCTAATGTTTAATGTTAATGAATTTAGATTGTGTTTGATGCAGTTCCTCTACTGGTTATAAACAATTGTTTTGTTAAATATTATGATTGATTGTTGTACGTAGCTGTACATTTTTTGGTAAAGTATGTAACATACATACATACTCACGCATCTTATCCCCGAGAAGGTAGGCAGAGGTGCAAGTACTGTACCCACTTACCGCCGTGCGAATGCCATCATGTGATAGAGGGTGACACTATCGCCATATCGGGCACAAATTCTAGACTCCGGGCTTATGCAATGCAATCAGCCCTGTATTATATATTGCCCACTGCTGAACACGAGCCTCCTCTATTACTGACAGGGTTTAGGCCTTAGTCTACCACGCTGGCTTAGTGCGGGTTGGCAGACTTCACATACCCTCGAAATTCTTATAGAGAATTCTCAGGTATGTAGGTTTCCTCACGATGTTTTCCTTCACCGTTAAAGCGAACGATAATTGATAAACAATACACACATAACTTCGAAAAATTAGAGGTATGTGCCTTGGGTTTGAACCTCCGGACAATGTCTCGGTACACCGTTCCATTCCCAACTAGGCTATCGTCGCTTTTATACTGAATTAAAAAAAAAACGAATGTCACTTTGCCTGACCCGGGATCGAACCTAGATCTCGGCATTGCAGTCGTACCGTGATACAACTACGCCACTGAAGCATTCACCGCAGATTTCCTGTGTTAATGTAATAAATAAAAAGGTAAAAACTAGTATAGAGTATAGACTATTAATTGTAGAGTCACCCACATAAGTAGCTGAACAAATTCAAAACTTCAAATCGCGTCTACACCTTCGTGTTCTTACCAATTTTTGTTTTTTTTTCACAAAAATAAAATAAAGGCGATTAACTTTACTTCCCACAAAGAAAAAAAAATGTTTGAATTAAACTCAACTCGTGGAGGTGGGGTGGTGTTATACATTTTTAGATGTTATTGTAACCACTTCCGATCATCATAACTACTTTGCCCATTGGTAAAATTTGAATTGTAATTACTTATAGACGGCTTTTTCACATTGACAATAATTTTTACTTTTACCTTTCAATACTAATATTTTAAAGAGAAAAGATTTGATTGTTTGTTCGTTTGCATTGAATAGGCTCCGAAACTACTGGACCGATTTGAAAAATTCTTTCACCAATATAAAGCTACATTATCAGAAAGTAACATAGGCTACTTCTAAACCCGAGAAAATATAAAGCGGGACTTTTATCCCGGAAAAACTCATTCACGCGGGCGGAGTCGCGAGCAGGAATCTAGTGTCTGGGCCATTCTACTTTTTAGTGCCTAAAAGTTGGTCTCCTTTAAACTTCACTCTCTCATAAACACAAATATTTAATTAATGGGAAAATTACGTAATGTCGCCATGTTATACTGGTTGTAGTGTCCCTACGTAACTTTGTTTTTAATGTAATCGTAATAATTATTCTCATATTTAGGGTGACTCAGTTGTATTCTTCGGTAACTCAGTGGTTTTTCATACAAAATTTGGATGTCCCTATATGACATTCTATTTTGCAATATCATTGGAAAAAAAAAAACTCCCAAGACGACATAATATTTAGTGGCTTTAGATTACGCTAAAGAAATTGAAGTTTATAATTATGCAATGCACAAACATTTCGGCATAATAGGTATTTTATAAAAAAATCCGAAAGTCTTGTCACTGGCGTCGGGTGAAATTTTTACTACTTACCGTTACCATAGGAAAACATATTTTAAATCAAAAATTTTAACAGTCCGTTTTCATTGGGCTGTTTGTTAGAGTGTGATTCAAAAGTGTCACGTGGCACCCGCGTGGGGGGAAGCCGAGTGACCGAGCCAGTTAGCCGACAGGCGTGGAAAGGTGTCCGTGTGTTTATTCGGAGTCTGCTGAGTTACTGTCAGGAAACGGAGAGTATTGCAATTTCTTTAGATTTATATATATTCAGTTATTTATTAATGTGTCCGTATCTTAAAAGTCATACTATTCTGAAGTAATCATTTATATTCTGTAGTAAAATATTCAAATAGTCTAAGATTAACCCCTGCGTTACCGCTACACTGCGTTACTACGAAAAGGTACCGCAGTTGTTGCATTGATAATAATAAATATTGTTAGATGACAACACCGTTCACTAGATGTCGGAACTAGTTTCCCCCGCCTGTGGCACAGTCGGGTATTTAAATGGAGGTCGATCCGTCGGAGCGTCAGTCTGTTATCAACTGTTGAGCAAGCAACATTGAATCTCTGTCCGTTTATTGTTACAAAGTTGTTATCAATAATAGTGATCAATTATAATTAATTTGTTAAATTGTTAATAATTTGTTGATTAAAACTGAAATTGTTATTTTTTTAATATATTTGGAGTTCTACTTCTAAGATCAGAAGTGGGATCTGAGTGCCTTTTCCGCTTGAAAACCATCTCTGATTTTCTTTTTGTTTTTTTTTTTTTCGGAATACCGGCATTTTTCGTTGGTTGCCGTGTGGTTAAATTTTTGAAGTTGTAACGGGCAGAGACGCAATACCTTCGGGTAGTGGAAGGAGAGGAAGGCGTCGTACGCAGACTCCTTCGTCCTCTAATGCAATAGAAGAGATTTTGAAGAGACTACAAGATCTCGAAGAGCGAACACGCGGTGGCAATGAGTCACGAGCTGTTTCAGTGGCAAGTTCAGAGCCCTGTCAAGTAGTGGCCATGCCAAGTACACCATTACCGAGCACGGAGCCCGTTACTCCTGCCCATACAACCCTAGCGTCTGCGACATCTGACATTGCCGTTACCCCGCAGCCGCCGCAGAACGATGTCAAGAGCACCGTTGAGCTTCTACGGGACGTCATCAGTGCACTCCCGGTGAGATCAAACCAATATTTTGTCTCTGACTTTGATCCGAGTGTTCATGGTATTGACAGATGGTGCAATGAGGTTGAGCTTAATCCCTTAATCGTTGGAATTATGGCAAATGCCTTGCTCGCATAGATCGCTGTTTTTAAAGCGAAGCTCTTACCTGATGTAGTGTGTGGACTAACTCCACACGTACGTGGTGTAGTTTCAAATTTGAGTAAAAGACATTGTGATCATGATCTGTCGATGTTGCGAACATCTAAAGTAAAGTAAAGTTACGTATTGTCAAGGATTTAAGCAGAGTTATTAATTGCACTTTTATACGAGAATCGCTGATCCTCTGATCCGTGTATTTGTTTTGAAAGCTAAATTTATTCCTTAAAGCATCCTCCAATACTTTAAAGTTTTATAAAGTTTGATGTACATTTCACCTAGACTATTCAAAAGTGGTGACCTTACTCCTAGTCATAGAAGTAAGTGGTCAATTGAAACAAAACAATATTTTGCGAAAATAAGGGTGAACATAGAAAACTCCGATGTTGTTAATGCAGTTACATCTACCGTACTTGTCGATGTACTCTTTGATAATTGTTCGAGCGTTTCTTTAATCATTTCTGATTTGATTAATACTTCTCCTGCCAGATAAGTCCTACCTGTTAACAGTTACGTGATATAGGCGGTATGGAAGTGTTTGCAGCATCTATAGTTTCTGATATCATGCGAAATAACTTTAGAAGTTGACCTTAACGTTGGGAATAAAAGTTCCCGTAATTATTGGCAAAAGGCGTCACGTACATTAGAACTGGTGACACTCGACGCATTATTCATAAAAGTTTTGTGCATAACGTAAAGCAGGTAGATTCAATATCGGTATTAGATAGTGTCTACTCCCGTAACTGAAGATAAAGAACGTTTAAGAGTATTGACCACATACACCGATAATTTTTTTTTAACTGGTGCTGCTACCATCGCGGTTAAGGATAAGCTAAGTAAAATGGCAGTACCGATGAATTATCGAGCATGTGGAGTGTCTCATAACTAAAAAATACGTATCCATGCTCTCATGAGTGATTTCTTGGAAACGGGGATTATTTGTGAATCCAAATCTAAATATGCTGGCCCGATCTTAATCGTGGAAACGAGGTACTGATCTGACAAATTGGCTGTCGATTGCAGAGCCCTGGTTAAAAGTTGCGTTCGGATTAGACATTCACTTCCGTTGATCAACGATTATATTTTATGAATATGCTTGGTAGAGTAGGATGTTTTGCGGGTTAGCGAGGATTCAGTATAAAAGACTGCATTTATTACGCCTAAAGATCATTACGAATACCATAGAATGCCTTATGGTCTTATGGTTCCCTGTTATTTATCAAAGGCCCATCGGTAAAGCTTTGAATTTTTTATTTTACTCGACACAGTTTTGAAATCATTTACCGAAGTTGGTTTCCCTATGAACTTGAAAAATCGTGCGTTCCTCATTAATGTAATGGAACACTTAGGCAAAGTTATGTCAAGGTCAGGTTAGACCGAGCGAAAATAAAATTGAAGCCTTGTTTAGATCACCTAAACCGTATAACAAGTACGCCAGTTTTTTGGTTTTAGCTGGTTATTTTCGTAGACACATTCTTGTTTACGCAATTAAGAGAGCTTGCTTGGCTGCTCTAACGCGAAAGGATGTTGTTTTAATTGGGTCGATTTTCTATTTGATTGGTGAACCTGTACTGGCGATATTCTATCCCGAGTTATTTACCCAGTTGCATATTGACGCGAGCTTGATAACTTACGGTGATATATTGATGCAGCTATGCAAAGACGGTCGAAAGTGAGTTATTGCATATTTCAGTAAATTAACTATAGGAGCCGATTCTAAGTACCATAGTTACGAGCTCGAGACTCTTGCCGTTGTAAAATCTTTTCAATATTTTCGACAATATCTCATCGGTAAATATTTTAAGATCGTAACCAATTGCAATTGACGCAACGCCAAAGAGACCTCCAGCCTAGAGTTGTTCGTTGGTGGATTTATAAGTAGGATTTTGATTTTACTTTAGAATACCGGAAGGGTTGTTTAATGCCTGACTTAGAGTATTAGCCAAAATCCGGTTAATATCGTAAATGCCGTATGCAAACCTCATAATTGGGCACAGATAGCTCAAGTGGGGTGATGACTAGACTTGTTTTTTATTGGAAAAATTGAGTAACTGTGAGTTAGATGTCTCTAAAGAATTTTGTTGGAGCCTATTGCGCATATTCAATGACGAACATGAGCACATAGGTATAGCCAAAGCTATTGATCCGACACTCAAACGTTTTTAGTTTTTCGATAATGGTCGACGCGTATACGAAGTATTGTTTGTTGTATAACTTCAGCAGACAATATTGTGAAGAGTTAAAAATTGTCGTAACTCAAATCATCTCCTTGTTTGTCACTTTTAAGCGACTAGTGTACAATTGCAGTAGAATGTTTAAACGATAACCATAGTTTGGTTCAGTGGCTATCAGACTTTGGTGCTGAAGTACGTTTTATTACATCAGAGATGGACCAGTAAAATTTATGAATCAAGGTATTGTCGTACCATTTTTAATATGGTTAGAATCGAAGTGAATTATAACGAGAATGAGTGGTCTAAGGTTTCATGGAAATTGCGGTTAGTGTTAGATGTCACTAATCATAAGACCGCATAGTATTCGCCGTAAAATTTTCTTTTGTCGGCACGGAAGGTACTACACCTGTTATTACCTAAAAAGGGATGTCGCTCGTGAAAGCTCAAACTCAAAACGCGAAACGATTCGTGAGTTAATAATTTGGTTTTTGTGATTAAGAAATCACAAAGTACTGGCAAATAAGATTATGGAATACAAGGCCCATATAGTGTTGCGTATTTTACCTAATGATAGGTATGAATTGAAATTGTTGGCTGCTTCATATGGAAAGACCAGCCAGGCAATTAGAGGGTTCTTGGTTTTGTGGTGTGTTTAATGAACATCCATGAAATGTGTTCTTTGAAAGTTAATGGAGAACTTTATTTGGTTTGAACCCTGAGCTTGTTTATGCTTTGCAGACTATGTACCAAACAGTCGCAAGTCATTTTTGTTTTGTTTCGAGTTGTGTTTGGGGCTGGGCCCATGTAAATCCTTAGTGCACATGGTCTTGGGAAGCCCCGGCGGTATACCTGTATCATAGAGGGTCAGGTTACCGGTGAAGGTTACGAGGTTGATGTCAGTGGGGCCCATGCTGACTATAGACCGAGTGTAATTCCTGCAGTAGGTCTCGTGGTTGACTCACTGTAACTGATGTAAATCCTGATGCGCGCATGGTATTCGGTGTGAGAATATGACCCGAGTAAATCCTGCTGGTGTATGATGTCGTGAGCGTGCGACTAAGTTTTGTTGCTATATGCAACGGCGCAGTGTGCTGTCTGGTACATAGCCAAGTTTTGTTGCTATATGCAACGGCGTAGTGTGCTGTCTGGTACATAGCCAAGTTTTGTTGCTATATGCAACGGCGTAGTGTGCTGTCTGGTACATAGCCAAGTTTTGTTGCTATATGCAACGGCGTAGTGTGCTGTCTGGTACATAGCCAAGTTTTGTTGCTATATGCAACGGCGCAGTGTGCTGTCTGGTACATAGCCAAGTTTTGTTGCTATATGCAACGGCGTAGTGTGCTGTCTGGTACATAGCCAAGTTTTGCTGCCATTTTGAGTGGCATAGTTCTTTTTTTTTTTTTATAAACGTATGAGCTTAACGTGATTGTCTTGTTTACAGGTTACGACGAAGAGCAAGACCCTTTGAATGATAGTGCTATGGCTGGTACATCATCAACGATTGAAAAAGCATCGAGGACGCTGCTATGTCAGGAGAGGCCGTGTTAGATGACAACACCGTTCACTAGATGTCGGAACTAGTTTCCCCCGCCTGTGGCACAGTCGGGTATTTAAATGGAGGTCGATCCGTCGGAGCGTCAGTCTGTTATCAACTGTTGAGCAAGCAACATTGAATCTCTGTCCGTTTATTGTTACAAAGTTGTTATCAATAATAGTGATCAATTATAATTAATTTGTTAAATTGTTAATAATTTGTTGATTAAAACTGAAATTGTTATTTTTTTAATATATTTGGAGTTCTACTTCTAAGAATATAATAATCATAATACCAGCCCTGTATTAATATACTGCCCACTGCTGAGCACGGGCCTCCTCTACTGAGCCTAGTTGGGAGTGGAACGGACTGCCGAAACGAATAACCGCAGCTTCAAAACCCAAGGGCACACAACTCTGACTTTTCTAAAAAGTTACGTGTGTATTCTTTATGAATTATCGCTCGCTTTAACGGTGAAGGAAAGCACCATGAGGAAACCTACATACCTGAGAAGTTCTCTGAATTTCGAAGGTATGTGAAGACTGCCAACCCAGACTAAACCAGTGTGGTGGACTATAACCTTAACCCTCTCAGTTGTAGAGGACCCCTGTGCTCTGTTGAGCACGGGCCTCCTCTACAACTAAGAGGGTTAAGGCCTTGGTCTTCCATGCTGGCCTAGTGCGGGTTGGCAGACTTCACATACCTTCGAAATTCTTATAGAGAACTTCTAGGGTATGCAGGTTTACTCACGACGTTTCCTTTGCCGTTAAAGCAAAGAATAAAGAAGTCTATTCCTAAACGGAAGTCTGTTTCTAAGCAAGGTGTAAACGACAAATATAATATATTAACAAAATGCTATCAAAGACCATTATAGGAAAATAAAGAATAGAAAGTATACCTAAGGGAATTGTAAAACAGATATTTCAATGACGGAGTGTTCTTAATTCTCGAATGAAAACTGGTATTGTTCGGGATTCGTTGTATGTTGATCAAATTAAGATATGACAGACTGCTCCAAAACTACCCATCTTAAGAGAAACTGTTAAATCCTTTTCCGATCGTGTCGTTATCTTAATAATTTAGAGATTTATTCTAGTAGATACATAACGTTACTTCAAAGAAGGACATAATATGTGATACAAAGACTACTATGTTACTAAAATAAAAACTGCGTTACATTGTTGTCCCCACAATCAGGTTAATATTTTGTATAATAACCGGGCTAATTTCACAAAAAAAAGATATACTTGGTAGATACTTGTAATAACAACCGAAATCTACGTATTCTATAAATACCAAGTTTTAATAACTATATTTTTGCATTTTATTTAAAACAATATTGTTCTGAAGCTTAGTTTCGGTAACGCAGGGACTGTTATTATTGAAAAAAAGTACAATTGTTCTGATATTTCTTGTGATTTGACTTAAGAAGGTAATATTTAACATTAAGTTAGGGAATAATTACGAGACTTGATCTCATTTTGATTTTTATTTAATTTAAAAAATGTGTTTATAATTCAGTAACGCAGTGGTGTTATTTCTCCATCCTTTCCTCCTATAAACTTAAATAAACCAAAAACGCACGATAAAACTTCGCTGCTGACATTAGCATAGCCCTACATATACAACCACTCACATCACCAAAGTTTAACATTTTTATTTTATATTTTTTATCTCAATATACTCTAGGTTTTAGGCATCAAAAAGTAGAATGGCCCGTCTAATAAGACATTTGGATTATAGCTTTACTTGCAGTTATATTTACTTTTAAAGTTCATGAAAAAAACTGTAAGGGGGAAATGTCTTAAATTATTCAGAGCATGTTGAAGTGGCTGAACTATAATGTACTGCAGCATTGCACGGAGAGTAGCGTGCGCTAGTTATAATTTAACATGAAACGGCTTTGTTGATTTTCTAATGTTAAAGGCGGCGCGGGGTGTGTTCCATTATTTAAGTGACAATGTAATGAAGTTTGGTCTAGGTTTTCGTGTTTAGAGTTGTGAACTCAAAGGGAAAATGGAACACCTCCATGTATGTTTTAATTTTTCTCAATGTCCGTTTTACATAAAATGTTGTTAGCATAATTGCAGTATGTTATTATCCAAACAAGATGTCTTTAGAAATGTTTCTTTGGTTTATAGGGCGGGTATTCTCTTCTACAATCCAAAAAAGTCACGGATGCGTTATTGTGACAAAATGATTCTGATAGAGACAAGACGATGTTTTTTATTTCCGACCTGTTATGGCCCAAACAACCTGACTGTGACTGACCATTAATAATGAGAAGCATCTTTATTAAGCTCAATAGCAAACCAGCTAAATCTTTGGTCTTCTGCATGGCGAAAGCAGACTCATTGTTTCTGTAGACAAAACGATCTAGAGTCTGTCTTTGTCAATAAGAAATATACGGAATCCACTTAGATCCAACGTTTAAAATTATTTTGTGCAAACATAAAGTAAGAGACATTATGTAGATACTGTTTTAATAAAATTAAACTGATGTAATCCGAACTTCAATGTCACAACCCATGAGTTATCCTATTGTATTGCACATATTGTCTGTTCTGTGGAAATCATCCTACCTTATGGTCAAGAGAGGTTTTAGCACAGAATACTGTACTACGTTTTAGCATGCCTATAACAGTGCTTATTGTAGTGAGAAAAGGCATATTTAGGGCCATTTTCAAGGGTTTCAACAAAAATAAAATATTTGATAGTTATGGTATTGAACATCTAATGAACATAATACTTATTTCCTAATTTAGAATAGAGGACAACTTTTGTATTTGGTCGGCTTATAGTTACATTTATTTGGCGAATAGCACTTATCAGCAAACGATGGAATCTGCCCTCAGGCATCTTATTCTTATTCAATAGTTGTTGTAAAGCGGCACGACTGCTTATAAAATAGTAGCAACATTCCCTAAAACTTAGAATCATAAGTATTACAGGGCACTGCTCGTCATCCAGAGACATTATATCTCAAATCTCATTACGCCCAGTACCTAACCACAATGCCTACAATGTTTCACTAACCAGAACATAATAGTGGTAAAATGATAACGATGATACCCCCCAACCAAAGGACACAAACAATGGAGTTAAAGCCTGAAAATGTAACAAATATTGCTGGAAACTTGTATCACAAGACTCATATAATTTCACATGCTAAAGGCGCAAGCACGTATGTAATATTCGATAAGTTTCAAGCAGTTTTACTTACCTATTTCATCTATGTGACGTGACATAATCGACGCTTGGCTCATCGGAGCTTGAGCCTTCCCTCCTTGAGCGTTTGGGGTACAACGACAGGGATTTTGGACGTATTAAACCTTACTAATGTTGATAACAGCTTTAGGTTTACATATTTCCATAAATGTAATTACACACACACACACACACACACACACACACACACACACACACACACACACTTACGCCGGTTATCCCCGAAGGGGTAGGCAGAGGTGCAATTAGTGCACCCACTTTTTGCCGTGCGTATTCCGTCTCATGTGATAGAGGGCGAGCCTATCACCATATCGGCACAAATTCCAGATTCCGGGCTGATATTGAGTGGGAAAACCCAATATCGCTTTGCCCGACCCGGGGATCGAATCCAAGTCCTCAACATTGCAGTCGTACCGTAATATAACTACGCCACCGAGGCAGCATGTAATTACAATAAATTTAATTTAAAACCAACATCAATAAGATTTTTGCAGGAACTATTTGCGAATTATCCTTATTTACCTATTAAGTAAATAAATGTAGAGAAATGTTAAATATATAAAAGACTAGCGGCCCCGACAGACGTTGTCCTGCCCTAAAAAGGAAATAAAATCCTAGAAACCGAGTACAGCGCTACCTACCGGATAGAATTGTAATCTAAACCATTCTGGAATCCACCTGAAGACACACAAAAAATTACATTAAAATCGGTCCACCCGTTTAGGAGTTCAATGACATGCACGTTTAATATGGTGGTTAAGTATTCTTGAGTTTTCTAATTTTCCGCGCAATTTTCTTATTTTTTTCTTTCATAAGAAATTTTTCCTGACAATACCAAACACATCAAAAAAACAAATAACGAAATCAGTCCAGCCGTTCACGCGTGATGCCGTGACCAAGGAAAACAGGGATTCATTTTTATATATATAGAAGATAGATTTCCTTGGAAAATCCTACCTTCTTTTAATTGGTTTATATAATATTTCATGTAGTTTAAAAAGATTCAGCGCGGTATATTTAGACCCATTTACGAACATTGAAAAAGCGATAGAAAATCATGGGCGGATTTGCGTATGTTTTTATACACCGTAGAGCTTTATCGATACACATTGACGATAATACTAGCGTATCCATTGATGGCCGGTTTTTACATCAAAGTTTGGTGATCGTACAAAAATAGAGATGGTTTTGGGGTCGTGCTGAAAAATTGTTGTATATCCCCAGATTGCAGGTTTTGTTATGTCAGCAAGGAAAGGCGCTACCGCTGGCCGGTCAGCGTGTGTGTTTACAGCCAAGTGCTATTTCGACGTTGTGGGCTTTAGATAAATTGCTGATAAAATATTCATGGTTAATGGTGAGTCCACATTTAAAAATATTTTATTCTAGCTTTAGACTCTTAGTTATCTTTGTTTAACACTTTCACTGCGTAGGCGCCTGAACCTAGTTTTACTACCAGTGCTATACGAGTCATATACTTCCCGTATGAAGAATACCAATCTTGCGGTACGACCTTTATTTTCCCGTATCAGGTCCTGATTTCTAATGTCTTTACAAGCGTGGAATATTACCATTTTTATTTATTTTTTATACTAATCGATAGACTATATCCCTGCGTATATACATCTGCCGTAGCACGGGGATCTACGTAATATAGTAAGAGTTATATTTTTTTTTCAAAATCGGTCCTTTTACGGGTAATTATTTCCCGTCCCGCATATAACATATAAAATGCTAGGGATGAGGGTAAAGTTAATAATTAATACCAACTTTTGAATTGCACTTTGTTTATTGAGCATAAAAAATTGTATCCCTATCGATTTCCATACGAAACATAATAAAAAATTAATAGATTCATTAACATGCATAATCATAATCAACAAAAGGTAAATGAAATTGAACAAGTATACACATTGTGCACAAACTGTTATTATTTATTACTTTTGTAATAAATTACATATATCACTTACAAACAAAAATAATAAAAGAGGTAAATATATGTCGGGACAGGAAGGAAGTATAAAAAGGAATTATGATTTTTATTAATCTCATTGAGGGTGTCTGAATATATTAAGTCGGGTAAGATAAAATAATAATCGTGCGACAAACCAGTCGGTATGTAGAACTCATAGTGGGAGTTACAGTTGGGTGTATAAAAAGAGTGCCGAATCATTTGAAGCAACTAGTACGGTGCAGATCACTAATAAGTGGTAACTATGGTGGTTTCCATATCAGTCAGTGCTTAGTAAAGCGGTTACTATGTTATTTCGAGTTGTTACTAGGTGAGTTGATTATAATCACTTAACCAAACGGTTAAGTAATTGCCTCAATATGCAATGTGTTATAATAACCAAAGTTAATAATGAATCCTGACGTGGTATTGTACTCTGTGAACAGTTTATTACGCAATAATTGACCAACGAACAATAAATAGCGAGTTAAAGAGAATTCATTTGTGACTTTTATTATGTGAACCTACGTGTATCGATATCGGCCGCCACTCTGTCTCCGACATCAGAAGGTGGGATGAGCCTATTCCCGCAGATATGTGAAATGCAATTAATGGTACTATGGAGAAGCTATTTAAGTACCCGCAATTTACATGAAGAAAAAAATTGCATTGAGTAATGTCTGAATAAGAAAAAGACTACAACGTGAATAAAAGTGACAACGTGTGAAATATAACTAATGCATGGTCATGTGCATACGACTTCGAATGAACGAGAATCGCGTGTACCGCGATTGAACTGTTGGTGTTCTAACGTTCCTGTTGGTGCTCAAGTGTTCCGGTAGATGTGCTGCCGTATGGTGCGTCGTAGTTGGTGTCCCAGACATGACTGTACGGTTGTCTAGTACCGGTTGATGCTAGCTACTGCATCGCGTATCATGTGTGACTGTGTGAATACAGATGTGCCTACTGCAGCAGTACAGGAAGTTTGGTATCGTATGACCCATAATCCTTATTTAAAGGTTATGGTTTCTTTTATTATGATTTTTTTTTGGTTATCTCTAAAAATATTGGAATTTAGTTTACTAATCATGTACCTAGTTCTTGGACGTAACAATCTATTTGTGGATGTAAGTCAAGTACCGTATAGTGTAAAAAGAAAAGTAAAGCCATTTTCTTGTGTAATTCGCATAGTGGATTTATTTTGTGTCAATAAGATTGCTGTCCAGATATAATGGCAGTGATATTTGACTTGTTGAGTACTTATGAAGGTTCAAATATTTTCCGTTAAATGACAGTTTTAAGTACAAAATATCGTTCATGGCTTCAATTGGTAAAACTTTTAATTTCTACTACTAACTACTTAGCATAAAAAGATTCCTTAAAGGGAAGTCCTACCGTAATTCAACTTATGTGATTTCATTTATTTCTTAGTAACCTTTACAAATGTTGAGATCTTGTTTAATAGGGCATGTGCAGCTATGGATTAACGAGCTATTCGTGGTTTATGTTAGTACAGAACCGTCCTTAAACTTAAGGACAAGTAGGTACCTGTTGTTGTAAACTATGACTGTGCATAGCATTGGTTTACAAAAGTGATCTAGGTGTATAGTGCTGGGTCTGAAGGATTACTAGCCTTCCATGGTCAATGTTTCCCATTGTTTAAAATTTTTGAATTAAGACCGAGACGTGCGATAATTTTGTGATTGTCCTCATATTAAGATAACTACTGAATTCCCGCTCAAAGATTGATGCGTGACTTGATTTAAGTTCAGGATAGGGTGAACGGTTTGATGCTGTTGCGATATTTTTGATTGCAGGAACTGGAGATCCTTGCAGGGAGTACTTAAAGTATTCAGCGTTAGAAGACGCCGTAAGCTGTGACTACTGAAGAGCCTCTGTGGGATCCTTTGGTGGATCTGACATTAACTGCGGTGATAGAGGATTTGGACATCAGGAGTTTGAAGATTCTTGCATTTTGGTGAGAAGTTTTCATTTTGTTGTGTTGAGTTTTTTTTTTTTTTATTTGTCCCTGCGATTGATTGTGGAAAAGCCTGAAAGTGAAGTAGTGATTGAAACGTTCAACGTTAGAACAAAGTAGATGAGCCTGTTCTCGCAATAAATGTGTGTGGTGAATGTTCCAGTAAAATATCTCGAAAAAGATCTTTGTGGTTAAAATCTTGTACAAGATCTATGTGGTTAAGGACGGCTGTGTGATCAAGTCCATGTGGTTAAGGACGGCTGTGTGATCAAGTCCATGTGGTTAAGGACGGCTGTGTGATCAAGTCCATGTGGTTAAGGACGGCTGTGTGATCAAGTCCATGTGGTTAAGGACTGCTGTGTGATCAAGTCCATGTGGTTAAGGACTGCTGTGTGATCAAGTTCATGTGGTTAAGGACTGCTGTGTGATCAAGTCCATGTGGTTAAGGATGGCTGTGTGATCAAGTCCATGTGATTAAGGATGGCTGTGTGATCAAGTCCATGTGGTTAAGGACTGCTGTGTGATCAAGTCCATGTGATAAAGGATGGCTGTGTGATCAAGTCCATGTGGATAAGAATGGCTGTGTGATCAAGTCCATGTGGATAAGAATGGCTGTGTGATCAAGTCCATGTGGTTAAGAATGGCTGTGTGATCAAGTCCATGTGGTTAAGAATGGCTGTGTGATCAAGTCCATGTGGTTAAGAATGGCTGTGTGATCAAGTCCATGTGGTTAAGAATGGCTGTGTGATCAAATCGATGACGTGACTTCGACCAGTCTTATATTGTGAAAATAGTAAATTAATTACAATCTGCTCACTATATGTGTCTTGTGTCTTGTGTATTGTGTTGTAACTATAGCGCGATCATCCTCCACTGGGTCTGAATCATTGTAGCAAATTTGGTCCTGATGGTAAACAAGCATAACTGAAATAGTGATTGTAGTAGTTAGGAAGAGTCTTAATGTAAGGTCAGAATAGGCCGAGCGATGTGATGCTGCTGCGTATATTTTCTGTTTGCAGGCATTGGAAATTACTGCTGGTGGTGCCGCGTGTGACGTGTCTACTCCGGTTCGAAGACAGTGTGCAGTGCAGTGCAGCTACTGAGCCGCTTCCGAGGGAAGATTGCTGCTGATCGTCAGTGGCACTGATCTCCGTTTAGATAAGAATTGTTTGCATTGTATACAGTTCTAATAACTATTGGACAGCTGTATCCTTGAGAGTTTGTTACCGTCACTACTTCTCTCTTGTTAGGAGGTACTAGGAAGTGATGGCGGAAGGGCGATTTGGGGGTGCTGTCTATTTTGTAAAACATACGTAAGAGAACGAGATCACATGTCAGGAGTATCATGTCACTATACGTGATTTAACTGAATTTTAAAATTAGATTTGTTTCTTAAATCCCTTGCACTTAGGGAGACACATTGCGAGCTTTTCCTTAACGTTTGAACAATGGAAGCAACTGACTACAGTAACTTGTGTAAATGGTTACAGCGATAACTTTCTTTGCCTATCGATTATGGTCACTGGTATGACTGCAGAAATAATTCTAAATTCATGACAGCATTAATTCCTAAGTTTTAAAATTTTGGTTGGGTTCTTACACCTTAATTGGAAATTTAAATTGTCATTTAATTATTCGGTGTTAAATTTTCATGAAGCGTGCGTTAGCGAAAAATGCTTGAAGGTTAAGTTTTGAGATAATCAATGAAATTGTAGCAGAGACAAGTGGAAATGACAGTAATTAAGTTTGCATGATGATCTGGAGTGGACTTTAGTAGTCCGTTGGGAGTCGGTATTTACTGTGTAAGCAATCCGTGGTTGTGCGTTGCGCGGGTGGTTCTGGCGGTGGTTTGGTTTCAAAGGAAGCCATAGAGTGCGGAAGAGATGAGAGTAACTAGAGGTTACTGGCAGAGGTCACATGCAGGGCTTAATTGGTTAGATTATGTAGTTTGCGTTTGGCAATCGAGACGGACCTTCATCCATTTTTGATACTAACTATGTTGTTTTGAAGAGTGTTGTTAAGTTTACGTGATGATTGTACTTTGTGTCATTCAGAGTAACACACGAGGACGTGTGTCTTACCAGAATGGCCGTGTCGGGACAGGAAGGAAGTATAAAAAGGAATTATCATTTTTATTAATCACATTTTTGGTACTAACTATGTTGTTTTGAAGAGTGTTGTTAAGTTTACGTGATGATCGTACTTTGTGTCATTCAGAGTAACACACGAGGACGTGTGTCTTGCCAGAATGGCCGTGTCGGGACAGGAAGGAAGTATAAAAAGGAATTATGATTTTTATTAATCTCATTGAGGGTGTCTGAATATATTAAGTCGGGTAAGATAAAATAATAATCGTGCGACAAACCAGTCGGTATGTAGAACTCATAGTGGGAGTTACAGTTGGGTGTATAAAAAGAGTGCCGAATCATTTGAAGCAACTAGTACGGTGCAGATCACTAATAAGTGGTAACTATGGTGGTTTCCATATCAGTCAGTGCTTAGTAAAGCGGTTACTATGTTATTTCGAGTTGTTACTAGGTGAGTTGATTATAATCACTTAACCAAACGGTTAAGTAATTGCCTCAATATGCAATGTGTTATAATAACCAAAGTTAATAATGAATCCTGACGTGGTATTGTACTCTGTGAACAGTTTATTACGCAATAATTGACCAACGAACAATAAATAGCGAGTTAAAGAGAATTCATTTGTGACTTTTATTATGTGAACCTACGTGTATCGATATCGGCCGCCACTCTGTCTCCGACATATATATTTGATTTTACAAAAATATTAAAAATTTATCAAATTAGGTAGGTATTTTTCGAATATTTTCGTTTCTTACCTTATCAGTAGTTAAAAATTCACATGAGATCTTTACTTTATAAACCACTAGCTTTTGCCCACGGCTTCGCCCGCGTTAATAAGTTTTTCCGGGCTAAAAGTACATAAAAACCTTCCCGTTGAATCACTCTATCCAACACATTTATTTGGATAAAGATTAATATTATGACGTTGATACAACTCTTAACAAATAATGCATTAATTTCGACCAAATTTGATTACCATAAAAACGGTTCTAGTGAGTTAATCTTAAAAGATAGACATACACTGTCGCGGACATTTTTTTAAATCATTTCAAGAGGAATAATTCTTTCATATTTTTGGTATCTTGAACCGTTTTCGCAGCGCACGCAATGGAAGTCCTCAAGGATGAATAATTTTCCCCGTTTTTTTTCACATTTCCCATTATTTCTTCGCTCCTAATAGTTGCATCGTGATGTTATATAGCCTTAAGCCTTCCTCGATAAATGGTCTATGCAATACAAAAATAATTTTTCAATTCGAACCAATAGTTCCTGAGATTAGCGCGTTCAAACAAACAAACAAACTCTTCAGCTTTATAATATTAGTATAAATAGTAAAGTAGGTATATAAAATTCAAAATGTTTGTAAGAATATTTTGAATTTTCATTGAATTTTCATTTTTTGAACAAGTATCGCGTAACAAAAGTCCCCAGAAACGTTTAATTATTTTTTATATAGGACCAACTTCGAACTATTTCAAAAAACATTTGTACCTCTGCATATAAGTTGTTCCAATTCTTTCTGAGGTTTCGAAGTTCGTCCCTTAGAAAAAGTTGTTTATATTGATAAGTAGGTATAATAACACCATTATAATATATTTTGCCGGTATATAGCTATTATTTTTCAAACTGAACAACATTCCCTAAGGAACTCTTCTTCTTCAACTTCTCAACTCAACTCTTCAACTTCAACTTCTTTCTTTTTCTTTATTTGTTACTATGTCGACCTATAAATTGCTACATGCGCAACTTAAGCTCACGTTCTTACACGTAGTACCTATCTATGTGAATTTACTTTCCAAAAAATATCACAAAAACACATACCTAAATAATATTTTTTTTTACTAACAGGCATAATCAACAATAATAATAGGAAATTTTCAAAAAAACATCACAACAATGAAACAAAGTCTTTAAGTCTTTATTTTTACACATACCTAAATAATTATATTTTTTGACTAACATGCATAATCGACAAAAATAAAAGGAACTTCAGAAAATTTCAATGTTTAAATTCATTCATTTCATTTCATTTAAAAACTATAGGGTGAAATTGAACTTCGACAAACCTTAGAAAAACTTTTAATTATTGATTTATTAATTTATAATAAGTAGTTACTTGTAGAAATGTTAACTATACGATCCACAAATTATAATATACTACGTATAACAAAAGCCTCCAGTATATTAAAGGTTGTGATTATATTCATCAATACAAAAAAATACTTTTTCTATGGGACCAACATTGAAACTTCAACAAAAATTTCGACCTCTTCATACAAGTTGTCCGATATATCCCATAGTAAAAGTTGTTCTTATCGATGAGTTGAATGAAACACGCTCTTAAATATTATTGAGGACTTTGGTTAAACGTTGTATAAATACGAGTTAATACTTATTCTAAGGTCGACATGTGTGAACTGTGCACAACACTATGGCAAACTAAAGCACCGCGCGCGCACCCCTCGGTGCTATACGGGGTTTCGGCTACGACAAAATAGTTCCCGTACCGCACCAAACGTAAAAAAAATAACTTCTGTGCGTTACGACAAAATGCTTCCCGTATTATTTTTCTTTTTTAAGTGATACTAAACGAAGCGAGAATGACGGATATATAATTATCTTTTTTCTACCTTCACGGGATCCTAGAAAAATACCCCCCGCACCGAGCGCAAAACAAGGATAGTCAGCTGCCGCACATTACAAGACTCAAGTACGGCCAAATAGTTCCCGTAACGCAGGGAAAGTGTTAAAATAGTCTAGTTATATAGAGAACACTGAGTTTTGTTTATACTGTGGGTTTTTTTATGGGATTTATTAAATTATACTAGACTAATCACTTATTTTAAATATATTAATATGTAAGCATAAAAGACACAATCAAAAGATAGAAAATTTATGATATCGATGCTTTGAAACAGCGAATTAATTAAAAAAAGCAATGATTGGTGGAGTAATTTCTTTTTGTTTTTCATTATTTCCTACAACTTCGAGGGCGGACGCGTATCGATAAAATAATACCGGCCGGCCGGTGTTGTCCCGAGTGACGACTCCGCCCAACCCCCCTTCAGTCGGCTTCAGTGGGCGCTCGGGTGCGGACGTTCCATCCGCCATCTTGTGTCGCGGCGCCATTCCGTGCCCACTGCCAGCCTTTAGCACTTCCTCTTCACTCAACACTGTTGAGACGCTGAATAGTCTCTAAAATTATCATTTGTGGTCGGGTGAGTGAGTAATTTATTTGAATACTATTTTTGTTAGTAAACTGGTAAATGACGTCGAGCTGGGTGGCCGGGATAATTCAAGGACGTTTTTGTTCGCTTCCGAGTAAATTGAAGTTTATTTTAGTTTTTTTTTAATACATTCTGCGATAGTTATTTGTATTTAATTTTAAGCATTTACCTTATTTAAAATATCAATAGAAATTGTATTGATGCAAATCGTTTTCTCATGACGTCAACAATTCACTAGGCCTATGTAAATTGTAAGATGTAGAGAGCTATTATTTCATTTTTACGCCAAAAAAAGATTATACATGAATCTTTTCCTCTTTTATATACTCTATATAATCGCTTGTAAATAAAAAACTGAATATTTGTATTTACGAAATACAAATATTCTTTCAAACTTAATCAACCGACAGGGCCGTAACAAGGGCCGACATAAAACAGCCGTAGGTACCGTGCAGCTTAACGCCGGCAACAGAAATCGATCACCTACGTCGCAGCTTTAAAAAATACATTTAGTCACACCGTACTATATTATGCCCAGAACGAGTCTTTAATCGCTGAATCTGATTAAAATTATCGATAAAAAAAATACATGGCGGAAATTGGTTAGTAGGTCGTGCCGGTGTTCTTTTACTAAAGTAAATCCCAAGTAATGTGAATAAGTTGAGAGCGGCCGTCAGATGAGGTCGTTGATGGCGACACGCCCACCCGCGATCATCGAACCCGGCTGTAATCGGGTCAAACGTCGTCACTCGCACCGCTTGATTATCTCATGATAACGCGAGATGCCTACTTACGTAAGCATTAGAGGGTTAGGTATTTGTACCCTCAAATTGTGAATTTGCTGACGTTGACTACATACGTACTAGGGTTGTGACTCACGAGTTTCTTGCGTGTTAAAGTTCGAATCGATAAAAAAGGAAGACAAGAAAAACCCATTCAATACATACATTCAATGCTCATAACCTTAAGTATTTTTAGTCCTTTTCAATTTCGATTTATAATTTATGTTTACATAATGGATAGAGACACATTTACTCTCGAAGGGTTGGCTAGCGGTCGAAATTACAAAGGTAGAGACTATTGCAATATCAGCCATTAACTCACTATTTTTTGCCGATCTGGGAATCGAATAAAAATACCTCACGGTGCAAGCCCTAATTACGATGCTATTAAAACAATATAAGGCAATTTTACTTCATATTGGGGCCTAAGGGCCAATGCACTCGATGATTATCTAACGAGCAAAGGTAATATTATGTAAAAACCTTAGACTAACAGTAAAAATATAGTATTATAGCGTCCGACTGCATTGCATTTACTGCGCATTCTAGTCGCATTTGAAGTGCGTCGTCAGCACGTTCAAAAGGTCGTGTGCATATACTCTAAGTTTTTTAAAGTCTCACTAGGGAGGATGTTTGATTATTATCCCTTTCTGTCCGAGAAATGCATTTGGTCATAATATTCTAGGTGCCAGTATATACGTAGTTCCAAGAAATTCCATGATATACCTACATATAAATATACTCCGCAGAGTAGGCTTTGGACTGTAAATCTACACAGTAAGTCATATTGCATACACATCAAAGGCGTAGTTCCCGCATTGACTTATCTCGGCCTTCTAATACGAAAAAGGTTGTTCACATACGTTCTTAAGCCCTTATATTCTTAAGCAAGATGTAATTATATACATTGCAAGTCACGTATTTGCTAAAGTCACCCTATAGACAGTACGTTTACAGAACGAATGAGTCGCTTTTTTAGCAGTTGAATGACGAGGGGAGCACGTCGCTCGCCTAAGCGATAAGACCGCTCTTAAACAAGCAATACTCTACTTTGGATTTCAAAGTACTGCGTCACAGTGCGGAGTCGCCCTGTGCCGCGCTCGTCACCATGATACATAAGGCGTTAAGTCTCATAATGTCCAGTAATGACGCTGGCTACAATATCATTCAAACCCTGGAACACAACACTGTATGCAGAATGTTGCTTGGCATTACAAATAGACATTGACGGCGTGGGTCATAATCATTGCCTTTATGAGACTCGGACAATACATATAAAGCATTATTGCGCTCCTTTCCGTCAGTGGGATTGCTCTAGACTGAAAGGACTACCGTTTTTCCCAAATTCACATAAACCTTCACCTTTTTCCCGAAAATAGGCACGAAACGTAAACGCACCCGAAATTCTTCGTACTGTACCTACTTTGTGGCCTGTGGCTATGCGTAACGGTTATTGCTCACTTACTGATATCCAATCTAGTTTACGCACTTGCCGGGTTCCGTTTATTAATATTTTGACATGACATGCTTTGATTCAAATGTAAAATTAACTTTCCCGAACTAACAAGAGCTCTACTGTCGATGCGAATGCTTCAACTGAAGAAACAAAATCAACATAAGAGCATCGTTCGATAGAATAAAAACATAGCTTGCATAAAATTATTTAATATTAGCTTTTGCCCGCGGCTCCGCCCGCGTCAAAAAGTTTTTCTGGTATAAAAGTCCCGGTTTATATTTTATAGGGATAAAAAGTAGCCTATGTGTTAATCCAGGACATGATCTACCTGTGTGCTAAATTTAATTGAAATCCGATCAGTAGTTTTACGTGAAAGAGGAACAAACATCCATACATTCTAACAAACTTTCGCGTTTATAATATTAGTAGGATAACCGCTAAGAATTCTATAACAACCCATTTCAAGAATATAAGTGTGAACTTACACGTAATCTTTAAATGTTATAAACAAAGTCCCTCGCCGCGCATGTGAGTTGAAACGGAATAAACTCAAAAACTATCAAACGGATTTCGATGAAATTTGGTATGGAAAGAAACCCAGTGAAGAACGACTTTTTATCACGAGACTTTTATCTCGGAAAAACTCCTTCGCGCGGGCGAAGTCGCGAGCAAAAGCTAGTAAGTAATAAAATGGAGTAACTTTTTGTAGCTTCAAAGCTGTATCAGTACAAACATCTGTTTTGGGCGTAACCCCATTGCAGGGTAGAAAAATATGTTTGCATAATTTGCACGAATATGCTTAGAGCAGTGAACTTTCGAAATAAGGTCAACTGCCCACGCAGAGTCGCATAAACTAAATTTTTAATGAGCCCGTGGCAAAATAACCTGAATAGCGCAAAGTGAAGTCTAATATGCATTGTCATCTCATCTTCTTAACACGCTTTTTTAATAATGCAATTTCATTTATATCAGGGGTAAAGGAAGTCTTTCAGCCATAAAGTGATGACTTGCATAAAGCGGTATCTACATGAGATATTGGTTTCTTGGGTGTGTTTTTGGATACGTGTGGCACATATGTAACGTTGTATAATTGATCTTAAAACAACTGTTATTGATTGAATCTCGTGTATGCTGCTCCTCAGATAGTTTATTCTTTTTTTGGCATTTTTATGTATTTACATAGAATTTATTTTGGATCATTAGCTCACGCCTTTAATGTCAAAGGGGTAGATAGAAGTGCAATCTTCAATATTGCATCTATCATATTCATTTAACAAGTTTATTTTTATCCCATTTAGTGATAGTGGACAAATTAAGGCTTTGGCTTCATCACGAGTCGGACTCAAATTTCTGTCCCGAAGACAAAAAACTTTAAGTCAAAAAACACAAGACAGTCGGCTGATGTACATGTAATATATTTTTTTGGGCTTTACTTCACATAATATTAGGTGCAGCAAAGCCAGTTTGCCGTGCTATTGTTAAACAAAAAAAAACCTGTATATTATATTATGAATACGTGAAAGAAAAAAAATTTACCCTTTTCCAGCCACCCACTTTGAGAAAAAACTTGTTAAGCACATTGTGCACGGAGGAGTCTGAGAGATAATTAAATTTCAAATAGAGGAGTGCCGTAAAGTAAAATTTATGTATTGTTAGAAACAGGAGCGATTTTGATTTAAGTAAATAAGATCCACTATTGATTTTACAGAAATTGTTCCATAAAGATATCACCAACCAACCGACCGGAACGAAAGTCAATAATCAACTGCCTCGAACTGTCAAACACTCAGTGCTTTTAAAGCAAAAGATGCTGGTCACGCTACAAATACCCTCACAAAAAGATTTAATTGCTACCAGTATAATGTGTTACGATTATATTGAATTCGACGGTCGAATTTCGATCACTGGACGACCACTAGTAATATTAGTACTTATTACAGGTATTTATACAAAATATGTTTTTCATGAGAACCAAAGTGACCGACATAGCTCTGAGAGTTAGCAGGTTAAAGTGGCAATGGGCTGGCCACATATGTCGCAGAACAGATAACCGATGGAGTAAGCGTGTTCTGGAGTGGAGACCGCGTCTTGGTAAACGTAGCGTGGGACGCCCTCTAGCCAGATGGCGGGATGACTTGCACAAGAGGGCCGGTAGCAACTGGATGCATAAAGCAGCAGACCGGGCTCTGTGGCGTATCTTGGGAGAGGCCTATGTCTAGCAGTGGACTGCAACGGGCTGATGATGATGATGATGATGTTTTTCAATACAGCGAACTAGGAACTCCGCAATAATTCTAATTTTAATCATACAACGCGAACGTAAAACACCGCCCACAGGTAAATCTGCGAATGGACACCCAAATAGAATATTTAATAAGAGTTCCACAGAGCGTAGGCGTGTGCACAATATATTCAGGTGGAATACGTGCACGTAGGTATATTAAGACACAATCAGATTGATTTCTGAATAGTCTTTTTGCCATGAAGTTTTGCGCCATAGCCATGTTTTAAAGATATTGAATGTAGTGTAATTACTGAGTATAACGAGAGAGACTTATGTGTACAGTGACGAAAACTATGCAGTATTCTGTAATTCGAAATTCTTGGTAGAGTTGCTACTGTCTATGGCCAATCTTGCTATTCATTTTCGGAAGAATGACTTGCTCGTCGCGTGTTTCTATCGTAGGTAAGGAAGCGAAACATATAAATATTTGAGTCGACATAATTCAGTTGACTGGCGAGGAATGATCATCTCGTCAGTCGATATTCTGTTTGGATCCCACTCCACTTAGGTACTATAAGGCATGGGGTCACGCAGCCTGCGTGAATCTTTTACTAGAATAAAATTGGGGCTGCGCAGTTTTCTGGAGTAAATATTATGAACCATATATCGTACGTGGTGTTATTCGCGGCTTCGCTCGCTTGAAAAACCTTAACCGCTCCTAAAGTCCCTAAACATAGTACGAAGCCAGCGCTATCTACTTAAAGAATCAGATTAAAAATATCAGGGGCAAATTACCAGGGTAAAAAGTAGCCTATATGTTAATCCAGGACATGATCTACCAGTGTGCCAAATTTCATTCAAATCCGTTTAGTTGTTTCTGCTTTCACTCAACAAATAACCAAAACATTTTGACAAACTTCCGCTTTTATAATATTGTTAAAAAGTAAGATTAAATAAACCTTAGTCAAATATCACCCAAACGCATTCAACGGTTGATGCGTAATGCTGATCCAAACGTCTTCGCTTACTTTCATATTTGTTACATAAAGTAATATTTATTACCGCATATTATTATTATTATCGTATTTGCTTATCATGGCGCGATATGTCTGTATGTGTGATTGTGTGTGTGCACGCGCGTGTATGGGTGTGTGTGTATGTGCACGCGCGTGTATGGGTGTGTGTATGTATGTGTGTTGTGCTTGTAATATTGTATTTACATAAGTAAATATATGTGATTCCTACTTGAGTCTACATAAAGGCTGGTCATCTGCCAAACCTCCTGTCTAGCGAACTGCGCTGCGGACAATAGCTTGGCTTTGACCTACAAATATAATACGAGTAGCTTCGATGGTGTTACGATTCACAATATTGACATAACAGCAGTATTCTTCTTTCTTTTATGGCCAAGACATTTATGACTTACAAGTAAAGTACTAAAATGTACGAATATTTTAGTCAAAGCTTCTGATCTTGGAGCGAAATTTTTGCAAGTAGCGACCAAACTCACTATCTGTTGCTTTTTAGAGAAAGCAGGAATGAAATTATCTATTGTTATTTTTATTATCTTAAAAAAAAACCCTATAAAGATCAATTTTACACATGAGACACGAAATATATTGAAAAGCTTCATATATATTTCGTGCTGTACTCAAATGTACCGATCGGTCCTTTTAAAATTTCTGTGAACTTCGAAATCTTTTTGAGTAAAGCAATGTTTATTTAATATTTTATAGTGTTTGAATATTATTATGAAAAAAATTCCATAAAGCAATATACACATACAACATATAAAAAGGAATACTTTTTAATTTTGTTCTTCTTCCTCGTAAACACGTCTTAGTGCCTATTTTCTTCAAGGACAAATAGCAAACCCATTGTTTACACAAAAAGTTTACCAAATAAATAATCCGGGCACGTAATGTTCTCGTAGAGGGTGCTACAGCTAAAAGCGCTACGGGGCGCTACGTCGCAACTACGAACTGCGTAGGTGGCACAATCCGCCTGTGTCACAAAACCGTTTTGGACAATGTTTAAATATATTTTTAGAGCTCGTTAATAATTTAATACTGCAATGTAATAATAGAGTATTTTATACTTTAAAAGACATAAATGCAACTATGCTCCGTCTAAACATCAGACGAGATTCTAAAGATTTCGTTTTATATAATCGATCACAGCCTCGCGTGTTTGCGGTGATTCAACGCGTTCGATTAACTTCCGTGGCCTTCGATAAGTTCGCCTCAGAGACTTATCACTTTATTTATGACTAGCCTTTGCTCGCGGCTATGCCCGCGTTGAAGAGTTTTACCGGGATAACAGTCCCACTATAATAAATTAATGATAATTCTCTTAGCCAGTTTCGCCAACGGCGGCCAATCTCCATGAAAATCAGCCCCACTATATAGTTTCCTGGGATAAAAAGTATGCATATGTCCTTTCCCGGTTCTCAAACAATCTCTATATCAAATTTCATTGAAATTCGTAGGGTAACTTTTGAATTTATGGCGTTCAGACAGGCAGACGCGGTGGAAAACTTCAACTTGCCTGTATACTGTATAGGTAGGTTTACGAACATAGTGAATGAATCGATAGTTTAAAGTTTGTTACCTACGTAATTGGGTAAAATTCACGTTCGGGATTGCCACAACACGGTATGTTGAAGAGGGCGTGGTCTTCAACATACATTGACGTGATGATAAACGAACGTTTTTTTGGTACTTACTGTAAAATTTCTATACGGAACCTGGTGGTGAGCTTAGTGTTCATGACCTTGAAAGGAGGGCAGGAGAAAGGTTGAAGTCACGTAACCTTAAATTTAAGGGGCAATATTATTTTCAGGCAGTGATCGTTGTGTTTATTTGCAGCTTATTAATAAACCCCAAAAATTCTATTGTATCTATTCGTATAAAAGCTTGAATATAATTCGTATGGACTGGTCAAGTCATTGATTAATGCATAATAGCGAACAAAAGTGTTACCTACGTAATACACATAAACTTACATTTTTAATCCCGAAAAGGGTAGACAGAGATATAACTAGTATCTTCCATGATTATATCCGTCCCATCATGTGATAGGGTAGCAGTTTTACTAAGTAAGAATCAATAAATAAAAAAAACAGGCACTAATTCCAAACACAAGAAATTTAAGTGCAATTATTCGAAATTATTCTAAATAGAAAATCTAATAGTGAGAATAATACGTAGCCTAAAATATGATTATGAAATCCACGGGTATGTGGCGAGTAAAGCCCCACAGAGTGACACTAATCGGATTGTCTCCGCAGTGCTAGAGAGCAGGCCTGCCAGCAGTGGGTACATGCTAAACTGATTAAGGGAGATTAGATTTAGCGCGTAATATTTGAATGCAGTGATTTTGCTATAATTTGCCGCCGAATAGTGTTATGTAAGAACTCATGAACTGTGTTAGTGAAGGACACTGCAAGTTTAATTATTAGGTTTTATGGGCATTAATATGTTATGTCAGCTGTTGCAGATCTTTTTCAACAAGGGGAGCTGTTTTACAGACTTCTATCGGACTGACCGTCTAAGACCGTCGTACTCAGTAAAACTTGTTCGTCTTTTCGTTCCTGATATCAGAGACCGCAGACAATTTTTTTTCACGTTACAGAAGTAGAAATTGAAACTATAGATTTCATACTTTGGATTGTTGATATAAACACACACACACACACGCGCATAGAGAAAGTAAAAGACCTAAGTGTATTAGGATCTTAGTAATAGACCATAAACGTTGAAATTAGTAGCTTTTTAAGTGACTTTAAAATATATATGTATGTAAGTTTGTTGGTAATTCCGCAATTTTCTCAAAAACTGCGGATCCAATTTGAATGGGGTTTGTTTTATGACAAACAATTGTAATAATGTCAAATGGTGATAACTATATGGTTGATTTAGGTCTGAGTCTATCTGCAGTACTAGAATACTATTATCTAGAATCGATATCGCAATATCGCGTCGAAGTTGGGAGTGGGCCGGCGGTGTGAAAAGAAACGAAACAGTGAACACCCTCGGAGTATTACGAATTTGTAAACTTTAAATTCCTTGCAATATGAACCAGTATCAGGCTAATGGATTCACAAATCAATTTTGGGTTTACGAATCTCGTCATCCCTATTACTCGATGTCAAAGACCGTCACTCACAGTAGGGCCCGTCCTTCAGTATTTCACCTTCGTTTACTATAATGGCCTCCACTTACCATTATCTGGGGTATTGACTCTAATAATTGTTTACATTAATGGTGAACTGGCATTCACGGCAAGGGACACTTTGGTGTTCAAATAAAGACAATAATCAAATATTAAATATTTAACTGGTGGTAGGACTCTCATATGTAAGAGTCCGTCTGGGTGGGTACTACCGCAATGTCTATTTCTACCGCCAAGCAGCAGTGCGCATGTACTGTTGTGTTTGAAGGGCATTGTAGCCAGTGTAACTACAGGACGTATGAGACTTAACATCTTATGTCTCAGGATGACGAGCGCAGTGAATTGCCACACAGTACTTCGTAACTCAAAGTGCTGGATGGTATTTCTACTGTTTATGGGTAGTCGTATCGCTTACCATTAGTCGAACGGCATGCTCGTCTCGTCATTCGATGCCATAAAAAATAAATTCTTCACTATGTTCTCTAGGTAGTAATATACTGAACCGTAACCAAACCATCGGTGAACCGTTTGCTTGGTTGCCCCCTATATCATAAAGAATAATAATATGTAGTTCTTTTACGTTAGGTAATCATTTTTACCTTTAAGCTCTAACGCTTTGAATATGTCTAATGGAGTTAAAAAATGTTTTATGTGTGATAAATTCAAAGTGGAACCCAATTTTCTGCTCTAGAATTTTTGTTTAGTCCGTTTCTAAAAGTAGCTTAAGGTGATAGAGGTTGGCAGTTTGCAGTCGGCACTTGTAACTTGATTTTATTTGAACGGTTTGCGCTGTACTAGCTGTATTACGCTGGTGAATTTTACAGTCACCATGTTGAGTCGGCTACTATATAGATGTATAGTAGGGATTTTATGGCGCTCTGTATCCGTAACCGAAACTATCGGATATCCGAAATAAAAAAAATATTCCGCTACCGCATCCGTTACAAAAGTTTTGGATAAGGGCGGAGTCTAAATAAAACACGTTACGACTTAGACAGGTTTTTGTTCCACCGCTCTCGCGCAACGTGTATTTTGCAATGTCTGTTTATTTAACTCTACTTAGTCATAAAATAACCACATTCATAACTTGTCATTTTTTTTATTTACAAGTAGGTACTTCATTTAATAAAGTAAAAGAAAAGAGTTCTGTTACGTACTAACTTTATTTATATTTTTTGAACAAAATGCGCCATAAGTCGAGTTTAGTTTGGACATATTTTAATTAAGTTAATATAGATGCAAAATGTAAACCTAGACTAGATGAGACACACACATACTCTCACGGCTTTTTATCCCCAAAAGGGTAGGCAGAGGCGCAACTAGTGCATTCACTTTTCGCCGTGCGTATTCTGTCCCATGATGTGATAGATGGAGTATCGTCATATCGGGCCAAAATTCCAGACTCCGGGTGGATACTAAATTTCAAAAACCCAATATCACTTTGTCCGACCCGGGAATCGAACGCAAGGTCTCAGCATTGCACTCAATCCGAAATAATTACATATCCGTAACCGCATCCGAAACGGATACAAATTTTATTCCTATATCCATGTCCGTGCCCAGAACCGAAATTTCATATCTATAACATCCCTGATGTATTAGTAGTAGCAGATAGTAAGACATCAGTATTAAGAAACATTTAAGCAGTGATAATGCTTTAAGCTTCATGGAAGGACAAAATCAGAAACACCTTTTTTTATTAGTAAAATACCAAATTAATTTGTCAATTTGTTAACAAATGCCTGAGATTATCCTTAACTAGTGCTCGCGGCGCCGCCCACGTGAATAAGTTTTTCCGGCATAAAAAGTAACATATAGTACTCAGGAGTATTGTAGCTTTCTATTAGTGAATGAATATTTCAAAATCGGTTCAGTAGTTCATGAGATTAGCGCGTTCAACCAAACAATCAAACAAACTTCAGCTTTATAATATTAAATGTATAGTACTAGCTTTTGCACGCGGCTCCGCCCGTATTATAAAGTTTGTCCGGGAGAAAAGTCCCAGTTTATATTTTCCCGGGATAAGAAGTACTCTAGGTTCTTCCCAGGGTCTTAACCTTAAATCGGTCAGTGGTTTAGCCGTAACGACTCGCGAGAAAGAAAATCCGGGATAAAAGTCCCGTTTTATATTTTCCCGAGATATAAAGTAGCTTATGTGGTAATCCAAGACATGATCTACTCGTGTGACAAATTTCATCGAAATCCGTTCAGTAGTTTTTGCGTGAAAGAGGGACAAACATCCATACATTCTTACATACTTTCGCGTTTATAATATTAATATTATAAGTAGGACAGATATACCCTACAAAGCATGAAGCACTACAAGTGTTATGATTGTCTTGAATGGACGTTATTTTGCGACGTCATTACTGACACTGTTACGTGTTATTCCGTTGTTGTTAAGAGGCTTTTGTAGAAGTTTTATAAGACGAAATTAAAATTTACTTTGTGTTCATGAAAAGGATTTGAGATTTCCTTGCAAACTCTTGTTTTTTGTACAAGTGGACGATAACAAAAACAAAGCACTACACTGAACTCATCGCCTAAAGAACTTAGACGTTACGCGAATATTGTCTCGGGTGCCACTTATTTTGTTATTTATAAAAAAGGTTAAAGAGGCTACTTGCTTAAATAGCAAATTGTACATTGTCGGTAAAAAGGGATTGACAGGGAATGCTAGGTGATAAACATGGAAATCGGAAACTCATTTTAGGACAAGTGGTATAAGTTATGAATACAATTACTCTAGAGTCTAGAAGTAAGGCATTAGTGCCTTGTTAAAAATGGCAAACGTATAAGAAATTGCTAGCAAACTTTCAATATTATAATGTAATAACAAAGTAGGCCTTGAACAAGAGCCAAATTTATCTTCAAGGCTATAACCATAAGATATTGTTTTTAGGGAAGGGAAGTTGTTGTGTACGTCCTTTAAATGGAACTTATAACTATAGATCTCCACAAATAATGTTGTTTTGACGATACGACTTAGATACGTATGGTTGCTTTTTTTTTAATATGAATAGTTATTTCTGCCATTATAATATAGTGGTAGAAATAACTATGATATTATCATACAAATAGTCGATTTAATGATGCTAAAGCGATCGTTTGTAGTTACTGACGTTTTATCTAGACACGCGGCAGCGTGTCAAGCCAAGTTCTAGCAAAGGAAGTGGCTAGCCAGCGCCGAGTGTAATATTACACGAACCACTTGGTGCCACTTTTGACCCGTCCATAACTCAAAATCTCTTTAACTTGGAACCGTTACAAACAGATATTTGAAACTATCCCAATATATGTATTGTTAGGAACCGAAGCGAGTTTGATTTAAATAAAAACGATTTATTACTGATTTTACGTAACACACTTAGGACTGATTTTACATAAGCACTTTTTTACAGAAATACTTTTACAAATATAGGTATCAGCAACTAACCGACCAGTATGAAGTCAATGATAAACTTACTCAACTGAGATCGACTGCGAGACTGTGCGCGAAACAGAGCGAATGAGAGTGAGCATTGATATGGCACCCTTTTTATACACCCAACTACCACTTCAACTATTCATTTGACATTTAGACTGGTTTTCATAACTGGTTAGTACGCTACAAATACCCTCACAAAACTATTATCCTAACAGTATTGTTATATTTGCTATATAACAGAAATATAAAAATAAAGTGAAGTCAAAAAATAAGTGGCGTCCCCATACAAAAAACTTGTAAAACGCGCTAAACAACCGGCCAACGGTGTGCCGTCGTCGGCGGCGCGCGGCACTACATAACTCAATACCTGCCTAGTTTACTTTACAAAAAGTAATGATATCCCACCTAAAACATAAATGTAAAAAAGGAGAGCCAATTCAATACAAAAATTATGCTTGGCTGTGGGCTCCGTCTCAAAAAGAATGGAGATCTAAATGAGTGCCAAGTTCTATGCAAAATCCAAATATTATGTATTTATAGGAACAAAAATGAAATCCTCCTAGCCAGTTTCGGCCACGGCGGCCAATCTCAACGGAGATCAGCCAGGTACGCAGGAGATATTATAGTGCACAAGTGTGTGCGCAATACACAGGTGCACTCGCTATTCCTTCACTCTCATAGTCCGGTGAGACGGCAATCTGACATGACCGGAGAGAGATCAGGCGCAGGACCAACGGCTTTACGTGCTTTCCGAGGCACGGGGGTATCACACCGCCATCTTCCTGACTCCGAGCTGCGACTGAGTAAATTTTAAGATGGAAAAACCCAGTCACAATTTTTTTGGCTCGACCCGGGATTCGAACCCAGGACCTCAGCGCGCAAATCGTACTCGTAATGCGTACGCAATACCACTACGCCACCGAGGCAGTCAACATAGGAACAAAATAACATTATGAACAAGTATTAAACCCTATTTCTTTGCTTTATTGGATACTTATAACAATTGCTCCTATTTAAAAATGTGAGATCTTAAAGTTTGTCACATAAATGGCCAAGTCAAATCTAACCTAGATTTGACTTGGCCATTTATGTGACAAATAGCGTTTATCAGTAAACAGTGAAATCGGCCTTTCATCATCAATCATCATCATCATCAGCCACATGAACTCCACTACTGAACATGCTTCTCTAAAGATTTCCAGACGACCCTGTCGAAAACGGCCTGCATCCGTGTCCCTGTGACCTTTATTAAGTCATCCGTCCACCTTGCAGGTGTACCGGCCCTTATTGTTTGTAAATTAAATTCTTCAAAACCCAGTTGCACTATTCCGTTGAACATTCTTCAATATTGTAATATGGTTTTCTCTACGCATTTATAAAACGTACATAATTTTATGATGTCAGCGCAGTATCACGTGTATTACGCATTCATTTCATTTCGCCCCGATAAAGTCAAATTAGTTAAATTAATTCCAACAATGCCTGAGTGATTACTTGAGTTCATCAAGCAAAGTGTATGTCCTAGTTAATTAAATTACATTTATTGTATGATTGTTTGAATGTATGTATGAAAATTATTAATTAGGTGAAATTTTTAATAAACTTTTACTATTTCGCAAATATTCATTTGAATAGGTCTACGCAGACGAGAATTTCATACGCAAATATTATCTTAACAGTATACGTACAATTATCTTATGTTATGATAGTCAACATTTTGTGACGTTGACGTTATCACGGATTACCGTGAGCCAGGTTATTTGCATATGTTCTTCATTTGTTTTCGTTGCGTAACACTAGAGTTTCTATCATTGAACGACACTTTGAGACAGTGGTTACTGGCCACTATTCTCTCTGAAAGTCTCGTTTTTGCAAATCTCTGAGAAATAAAAACAAACAGAGGGCGGAGAATGTGACAAAAAAACACGACACGACTGGGTTTCGTTTTATTGGGATTGGTTGAGAGACTAACGTGTTTGACGTATTGGTCTCTTGATCAATCACAAACATTAAATTTAACGACATCGTCTTACGAGTTGCGTCTTTTTGTCACATTCTAAGCCCACAGATCGGCAGATTTGTTTCGATTGGCAAGGGATAATTATCTCGCCAGTCGACTATATCTGGACTCCTTTCAGTTGCAGTGGGGTTACTTAGCCGTGCCCGTAAAACAAAACATAAACGGATTCTTTGCAACCGATATTATCACAACATAAACAAACGGATTTGCGACTAATATTTACTTTATTTTCATTGTTACAGATTCTGACACAAAGTTTCCGTAGTGAATTCTAAATTGTGCGTCAAGTGACCGGAACACTGCAACATGATAGACGACAATTGACCGAGTCGAATCTCCGTGAACTCTTCCGCTCGACTCATGGACGCGCCAATATTCAACATGTCCACGGAAGAGATGGCGCATCGCTGTTGAGGGCTAGGAAGCTCTGAACATTTCTTCAATCCATCAATGCTAAACTATAGACTCGTGTCAACGCATTTTTTGAAGCAGCCGTAAATTTTCAAGCGTTGCACTCGGACTGACTGTTGGTGCCGTACTCAATATGTGCCGAGATCGCGACATGTTTGTACTGACCGGTGACATTATCAAATAACTATATTGTCGAGCGTGTGCTGACTCTGCCGCCTGCGGCTTAGTGCCAAGTATCTCGTCAAAACGGCGCGCGTTTCCGCCCCGCCGTTACGTTTTGTTTCTTTCATTTTGTTTTACATAAAAGGTTAGTCAATAGACCTGTGGATTAGTGTTTGGTTCTGGATATCTGGGGGGTGTTTTGCTGTATCGCGTTCCGGCTACGCGCGACGCTGGCCAGCCGCGGCCGAGAAAACTTATCCAGGATTTTGGACTCCATAGTTGACGCTGCTAGATATTGCATTGTGAGTACTTGTAATTACTTTTATAATTAATAATTATAGTTTTAGTCAAAACAGACCACGGCAGTTTAATATGATCGATACAAACACGACAATTTTTAGTTAAATTATTCGTTTGCGTTAGTTGCGAAAATAATTTAATTTCAGATTTCACATTAACGGGAGAAAAGTTTTGGAAATTGGAAAAAATATTTATCAAACATGGTACAATTGGATATTTTGCAGGTACATTTGTTTAGAAAAACTGGGGCTTCGTATCATCTTACACAATGTAGAGTTAATTCCTAATATAACAATTAATGAATTTATATATACAATTATATTATATACAAAATATAATATTTATATTATAATGAGTAAAAATTTAGCTTAATCAATAAATTAATTGCTTTGCAAAATACGAAAGACAGAGAAATATATTGTGTTGATTTGACAGATTGCGCCACCAGATGGAAGAGCTTACGACGTGCACGTTGCCTATTCACTCCTATTATATTGCAGGAGGCGAACCTATCGCCATATCGGACACAAATTCCAGACATAGGGCTGATACATGATTAGAAAAAGCCAATATCCCTTTATCCGACCCGGGGATCGAACCGGAGACCTTACTCATCATCATTACAGTAGTACCGTAATACAACTACGCCACCGAGGCAGTCATATAAGTTGTAATTTTATCGAAAATAATTTTCTAGACACAATATGTTTTTCTGTCTCTTTTAATGAAACTTTACGATAAATGTGTAGGTAACAGTCCTTGTCGTAGTTCAAACGCTTACATTATCGTGATTTATGGACATTTAGCAAGATTGCTTACGGCAATTTACAATCATAACACACTACTTATACGTGTATCATACAATTTTAATAACTATATAAATTAAACATTTGACACTTTCATTGTTCATTCACTAACTAACAACTCGCAGAACATTTTCAGCTTATTAAAATGATGGAAATTCAATTTGGGCGTTTCACAATACTGTTGAATATTATAATTATAATACATATTTTTATTATGCGTTTTATAAGTGATAGCTGCCACTTGGTTTAAATGTCGTTTTATACACTATGCAAATGTATAATAAATCTTCGTAATAAAAGCTATTTTTTTTAAATCGCCCGAGAAAATCTATATTTCGAAATTCCAAGTAATTTAAATAAAATTACCAAAGGTTTTCCCCTCGACATTGGCAGAATAATCGCGTGTGCGGGGACGCCATTAAAAAAAGCTTCCCGTTCGCAACAGAAATTCAACTCATCAATGCTCAAATTGAAGTTTCCATCGTCCTGTCACGACCACACTCGATAGCCACTTGAATGCATCGATTGTACAGGCATCGTCATCACACTATACATTGATATTAGGGTTACGGGCACGAAACTGAGTGTCCCAGTGAGCGGCGCATTGTAATATCTGGCCTGGGGTGGCGTGCGCAGTGCTGCGAGCGCGGACGAGAACCCGAGAGGGAGACAGAAGATATGGCGGCGCCTGAGTGCGAGAGGGAGGCCCGCAAGCGACGTGAGCGCCGCGACTCTGGGTGTGCTCACGAGCGCAAAGAGAGAAGACCGCACAGCGAAGAACGACCGCCGCCGCCGCCGCCTCCGCCACCACTACACGACTACAATAGACTTGAAGTGAGTCTCAGATATTTTTATTGAACTGTTAATGACGCTTTAGTGTCATTTGTTGTAGCAAGGAAGTGGTATTAGATAATAATGACTGGGAACAGGAAATATCTGGGTGATAAAAAAAAATAATGGATCTGTTCATAAAGATTAGACGGGGTTCTGATGGTAAGGTGTATTTAAGTTTATGTAAAAGCAGCATTAAATACATCTGTTATAGTCAAATAAGTTATAAGTGTATCTAGAAATGGTCATAGGCGCCGGATTATTTTGTTGCAGTCGGAGCGCCGCGCCGAGCGGCTCTCCCGCGCACGCCGTCCACAGTACGGCGGCAAACGTCGCCGTGCGCCCACTCGCATCCCCAAACACCCCAAAGAAAACGAATGCTTCACCACTACAGAAGAAATAAGATGCAGCACGCCACCACATTTTGATTACGCAGTTATTCGGAAACCTCAATGTGAGTTCAACAGTCGGTCAATTCAAACGAGTCATGTAATGTGGAGACAGAAATATTAGTAAAAATAATTTTAACTTAGTCTTTAATATTATGCTTATGTATCACATCTCTTCGTGCAGTGTGGTATTGTTAAATAAAAATATAAAGAAAAACTTTCCGATAGAGCATCAGCTGCTCAACCGCGCTTCGCCTCTCTTCTTGTCGGCAATTAATTACCTATATAGTTTTAGAAGAAGGCATTTTACTCACAATAAAATATTTACTTTCTGTGTTAGTTTCAGACGAGCCAGAGACCCTAGATGCAGCGGCGTTGCATAGACAAGCGGTGCGCGTCGGCAGCACCGAGACCCTCGGCTCCACCGGCTCCGCAGAGGAGACCAGCTCCGACGCCATCGCCGCGGCAGAACGCACGCGCCAGCACGAGCGCAGCGCCGCGCCGCACCACCAGCCGCGCCGTGACCAGCCTTGCCCAGACAGACGCCTCGAAAAGATCACCAAGAAGGTACATCTTCTCTTTCGTCCATTAAGAACCGAGTGGTACCTATGTTGAATAATCCACAGTATTAGGACACCGCTATCAGTTTAAACCGGGTTTCTGGTTGTCAAGATACCTTATTTTAGTTCCATAAAGAGTCATGTGCCAAGCGTAAACTACGGATTTATGAAAGTCCCTTGTTAGCTCATAGCAGTTTTCCAATTTTGTAATTGAGTTAAGATGTAGCCAACTTTGTGTATAGAGTTTTGCAGAGAGTTTAGGTTGTATAGAGATCAATGATGAGTCAGGGTTTTACAGCCTGCTTCTGTCCTTGTGTGGTAATCACAAAACGAAAGGTAATCCTTTTGTTTTGGTTATTTTCCTTGCTTAAAAATAGGAGGAAATAATTATAACCGGCCTAAAACTGGCGGCCACCGAGTAATTAAGACCAAACTATTATTTATTTCGTACAGATGTTAGTGTGACTGCGATATTAATTTAATTGTTTTTGGTTTAACAGGTCTTTAATAAAATTGATGACCAATCTGGTATTGTGTAACATACAAATAATATAAGGTTGGCTTATAGCAAATGATATATCTGAAGATCGTTGTATTAAAATTTTCACGTACCTCTATGTACGTATTTTGATCACGAGTGAAACTGTAGCGCATTGTTTACTAGACATCGTTTTAATATTTATCTCATCTTATAACCGTTGTTGCAGATAAGTGTGCTCAAGAAAAATATCTCTAAATATGAGAGTGATTACGAGACGACGAACGGTTGCGCGCTGTCACCAACCGACCGGCTCACCGACGTGCAACTGCTCCGAATGAACGAGTCCCTGAAGCGGCTTCAAGCGGAAAAGCGCAGCATTAAATCTGATCCCGTGGAGTATGCGTTGAAACTTCAAGCGGCCAAGCAGCAGAAGGAACGAGACGACACGCTTGAAGCAGCGCTGAAGAGTGAGAAGCCTATGACTGAAGTTGTTGTTGATATTGAGGAGGTAAGTACATTGAAGACGACAGGCAATATCTAACGTCTCCTAACTAGATCGCGTGAAATTACGTAGTATCTATCATAGATAGTTTTAATATCAAAAACTTTGTTGTTGTTGAATGTTTTAAAGACGCATCTTATTATAAAAAAATATGATCTGATTAATTGAAGATTATATACGACACCATACCCATAAACTACCAGAAACGTTTGTCCTAGTGGTTGGAAGGGTGTCGTCAAGCGGGCGGCAGGTCTGGCATACCCGAAGCCAACTGGACATCATCTCAGCTGGCGGCGGAGAAGCTGTGCGTGCAACGAGTGCTGTTGCGTTTGGAAGCGGCTCGGGGTAGACCCCCCGCGCACTCCGCCGAACGAGGCGCCGCCAGACACTTGTACGAACGATACAGGGCGGTGAAGAAGGTCCTCGCTTCCACCAGACCTGACGCTGTAAGTGCCGGCTTAAATTGATTTTTCATTATAGCAAATTATCTAGGAGATTATCTGATGAGTGATCATCACCCCATGTGGACAAACCCGATGAGTGATTTACCTTTTTTAATAAACGTATGGGTATTTGGCTACAACTTCAATGCTGAGGTCTCGGATCCCCGGGTCGGGCCAAGTGATGTTGAATTTTTCTATTCAGTATCAGCCCGGAATCTGAATTTGTGCCCGATGTGACATAGCTTGTCCCCTATCACATCATGGGACGGAATACGCACGGCGAAAAGTGGGTGCACTGGTTGCGCCTCTGCCTACCGCTTAGGAGATAAAAGGCGTGAGTATGCGTATGCGCATTTGTGGAAGAAATTTTTGACTCCACTAGAATCACCTATATAGCCTCTACAAGAGTAGACTATTGGTGTTGGTAAAAACATGATAGGAGTTAGCTCTCGCCAACAACTGTAGGTATAGCAATTCTATTATGAATTTTCTATAAATGAATATTATCATGGCAAAGATAAATGAATTAGACAGTCTCTAAAATAATGTTAAAGGTGTTCTTTTCTTCAGAAAACTTAAAGTAGAATCAGTTGTATTTAACAACAATTAAATGTTAAATTTAAAATACTCTGTGGCCCTTGATTGCAGATAATCGGTGGCACCAACGGCGAACTGGCCACTATACACGAGCACGAAGCAATGCTGTTCAACACAAGCGTCGATAGCTCCAGCGACTCTCAGGAGAAACCTTCGGATTCCTCGCAGGTAGCTTAACGAATATCGATTTTATTTGTAAACGTTACTTCAACCTAAATTCTTCTTTTTTATTTACAGTTACACTAAATAACAGTTTAAACTCTAAAATCAATACGATACGTCAGCATTGATTCACATGCTCATAATACGGCATTTGGATTTTTAGTGTAAAAAAATTGTGTATATTATTACATTAATCTTATTTCTCAGTCTACCTCACATATTAATCTGAGAGAAAATGGTAAATGTTTCAATTGAGGTTTCCACTTCACTTAGAAGCCTGCTCCTTCCCAAAACGTTTTTAAGGGAGAGAATCATTTAGACCACATAACTACCCCGTCAAGCCCCGCTTATATATATAGATGTATGAAAAACCCTATATACTCGGACACCGGTGTCCGTCGCGGGCAGTGGTCTCGGACGACAAAATGTAAAATCGGTAGAGTTGCCAAGAAAATTCGGTATATGCAAAAAAAACAAGCAATATTCAATGAAACCTCTTTTTTAATCGACTTTCAAAAAAGGAGGAGGTTCTCAATTCGAGTGTATGTATTTTTTTTATGTATGTTTAACCCTAGTCATGAGTAACCCGCCCCCCCTCGTCTAAGTAAAGATTTAACAAATTATGTCGTCCCTTTAAAAGTACTGCCCCCGCTGCCTCAAATAGTAACATATTAACAATGGAGTCGTAGAATATAAAAGAAAGATATAGGATATTAACCTCGAATTGCTAAAAATCGCTAGAATCTTCTGGATCTCTAAATCTCGTAGAAAAATTATGTCGGTTTCGGTATTTCGGTAGGACAGACCCAATATCGGTAGAAATACCGAAAAATCAGTAGGTTCGAGACCACTGGTCGCGGGGCTTGACGGGTCAATTAGTATTTCTTTACATACAATCAGGAGACAAGCGAGACTCCTCTCCAGTCGCCCCCGACGCGCGAGGCGGCGCTGGTGGAGGAGGTGCCGTCGTCGACCTCGTCAGCGCAGTCCGCCGCCAGCGAGGACGCCGCGCCCTCTAACGAGGGGCTGCACTGCCTCGGGCTGGACGACCTCATGAAAGCGCTCAGTGAAGCCAAGCTACAGAAGAGTGTAAGCATATGTGGCCCAAAATATCTTGAGGAGCGAGTATATTAACAGATTATCAAGACAAATCTCAATTTTGAGCAAAGTTGAATGGAATAATTCAATTTCTTGTTTATCTGGGTAATTTTGTTAAATTTCTCTTCTATTAGGCATACGTTGCAGATTTGTGTGTAATTGACTCATTTAAATCAAAATCTCTAAACTGTTGAAGAGTTAAAATATATCATATACATTATTTATATTGCACAGGTTCTTCGCCGCAGCATCAAAGAATACGAAGTTAGCTTTGAACTACAAAATAGCAGGAAGGTGCAGCGCGACGACAAGAAGGGACGCGAAGAAGACTACCTTCGGTACAAGGCAATAAAGGCGAGAATCAAGCTACTTAATGCTCTCATCAACAAACAGACGGCTTTGCAGGCTTAAACCATTACTCTTCAGCATATGCCAACGTTCTATTTAATATCATGGATATGTTGAATGATGTAGAGAAAGGCTATAGAGAAGTTATTTCGCAAGAGTATTTTATGGAATAGAAGAGCTATTTTGGGACGTCTATTGAGCGTAATAAACGGTTTCTTGGTTAAGGTGGTGTTAAAGAACAGAAGGATACATGAAAAAGGGTGAGCGGCATTGAGTATTTCTATCACTATTCGTAATTACGTTTGAGATCTATGGAGTCTAAATCTTGGAAGTTTAAATGTAAGTAGTGCTTCCTGAGCGGGAAATTTGGATTGTTTCCTCATTGGTATATTATTATTTCTGAAAAATATTTTTATATGTGTAATATGTGGGTTACCTATTAGCATATAAGGTCTGTAAAGGATTTCAACAGTCAACTATGGAATTAAAAATTTGACGATGCTGATTTCATTTGTAATCGTATACGAGATTAATTTATAAATTGTGTAACGGCATGTTTTTTCGTTATATACAATTTTGTATTAAAACTTTCTTCATAAATATGCAGCAAGATAATTGTAAATATAATATTGATAATGTACGAACGAAATTAATTCTATGTGGTATTATAAATATTTGGAAAAAATAAAGAGGTGTTTACATTTATGGACTTGAGTGTAATGTACCTACTGTCGGTATTTTTCCGTAGAATTGGGTTATAAAGGTTTACATGGATCGATTCATACACTGCCGTAGATTCTGTATTTAAATAAAAAATAAATCTTCTAGCTGTGACCAATTCTGAATCCACAGTTACGGTTGTAACACACAATGTGAAGTTTTGGACTATTTATCGAAGACTGATGTTTCTCATTCAGAATTGTTCACACTACTGCATAACGGTCGATAAAGAAAAACCTTTTGGAACAACTGGTAGGTCAGATCGACTTATAGGGCTTGCACTGGTAAAGTGAATTATGAGCAAATTGATTCACGTATATTCCCAAAAAGGCGCGAGTTCACGACATTTTGACCGTTATATTTGAATTAAGAACAATTGAATAATGAATAGTAACCGATTTTCGCAATCTCATATACGCTAATCTTTCTGACAATTTATGTTTTAGGATAATGGCGTATCTATTTGTTGTATGGCTGATAGTGATTGATGTATGTGTTACTGTTTACTTGATACTTCTTGCGTGATGATTTTTCCGAATCGATGATATATTTAATAGTGAAGTAAGTCGATGTTTGTACAAACTTAACCCCATATTTCTTACGGGTTTATACAAAGATTATGCAGTACAATCGATAGAATTACTCCTTCGGGTACAATCGTTGTCATAAGTGTTTCATAATTGGATATTATTTAACGATGTTTATATGATACCGATAAGTATTGTTTTCCAACTGCAAACTTTTACAAAAATGATATTATATTTGAAGCTTTTATCAAGCCATTTTGGTAAACGTACATGATTACACAACACTGACAGTTATATAATGTACATATTATAAGTCAGTTCACTAAAACTGGCACGCTCACAGTACTCATATAAATACAATACAGAGTAAGTTAAAAAAAAAAAACAAAATTAAATAATTGAATGGAAAGATTTGGTGGTGGTAGGACATATTTTGTACTCGTCCGATTAGCGACCGGCGTACATAGCGCACCTGTACGACGTCGCGTCGTAGGACGACGCGACGTCGTATCGTGTTTATGTGTAAGAGCCCTTAGAACAAAAACAACACAATGCAAAAAAAATGAAACTTGAGTTATCGTTGTAAAATGACTTAAAACAAAGTTCTCAATACATGAAAATCCTCCTAGCCAGTTTCGGCCACGGTGGCCAATCTCAACGGAGATCAGCCAGGTACGCGAGATATTATAGTGCACAAGTGTGTGCGCAATACACAGGTGCACTCGCTATTCCTTCACTCTCATAGTCCGGTGAGACAGCAATCCGACATAACCGGAGAGAGATCAGGCGCAGGACCAACGGTTCTCAATACAACAATAGCTTAAACACTATATTCAAGCGGGAAAAGGACCAAACTGTTATTTCGGGCCCTTTTAAATTATATTTGTATCTGAAAGGGACCTTTTTTTTTGTTATGGCCCTACTGCCAGTAGCATGACACAAGTTCGCTTTTCTGGCCACACCGGTCTTTAGGGTGAACGCAGAAGGCGCTCGCAACCCTTTGAATTAAGTGACCATGCTGAAGGCAAGCCACGAACGGGTTACGAACCTCGGCTCAGGACGGCCACTGAGAGAGGATGAGACATCAACGATTAGGGAAAGACTGGTTTTTAGGCCTAATCCTAACAGATTGTGTTAAATATTTTTATGACAATAACTCAATTTCTGATTTTTTTGGATTGTGTCGTTTTCGTTCTAAAGGTGCGACAAGGTGTTAAACCCGCCATAGTGGCCCACGTAAGTGTGCCGTATTCCAGAATCCGTCTGTGTATCCGGTTCAAACAGGGCAGCATAATTGTGTTGATTGGCAAGGGATAATCATCTCGCACGTCGATACTCTATCTGGACCCTTCTCCGCTTACCAGCGCAGTGGAGTCACTTTGCCTTGGCTGTATAAAAAAAAACGTAGATATAAAACCATCACGCTATATTTTGACTTTGATGCGTGAGCAATGCGTTGTCACGACTGATGTGTGTTTATGACACTTCACGCGTACATGAGAACGTGTTGTAATTGCCAGTTTTAGATAATTGACCTATAAGGTACATTATAATATCCTTATGTCAGACTTGCGCATCACATATCTCCCAGCTATAACGTAAAGATTTACATTATAGCACGATTTATTTCAATACACACGATAACTATAAAATATATATTTCTTCATCTTCGTACCTTAAGATACAGAGAGGTACGAAAATATATATTTACATCTCGAGTACATGTGCGTCAATTGAGAGGTATACCAATGGAATGAAAGGAAAGGTACATTATCTGCTGTGGAAGTATTACTTTAAATGTAAAGCTATATTATGCCGGGATCTAATGTTATGTATATAGCTGCTGTATGTGATGCACATAATGCAATACAGTTAACTGTCACTTTTGACTATTGGTACGCATCCGTTATAACATTTTTTATAGGTTAAAAAAATTAGAATGAATATTTAAGATTTTATGTGTGTTAACATTCTTTTCGAAAGTTTATTTTTTGACTAATAAGGTGACAGCATATGAAGTATTTATAATGTACATTTTCGTTAGCAGACGAAAATATAATATCTTCATGATGTTTAAAAAGTTATAAAGACTATCTATATTAATTATTCTTAACTGCGATACCTGATTGTGCGACGAATATTTGAAAATTTAATTGACTGTAAATTTCCAATGAAATTGACGCCATGTCATGGAAAGAAGACACAGTTCAATAGTAATTGATAGTTCTCACAAACAAAAGCGAGCTTGTATTACTCGGTTTAAGGTTTGGTATGCTTTGAGTAAAGAACTGAAGAAGGAAAATGGTCATTGTTAGAGAAAACTGCAGACAGAACGTGTAACATAAGGTTGGGGCGTAATTTCATATAGGCCTATCTCTAATGCATTTACGTCGATTTTATATTGATGTTAAAAAAAAACAGTTGTGGTACAGGAATTTACTGCGCCAGTGTAACAATTTTTACCGCCTTATTATTTTCTAATTCATGTTGTAGATTTTATTATGATGCCTCGTATAGGTATTATGTATTTGTTTGTCTTTACTGTCAACTAGTTGCTGTGTAGTATTTAACTCTTTATAATTCATTTGTTTTGATAATCTTGTGAAAAAAATAACGATACTTTTCTGCCGACGAGACATAGGACTGTTCTTTGTAAATGTTGGAAACTTTTTTTGGCATTATTTGCTAAGATACTTTGTATTAATTTGCTTATATATATTCTACTGTTTGTTTCCTGTATTACGGTAAAATAAAATAAATAAAATTATGACGTCGGCGATAAATGTATAATCAACTTTGTTAATAATTCGATGTTTATGTGTAGCCGACTGTACCCGCTTGTTATTTGTCATTATTTGATTGCAATGTTTATTGTGTACGATAGGTAATATTTTTATTGACAATTCTGAAGAAATTGATTTTTCTCTAAAAGAGATTGTCACGATTATGTGTAGACTAAATAGATTTAGTGATAAATATATTTACCTGTGATTTTATTATAAAACATTCTTGTGTGACAAGAACTTTCGTTTATAAAACTGTTGGATAGATGTTAGTTACGTCATACGTATATACCTATATTCCTTCGCCAGCATATGAAACTGGATGAGACTTGATAAACATGTGTTTGAACATTAATTTATTGAAAAAATGATAAAACTCGAGTGATTGATGTAAACTTGTCACAGTGAGGTATAGACTTGATTTATGTGTGTAAGTAACGTGTACAATGCATTTATGGGTAGCTGGCAATTATTGTGAGCAATCAGCAATTATTAGCAAAATCCATCAGTAAATATCATTCGCGATACGAAATTACTTGCGTCATGTTAATTTACGGCAGCTTTTGGTAGAAAAACTATCTTGTTTGCTCATTATTAACGTCATTGATTTGAAACCTTCGTACAAATCTGGATTTTTATGGCGCGTACTACGAGGGAGCCAAGCTTTATCAAGAAGACATCTATTTCTCTTCTAGCTTGGCGATCCGTAAATTACCATGGATAATAAATATGTAAAAAATAAATTTCTACAAGTCAATCACCAAACAGTGAGTGATAATGAGAGAATGTAGTAAAACTTAAAGATGCCGTGAATGAAGCAAATGAAAATATCACCAATTTCACGCTAGCCAAATTGGTCAAAGCTATTCCTTAGACAGCTATTCAAATACAATATAATGAATGATACCCACTATGCCCACAACAATATACCATATCAATAACATACAAATCGACCGTAAATTGAAGATGTAAAACTGCGATTGGATTTTATGGGATAGATATGGGCGATACACAAAAAAATAATTAATTTCTCAAATTCCCATTTCTCCCATCGCAGTCTTGGCTGTATTATAAAAAAATTGTACAAAACCTTAATAAATTGTAGTATGTTAAGATATCGTCCTATTTTCCCGCCTAAAAAGTAATATCCAATTACAGAGCGCCATTCTGTCTGCATAATTTGATGTAATGATTGCTGTTGGTTGAGCTGATTATGAGAAATGTTTGTAAGAGAGCACTCTTAATTTAAACTGTAAAATAACAGCCAGTAATGTAGCGTTTCACAAATTGACTTTAATAACCATGTAATAATCTCTTAAATAAAAATATTATACAAATAACTTGTTATTCATTGACGGACTCTTTATACGTGTTATCTTAGGTCAATGACTTGTCGTGGTGTGCAGAAATCACAATAAATGCATAGTATTAAGTATCATACTAATATTATAACCGCAGTTTGTAAGTATGGATGTATGTCACTCTTTCACGCAAAAACTACTGATATGAAAGGATTTCCATGAAATTTGGCACACGGGTAGATCATGTCCTTTTTTTTTGGTTTCGCGGAGAAAGTGCGTTACCACTACCGCCCGGCCTTCGTGGGGGGCGACCGAGTGGTTATGTTGAGGTCACCGTGCCTTCGACCTGGCGTTGAGCCGCCCGGAGAGATGGAAAACTTCGGGCGACCGCCGGGCCGAGTCCCTAACCTATGTACACCGCACGGCATACCAACTAAAACTTCGCGGTGGCCGTCTTCGGCGTATTAGGGACGGCTGCGGGCTTCTACGGCAGCGTGAGGCCTACCTGCCACGCTGCCGTCCATCACGGGGGTCGCAACAATGTGCTAAAATAAACACAAAATTAAAGACGGACAGCGCCCTGCCGCCCGCTCGCGACCCCCGGTGGCCCCTTACGCCCAGTCGCCTTTTACGACAGGCAGGGGATACCGTGGCGGAGTTCTCCAAACGCCCCCAATCCACAGGGCGGGAGACGCCGGTCAGTCGTCCACCCGGCGCCTCCTTCGTCGCCTCTGGCGGCGGGAGGGATCATCTTGCTCCCGATCCCTCTCGGCACTCTCCTCCTGCGAGAGGACCACCTCGCTGAAGTGGGTAGATAGATGTCCTGGATTTAGATATAGGATACTTTTTATCGCGGGAAAATATAAAGCGGGACATAGCCCCGGAAAAACTTTTTAACGCGGGCGGAGTCGCAGGTAAAAGCTAGTAAGGTCATTATCGACAATTCAGTGTATGGTGTCATATTTCAATAAAAGGCTCCGAGTGCCATTGAAATGCAAAAAGAACCGTTTATCGGGTAAGTTCGGTATATAACGTCATTCAGGAGTAAAAACATTTTAACCGACTTCAAAAAGAGAGATTTTTATTCAACATATTTTTTATACAAGTGTTACGTGATATCTTCGTCAATTATAAGCCTACTTAAAAAAAATTGTGTTGGGTTCAGTATAGCTTCAAAATTCTTATGATAATAGGAATAGTGATAATTTACCTTTAACTTAAATTAAATTGAACTAATAAAAACTGGGTTAGGTGGAAAATGTTCACAATTTCTGAAATTGGCAAAGATCGTCATATGCCGATCTTAACCTCGAAGGCGTAGCCGAACTTCGCCACTACTGCATATTTAGGTCCTACCGTATTCAACCATTGTAGCTTTGTGAAAAATGTGTTATATTGTAAACTGGTAACATGATCGCGTAAAGAAATTTATAATCAATAACCTTGCCTCAACAGATTCGAGTAAATAGTAAGTACAAATCAAATCAAATCATTTATTAAGTAATTAGGCCCCTAAGGGCGCTTTTACACGTCATTTTTTACAATAATTTTTTATCAACAAAAAGATTCTACCGATGCTTCGGAAAAGCCCACTGACCTGAGAAGAAGCACCAAGAAACTCAGCGTAGGTCTTTTGTCATCTTACTTTTTTTTAAATAGTAGATTTGTATTTTACAAATCACAAGTAACAATACAAACTTAATTTTAAATGTGGATATTAAATGCGAAATTAACGGAGAGTACCTACCACTTACATGTTTAATTTTAAGTAAAAAATAGAGTCAACCACCAATCAGAGAAGACCAGTCCACGCAAGCAGCACCCGTTCACGAGTATGACGCATGTGTCAGCCATCGGCCTCCTCAACCATGTTGCAGGGAAGTGACCGACCCGGCATACGACGCCGCTGCAGGCACAGACGTTAAAGCGAGCAAGAATACTCAGATTGTGGCTAACTAAGACAAAAAAAGACACAAAAAAGGTGTATATCAAATGAGTAACGTAGTATATTAAAAATATACTCTTAGGACTCCGACGACTCCTAGAATCCGGGACGGTCACTTCCCTGAAACATGCTGCGTGCATGGTCACTTCCCTGCTGCTGTTGCAGGGAAGTGGTTGCAAGGAAAAATATCGCACATTTTGATCAAATATGCGATATTTTTCCTCACATACAAAATATTTTCATAAATGTATTGCGATGTATACAAAAATCAATTTCTCACGAAATCAAAATGCGAGTAGAAATCCCAACAAAGTTTCAAATGTATTTTTTTTTCTCGCTATCATAAACAATGCCATCTGTGTATACAGAACATTTACGATTTCGTATATTATAATGCTGCCATCTTTGTAGCCATTCAGAATTTGTCGTAATTCTTATTATATGGTCTTACACGACAGACGGTATTCGCCCCTTTGACCTTATATAACTGAGCTTATCAAAAACGCGAAAAATAATGCTATGCCTAAACGTAAATATATTTATCAAACTGAAATAAATCGAAATAATTTCCAAGAACAATTATCTATATTCCCAACAACGCACCACGCCTCGGCTAAACAAATGATTTGTTTGTCCAAGTTCAAGGTTCAAAGAGATAATACGAGACAGTAACCAATGTAGGCACTCGACGCAATTGTTAGTTACCTTACAAATAAATTTTCCTATCAACAAAAAACATTAATATTCCTATGTTTAGATAAGGTGATTGACATAAACGAGTAGAGTTTTTTTACATGAACATGTAGTTTTATATTATGTTTTAATGAACTAAAGTTTCACATTTTACTGGTGGTAGGACTCTCATATGTAAGAGTCCGTCTGGGCAGGTACCGCCGCAATGTCTATTTCTACCGCCAAGCAGCAGTGTGCATGTACTGTTGTGTTTCAGTTTGAAGGGCATTGTAGCCAGTGTAACTACAGGACATAATGTGACTTAAAATCTTATGTCTCAGATGACGAGCGCAGTGGAATGCCACACAGTACTTTGTAACTCAAGGTGCTGGACGGTGTTTCTACTGTTTATGGGTGGTCGTATCGCTTACCATCAGGTGAACGGCACGCTCGTCTCGTCATTTGACGCCATAATAAAAAAAACATTACATTTTAATATAAAATATTCGAAGATTTGTAAATCGTTTGCATATTTATTTTGTATAATTAAACATAATTAAGTAAACGAAGTTCTGGAGCAAGAAACTGACGCACTGTGGAACGTCCCCATAGAAAGGGTGTGACATGTACCGGTAGTACTGAATGTCTGATAACTGGAAACTGAAATGCATTGTGGAAAGGGGACAATATGACCTATCAAGTTTTATAATTTTTACCCCTCTAATCACTTTATTTTACCTAATATATAGCACCAAAGTTGAAGTATCGAACACTGTCGAAAATGACCTCACTGTTTAAGAAAGATATTTGTGGTATTCGCAATAGTTTGGACAAGTATTTTATAAATAAAACGGTTTAATAGGATACACTTATATAAATGCAACTGTTTCTTTTTAAAAAGACGCTATATTTTATGGTAAAATTAAAGTTTAAAAAAGTAATCGAAGTGTTTGATAAAATCTGTCATATAATAAAAACGCCACGAAACCCCAACCTAATGATACTTGTGTTTGATAGTTCTAAGTAATTAGGAAATTTCGCTAGAACATTATGTACCCCCCCTCGTCCCCCTTTCGAAGAAAAGTAACAAAATAGGTTATACGCCTGCTAAAAATGCCAGAGCATCTACAAGCTGACTACATTTTGTCAATTATGAATATTTCATCAGGTGTTGATATTACACGAAAGCAATCAAGTAGGTTGGTGTAAATAATTTTTAACATTATGCTTTCAATTGTTGTGTCATTTTAATCCATCCTAATGTAATAATATTACTCAAAATAAGTTTTTTAAAGTGTTAGGAAACGCCTGACAATGTCTTTTGAGTAAAGTCTTTGAGATCGTAAATTTAGGCGATTTTAAGATATGTCTATTTTTCATTAATTAGGTTAAAATATACCCTATACTGTATTGTATTTCACTTGTTTAATTGCATTAATGTCAAATTATTGTGTATCTATACTTAATTTGGTTTTAAACTCCCTTGAAATATAGGCATATTTCAGTATTTTTTTTCATAGTCATGTCAGTATTTTTCAAATAAATTACATTGGTAATGGATAGGTCTATTATTCAATAATACACGTAAAAAAATTCAAATCTTTACGTTGTTCCGTTGTTGAGTTATCATAAGATATGTAAGAGAGATACTCATGTCACGCCCTTTCTATGGGGACGTTCCACAGTGTGACGTCCAAAGAGTAAGCAACCAAGAATTCATCCTAGCTCTGATATTACGCAGTCCTTCCTTTATACAAGTATGCTTTTTGGTCTGCTTCTGTATTTTAAAACGATAAAACTCTTTCTTACAATAAAAATCAAATAGATTGAATTATAGATTTGCTTATTTGTTACAGAATTGAATGGTGACATTTTAGTCCAGTCACTAGCGAAAAAAAGGGTCAAACTCGGAACGAAAGATCATAAACTGAATTAAAGTATATAACGTAAAATATATATACATATACCTTCATTTGACGATCTAAAACTTGTCTCAAAAGTCTCAAAATCTCGTGACCGTGTCGTAAGTTATTCAAAGTCAAAGGTCCCATAATCGTTTTTTCGCAAATATCTCGCTTCCTATGGGTTTAATGACATTTGCATCCGCTTTTTTGTCTTTGTATTAACTACGCAAAAAATGATAAAACTTTGAACTTGCTAACAAAGGTAGAACAGCAGATGTGGTAGATAACCCTGGCTATCGAAATACCAACGGCTCGGGTCAACTCACAACTGCCAGAGACAATATTCTCTCACGGGTGACTATTCTGGACGGACGATGTCGTTAAATAAATCTTAATCTTCCCGTCACATGGTTAGACGCGAAATTGAAATCATATACAGTACTTACCTATTTATTTAAAAAAAACATATTTTTTGCTACTGGAGTGTATTTTATGCTGTACTGTCCCTACATCATTTCTATTCTTACTATAGGTGAAAATTCTGCCTTAATAATTTATGATTATCATTTCAGGGTTAGTTGGTGCACATCCAACGTTGTAAGTCAATATGTTACATACTTAGGTACTATTGGCGTTCGTCGAAGAATGCAACATATCTCTTTGTTTGGTGTTAGATTAGCACCTACTGCATTAGGTGTTATGGCTTCTATGCCATCCAAAGATAAGTTATATTGTGTTTTTAGTTTAAAGCAATTTCTAAATTCGGGTTAAAAATGTTTAATCTATACCTACTAATATAATGTTATAAAAGTAAAGATTTGATTTTTTGTTTGTTTGTAATGGATAAACTACTCGACCGATTTTAAAAATTATTTCACTAATATAAAGCTAAATTATCAGAGAATTACATAGGCTACTTTTGTCCCGGGAAAACTTTTTAACGCGGCCGGAACCGCGGGCAAAGAGTATAAGCGCATAATATGTTAAAATAATATATTCTTTGTTTTTTGAGTTCAGTAGATTAATTTTATTATTAGTAAAGTCTGTCCTAGTAATTATTCAAATTAACAAAAGCATCTTCCTACGCAATTAATTGAAACATGTTAGAATCGAATAATACCGTAAATGGAACTGTATAAATAATCTCATTGTGGAAAAATGCGTACAGTTATATAAAGGAATAGCATTAGATCTTAGATCATTACATACATCGACCGCCTGACGTGTAGAGATCATCTAAGTAGATCTACATGATTATAGATGCAATGAACAATGTGTTATCATAAGTCATTATTACCTTGATGGAATGTTTAGTTTCTAATATTGATTTTACGGCAATTTGTGGTACTTCCACGATGCTATTTTAAGGTAAGTACCTATGGCAAGCTACAATGTAGGTACCTGATGGTCAATGCAGCGCAGTCCAAATATCAATGGGTATAAGTTGGTATTCCGTTGTTTAGATAACTTGTATTCACGGTTGACGATTAGGGTTTCCTTTTTTGTAATATCCCGATTTTTTGTTAAAAATAGTAGTTTAACAACGGCCTTTGAAAATTCGATTTTATGAAATTATTTTTTTTTCTCTTGTCACGGCAAATCTTGAACGTAAATTAAAGCTTATACAAATGTAACATCTATACAATGAGAGGTATTGTGTCACAAACGTAACACATCATCTCAAGCATTTCTCAATATGTTTGAAAATGGGGGGGTTGGTGCCCAAATTGCACCGTCTTAAAGGCAAGTGGAAGAGTACAACGAAATTAGCGAAGAAGACATTAAACATAATGTCTTTGACGATCGCCTAAATCATTCCGGCTATTCTGTAATGACAGTAAGTACCTAATCAAGTCTGGACGTCAATAACCATAATTAGATGGCAGTTAACCCTGGAACTAAAGTAGATCTTTCAATAAGTCTGCCGTTTCTAGAATAGGTCCCTAAAATGAGTCAATGATATTCTTACTCGTATATGTAGATAGTATAAAATACGTGTCAAGCTGTTGTGGAGCTTCAGTTGACATCCGTCAGGGCTATACATCGCTCTTGTTAGTAACTGTGCCACAATGATCTGGAAAACACTCATCGTTGCCTTCATGGCAACCGGTAAGGATACTTTGATACAAATAAATAATTAATAATTATGTATCTAATTGTAACGGAAATTAGATTTAAAAATCGAATGTTTATCGATCTCTTGTTTTGATGACATTAGTCTTTGCTCTAGTAGAAGTTTCTAGAACGTCAAAATAAATAACTCAAATCAACAATTATTGTTGATATCGAAGTCGGTATTTATAGTGTCACTAATTTTATATTTCAATAATACCCAACCCAAATTAAGACCCTACCAATGTGGGGTTAACGCAACATGTGTATACACATACATATTTTCACTTTTGTTTATTTAACTAGACTCTTCCTAAATTCATTTTCTTATCAAGCAAATCATATTTTGAAAAATTCTCGCACAAGTGATGCTCGAACAAAAAGTTAGTGCACGGCCTTACAAGTCACAAGCACGATATTGAGATGGTATTAAAAAGCAGGCATTTTTTACCTACTCATTTAAATCTTAATAATTTTCAACTAGATTTTGCCCGTTGCTCCGCCCGCGTTAAAAAGTTTTTCCGGGTATGGCATTCCACTGCGCACGTCATCCTGAGACATAAGATGTTAAGTCTCATTATGTCCTGTAGTTACACTGGCTACAATTCCCTTCAAACTGAAACGCAACAGTGCATTGACACTGCTGCTTGGCGGTAGAAATAGACATTGCGGTGGTACCCACCCAGACGGACTCTTACATATGAGAGTCCTACCACCAGTAAAAAACAATATATAAAATATTCTTGTAATTAGTCTAGTGCAGTTTCATTCCAATAAGTCGCAAATTCCTTTGTCCGTTGAATAATTAGCAATGGCGATGACTATCGGGTATACTTATTAAGATTTTTCCTATTATGAATTACTACTTGAATTACTACGAATAGTAAGTAATTCAATCTCTCATAATTTATTATACAGAGATGTGGGCATAATAATAATAAATCACATTCTTTTTACTGCTTTATTTGTACCTAGCATTAACATAGTCATTTTGTCAATACTCATAAATATAACACTGTTCGCTAATAATGAATAAGGAAGTCATATTTATTGTTATGTGATGCAAGTGCGATTAGGCTACCTTTGCCTTTTACACTGGTACCAGTAGATATAATACCTTAGCTATACAAAAGATACGAACAGCCGAACATAGAACCTCTTCCTCTTTTTGACGCTGGTTAAAATACAAAACTTTATATACTTACCTATGTATTAGAAAGATCTATTAGTAGTTCTCGTACTATAACGAGCGAAGAATGGACTGTGAAACGAAAGGTTGCGGTACGATTACCACAATGGGAATTCGGATAAGTATGAAAGAAGAAAGAAGGAGAGAAATATTTATTATTGGCACAACATGTGTACACATGGTCTAACATGATCTAAAAAAGGGAGGAAAAGCTAAATACAAACAAATACATACAACATAATTATATGTATTGCGCCAACAACGGGAACGCCCATTCAGCTTCTTGCTGCAGCATCAGCCTGACTGACACTGTAGCGCTGATTTTCAATAGGGGACCCAGGTATATTATGTTTATTCTATTCACTAATAATTGTTTCGGGTACAGAATATACAAACAATAGAATCTGGTATACATGAATGACAATATCATTTTGGGAGGCACTATGTTACTCTTAAGTGTATACTTTTCTTATGTTATTATTTAGATAATAATATTATTATTTTTCAAATGATAAACGAAAGAGCTACAGCGTTTCACAATTAACATTATGTTTTTGTGTACGATTTACGTATTATGTACGTTACATTTTGATAACATTTTGAAGCGCTCCTAATCAAATTATATTGAAGAATAGTTCGTTTTGTTTTCATTGCAAATAAATATAACATTTTATGCCAATTAATTTGTTTATTATAACAAAGCTTCATTAACTAAGCAAAAATAGTTTATATTAACGTGGCGATAAACTAGTTGGGAGTGGCACCGACTGCCGGGACGAATGTCCGTAGCTTCAAAAACCAAGGCATACCTCTGATGTTATTAAGTTATACCTATGTGTAGGTATTCTTTGTGAATTATCGCTTGCTAAAGCACCGTTAAATAGGTGAAGGAAACCTGAGAACATCTCTATAAGAATCTCGAAAGTACTTATGTAAAGTCTGCCAACCCGCACAACGTGCTCAGCAGTGGGACAGTATAATACAGGGCAGATAATATAAAAATAGGCCATTTTTTTTAGTTACGTTTATTCCGGGATTACACACAGGTCTTAAGCCATACGTAACTAAAAAACTCATAGTTTTATATGCATTTTATAATTACGTGATTCTCATAAAATTTCTCAAATAGAACATTCGTTGTCATCTTTTTAATATTATGACTGTCCAAGGGTGATACCTAGATAAAGCTAAACGCATATTGCAGCCCACGTTACGTCACGACGAAGAAATAGATGGCGATTGTAGACCAAGCACTTGTTACCAGGAGTGTGTCATTCCAGGATCGTCATTGCATCCAATCACCGGACCTAATGTGGATTAACAACTACCTAATGTGTTTTGCTATATAGGGGCTGTAGCTAAGATGCTTTCTGCAACCGTTGATAAAATATGCGAATGAATACTATCAATAAGTCTATCGCAAGGATACGTATCCTAATGACGTCATTATTATACGTCATACTTTTGTTTCATATTAGCGTGTAGTAAGAGGCCTGTAGCCAAGACGCTTTTCTACAAGCGCTAACACCAATAGAATACAAAATAATGTATCCGAATGACATACCTTATCGACAAGTCCATCGCAATATACGTCATTCCCATATCTACATACTTTTGTTTTCAATTAGCGTTTACGCTCGTAGAAAGGCATCTTTAACGTAGCCTTCAGGTTTATTTACGACTTTATGAGATACTAGTAGTGCTCGCGGCTTCGTCCGCGTGAAAGAGTTTTGCCGGGACAAAAATATTTTCCCGGGATAAAAGTAGCCGATAGCACTCAGGAGTAAAGTAGCTTCCTATTAGTGAAAGAATTTTCAAAATCGGTTCAGTAGTTCCTGAGATTAGCCCGTTCAAACAAATTCTTCAGCTTTATAATATTAAGTATAGATAACTTAGGGTGTATAATATAGTGTGATAAATTTGCTAATAATATTATTGAATCGATAATTATAATTCTATCTGCTATATTTTAATGTTTTGTAATAACAAATAAATGTTTTCGTTTGATTTAATAATTCCCAATTCCGTATTATCACACTAATTATATGTGATAATTTATGTTATGTTAGTGATAACAACAATATTTTAAATTAAATGTGAACCTAGTACTGTTATATCATCCGCACATTCCAACAATTGGGATATGTAGTGTCACTTTTACTCTGATACGGTGACGGTCGGCGTCCATTGCATCGAGACGTATTGTGCCGGCAGCGAACAGGCGTACGGCCACTAAATTCGTTTATACCCCTCTTCCTGTGCACTCGCATCAGCCCATTTACCAATTTACTTGATCAGGCGATCACTTGACCGGGGTTCATGACAGAATTGGCCGCCACGCTGTCTTTTGTCTACATTCTACGAAATCTATAATGGTCTATATTATCGTACAATTAGCAGTTTTATAGTCATAAGTACTTCTTACAATATTATAATAAAAACAAAATTTTGTAAAGATGTTTGGATTTTCGTTGAATGTAAACGGAGGAACTAATGAACGGATTTGAAAGGTATTTGGCACTTAGATAGACAATAGAATATCTTGGATTAATTTGTAGACTTCTTATTATTTCGGAAAAGAGCACCCGTAAGCACAGAGAGCATCAACTTTTATTGCGAGGAAAATCTTTACATACCTACTTAAGTCCGACAATTTTTTTGTTCACGTGGTGTCACCTACATGGTATCGTCAATATGTTAAGTCTTAAAACATAATAATATTTATTACCTATGATGGTTCTTTTCAATATCTATCATATACAAATTGTTTATACATATTATGCTGTTGAAATACTTACTATTTGAATTAAATAAATAAGCAATTAAGCAAATTGGATCATTGTCTCTTATCCAATTTGCTTAATTTTTTAATCTTGTTACTACAGATTATTTAGGAAGTGTTGTGGATATGTCGTCATTGACGATTAAACTAATTTGGAAATTATTCAATTAAGTCAATCATTTGTTTGGTTCAAATAGACGAATTAGGTTTCTCATAAGGAAGAGGTCTGTACAGAGTCAGACGAAATTACTTCGTTTCTTTTTTAACTACTGAATGATGAGGCATGCAGATCGTCTAGAAGTTCCTTTTTATTTAAAACGATTATACTTTTTAAAGTAGTATTCGTTTTGTGCAATGATATGAGAATAGCAGATTTGCCATTAACACGCAAAATCTGAAGTTTCGAATTATGTTTTCATACTGTACGAGTAAATGAAATACTAGCTGCGTTTTGGTCGAGTACTGGTTTAAATATGTCTGCTTACTCACATGACATGACAATGTCAAGAATGTGTAGGTGTGCGTAGGGAACACACTTTTTGGCCGTGCTTTTTGGTATGGCGTATTTATGCTTTTAAATTATGTATAATTAGGTTTTTCACGACTAAAAACTATATTAACACAATTAAATTAAAAATATTCTTGAGAGATTCATTTGTGTAAAGAAGTGTGCGTTCGACATCTTGCAAAAGTGTCGTGTTTATAATATCTTTGGAAAAATTGGTCTATTATTTGAACCGACTCCAAAAATGGAAGTTCTGTATTCAACCCGTATATATGTATGTTGGTATGTAGGCACCGACTCCAAATATACGTACCTATATAAAGTTAAATTATTTTTTGGCTAGTATTGGTTCTGAAGTCGGGTTTATTTCTATAGTAACAACATCTCGCAGGTAGCGGGTATTTGTTAGTCATTTCTTTTTCTGCTGTACATATCTTAATGAATTGATAAAAAAATGCATAGGAAAAGTTATAATAATTAATGCGTGGATAATATTTTTATAAACAGATAAGAAAAGACCCAGGCCACACATTTGGTTATAGATATTTAATATAATTATATAAGTATCAGTTTGAATATTATTATTTATTTAATATTTATCTGTGTCCGGTCGGAGGTCGACGTTAGTAATTGATTACATTCACCTTATGTGATGTTTGTTACGGTGACTTTTGTCAAGGAATCAAGTCCTATGGGGATGAATGACAAATGTAAGGAAGAATTGGCCCCACGCAGGCAATTATGTAGCATATTACCTATTAGATCACATCTAGACATTTTTTATATAGGACACATGGGACTGCTTTGCATACGATATACAGGGTGTACCGTGTTGAACGATAGAGTGTTCAATTGAAGCAGGTCGATAGAGGACCTTAATGTGCCTCGAATTATTCCCAGTATGTTGCCCAAAATTGGATAGTTTAAAAGTTATTTCGATTTTTCTAATTTTATGAAAGTCCTAATGATTTCTTATGTTTACGCGAATGTTAGACATTTAAATAAAACTATTTTACGGATTTTATCGCGGTTTTTTAATTTATATTTTCTCCCGACGACGTTTCGAAGGCTTTTCAGCACTTCGTGGTCACGGGGCGGACTGAGGTGTACCCGTGACCACGAAGTGCTGAAAAGCCTTCGAAACGTCGGGAGAAAATATAAATTGAAAAACCGCGATAAAATCCGTAAAATAGTTTTACTTAAATGTTTATGAAAGTCGACTTTGCCGCTTAACTTTGTAATCAAAGCTAAACTATTAGGTCCATAGTCATATTCTCATTAAGTCCCATGATGTGATAGCGGTCGAGCCTATCGCCATATCGGTCACTATGAACCCTTACATATTATAAAATTAAGACCCCCGCCGGGTCTCAATGATTGCAATAAACTCAAAAATACAAAACTAATTTCCTTGAAATTTTAAATAAACTTATTTTGACAGCGCTAATGAATAGTAACCAATGTTTTACGTTTTCCAGCCGTTCTGGCGCAGGACATGGAGATGACCGATCAGCGCCGCGAACAGTACAGGAACATGCTCGCAGCACAGTGCAAGAAAATGGGCGCCGAGGACAAAGTCAAAGATGTCGAGGTAGGCCTACTGTCTACGATCGTTTTTCACTCCTTATGGCATAGTCCGGCAAAGTTAAATTGACAATACAAATCATTAGAACATGCCAGTCTTGTGGTAAATTTAACGATTTAGGCCTCTCGGTACCTACGCCCCTAGCATGCCCCTTGTGCGCACGCGCATTGCCTAGGTGTCTACCACCTAATAATGAATGGCCGAACGATTACCGACTCATCACAGCGTATAGTAGTAGACCGATGAATTATAAAGTTTGTAACTATTTCATTCTAGAACTCAGTTCGTAGCTTCGTCGAATGCTTGAGAGGCATAGTCGATCCCCAAACGATTAAGAACGAGATTGAAGAAGCTAAGCCGAAAGGAGAACTTGACGAAGTTTTCAAGAAGTAAGTAATAATCTTGAGATATTTCATAAGGTAGTCGGTAGTAGTAGGTTGTCTGGCAGAAATCGCTTAAAGCGATAAGACCGCCTCTTGTACCATCATTTTTTTTTTATTCTCTAGTCTAAGTTATTTTTTCTTTTATTTATTTATTTATTATTCAGCATATCAACATTGCAAACACAAACATGAATATCATTAGAATAGTTAAGAATAAGAATCTAGCGTTTACAACAATTATAGACATGCATAGCATTTATAGAAACATTAATTTTATATGCCAGACTACCTTAAGCTGTTATAATATTATGAGTAAGAATTATGATATAAATACAGCGAAGGAGACGCTACAACACAATATTACACAAAATATAATCACAATATAGTCATATAAACACAACAGAAATAACCGTGACAAAAAATTGCGGTATTTAAAATTAAGATAATATTTATTTATTTATTTTTTATTTATTTATTTTTTTGGAGAACCAACAGATAATAACTTAATAACTATAAAGAATAACAATTGAGTTCTTATTAATAGGTTCCCACGATTAGCAATACGTATTACATATATTGAATGTGAGCAGATACATTTGGCCGTTAATAATTGTAACATTTATAACTATATAAAATAAAAAAAAGAATCTGTACACAATAGCAGATTTCATAAAGGTTTGTTGTCTCATGTGTTAAAAAAATCTTTGCTTAAATGTTTCCGTGCTGTATTAATATTGGTACAAAAAACATCAATATCCATGCGCTTGCTTAGCCTGTTGAAGTTGTCACTTGCTCGCCACAAAAAGGAGTTTTGCCTATAATTAGTCGCTGCCACAGGAAGATACAACGGGGCATTCGATCGAGTGGATTTAAAGGGAACATGTATATTGATTTTCCTTACTAATTCCGGACAGTCAATCTTGTTGGATGTAATTTTTAAAAGGAAAAGCAAGTCCGCGATTTCACGTCTCTTAGAAAGTGGCAAAAAATGGAATTTTTTGCAGAGACTTTCATAGTCATAGTCTGAACTCGTGATTCCCAGGCGGAAGCAAAGGTATTTTAAGAATTTTGTTTGAATGCGCTCAATTCTAGCAGTGTACTTCAAATATCTCGGATTCCAGATTTGGGAAGCGTACTCTAGGTTGCTCCGAACGAATGTGCAATATAATATTTTCAATGTTTTGGCACGATTAAAGTCAGTTGAGCTTCTCATTATGAAACCCAAGGCTCTTGAGGCCTTTGCAATAATAGATTCAACATGACTGTCGAACAGAAGTTTAGTATCGTGAATTACTCCAAGATCCCTGATAGAGTTCACTCTATCAAGTACCTGGTTTTTTAATGAGTACATCGATGGTATAATGGACTTTTTCCTGGAGAAGGTTAATACTACACATTTTGATGCATTTAAATCAAGCTTATTGTGATTACAATATGTGTCTAGTCTAGATAGATCAGCTTGGAGGTTAGCAACGTCTTCATTTGATCGAATGGAACTAAATATTTTCACGTCATCTGCAAAGCAAAGTATCTGGCTGTTATGAAAGCATTTCGAGATGTCATTTATAAAAATTAAAAATAGTAGAGGTCCGAGTAGCGAGCCTTGGGGAACACCGCTAGGTATATGTACCCAACTAGAGATGTAGTTATTTATTACAACGGCTTGAGTCCTATTATCTATATACGACGCGAACCATCGGAGCAGATCTCCATTAATGCCAATGACACGTAATTTATATAAGAGCAAGTTGTGGTTTATTTTATCAAAGGCTTTACTGAAGTCTGTGTAGACTACGTCAACCTGGTTACCCGCATCCATAGACTCCGTAATAAACTCATTAAAGAGAACCAAGTTGGACGTAGTTGATCGTCCTTTTAAGAACCCGTGTTGAGATGGGATGAAAGAACTGCGCAGAGCAGGGTACACCTGATTATAAACTAATCTTTCAAATATCTTTGCTATTATGCAAAGCTTGGAGATAGGCCTGTAGTTTTCAACTTCCGTCCTAGACCCTTTTTTATGTATGGGTGTTATGTAGGCGGATTTCCATATATCAGGGAAGGTACAAGTTGAGATTGATTTATGGAATAAAAGAGTTATTGGCACAGCGATGCTTTTAGCACAGCACTTAAGAAAGACAGGACTTACGTTATCTGGACCAGCTGATTTTGATGTATCGAGTTTTAAAAGTTGGGTGCGAACGATGTCTACATTAACTTCAACACTGTGAACATCAGCAATTTGCGAAGTATAAGCCATGTCAAAATGTACAGTAGAACAGGAATTACTGTTGTTATGCAAAAATGTAGAAGAGAAGTAGTTCGAGAACGCATTGCAAATTGAATCGCCAGATGTGCATACCTCTCCCTGGTACTCCAGACTATTAGGAATACCACTCAATTTAGAGCGTGATTTTAAGTAAGACCAAAATTGCTTAGGATTTTTTTCAATCGAATTTTCTATTGAACATAAATAATGGTGGTATTGCTGATTTTCTAATAGTTTTACCCTATCACGTAGAAGCCTAAATGTTGCCAAATCTGCTTTGTTTCCGTAAATTTTGAATTTAGCATGGTATTTATATTTTTCCTTTATCAGTTTCTTAAGCGCAGGTGAATACCATATCGGAAATCGATTGTTATTAATAATTTTGGAAGGAACATACTTGGATTTCAATTTTTGTAAAAATGAATAGAAGAAATTCATCGAGTCACTAAGCGATAAAGAAGATAGTTGAGTATGCCAATCAACTCCGTCAATTTCATCGTTTATAGCGTCGTAGTTACCCTTGTTGTACAAATATTTTAAATAGTTTCGTGACTTTAATGCGCGAACTGAAAGGAATGGAACAGTTACTGTGAGAGCTTTGTGATAAGGATCAATCGTTACCAGCGGATCCTCACATTCTGATACCAAAACATCGCTGTTAGCCAACACCAGATCGAGGATTCTTCCATAGATATTACTCACTCCATTATACTGACGCAAGTCGTGGGTGTGCAGTTCATCTATGAGAAGATGTTCATCGTTGCTACTAATATTGGTGGGATACAGGTATGAGTGAATGCTAGGTTGCCAAATTATGCTACTAAGGTTAAAATCACCAATCACGATAAATTTATCGGTGACATTTTGTAAGATGTTGTCATTGAGCTTATTTAGAAAATTTTGTAGTTGTGCAGAAAACGACAATCCTAAATGTTGTTTACATAAGTAAATACCGCACACATGGATTCTTACAGCTGGTCCAGAGCTTTGCTTAAACGTGATCGTGACCCATATATCCTCCGCAGAAGAGTGATAAACTAATTGCGGTGAGACATAAAGGTCTTTGCGCACAACTACCAGAACTCCCCCACCCCGCGATTGGCCAGTAGTACTGTAATCTCGATCCCTGCGCCACACTGTATATCGATCGTCAAAAAGTTCCGAGTTTGAGATACTGTCCAACAGCCATGTCTCAGTTAGTATTAAGACATCGTGAGAACTTAAGCATAGGTTACGATAAAAAACGGATGTTTTTGAACGAATGCCCCGCACATTCTGATAATAAATTTTAAGCTTAGTATCCATATTATAAACCATTAACGAAGTCCCGATAGATATAGGCACAACTATAATAGAAAATAATTATAATTATAAAAGACGTAATAACGGACAGCAACGGTTTAAATGCGAAATCATTTGTAGTTACCCACACCAAACGATCGGCGAAAAACACGCAAAACAAACCCGTAATGACATAGCGATGCAAATTACAAGCAAAAAAGCCAATTAGCAGTAAAGTGAATATGAATCCTAAGGCAAAGCGCATAGATATGATTTTACTGTAAACAAAGGATGACTCGCAGCAATGAATGATCATTAAAAACATAGAACAAAAGCAAACCGGTATAGCTCGAACTGGAGTCAAAGCAGAGATAACAAACCTTTTTTGTGTGGTTCGGATATCGTAGTGTAAAATAGAAAGCAAACATGCTGATAGTTTTAGAATGCGGTTCGGTTTATGAATTAAATACACATAATCAATTTTGTAGAACCAGACTATACAATTTTGTTTAAATCAGTTTCTTTGTTGATAACTAACGCTGGTGAAGTATCATTTTTCCGAACGTGTATTTTTCCGAACTTCACCCACACGTATCTATAATTCTTGGAGTTAGCGAGAGTCTTTGCTTTATTCAACAGGTTCTTGGACTCCGCATTCAGGTGGTCATTCACGAAAACTCGCTGGTTTGATCCACTGAACCCAATTTCCGCAGTGGATAGGGTCTTGCACGCGCGTGCCGATGCTATAAATTCTTCCTTATTGTACCGGTTAATGAAGCTGACGATAATAGCCTTCTCTTTCGCACCATGGAGCGGCACTCTATAAAGATAGTTGATTTGCGCTTTGTCAAAGATGTAGTTCGAGGATTTGCTGATGCTTTCTAAGATTGAGAATAAATTTTCGTTCTTCCTGAGCGGAACCCCTTTGATTTCGACGTTGTTAAGGCGGGATCTCTGATCGCTGGCGTTCAACTGAGATTTAAGTGTTGATACCTGACTCTCCAGCATGTTTACTGATTCCTGGAGGAGATCGATTCGAGATGTTTTGGTTTCAATTTCCGTAATTCGATTTGCGAAATCATCCACTCTATTATTTACAAATTCACAGCTCGATTTCAAGTCAGACAACTCAGTTTTAATGGACTTTACATCTTCAATTAAAGTTGGGAGACCAAGTAGTTGACGTTTTAAGTCTCTAACCTCTGAAAGTACCTCGTCTAGCGTTGCCTGAGTAGTGGTAGGCACATGTGGCGAAGATCTGCAGGCTGAGCATTTCCATACTGCTCTTCTATCACTGCCCAACTTCTTCCATCCGGCTTCCGATATTTGAGCACATCCAAAATCGAGATGTTTTCGGCACGATACACACTGAACTCCTTCATTAAAGGTGTTACCACAAGCAAAGCACTTCATTGCGATGGAATTGGAAATAGACTAAAACGAACCAAATGTTTGTGACGTATGATTCAAATAAACTGCGATTGAATGCGTGCTGACTTAGCGAGTGCTCACACTGTACTAATATACGAATAATATTTAAAATGTCAAGACAGAATAAACAAAGTCGATACAATAATATTTTAACATTAATATTTTAACATTCTAACATGCGGTTTTACGCTTACGTTTGGTTTTAAGTAGTTTTTTACTGAATGCTGTGGCTGGGTCATGGAAAACGTCAAGATCTAATAAATTATGGTATTCATTGTATGTGTTAATTAATCTCACCACAGGTGATTGCTGCCCTAGGTTTGTCCTACAACGAGGGGCTTTAAAGAATAGCTTACATTTAACACGAGCATTCAAGTTGGGAACACAAATACCGATGCGATTCAAAAGATCCTGGCATGGCGATGATCCATTCACTATACCCCGGAGGAAAATTAAGTCGAACAAGCGCCTACGCTGTGATAGAGAGTCCAAACCAAAGGCCAAGAGTCTCTCGTCATACGAGCACCTGCTGTTAATATTGGGACTAATGTGCGCTAAATGCCTTGTAAATGACCTCTGAATAGATTCAATTCGTTCTTTATGTAAGGCGTAAAATGGATTCCAAACAACACTGGCAAATTCTAATATGCTTCTTACTAACATTTTATATAATATTATTTTCGAAGAAATGAGTTTGAAGTCCTTCGTGCTGCGTTTGATAAAACCTAACATTTTGGATGCTTTGTTAATCATATGATCAAAATGTGAAATAAAATTTAATTTGGAATCTAAAATCACGCCTAGATTACGGACATGGGATACAGTAACAATTTCCTCGCTATTTATGTAATACCGAGTCGGAATAACCTTTCTTTTTTTTGTGAATCGTATATGTTGGCATTTAGAAGCATTCAAAGACATTTTGTTATCGCAACACCATTTGTGAATTCTATTTAGGTCTGATTGAAGTAGATTGGAATCCGCTAACGAGTCAATAGTGCGATATACCTTCATGTCATCAGCGAAAAGAGAACATTGGCAATGGCGAATACTTTTAGTTATGTCGTTAATAAAAAGTAGGAATAAGATTGGTCCCAAGTGAGAGCCTTGTGGTACTCCTGAATTAGCTACGTATGAGGAAGACTCAAAACCATTTATTACAACAGATTGCTCGCGATCTTTTAGGTACGAAGCAAACCAGGTTAATTGACGACCACAGATGCCATATTGAAAATGCAGCTTTTGTAAAAGAAGCTGGTGATCGACGCGATCAAATGCATTTGCAAAATCCGTGTACACAGAATCTATTTGTTGTTTATTATCTACAGCTTCAATTATAGGTGTTATGTATGTAACAAGATTGGTGGTAACGGACTTTTTCACTTGAAAACCGTGTTGTTCGTTTTGTATCAAGCTCTTAGTATGATTATTTAGCGTCGGGCAGATGATAGATTCAAAAATTTTTGAAAATTCTTTTGTAAATGAGTGTGCAATAAAGCGTTATTATTATTATTTATTTTTTTTGCTTTGCGCACACAGCTCTATGAACTGGAGAAAGATACTACACACGGGCCTTAGCCAATATTATTATTATTATAAGGTAACATTCGTATTCTACTCTCTTCCACTCTAGGTACCTTAACAAAATTTTAAAATGCCCCTACTAGTAACTACCTACATAATAATTCCATGGAAAGTCATTAAAATGACATTATCTACTTCGAAGCGATTATTATTGATGAGATCGTATCACTACCCGCTAGTCACTACGTTTGATGCTCATCTGTTTTCAACTGCACTGATGTTACTAACCAACCCACATTTGTGTATCGTGGACTCTTGTAACCTCAGAGTAAGTATAAGTTATACTTACTCTGAGCTTGTAACACTGTCTGACTGACGTATGATACCATGTATTAAGTTAATCTATTACTGTTATTGTTTGAATATCAGGTACTGCGCCAAGGCTCCCGTACTCAAGACCTGTATCAGTTCGTTGTTGGATGGCATCAGGCCTTGTGTGGACCAAATGGCGGTCGATCACTACGGCCCGCTGCTGAACACAACCAACCAGCTTATTGACTTCGTCTGTTATAAGGATGGAGAGAGGATCGCCTGTAAGTGTTTCTAAAGCGAGGTTTAGTTTAACGAAAAAACTTACAAAAGTGTAAACAGATGGCAAATTAACTTCTGCAAATTTTGAATCTTGTACGACAGGAGCTTGCATATTTTTTATATGTTTTCTATTTGCGTTTACGATTGTAGGAAGGTATATCGGCAAAGGCCCAGGTAGTTCTTGCGCAATATATTTCTGCAAGAACTTGCTAGTCTAACCTTGCATTATACAAATAAATTACAGGACGAGCAACTAGGTCGCCTGGTGGCTGATGGTAAATACTTATCATGATTGCGCATAAACCGCAGCAACATCACCAACATTTGCATAATAAAGCACTGGGTGCAACTCGCCACCATAACAGACATTGTGTATCCATAGTTCATAATGATCAGTAATGACAGGACAAAATCCTGTCTGCCTCGCTGGCGTAGTTGTATTATGGTACGACTGCAATGCTAAGGTCTCGAGTTCGATCCCCGGGTCGGGCAAAGTGATATTGAGTTTTCTATTCAGTATCAGCTCAGGAGTCTGGAATTTGTGCCCGATATACCGATAGGCTCGCCCCTGTCATATCATGGGACGGAATAATGGCGAAAAGTGGGTGGACTAGTTGCGTCTCTGCCTACCCCTTCGGGGATAAAAGGCGTGTGTGTATATGTATGTAAAATCCTGTATCCATATAATTTGAATCGGCTGCCTGCCTCGATGGCGTAGTTGTATAGCGGTATGATTGCAGTGCTGAGGTGTTGGTACTCAGTATCAGCGCGGAGTTTATAAATGTGCCCAGTAAGTGGTAATAGGCCCACCTCCTATTATATGGGAACTAACATACCTGGTGAAATGTGGGTGTGATACACCTCTGCGTACCCCTGAAAAGGGACAAAGACGTTATATGTAAGTAATATAACTTAAATCTATCATCAAATTAACTAAGTATAAAACTATATTGCCCCTCTACCTTCTTCCGGGGTTCAGACTTGAACTCATATCTATAATGTATGACGTGGTGTTGCAGTGTTCGTCGCTCACAGCGGCAGCGAATGTTTCAAGAACAGCACTGATGACCTGAAGAAGTGCGCCGAAGAGATGAAGAAGGCTTTCCCTAGTGTTGAGGCCGCCAAGGCTATGAGTGTGCCAGTAAGCGGAATATTTTTATACAAAATACAAATACTATCAGTAATATTAATTATCAGGATTTGATCAAAATCGGTTGGTCAAAAAATTTTTTTTCACAAAATCAGCCTACCTTAATTTGAAAATTCTATTTTCGATAATTAAAATACCGCTGGGTATTCTGCAAATCTTCTTTTGAAAAACTTGCAGGAAAAAGCGGCTTATATTTTTTTAGGCTGTATGGCTCTGACCTTTGCCTTTTTGTAAGGAAAAACCAAAAAACTTATGTTTTCTCTGAAATAGGGTAGTTTCCTATGTTTGATTTGGTACATTATTTTATATGTAACAGAAAATAATACGAAAAACAAATTCTTCTGTAAAATTAGAATCAAAATTGGTTGACAACTAATGCAGTTATTCATATTTGAAATATTGTTGTGAGCAAAAGTGGGGGCGTAGTGGGGATATCGCGTCATTTGTTTCGCACGCACGCAGCGTTATGGCTGGCGACACTCAGTGGCGTCACATTCTGCTGTTTCCGTTATCTGACAGATTCCCCTTCCACCAAACTTCAAAGCTTTATAACCAAGAACTTTAAACCCACATAATCTTCTTGTTTATAACTCATTTATTATTGCTTGTATTTTAAAAATTATTTTTCCTCTAGATGTTAGAAGACATAAATGTTTGATAAATGTATTTAAAAAAAAGTAGTCAACTACTCTATAGCCAAAGGCATTAAGAAAATTGTAGTGCAATTAATTTTATTTGCACTACACTACTACTACGTAGCTGTACAAGCTACGTAAATTCATTACAAAAATATACTGCCCACAAAAATTGTTATAGGTATCGGTTGCGGACGACAACTTAGACGTGAGTCGGAGGAAGCCCGCAGCCGTCCCTAATGCGCCGAAGATGGCCACCGCGGAGTTTTAGTTGGTATGCCGTGCGGTGTACATAGGTTAGGGACTCGGCCCGGCGGTCGCCCGACGTTTTCCATCTCTCCGGGCGGCTCAACGTCGGGTCGTAAGGCACGGTGAACCCAACATAACCGCTCAGTCGTTTCCCTTGAACACTGGGCGGTAGTAATAAGTCACATTCTCCGCGTCAACAAAAAAAAAAAAAAATGACTCATGATTTCCTTCATCTGTAAAAAATTGACCACAGATGAAACAACACGGGTCAAGATAGTTTTTCATCGGTCGACATTAGTTAGGCTACATCATACTTATCACCAAGCCCAGTAGTCACTTTTCCGTGTTAGGATAAAAATCAATATTCCACTGCGCAGGACAAATGCGGCAAGTTTGATGAGCTGACAACGTGCATGGTGACTTCCCTGGAGAAATGTGAGAACCCAACGCCAGCCAACATGGCGGAGTCACTGCTCAAATTCCTTCGCAAGGACACACCTTGCAACTCCGCTGTACCGGTGAGAGGATATTATTTACATTTATCCTTTAAGCGGGGTTACATTAGTAAGAAAACTTGCAGAACCTCCGCAAGCTATTAAAATATTTCCGCTAGGGTATTTACGCGACTGGAAGTTCTTGTGCAATATTTCCCTACGAGAATTTGCTAGTTTAAACACGGCTTTAGATATAATATCATAAAATTATGATTCTAGTGGATACATAAATATTTGTGTTTGGTTATGAAATGTAGTACAATTTAAGTATTGTTGTATTTGAATTTTTAAAATAGTTTTAGTATACTCGCGCAAATCCCATTTCCTATCATACATGTTTCTACGTTTTCTAGAAGTTTTGGAAGATGTTATTCATAAGATTTCATATTATGGCATAGCATGACGAGACGAGCATACCGTTCGCCTGATGGTAAGTGATTTGACCACCCATAAACAGTGGCAACACCATCCAACACATTAAGTTACAAAGTTCTGAGTGGCATTCCACTGCGCTCGTCATCTTGAGACATAATGTGTTAAACTAAGTTTTATTATGTCCCGTAGTTACACTGGCTACAATGTCCTTCAAACCGAAACACAATAGTACATGCACACTTCTGCCTGGCGGTAGAAATAAACATTGCAGTGGTACCCACCCAGACGGATTCTTAAATATGAGAGACCTACCACCAGTAAAACCATCCATGTTTGCTAACAACCGCTTTTCAATCAAAGATCTAAATTCGAATTTTCAATCCAATACTGAGAATAAACCAATCACAAAAAGTCATTTGTAAGCAAGTCAAAAATACTTTAGTTCTGATTGGTCCATTTTCAATGTTCGCTTTTATTTACAGAAAGACTGATGAGAATGCTACATTCGTGTCTCAAGTCCAGGCAGACGAGTGAAATCACGTGCCAATTATAAACATCGTATCAATTAATAAAGTATGCGATCAAACTTTTACTTAGTTTTTATTTATCTAGTAGATATAGGATTATTACTTAAGGTTATTTATTCATATAATTACTATGGAAGTAGGCAAAAACCAATATCTGCTATGTGCACTTTTTTTTCATCTTATTTTATGGAGCTTTGTCGTGTGTTACGACTAAGTCGCTCCATGTGCACTTTTATACGGTGTATTTTTTTAAAAAAGCGGCGATAGCCTAGTTGAAGGTGAAACAGACTGCCGAGACAAATGTCCGCAGGTTCAAAACCCAAAGCCACACACCACTGAGTTTTCTAAAAAAATATGTGTGAATTCTTTGTAAATTAACTCTTGACGGTGAAGGAAAACATCGTGAAGTAACTTGCATACCTGAGTTCTCTGAATTTCAAAGGTATATGAAGTCTGCCAACCCGCACTAGGCCAGCGTGGTGGACTAAGGCCTTAATCCTCTCAGTTGTAGAGGAGGCCCGTGCTCAGCAGTGGGCAGTATATAATACAGGGCTGGTATAGTATGGTATGCAAAAACAGGGATTTTGACATAGAATTAATTAAATAAGTAACACATTTTTTTCATGTCATCGTTTATTTGCGAAATAACACTATCAAAAAGCGACATTTATGTAAATTTATCAGAAAAAATAGCCATCCCAGAACATCGAACTTACAATACTTAAAACTAACAGAAACGTTAACCAGGGATACACTAGTGGGCCAACTACTTGAAGCAGTACTGGGCGACGATGTGACATGAATTAATAATCATTTTGATTACTTTTAGACTGGCTTGCATAATAACTAACTAATTTAACGCTAAATATATTTTAATCATAGTGCTGTCTTTGTCAACTCCTAATGGATGACAGTGACAGCACGAGGTATTAAATGTGTTTAATGCTAAACAAAATAAAAGCAATTGGATTCAAACAAAAAGTATATATTGTTTTGTTATATTTTGTACGAGAGATAAATGCATTAGGAAGCACAAGATTGTCTCACCGAATACCTATATCGTATATGCTGTATACTCACTAGAGACGTCCCCGACACATTAAAATATAAAATAGGGATGGTGACTTATGAAATAACTTGTAAAATAGTTCAAATAAAAAACATAAAAAAAACCTGCTAGCTTAAAAGATATACTATGCGAAAAGTATACAAGGAAAAAGTGACTTTTGTCCCTTTCTAGCAATGCTCAGTACAGTGTACAGATTAAATATGTAAATTTGCAATATAATGGAAACTTAAATCTTTATATGTGTCCTATATAGATTGATTGCAATTAATGTATGTAAAATAATGTTGTCAAGATCCGCAATGAAATATTTAACATCGATGTCGCTCAAGAAAGTGGTTAATTACTGCTATTGATCTAAACTTGCAATTTGTGCCATACTGAAGCTTATTTCATACAACTAGACTGATTTTGTGCATTTTTTCTATTTCGTTTAGTTATTCGGTGTTTAATTATTATTAGCAAATAAAATATTTAAATATAAATATTTTTGGCTTCATTGAAATTTTTGAATGTTTTATCAGAATATATATATATCTATGGAAAAATAGCATTTTGTTCGATATATCTAAATAGTATATGTACGTTATTATTCTATAAAATATTTTAAATAGAATAAATGGAAAAATAGGCCTTTATGTTCATTAAAACTAACAAAAATATTTATGGCTAAATGAAAATAATATTTATTATCCTTAAAATAACAACTAAATCATCACTGCTTGTCGGCTGATCAATAAAAAATAACTATTATAAAAAAAATCATGGGAATTAACGAAGCTCTAACAAATATTGTATGCTAATTAAACAAACTAATGAAACAGTGGAAAAATAACTTTTAAATTAAGGCCGTATTTAAACCTGTACATTACAGCTAACAGCGGTCGTAATATCATTTATATACCGATAACTAATAAAAAGCTATTCGTATTATTCAAAATGGTTAACTGGAAATGTCATAGCAATAATCAGGGCTCGGAACTAGTAAAAGACGGCTTTATGGTGCATTTTGTCTGTGCGATATAAAGTACCTATTTAAAGGGAGGAGATGGGGACACGTGGGCATCATGATCTTAAAAGTTAATTATTTTAAGATTCTGTAAAATTTACTGGATCCTCCAGACGTGCATCGAAATAAAAAAAAACAATTTAGATCGTTTTGGAACCCCACGCAAAGTTTTACCCGCACTGGCGTAGGAACCCGAAACGTCCAACGCAAATCCGCCTCCAGACCAAGAAAGCAACACTGTGATAGTAATGTAAATAATTAGTGAAATATAAAGATAGTTAGAAAGTATCAAACAATCTAACACACATAAACCCATTTAAAACTATATTTAGTTCTTAAGCCCTGGTAATAAAACACTAACTTCAATGCATGCGTCCTGAACAAGGTCTAAATAACTCAATAAAAGTTGACACAAACTAACAAACTAAAAACTACAACTATATAACCACCATCTAAAAACTAACTTCATAAATCTGTAACAAAGTCATAATTCAACTGTTAATATAGCTGCTAGTGCTAAAAATGAATAGAGGTCCATTTATCTGCTAATTCTCTTACTGATTGTCTACCTATCATATGTATAGTACTTTTTAATGAATTTATACAGAAAGCATATGTAAATATATGTTTTTAAAGCCAGGCATATGTCTATAATTTACTTATAAGCCTAAGCATTTGGAGGGTATAAGGTTTGGCCGCGATATTTTGGCGCTAAAATATTTATTTATATATAAGAGATATGTATTCTGTGATACGGGGATGTACAATAAAACATTTTTATAAAAAGTATCACGAACGGAAATATAAATGTACAAAAGTCTTTATATGTACCACCGTTACCACATTCGTATGACATTATAAGTTACACTTAGACGACTTCGCCTTCATTGGTCTGTGCATACACAACGTTACCAAGCTATGCTAAGATGTATAGCATTGTAATATTTTTTGAACATTTATTTAAATTATGTGTATCAACTTGTTTGTAGTCAGTTTGATAGATAAAATGGCTTTTCAAGTAAAATTTGAGGCTCTTTTCCATCATAACTCACATCTCAATATTATATTGTTTCTCAATATTAAATTACAAACGTACATAATTTCTTTGCAAGAATTAGTGAGACTGATAACTATTTTAATGTGTTCAAGTTTTAAACGTGCGCTTAGCTTACGAACACAAATTAAATAAGTCACGTGGCCGTCGAGACTATCATGGCATGAGATACGTAATTGTTGAAGATATTGAACATAGTTTCAAAAATTTTATATCGCTCCTGTTATGTATGCACAAATCCTTTCTTACACATATACTTACAAGCAAATAATCAAAGTACCATTAAGTAATAAATTGTTCGTGCGTCAAGTGCCATATTTTAACATCCATTTATGACAAAATATCCACTCAGTTATAAAGGGGCGTTTAAAATTTCATCTCAAAAATAGTAACAGTTTTATTCTTAAAAAATATTTAAAGCAATTCAAGGTAAATTATAAGACAAAAAGTGGTAAAACCGAAGTTAAATTTTAAAATGGCCGGCTGCACTAAATGTTTACTTAAGCATAATATTTGGGCATTTCTAACATCCATGATTAAACGAAAGACCCATACTTCGAACCAGCAGTAGTACTGTACTTATACATTTCTAAAATATATTTAAACGAAGACCGCTGTAAGAAGACCCATGGCGACTGTTGCCACGGTGACGGGAAGGACGTTGGCCGAGTTTGATTTAGACTTATCCTGAAAATTCAAGTATGTTTTTTAGTAATATGTGATTATAATAAATTGTACCCAATTTCCTAGCGTAAATGTATTGATGTTATAATATCGTGACAACACTTTTTAATTAAATCACCTTTTAAACATATTTAACATTTTTAAAACTAAATTTTGGCTTAAAACTTAATTATTATTCGATTTTAGCTCTCTGGAAGTCTTAATAGGTCCTAATAAGATTTCCTGAGAGCTACCTTCTTCCTCAATCCCCTTGGATTGAGGGAAACAAGAACAAAATAACCCGTACTCCCGACCGACATGCACACAAAGACAACATTTTTGTTTGATCACTTTCTATATATCGCACCTTTAGGACGAAAACGACACAATTCAAAAAATAGAAAATTGAGTTGTCGTTTTTAAATGACTAAAAACTAGTCCCTTATTTATAAAAATATAATAAAAAAGGGACCGATATATAACAGTTTTGTCCTTTTCCTGCTTGAACATGGCTGTGTTTAAACTATCATTGTATCATGAACTGCGTTTGAAGTAATTTTATGACAATAAATCAATTTTCTATCTTTTTGAATTGTGTCGTTTTCATCCTAAAGGTGCGATATGTGTCCGAATTCATTTGCTTAATTTCATATCTAAGTAGTCCTATTTATAATTAATGAAAAATTAAAATCGTCAATTGAATTCCGTTATGGTATAATATTATTCCAAATAAGCAAATATCAGATCCCTAAGAACTATTTCCATTTAGGAATGGAGATAAGAGAATTGCAAGGAATTTGAGTTTTTTTATAACTTCTAGGACATTTGAAATATTCACACATATTCGATATAGCATTGAGACAAACGCATAACCTCCCACAAATCTTTAAGAGGTCAATGCCTAGAAATGGGACATGTAATTACAGGGTTGAATATATTACACATTTTTATTAGCCGGACTCCAATCTGAACACTTTCCCAATACCGAGACTATATTTTCCTACTAAAATAATTTCAGCATGCTTTTAACTAGGTATCTTGACTTATCGAAATCTGTATAATAAATATAACCTTTTACCCTTTTTATTGCACCTTCAAAATTATAGAGACCTAAACCGAAAGATAGAATTCAGATTTAAATATTAAGATAGAAAATAAAATTGTAATCATTACTCCACTCTTTTCAATATCTTTGTATTTAAATAGGTCTCTATAATTCGAAATCTACAACTTTAACACAATAAAAATACGGGATAACCCAACATAGATGCGATGAAAGGACGTACACAAAACATACACGAACAAAATAAACCCCAATCAATACTTATACAACTTACACGGCCTCTAGATTTGCCTTTGTCAGCTTTTTCCTGGTAGAAATAGTGTGTTAGATTAGCTTACTGTTAATAAATAAAATAGTGGTAGTGCAAGAATGACCTAACCAACATTTTATTTGTAAGCGCGTTGGTACACTGATTACTGTTTTTTCATAATAAGGTAGTTGATTTTGTACATTATTTTAGATGTAACAGAAAATAATACGAAAAAGAAATTTTTCTGTGAAATCAGCATCAAAATCGATTGAAAAATAAGCAGTTATTCAATTTTAAATATTCTTGCAGAGTCTGGAATTTGTGCCCGATATAGCGATAGGCTCGCCCGCTATCACATCATGGGACGGAATAACGGCGAAAAGTGGGTGCACTAGTTGCGCTTCTGTCTACCTTTTCGGGGATAACAGGCGTGAAAGTGTGTGTGTTCGTGTGTGTGTTTGAAAATTCTTTTTCCATTAAATTTTGGATAGCATCCATTTTTCATAATTTGTATTTAAAAATACATACGGATCGAATACAGAACCTCCTTTTTGAAGTCGGTTAAAAAAGTAGTCAACTACCTTATTGTGGCGTTTATTGGCTTTCGATGATTTTTTTGCCCTTTAGTCTTCGATCAACAATACCACTAGATAACCGATCAGAGTCTCAAAAACGGCCGAGCGAATAACGCCTCACTTCAAACTTGGGGTCTTATTTCAATGTAGTTCACTTTCGATTGCGCCAATGTGCTAACGTTCCACAATCCCTCATCGTGTGTTCAAAAACGGTAAAAATAACTATCGAAAAATAAATGTATCGGAAGGAATATCATACTTTCGGCAAGTAAACGCTGTGTTTTAATATAAATAATAAAATACCCTACTATTTTAATAAAACAACAATTATTTAGTTTTTAGCCAAACCACGCGCCAACATTCGCCAATGTTTGGCCCACAAATGGTTGCTTTAGGAAACTGAATCATTGGAGTAGTCTACTACTTTACATATTTTCTATTTATTCGTTTTTTTTTGTTGCACCTTTGGTCTAGTGGTTCGTGTACCTGACAGCGACGCCGGGTGTGGTGGGTTCGATTCCCTCGGAAGGCAAATATTTGTGTGATGAACAATTTGCATTTGCCTTCAGTCTGGGTGTTTTCCATGTATTATAATATGTACGGATGTGAATGAGAATGCGAAAAACATTAGAGAATTGTCATTCATATGAAAACAACTTTAAATGTTACTATTTGTTTTGCTTAAACATTGGCATTAATATATGTCGGAGTGACTAAAATACTATAAAATAGGATGCTAGCTAATTACCAGTATTTCAATATTGCACAGTGAGATTTAAAATACACAATGTTGCAGATTAATTTGAATTTGTAAAATAAGTTGTTGATTTGAGTATTTTTATTTATGAATATTGTATTACTGTTGACTTCAATGAATCGAGTAGTATGAAATTATGTAGAGGGGAGCGAACCTTTATAATGAGAGTGCAGACGCGCTTCAGGGCATTCGAAGTTTAGTTGGCTAGCTCAACAGAACGTTGTTATTACTCTGTATTGTTGTTCAGACGAAATATATTATGTTTATATGAGAAAAACCAGCTTTTAATTATTATTGAAAGCTTAAATCATGACGAAGTCTAAAACATGGAAATACCACCTTCGCCCATACATCCATCATCCAACTCCGAAATATATTATTATAAAAACATAATTAAAATACATTACTCAAATTATTCGTAAAAAAAAAATACGAAGCGCGACTCTATAAATCGTAATACCCTGTTCAGAGCAGTAGTCCTAATTTAAATTGGCCTAAGTAAAATGCTGTGTCTGTAATTCTCTGCTTTATCGAAACAGAATAAGGTTAAATTTGGAACAAAAGTTCTTGTAAATTTCTTATCTCTTTCTGTCATTTATGGCGTAAGATTATAAGTGAATGCTAATACAATCTAAACCGCGCTTTATTGCTTGGGAACAAAGTACAGTTTAGGTTGAAATTGTTAGACTTTTACATCGTTTTTCTTCGTTTGATGGTGTAGCCAGTCGATGCCATATTTGAGTATTGCTTTTGTTCCTGAGGCGTTATCTAGTGGTATTGTTGATCGAAGCCTTTAGTACAATTTTGTAACATGGGACAAAAAACTCTATACATAGAACATCTAGACGATTTGTCCAGTTCTGTGTATTAATTACGGAGATACTATTACTAAAATGAATTTGCCAACAATTAAACTTCAGAATGTCTTAAAAAAAAAAAACTAAGAGTGAACATAAATGTCGTTCTTGCACTTGCCTCACTAAATACTTGTTATAATCCGCGCGCTATGAGAATGGGATGGAACCTTGTCACAGTAAATAAAAAAAAACAATACCCGATCGAGGTAGAATTTGTAAATCAACGAATTGAAATTCATGAATTGAATTTTCTTGTTCATTTTAATTATTATTGTATTGTAAAACCAAAAATAGGTGATTTTTTTATCAAATTTTCTCTTCCTATACCATGTACAGTCAGCAGCATAAGTAGATGAACAAATTCAAAGTTTCAAATGGTTTACATACTTTTGTATTTTTACTAATCTTTTTTTCTCACCACAGAAATATAATAAAAGAGATTTACTTTACTTAAACGAAGAAAAAAATTATTCAGTTTAACTTAACGCGTATATAGGCGATTTGAAATTTGGACTGTGTTCAGCTACTTATGCTGCTGACTGTACATATATACAAAATACGGATATTTGTATTACGTAATTAAACTTATATAAAAATTAAGAAAATATTTTGTATCTTTCGTACATCACCGTGAGTTTGCTGACGCTACCGAGCGATGTCAGTTCCACAAGGTCGCATCAAATAATGATCGCGGGCGGATTATACACAACTACTTGTGTTAAAATTAAATACAGTAAAATATTATTATACAAACTACATATTCTAAACTATGTTACAATTAATTGTATAAAATCTGTTTGATTCAATCAACTCGTACTTTACACACAACCAAACGGGCCAATACTGCGTCGAAACGATCCAACCTACAACTAGTCAAAATTTATTCTAAAGTATAAAAAAAAAGTCTGTATAATTACGAACAAAAACTCACTAGTATTCAGCAAATAAATAATTGTAAAAATGTAATAGAATATATTTTTTACTAGCTTTTGCCCGCGGCTCCGCACGCGTTAAAAAGTTTTTCCGGGATAAAAGTCCCGGTTTATATTTCCCCGGGATAAAAAGTAGCCTATGTGTTAATCCCGGACATGTTCTACCCGTGTGCCAAATTTCATCGAAATCCATTCAGTAGTTTTTGCGTGAAAGAGGAACAAACATCCATACATCCAAACATCCAAACATCTAAACATCCAAACATCCAGACATTCTTACAAACTTTCGCCTTTATAATATTAGTAGGAAGTAGGATAGTAGGATGTAACAATTACACATAATTTTCGATATTTTAAAATCATTAGAAAGAAAGAAAGAAAGAAAGAAAACATATTTATTAGCCACAGCTTATGGCGACGTACAAATTACATGTAGAAAATGTATGTAACAAAAGAAATAAAAATTTAAAGTAAAGTTTGCACGTCGCGTCGTGGCTGTGACAAGTAGGTGACCACTCAGCATAATGTTGTACTGCGGCGTGAGCCACAGCACAACGCTGATTTTCAGTGGTCACCTTGGGTGACATGCGGACGCTAGCTGTCTAGGAAAATATTGACTTAAGAGTCAATAGTCTTAGGACTACCATCATAAATAAATAAATATAACATTATGACCGACATTATAAATAAATAAAGATAATTAAATAAAAAATGTAATGGCTATCTTAACTGAATGAGCGACTACGCAGTGCTCCATCCCGCTTTCATCGATCATACCATCTTGTTTACGCAAGCCAAGAATATGCTTCCAAAGTTGCGCACGCGCGAACACAGCGCCGAGTGAGCCGAGACATATTCACTTTGACCGAGAGGTCTGAAGTCTGGATACAGTCGCGCGGCGCCACGGATGTGCAAGGACGTACTATATGAGATTAATGTACGGAATCTTTATGGGTGTGGCTGCGGCGCCATTAATATTATTAATAGGAAGCGGAGCTATCACACCTGTGGCGGTTCATTTATACCATTATCATTCACTACATTACGTAATACCTATATTGAAATTGACTCAGGTAAGTTAAAATTGAAAATAATATACAGATTAAGTAATTCAATCACAAGAGATTAATGTGACAACAATATTACAAAAATTACAACTTATAAATACATTATTTCTTTTAGGGCAAAAACGGAAACTAAGCGGAGTAAGCCATCCGAGGACGCATAGAATGGATATCGGACCATCAAAATATAAAAAAAAAAAATAATAGATAAATATATCGTATCGTATAAAGCCGCCATCAGCCGCAGGATATCCTTCCATCTCGCCCATGGTTCGCAAACAGTAGGTAAGTACCGGCGATATAAATTACAGTTATTTACGCACTGATTACGTGAGACGCATTTTGTTTCCTGAAAAACATATTTAAGGGTCATTATTTTGTTGATCTAACAAATATTTCCTAAGGTGCAATTTAAATGTTTCCTTTGTTTTCAGGAATCTCATTGGCGGTGGAAGATCATTCCAACAGCGAGTGGCGGCGTACTTGAAGCAACCTCTGAAGGCGGCAGTCTTATATCGTGGCATTGAAAGCGGATTTGACGTGGAGCGAGTGGAATAACTATAATGATCCTGCCTCCAGGATAATTTTGTATAAAGGTATCTCGGTGTGTGTGTATTTACGATACCGAACATTAGACTTGCTAAATGCATTTTCCTACGAGCAGCCATTTTCAGCATATAATTACGATTAAAATAGGGTGTAACATGGTGCTTCCGGGGTATTCCAAAACAAAATCGCGCACAGGCATTCTGGACACGCTGGATTAAATGTTCCGTACGAGATAGGAGACATGGCCCGTATACAGTGTCGCAATAATTAAATTTTGAAAGTATCAAGGAGTCTACCAGTCTCCTTCTCATAGTGACACTAAGATAATTCCGTATTCTATACAAAACCCTCAATCTATAGAAACAGTTTTTTACTACACCATTGATATGACTCTCAAATCTCAGCTCCGGGTCGAACACCAAGCCCAGGTTACACGCTGTTTCTACTCTCTGTATACTATGCCCCATGATTCTAACATCAGGGTTTGCGGAAATAATTGAATTTATTTGATTTTTTGACCCTAAAACCATGAATTTCGATTTTTGAGGGTTCAGCGTAAGTGAATTGCTTGCAGACCATTCGGCAATTCTGTCAAGTTCTGCGCTAAGGATGTTTACTGCGGGTAAAGTCCTTTTGGCATCAAAAGACATGTATAGCTGGGTATCGTCTGCGTATATGTGGTATTTAGAAAACCTGATATGTCTGGTCAAGTCAGCGCTGTATAATATGTAAAGAATCGGGCCCAACAATGACCCCTGAGGGACACCTCTGCCGACACATCGCGGGGAGGAGGAAATGGCTGAACCGTCATGTTTAAGAATTTCCACCCTCTGCGATCTACCGGTTAGATAACTCTGAAACCATCTTATTGTGCTGTATTGGAATCCGTAATAAGCGAGTTTCGATAGTAGCAGAGGAATATTTATTGAGTCGAAAGCTCGCGAAAAATCTAGCAGTGTCAGTATTGTCCCCTCCCCACGATCTCGGGATTCGAGGATATTCCCTACGACATCTGCTAAGGCTGTTGCAGTCCCTCGGCCCCTTCTGAAACCCGACTGTAAATCTGGCAGTATATCGTTGGTTTCGAGGAATTCAGTGACCTGTTGATATACTACCTTTTCCAACACCTTGGACAAACAGGTCAATATACTAATGGGGCGTAAATCCTTATAATTTTGAGGATTATTATTTTTGGGTATAGGTCGCACTATTGCTTCTCGCCACAGATCAGGAAACTTATTTGATATGATGGATCTGTTAACAATTTCTGTGATAGTACGTAAAGATTGCGGGAGAGTAAGTTCCAACATTTCTCTAGATATGCCATCAACACCTTGTGCATTAGTAGAAATATTATTTATAATTTTACGCACTGATTCTGAGTCTGTTGGTCTCAGAGAGAAGTATTGTGTACCATATCGATGAAATTCAAAAAACGTTAATTGCGAAATTGTGACATTAGGGTTACCTGGAACTTCAAGAAACGCCGAATTAATACTTTCGGGATCGTTAAACTGCCCTATTATGTCACGATTATTCATTGGCAGAACATGCTTTTTTAGATTAGACCATAGTAATTTTGAGTTATGTAAATTTTCATTTATGTATTTGTCAAAGAACGCCTTTTTTTCATTATGTAAGCCAACTATCGCAATACGTTTTAGGTCCAAGTAATACTGTCTATGAGCTTCCAGTTTTGTGAGGCGATATCGCTGTCGTGCCTCATCTCTAAGTTTAAACATTAGTTTAATATTGTCTGTTATCCAAGGTGTCGGTTGGGCTTTAAAAAGTTTTATTTGTTTTGGCGCGTGAACATCAAAGAGCTGGGTAACGTGATGATTAAAAAGTGAAACCATATCGTTCACGTCTTCCATGTCACAGATCGAGCTCCACGGAATTGCTTCTAGGTCCCTTTTGAAGTTATCCCACAATATATGTTTAAACGGACGGTATGAGACAAGTCTACGAGTAGGTTTTTCTTTTTTAAAAACGATTTCACATGTAACAAAAGAATGATGGCCGAGTTCAGGTATATGATCAACATTGGTGCCTCGGAACTGCGCATCTGTGCAAATCACGTCGATTAAAGTGGCACTGTCTCCCACAAAGTGAGTAGGTGCATTTACAATTTGGGTCATATTAAAATACTTTAAAAACTCCAGCACTCTTTTTACCTTTGAGTTACTTATTTCAAGCATATTAATATTAAAATCGCCTACCAAGACTATATTATCATAGGGAGCCAGTGCACTAATGCTGTCAGTAATAGCGTCCATGAAAATATCTAAGTCTAGCCAGGGAGGCCGGTAAGCGGTGCCCATCAACAATTTCTTCGAATTTGCCGTTAGACTCATCCACATTTCCTCCACTTGCGGGTGACGAGGATGAGGGTTAATACGGGTGATAATCCCAGTTTTAATGTAGAATGCTACACCTCCCCCACGTCCCCCACGAATGGTTTCCGGGCGTGGTATGTGCCGGAGACGATATCCCGGTACTACTGGCGCTCTGCCCTCCTCTCCTACTCGCAACCACGTTTCATTTATTGCCATGACGTCAACAGAGTGATGGTTCATAGCAATTATAAATTCATCATGGGTCGTGGATAACGATCCGGCATTAAAGAGACCTAATTTAATCACGTGTTTGCTATGCGGCATTTATATTGACGTAACTAATATATACATAATATGTATAATATTTATATAAATATAAATTAAAATAAAACTCGATATCAATTAAAAAAATAAAAATATTCAAAAATAATACAGTAAATAAATACCTATTGACACGCATAATAAAACTTTGTGTAATAATATCATGTGTGTATGTAACTGAGAGAGTATTGAAAATTGAAATAGTATTTACAGTAGCACACCCATTCCTCTCACAGCCACGACGCACTATGCCACAAAAAATATCATCTCTTATAGAAATATTAGCTGAGAGATGATAGTATGAAAATAAGATAAACAAACTGATATCTAAAATAAAAAATACTACCCTTAAAACAATAAATAACAAAGATAAAATACAAAAATTCCGGACATATTTATGCGTCTGGGCCAAAAATACGTGATAAATCTGCGTCATTACGAATAATGGATGCTTTATCATCACTGTTGCGCCGCACAAGTATACGACCATATTTAGTCCACACGTATTTCCAACCCAGCCGCTGACCAGCTTCACGTGCGCGCCGAAATAACAGGCGGTTGGGCTTAGTCAGGCGCTCGTTCAGGAAGAATCTTCGAGGCTGCCCAGACATGCCGAGATCGCCAGTATTAGCGCCCTGGCGCACTCGAGCGGCGCGCAATAACTCGTCGCGCAGGTCACGGCGTACTAGGCGCACGGCTATGGGCCGCGGTCTAGCTTCTATTGCGCTCGCGGCGCTTGTCGCATTTATTCGCCTGCCACCGACGCGATCCGCGCTCACAATATCGCTATCTTCTATATTAATCCCTAATTTTGTACCTATAAGTTTTATGGTATGAATGAGGCTTTCATTGTTGTTCTCTGGGAAATTGGAAATCTCCAGGTCGTTCAAAAGTAGCTGCTGGTCTCGGTCGTTTAGCTGAAATTTTATTTGTGCAATTTCTTCGCTCGCCTCCGTTGGACTCATACAGCTTTGCTCCAGAGCAGACATTCTATGATCCAATGAGTCGAACTGCTCCCTCAAGGAAACAAAAGATGCTTTAAGCTGGTCTCCATCTGCCCGCAGTTGAGTGAAGTCCTGGCGTAGCTTTAGAAGTTCGTCTAAAAATTCCTTTTTAATCGACCCAAATTCCTCCTTGAACATTTGACGTAACTCTCCCCGCAGTTCCTCTTTAAAACTATGCAGCATATTCAATACACCTGAATCATAGTTATCATCATCATGGATCAGAGATTGCATAGATCCCTTATTCATGCGCTCTGTGACAGGTGTTGTGTCTCCTGTGACGCCTCTTAAACCCTTGCGGGTACAGTCTACGCAACTCCATGATGGAGCTATGGGGCCCGAAGATGGTAAGGAACCACAAGCCCGATGAAAAAGTACCTTACATGCGCAGCACGTAGCGGCACCTAGCGGCGACAGGTACTTTGCACATCCACCGCACTTAGCAGCCGGCATTTCGATGTGTCTAGTGTGGATATCGATTTTTCTAATGAGTTTCTTGGAGCTGCCGTAGATGGCGCTAAAAATATTTTTTTAAAGTGGGATTTTTATGGGGAATCGTTATAGTATACAACACCATAAGAGCTTCTCTATGCTTGAAGAGTGCATACACACCGGGATACACTACGAATGTTGAGCTTCACTGTATATAGATAACTATAACGTCCACTTTTTATCACAATATGTATAGTATAAGGTAGTTTTAACACTTTTGTATAGATTTTTATTTTAATTTGTTCGAATGTGTACTTATATACCACTGATATACTGTATAACGATAAGTCGCGATATTTTCACTGTATACGTTACTTTGTTCTATAGATGAGTACAAAACGAACACTTGTTTTATTTTTTAACCTCGATTGAAATGGACTTAGCTCCGGTCAGCTTAACGTCCGTGACGTCACCATTACTTAAACTTTGATCAGTTTGTCGGTTAGATCATTTTGCACATGACGTTCCAAATAAAATGTGACTTACCATGAACTTCTTGCAAGGAGTCACCTTGCGAATGAACTTGAACAGCGACTCAACAATATTCGCGGAAGTCGGTTTCTCGCACGTCTCCAAGACTTTCACAGCACAGTCCTGCAGCATCGCTATGTTATCGCACTGTTCCTCCTGTAATCAACAGATATTGTAAAGTGATTCGATGCAGTGCAAAAGTTGGGTTAGAATAAAACTCGGACCAAATATTTGTATGATTCTAAATTTTCATAAAGTTGGAGGATGAAATTATCTTTTCGTTAAAAATATAACTATACTTCATACATTGAGGTAAACCTGAATTTGTGTATTGTCATTTATTCTGTTAATCAAGAATTATTAGCTTGATTTATAATTCTATCGCGGTAAATGCATAATCACATTGATAACACATTTCCCAGTGCCTGTATTTTGATTGTGGTAAAAATTATGAATGCTTTACTTTTTCAGGAGCAGATATATTTACATTAACCGACACGACATCGATAAGTGATAACGAATGTCACAAAATATGTATTTGTTACAATTTAATGGCATAAACATAGCATATTGGTCATAGATATCTTGTAATTTTAATATTTATTACTGAATGAATGAAGATGCGATGAAATTAAATACTTTTGTTGATTTTATTTTTAACCTATCTGGTACCGAAAGTTTAACAGCTGACATTTGTTTTTTTTTAATCTAAAACCTTACTGCCTAGGTAGGAACGACGATTTTCGCTTTTGTGACAGGAGCTGATAAGGTTCAAATGGACCAAGCGGGCTTGAACTATAAACTTTAATATTTATTATTAACTGTAAATACAAACTAACATATTAGAGCCATATACAGATTATTTCCGTCAATGATATAGATATATGTATACGTGGTTGCCTTATATTATACCCGGACGCCGGCATCCGTCGTGGGGCTTGACAGATCAAGATTTAAATCGCAGCAGATATTATGTAAAGTAAGCACATGTAAAATACCTATTATTACCATACCAAACTAGTCCTGCATTATTTATACTGCCCGATTAAGCACGTAAAGCCGTTGGTCCTGCGCCTGATCTCTCTCCGGTCATGTCGGATTGCCGTCTCACCGGACTATGATTGCGCACACACTTGTGCACTATAATATCTCCCTGCGTACCTGGCTGATCTCCGTTAAGATTGGCCGCCGTGACCGAAACTGGCTAGGAGGATTTTCATACTGCCCACTTCTGAGCACGGGCCTCCTCTACTACTGACAGGGTTTAGGCCTTAGTCTACCACGCTAGCCTAACGCAGGTTGGCAGACTTCACAAACCTTCGAAATTCTTATGGAGAGCTTCTAAAGTATGCAGGTTTCTTCACGATATTTTCTTTCATCGTTAAAGCGAGCGATAAATCACTTAGAATATACACATAACTTTTTATGGCAATATGACTGGCCCATTTCCACTTCAGACGTCGTGTGTGTTGTAATGCATCTAATACTTCGTTTTTTTTTGGTGACTCTTATTACTATTCTGTTTTTCTGTGATCTTAAACCAAACTCAATATATCGTAGGTAAATATTCCATAAGATTCCAAGGAGCTCACGCGCGGACTGTATGTACCTATGTAATAACCAAGCACTCACGTTGAAAGACAGCGTGGGCATTTGCCCGGCGGCGATGTTGTCCACCTTGATGGACATGCCATCTAAGGTTTTGTTGGCGCACAGCTCCAGCTCCGGCCGTTTCTCCATGAAACACTCTTGGCCACCCTCGGCTATGAACACTGGAAAAAAAACATAAAATTTCAATTAATATAGTGGTAGTTACTCTTTGGTTTCAGCAGATGCTGTCGCTTAACGCGTTTTTTCGGTGTTAAGCGACAGTGCTACCATTGTTATATGCCGATTAGATTTTTTCCACTACTACAATTTAAGAAACCCAAAAGATAGCGTTATTACAGTAATTAGTAATGACATAAAAGGTTCAACATCAATGTCCAAATAAAGATTTAACTTATTTTATGGACTATGGATGTACGTAGCCAGTGTATCTACTGGAGGTTATGTTTTGTATGCCTTGTGGGTCTAGGTGGCATTTTTATTACACACACACACACACACACACACACACACACACACACACACACACTCACGCCTGTTATCCCCGAAGGGGTAGGCAGAGGCGCAACTAGTGCACCCACTTTTCGCCGTTATTCCGTCCCATGATGTGATAGGGGGCGAGCCTATCGCTATATCGGGCACAAATTCCAGACTCCGAGCTGATACTGAATAGAAAAACTCAATATCACTTTGCCCGACCCGGGGATCGAACTCGGGACCTCAGCTTTGCAGTCGTACTGTAATACAACTACGCCACCGAGGCTGCCAGTCAGGCACTTTTATTACTGTTTAAAATATGAGTTAAAACTTTAAATAAAATTCCTAGCATAATTATGCCATAAAAATTACCATCAAATTCATGATTACGGTCTAGATATTATAGTATTATACTAAATGCACTCACACGCTATCCTGTCACCCTCTTTGAAGCAGATGAAGTCCACTAGCTGCCTGGTGACATTGTTTGCCATCTTCATGTTTTTGAGCTCCTCATCAGCGAAGCACGCGTTCGTGGCCTGCTCGAGGTCGTTGAAACATTTGCTGAACACCGGTGTCTTCTTGCAATACCTGAGGTATACGACAAAATCTTTGTAGACCAATGATTTTTTTATTGCCACCAAGCTCAGATCAACTAAGGGCGAACCTGGTGGCTAGTGGTCATTGCCACATGGACGTCGGCATTGCTAGCCATCTTGCATTAACACAGACAATAGATTGCTTATGAGCACAATATAGTTAGGTTCAAAAGTATAATTATGCTATATCCTTGAGCTGCGTAAGACAACAAACAAGTACTGCAGTGGCGAAGCATCCATACAACCCGATTTCTAGCGGCTTCGCTTTTAGGTTTTGGGTACTTCACAATACATTTGATAAATCACTTAATAATGACATCTATCGGCTATCTGCCTGTTGTTTGTTGTTTCATGGATATCGATGAGTTATGTTAATAAACAACGTTTAAATAAAGCTAGATGGCGCGCTTAGTATTTTTTTTCCCAAAACTTCCGTTACCAATAATGAAATTGTGGAGCCACGGGCGCGAGGTAACCCGCTGGCCACCGGGTTCATGTCGTAGTATGTTTTTGTACATAGATGGCAGCACTTTCTAAGACTTCTATGACTTGCTATCTTTCTCTGTTCGTCGGAATCGCACCGAAGATATAGGCAAAGTGAACCCGAGCCTGTTCGGCTTCACGTTAACCGAGTATGTATTGTTGTCACTTTTTACGTCATAATTTATTATGATACCGATTTGCGATACATTTGCGATATGTGAATTGTCAAATTCAATTTATTTATTGACAGTTATGTGTTGTTTAGTTGTTTTTTAATTGGTAATTGCAAATTAATGTAGTGCATTATAATGGAAATTGCTGCTTGTGTTTAGTGTATCGTCTCCCTTTACGTAAGTAAATTCGTTTGTGAATCAGATTAGTTTTTAATTTCAGACATGAAATGTTGTTAGAAGTAAACAATTACGATATTTTCTGAATTTAAAGGGCAAGACGATACGAAGTAAAACCTTACGAATAACGTTGATGCATTAGAAGCCGTTTTCAAGACTTTCAACTGGAACGGGCGAGGCATCAATATAAACGGCGAATACATCTCGCATTTAAGGTTTGCCGATGATATTGTAGTCATGGCAGAATCGCTGCAGGAAGTTCAAGAAATGCTGCACAGCCTAAATGAAGCCTCCCAACGAATTGGTCTCCGGATGAACCTGGACAAAAGGAAGGTTATGTTCAATGACTTCGTCGCTCCGGGATCAGTAATCATTGATGGCACACCTCTCGAAGTTGTCAAGGAATATGTTTATCTCGGGCAAATAATGCAGTTAGGTAGATACAACTTTGAAAAGGAAGCCGATAGGAGGATTCAGTTGGGCTGGGCAGCGTTAAGGAAGTTGTACCACATATTTTTGTCGGATATACCACAGAGCCTGAAGACGAAAGTTTTCAACGAGTGAGTCCTCCCCGTAATGACGTACGGAGCCGAGACGTGGACACTGACTGTGGGGCTAATCCATAAGCTTAAAGTCGCTCAACGTGCTATGGAAAGAGCTATGCTCGGAGTCTCTCTGAAGGACAAAATTCGGAACGAAGTGATCCGTCAGAGAACCAAAGTGACCAACATAGCTCTGAGAGTTAGTAGGTTAAAGTGGTAATGGGCTGGCCACATATGTCGCAGAACAGATAACCGCTGGAGTAAGCGTGTTCTGGAGTGGAGACCGCGTCTTGGTAAACGTAGCGTGGGACGCCCTCTAGCCAGATGGCGGGATGACTTGTACAAGAGGGCCGGCAGCAACTGGATGCATAAAGCAGCAGACCGGGCTCTGTGGCGTATCTTGGGAGAGGCATATGTCCAGCAGTGGACTGCAACGGGCTGATGATGATGAACGTTTATTATTTATATCGATAATATTATGAGTTATTTATGTATGTACACGTTAACTGCTGCTGCTGCTGTTTGACGAATAACATATTTGTTAGTAGAAGTTACATTTACTGAGAAAGTTATAAGAAATTTATAAACAAATGTAGGTATTAGGTATCGTGTTTATATTTCATATACTTATGTTATTCTTGTAACAATTTAGTACGTATGTTAACGATTGTTGAATTAGAATTAAGACTAATCCACTGTCGAAGTTTTAGTTCTTCGTTAAATTGACTTATACCGTGAACACCGTGCGATACATATCGCACGGTGTTCACGGTATAATCAGATTAGTTTTTAATTTCAGACATTTCATGTCTGAAATTAAAAACTAATCTGATTCACAAACGAATTTACTTACGTAAAGGGAGACGATACACTAAACACAAGCAGCAATTTCCATTATAATGCACTACATTAATTTGCAATTACCAATTAAAAATCACGGGGGTCACAGAAGTTGGCTAGACTAATGAGTGGGCGGCACGTCCCGCCCACCCGTGACCCCCGGAGGCCCCTATTAGTCGCCTTTTACGACAGGCAGGGGATACCGTGGTGGAATTCTCCAAACGCCCCCAATCCACAGGGCGGGAGACGTCGGTCAGTCGTCCACCCGACGCCTCCTACGTCTCGTCTGGCGGCGGGAGGGATCACCACTGCGCTGGCGATCCCTCTCGGCACTCTCCTTCCGCGAGAGGACCGCCTCGCAGAAGTGGGCCACCGCCTGCCAGGCCTCCCGGCCGCCGACCATGGAAGCGACCACGGCCGGCAGCGAGAGGTCTTCTCCGACGACTGTTCTGAGAGCGCTGCGCTCCTCATCCCAGGCTGGACAACACTCCAACGTATGTTGGGCCGTGTCCATTGGGCAGTTGTCACAATAGTGACACACGGCCGACTCCTCTATCCGTACCACCCGAAACAGGAACTCACCGAAGCAGCCATGCCCGGTGAGCACCTGCGTCAGGCGGTATGTTGCCGCTCCGTGGCGCCTGTCCAGCCATTCGGCAAAGACAGGACGCACTGCCTCTACGACCCGGTGCCCCCACGACGGGGCCTCCAGCCTGAGACGCCACTCCTCCACGGCGGCTCGCCGTAAGGCGGCCCTCTTGGCCTCCACCTCCTTCAGGGCCGGACGCTCCCCGCGACTGAACGCCTCCTCCCGCCAATGGAATACATCGGCAATGTTTGGATGTATGGATGTAAGGATGTTTGTTCCTCTTTCACGCAAAAACTACTGAACGTATTTCGATGAAATTTGGCACACGGGTAGATCATGTCCTGGATTAACACATAGGCTACTTTTTATCGCGGGAAAATATAAACCGGGACTTTTATCCCGGAAAAACCTTTTTAATGCGGGCGGAGCCGCGGGCAAAAGCTAGTAAGTAATATAAAGATACATACTAACATAATTTTAAGGTGTAAAAAATTTAACAGTCATTACACCTCAAAGCAGATTTTTTCAATTTTATGAACGGCACGCAAGCGTCATTTACACAAATGTTCATGAATACGTAATAATTAGAAAATGTTTATTTCGATGTGACTGTTATTGTGAAAAAAAATTAACCTGTTGGTTATTGGTTCAATGTAAAAAAAATTAACATAATTAAAATAAACGACGCAAGACACGTGTTGAACATGTTATCGCTAATGCTTTTCACGTAACTCCTTACTTCTTGACCGTTATAACTTAACTATTAATTTAACACGTTAGTTTTTTTTAACGTTTAACTATTAACCATTAATAATTTTTAACTTTTAATCACATCACTAGTGTGTGTGTGTGTGTGTGTGTGTGTGTGTGTGCGTGGGTGTGTGTGTGTGTGTGTGTGTGTGTGTGTGTGTGTGTGTGTGTGTGTGTGTGTGTGTATGAGTGTTATGTATTTGTAACTATATAATGCTAGTGTCAATAATTTTTTTTCTAGAAGGTTTTCAGTTTTCTCATAATCTAAATCCTGTAGCCATTCAATTATGTGTTGTTTTAATTGATAATTATTTAAATGTTTAATATTCTTTTTTTTACTGATTTCATTATATAGTTTTGGTGCTAAATAAGTGAAATGCCTGCGTGCCCATGAACTTCTAACTCTTGGTATTGCACATTTATCTAACCTCTTTTTTATGTGCGGTTTAGTGTAGATCTGTCGATGGAAGCGAAGGAGGCATTGAAAGATGAACGATTTGCGCACACTCATAACGCCTGATAGATTATAGAGTTGAGTGGTAGACTATTTGTACGGTAGGAAAACATGACTTTAAGTACTGCTCTTTGAGCCCTTTCAACTTCTAGTAATACAGACTTCGAGGCACTACCCCATGAAGTGATGCAGTAATTTATTAAACAATGCCCCAAGGAATTGTATGTTTGTAAAAGTAACTTTCTGTCAGCATAGATGCATAGATTTTTAAATATATATATTAATTTCCTAACCCTTTTGTTTAAAGATATAACTTGTTGCTTCCAGTTCAGGTTTTCATCTATGATAACACCAAGATACTTAATGTAACTCACACGATCTAGTTGTGAACAGTGACAGTTTTCCACTTTATTACATGTTTTGTTATGCAATATACATTTGAAATCATTACAGGGGCTTAACGCGTTAGTTTTTGAAAAGCATAAGTATTTAGTTTTGGCAGTATTCAAAGTTAATAGGCTTTCATCTAACCAATTTTTAGCCTGGCTAAGGCCTGTTTGAGATAACTCTCTTACATGTTGCCAAGAATTTCCATGAAAAAGTATTACCGTGTCATCAGCATACATTGTTAACTCAGCTCGTGGTATTCTAAGGCGGCACAAATCATCTATATATATCAGAAAGAGTGTTGGACCTAATACACTTCCCTGTGGGACACCATACTCAGAGGTGGCTTCGTTACTAACATAGTCTCCTACACGGACAATTTGTTTACGAGCTGTAAGATATTCGCTAAATCAATTCAAAGTATTGCCCCGTATACCTATGTTTTCGAGACGCGTAATTAAGATTGGCACCGAAACTGTATCAAACGCTTTCTTTAGATCCAAGAATAGGCCCAGGCACTTTTCCCCTTTATCTAAGTAAGACCTTATCAATGTAGTAAGTTTTAAAACTGCATCTTCAGTTGAACGACCCTTAGTAAATCCGTACTGGTTACAAGAGAGTAGATTATTTTGTCTTAGATACTCGTGTAGTCTTTTGTTGGCAAGTTTTTCAATTATTTTAGATATGGAAGACAGAAGGGAGATCGGCCTGTAATTAGATGGCGTAGCTTTTTCACCTGCTTTGTGTATTGGACAAATTATGGCCTTTTTAAGCGCTGACGGAAATGCACCTGATTGAAAACTTAAATTACATATATAAGAAATCGGCCCAGCCAAAATATTACCAAACGTTTTCATAAAACATGATGATATGTTGTCAATACCAGTAGCACAAGACGATTTAAGGTTTTTTATGATAGCATGCACTTCATTGTGATCTGTGAGGTAAAAAGCCATAGAATGTAGTGGGCCTTGCTTCCTAGCTTTTTTAGCCAAGATTTCGTCACTCCCTCCTATCAAATTAAGTGTTTCATTAGCCAAGAGTCTACCAACCGAAGTAAAATGCTCATGCTTATGCTCAAACTTATGCTCATGTATTTTGTCGTAGATAATCATTGATGAATACCATACCTGTTCTATATTATATACTGCCCACTGCTGAGCACGGGCTTCCACTACGACTGAGAGGGTTAAGGCCTTAGTCCACCACGCTGGCCTATAGTGCAGGTTGGCAGACTTCACATACCTTGGAAATTCAGAGAACTTCTCAGGTACGCAGGTTTCCGGACGATGTTTTTTCCATCACCGTTAAAGCGAGCGATAATTCAGAAAGAATACACACATACATTTTTAAGAAAAGTCAGAGATATGTGCCCTTGAGTTTTTGAACCTGCGGACATTCGTCTCGTCAGTCCGTTCCACTCCCATACTAGGCTATCGCCGCCGTTACATACATGGTCGGCATTCGGCACAGTTATGCCGGCCCTCTTGGTTGCTTCATCGCGTTCCACTTGAAAGACCCTAATCCTTCGTGTCATGCGAAAACTTACTTTTGGAACACTTCGTCGACGGTCCCGTTCGGTTTAGCTTCTTCGATCTCCTTTTGTAGCTTCTGTGTGTCTACTAAACCCTGCATACACTGCCCGAAATTTGTGGAAGCGTTCTGAAACAAATCATTTTCGTGTTTATTGACTGTGCCATCATCTTTAAGTGCGTGGTAAGTTGTGAGAGAGCCCCGTGAACGGTTTTTTCAGCAATTCTTTGTCGACATGTGGAGTGAAGATGAATTTTTGACCAAATGTCATCACATTATGTCAAAGATACCTATGCAATGCAATGTAATCAGCCCTGTATTATATACTGTCTGCTGCTGAGAGGAGTTAGGCCTTAGTCCACCACGCTGGCCTAGTGCGGGTTGGCAGACTACACATACTCTAGAAATTCTTATGGATAATTCCCAGGGATGTAGGTTTTCTCACGATGTTTTCCTTCACCGTTAAAGTGAATGATAATTGATGAACAATACACACGTAACTTCGAAAAGTCAGAGGTGTGTGCCTTGGGTTTTGAACCTCCGAATATTGCCTCGGCAGATCGTTCGATTGCCAACTAGGCTATCGTCCACTCAGATGCCTAAGATTTACAGAACTAATAAGTAAGACTGCGAATATAATGATCCGTAAAACGGGATTTTGTAGATTTAAGTTAATCTTGACGCAGTTATTTGATTGAAGTGTTAGTGTTTCTGGTTTCAAATACAAATATAAGTCATCAGTACATGTTATGTATCTAGCGACATAATAAAGCCCCTGTATGTATCACAATGTCGAATGATCGACGAACTACGAACGAGGTCCTTTATCGCTGTATCATATTAAATGTAGGAAAATATTTGTGTCAGATATTTGTATTGTTTCGCATTTCGTTACGACGAGTGAGCAAATTACAAAGGTGTCAACCACAATAGATATTGTGCCATAAATCTAATGAAGCAAAACATTCATATGCATAAACAAATAGCATTCTTTGTTTTTTAATTAAATTTTTAATTGATAAACTTACATATTATACGGAAACTAGCGACCCGCCCCCGCGCACTGTGGAACGTCCCCATAGAAAGACGTAACATGAGTACCTCTCACATATCTGATGATAACTCAAGAACGGAACAACGTAAAGATTTCAATTTTTTTACGTGTATTATTGAATAATAGACCTATCCATTACCAATGTAGTTCGTGTGAAAAATACTGATATTACCATGAAAAAAATACTGAAATATGCCTATATTCAAGGGAGTTTAAAACCAAATTACAGATAGATACACAATAATTTCATATTATTTTAAATATATATTTCGCGAGCTAGCGCGCGAAAATAAGTGCGCCTCCTTTTATTCAAAATAAATAAATTAAATAATGATCAGTAGATCATTTTTTATTGCGTGAAATTAAATTAATTTAAATGTATTTTAAGTGTAACTGTGCAGGACGGACAATGTTAGAACATATGTGTAAATAGTGCATTTTTATGTAATAGGATAGGTTATAGCTAATTACGTCTTATGTCTTAGTTTAAGCTTAATAAATATAATAGTTTGTGTGTTTTCATTTAGGAATAAGGTAAAATAGTAAGATAATCAAGTAATGTTTCTGCCTGCCCCTTTCGGGGCAATACTTGACCATTTATTCTTTATTAGAATAAGTACACAATCGCGCATGCGCGTGGAAGACTCCACTGCGCAGACGCGCGAACAGCGCTAACGCGCATGCGCGGAACGTCGCCGCGCATGCGCACGGCGCAGACATCGCTGCGCCGAGCCACGCGCGCTCTGATTGGCCGAGCGCTGCGACGGCCGCAGCGCACCCGCTTCCCGATGCCAGCCTGGGGACACAATAAGAATAGGCCCAAATCCCCGGTCGGCAGCCAGCCATTCCGTTCTGAGCAGCCGACTCGAGCGGACCTTTTGTTTGTCGCAGTACCTGCTGCGACATTCCATTGTTCCGTCCGAGTACCTGCTCGGTGCGTTCCGTAGCGACCTCGCTACAGCCAAGGCCAAACAGGTAGCAAAGGGGCAACCCTTTGCTATTTTGTTAGCCTATTTCGGGCCAAGCCGCGTCCTTTTCAGGACAGGGTTTAGCCCAATTTGTTTCTAATCGACGTTTGGCCCCTTCAGGGTATTGGCTCGGCGGAAACCTAACGGTGTCAACAAGCCGAGTCACGTCACCGGCAACGCGCTGCGCCCCCTCAGGGCAAGGCAAAGCCGACGGGTACGGATCCGGAGGCTGCGGAGGCACACCGCAGTCTCTCCCGTACATCACCTTCCCAACCCTACCCTTTCCTTAAAATCCATCCCGTGTATCGGTTGAGCGTGCGGCCTCCGGCCAATACCGCTTACGGTACACGGACTGTTAGGAACCCTTTTGCACATTAAGATTGGCAAAAGGGATACAAGCTTAGGGCACACCCTAATTTAAGTACACCCCCCCTCGCCTATACCCGGCGAGGAGGGTCACGCACTACCTCACCCCCGGGCACTCCCACCCGGGGACTTAGTCTACCGCGACCGCGACCCGCGACCCGCGACCGAACGTTTGTGCGACAGCCGGCCTGGTTTCTTCTGTGTGTTCTTTCCCAGGCGGAACGCACCCGGAGCATAGGGAACACACACGCGGTCCCTTAAACAAATTAGCCATGGACGTGGACCCAGCCTCTAAAATGGCAGGTTCCACGTCCACGGAACCCCTAACTGACCCCGTAGTATCGGGTATCCCGCTCTCGCAGCTCAAAACTGCGTTGAGAGCCCTGATTGTCACCGACGGTGGCTTCAGGGACTATATGTCCACGTTGCTACACAACGTGAGGGAGCAACTTTCGGAAACTCCAACTCCGTCGGGATCGTCTGGGGCCCCGGTCGCCAAACCAGCGGCCGGGACCGCGGACGGTTCCGACGAAGCCATGGAGACCGTTTCGGGCTCCCTAAAACGCCCCGTGCCGTCTTCCTCTTCCTCCTGTGACTCGCAGGCGGAAACCTCGTCGTCGGAACTCGACGACGAAGGCTTCACGACTGTGAAGCGCGGGAGAAAGAAGAAGAAGGCCGTGACCCCAAACCCGGACAGCATTGTCCCTACCCCCGCGCCTTCAGCGCCTACCAAAGTGCAGTCGAGCTCCGCGAATCCCGCGGGTTCGTCGTCGCCGCCACCATCCCACCCATCCCAACCGCAAAACCCGAGGGGGCCTAAAAAACCTCCAAGGGTAAACATGCAACTCCCGCCGGGCAAAACCATGCAGGCCCTCTTCAAAGAGCTGGAAAACCAGCACATTTCAATTCCCACGAACTCGTGGAACGGGAGCCAGCAGCTCCTCTCCCTTCAGCCCGGCTCTATCTCGGATCATAGAGCACTTACAAAGTACCTCGATTCGAGGAATTATTATTACTACACCTTTTCTCTCCCGGATGAACGTCGCTTTCGCTACGTCATCCGTGGCATTCCGACCCAAATGTCGACCAACGAGGTCAGAGAAGGCCTCCAGGCCAAAGGCATCAACGCCTTAGAGGTGCACCGTATGCACCGCCAATCCCGCGCTTCTCAGCCTGGCGCTGAATACGAGATGGTGTTAGCCATCCTCGAGACCCCCGCGGACGTCAAACGTCTCTACGAAATTAGGGACATTTCGGGGCTAGGCGGCTTCACCGTCGAGTCCCCTCACAAGAAGGGCCAAATAGGGCAGTGTCACAACTGCCAAAAGTACGGCCACAGCTCTCGTGGCTGCCGCCTCCCCGCCAGGTGCGTTAAGTGCCTCGGCGAACACGGCACATCTGCGTGCCCTCGTCCTAAGGACCGTTCCCAATGCACGGAGCCGCCTTCGTGCACAAACTGCCGGCAATCGGGCCACCCCGCCAATTACCGCGGATGCCCCAAAGCCCCCAAAAAGACCATGAGAGCTCCTAAAGCTCCTAAGGCACCCGCCCCTCAGGCACCCCAGACCAACTTCAGACTGGCACCTACGCCGGTTCAAAATGCATGGTTCCCTACCACGCCCCGCATCGACCCACGTCTCCAGGCCCGTGGCGGAGTCATTCCCGCCACCCCGGCCGCAACCACAACCAAACCCACTCCCGTTCCCAAACCCATCCCTTCGGCCTCCACGGCTCCTGCCCCGCAGGTGGCCAAGCCGAAAAAACCGGTGGCGACGACCTCACCCGCCCCCCCTACATCATCCTCTGCGCATAACGCAAAAGTCGAGTTCCTTCTGAACTCGTCTGAGCTGATGACTCTCACAGCTCAGATGGCCGACCTTGTGGCCCGTAGTGAATCCCTCGATCGCCCCGACGTTGATCTGGTCAACGAAATCCTCCGCATCCAGACGCGGAGGTACCAGATCACCGTGGGCGTCCTTTTCTCGTCATCATAAATGGCGCAACCAACAATACTTAATCCCTCTAAGCGGACCAAACCCCGCTCCCTCAGAGTGGGGTTTTTCAACATTGACGGTATTCATGGCCAACGAGCCGAAATTTCTGATTTTGTCCGCGAAAACAAATTAGACGTTTTCCTCCTCCAGGAAACGTTTCTCAAACCATCTCACCGCAATCCCAACATCCCCAATTTCAATCTGGTACGTAATGATCGCACCAGTGGCCCTCTTGGAGGCACTCTCATTTATTTCAAAAGGTCCCTGCACTGCATACCCCTTGACCCACCTGCTAACTTGAGGAACATTGAGGCTTCAGTCTGTAGGCTAGCCATGACAGGACATCCGCCGATCACCATCATATCGGCCTACCTCTCGCCCACTAAGGAGCTTCACTCCCATGAACTAGATATCCTATTTGCGATGGGGGACTCCGTCATTGTGGCGGGAGACCTCAACGCCAAGAACACTCTCTGGGGCTGTCTCTACACCAACGCTAGAGGCACCGCGCTAGAGAGTTGTCTTGAAACCATAGACATGAGCATTCTGGTTCCTTCTGAACCAACCCACTATAGTACAAACGACAACTACCGACCTGACATACTCGACATAGCGCTCGTAAGGAACGTAAGCCTACGCGTACGTTCCATGCAGGTGCAACAAGAGTTAGACTCTGACCACAGACCTGTGATCCTAGACTTAGCCCCCCAACACGGCCCAACAGACACAGGTCCTAACGTTCCGATGAAGGTGAAAACGAATTGGCGCCTCCTTGGCACCAAACTCGCGGACACCTCATCCCCAGATCTCTCCGCGATTCCGACCAACATCGTGACTCCTGAAGAGACGACAGGCGCGATACGCTCCTTCACGAACCACCTCCAGAACGTCTTGAGCGAAAGCTCCGAGAAGGTGCCAGAGACTGTTCACAGTCACTGGCAAATTCCCGACGACGTTCGGTGGTGGGTGAGGTTGCGTAACGCAACGCTCAGAGCCTGCGCGACGAATCCCATTCCGGAACGACGACATCTTGCGCGCTACCTCCAACGCGAGGTCAAGCGTCGCATAAAGGATGTCGTCGATTCGAGATGGGAAACCCGCTTAGCCGAGATCGAACCGACACATCAGGCCTTCTGGCACCTGTGTCGTTCCTTCAGGAGAAACGATGTGGCCTCCATGCCTCCGCTCAATCGTCCGAATCAACGCCCGGCGTTTGATGACGACGAGAAAGCGGAGCTTCTGGCAGACAGCCTGGAGTCTCAATGTTCTCTCTCATCCGTACCCGTAGACCCCGACGATCTTGTTGCGGTTAATTCATTTGTCGAAAGTAGGAACGCGGTCCGGCCACCGCCGATCTCTCGCGACCAAAACGACGATATTATAAACCTCGACCCGGACGTCGACCCGCCGCCCGATCCCCTTGCGCCGGTGACGATCGAAGAAGTCATCGCTCTGATCAAGGCACTCAAACGTAGGAAAGCCCCCGGGGGCGACAGGATCCCCACTCGTATGATTAAGATGCTCCCGGAGCATCTAGTTATCAAGCTCACCGCGATTTTCAATGCCGCCTTTCAAAACTGCCTCTTCCCAGAGATCTGGAAGGAGGCGGTGGTGATAGGCATTCACAAACCGGGTAAACCCGCATCCGAACCGTCCTCCTATAGGCCAATCAGTCTGCTTAGCACGCTAGGCAAAATGTATGAGCGGATCGTCCTCGACCGCCTCAAAATAGTCGCTCTCAACAACCATCTGATCCCTCCGGAGCAGTTTGGTTTCCGTCCCAAACACAATTGCGTAAATCAGGTGCTCCGCATCACGGAGCACGTTCACGAACAATTCTTTAAAGGAATGCCTACTGGCGCCCTCTTCTTCGATATTGAAAAAGCTTTCGACAGAGTGTGGCACAACGGCTTGCTTTTCAAGCTGTACACTCTCAACGTGCCCACACAGCTCGTGCACATCATACGAGACTTTCTGTCGAATCGCGGATTCAAATATCGAGTGGAGGGAACCCTCTCTTCCCGGCACACGATCACGGCTGGAGTCCCGCAAGGCTCCGCGCTTTCCCCATTTCTTTTCTCGCTGTACACTAGCGATATCCCAAGACCTAAAAATGCCCATCTGGCCCTCTTCGCGGACGATACCGCAATCTACGCTTCACGTAGAGACCCCGACGATGTGGTGCGCACTTTGCAAGCCGCCGCCGACGAACTCGGTGCGTGGTTCCGCAAATGGCGAATCACCGTCAACCCCACTAAAAGTCAGGCAATCCTGTTCACTTTGAAGAGGAGAATTCATATACCCAATTACCAAGTCCGCATGTCCAACCAGGTTATTCCCTGGACGGAGAAAGCCAAATATTTAGGAGTAACCCTTGATCAGAGGTTGACCTTCGTCCCACACGTAAACGCGGTACGCGCGCGAGCCGCATTCGCGGTGAGCCAGTTGCACTGGCTCATAAATAGAAAAAGTAAAATGTCCGTCCGCAACAAGATTAGGATATATACGACATGCATTAGGCCGATTATGACGTACGCATCACCCGTATTCGCCCACATACCGCCTGCTCGACTTAAGCGTATGCAGGTCCTGCAAAATAAGTTCCTACGACACGCTCTTGGTGCCCCGTGGTACGTTCGCAATCGCAACCTCCACGTGGACACCAATATGCCGACCATCAGGCATTTCATGCAAAAGGCCAGCAAACGCTACTTCGAGCGAGCGGAAAAACACCCAAATACGCTTATCCGTAAAGCGTCGATATACACTCCATTCGACCGCGCTAAATGGAGACGGCCGCGCTCTTTTCTGACCGACCCAGAGGACGATATAACTCTGGCCATCCGCCGTAAGCACGAGTTCCTAAAACTCATACACTCCACAAGACCGCAGTTCCGTCCTCGCCGCCGAGGACCTCGCCGCGCCCCCCGTCACCCTGACCTCTCGTAGCAGTTCCGGCCCGCGTGCCGATGACTACGATCAACACAACAAATAGGATTAGGGATCAAAATCAATCTCCCCAAACGATGATGTCTTGTCCTCTCTCAGTGGCCGCCCTGAGCCGAGGTTCGTGACCCGTTAGTGGGTCGCCCTCAGCGTGGTCGCTTAAATTCCAAGGGTTACGAGCGCCTTCTGCGTTCACCCGAAAGTCCGGTGTGGCCAGAAAAGCCGACTCGCGTCAGGCTACTGGCCGATAGGTCCGTGTTAAAAAAAAAAAAAAAAAAAAAAAACCCGGTCGGCAGCCAGTTCGAGCGAGGACTCCGAGGAAGAAAAAAGAAGAAAACTGGAAGAACACTGGAAGAACTCTGGAAGAACTCAGGAAGAACTCTGGAAGGAAGCAAGAAAAACGTACACGGTCCGCGGTGGATACTGTACCCACGCAGGGTGCACGCCTCATTATCGCATCGCCACGCTGTACCACATACTGTTTCTGTATTCCTGTTTCTTAATAAATCCCCAATTTGATCTGGTTATTGGCATTTTAATTACGCAATCCAGCGCAATCGATGTTAAGTGCCCCGGTGCTTAACATTCTGGTCCTTCGTGAGCCGGATTGCCGTAATTAACAATATGCCTGTGACTAGATCCGTGGGAAGGCAGACCGCTTCGGCGACTGCGATTGGTACATCGGCGACAGCGACTGACACTACCGCTACCACTACTACGACTACGACAACGACAACGGAAGAGTCGTCGCAGCCAACCGTCACCGATACCACTGTGGAGGAGCAGAACGCCGCCACGTCGCAGCCGCCGCACCAGCCGCCCCGAAGCAAACCAGGCTCATCCATCAAGCGATCCTCCAAGGAGCGCCGCCTCGCTCAAGCCAAAACTGAGCTCGCCAAATTGAGGGTCGAGTTGGCCGCCGCTAAATTAGCGGAACTCGAAGCCGAAGATAGCGCCGACGAAGACGTCGACTCCGTCATCAGCATAGTTGAAGCTGAACAGTCACAACGAGTCGACAACTGGCTTCGCCAAAGCAGAGAGCACGAGAATCAAGATGCGCAAGCCCGACTACAGCCGCCACACGAAGCAAATGCACCAGAGATCACAGCCGCATCCTGGCGCACCCCGGCACCTGTACCGGCGGGAGTCACTGCCGCACCCCCGCCACCTCAGCATCCTGATCTCTCGCAACGATTGCCAGTGACGACCGCCACGTCCTGGCAACCAACCACAGAAGCGCAAGCCCCGCCGCCAGCGATCACCGCCGCATCCTGGCAGCCGAATCCTAGGGCTGCGCATCCGCCGCCAGTCATCGCCGCCTGGCTGCGCAACGAGGAAGCCGTGAAGCAACCGCCTTGGAAACCGAACCCCGACGCTTCACAGCATCCGCCGCACACGGGCTACATGAAGCAGCCCGCTACCGACGTAAGCAAGCCCCCGCACCCCCCGCAGGGTGCCGCGCCCGCCGTTCGTGCAAGAACAGAATATCAAGAACTCGCTTCAGCCATCACTCAAGCCGTGCAAGCAGCGCAGTACAGACAGCCCCTGAAGTACACCGAATTGCCTAACTTCAGCGGGGCACATCAAGAGTGGCTGACATTCCGCGCCGCCTACATCGAGACATCGTGCCATTTCACACCGGTTGAAAACATGTCCCGCCTACGTCGCAGCCTCCGCGGAATAGCGAAAGAAGCAGTTCAAGGCTTACTCATCACGAACGCCGACCCGAATGGGGTCATGAAGACCCTCGAGACGCGCTTTGGAAGACCCGAATCGATCGCCATGGCCGAGATGGACAGACTGCGCGCACTGCCGAGGCTCACCGAGTCACCGCGCGACTTGTGCACCTTCGCTACGAGAGTACAGAACATCATCGGGACACTACAGGCGCTCAACTGCACTTATTATATGTTCAATCCCGAACTCACAAAGGGGTTGACAGAGAAGCTCACACCGACACTCAAGCGACAATGGTACGAGTTCGCCGCTTCGCAGCCGATTGAAGAGCCAGATTTGATGAAGTTCAATCGCTTCATAATGCGCGAAGCCGACTACTGCAGCCCGTTCGCCTCCGCCGAGATTGTAGTCGACCGCACTCCGATCAAGAACAACGACGGACTACGAAGACAACAGCGGGTACACACTGCAGCAGACAAGACAAGCGCGCCGACATGCAGTCTCTGTGGCAACCAGAACCACACGATCGCCGACTGCACGCGCTTCGCGAACGCCGACACGAACACAAGATGGGACGAAGCGAAGAAACACCACTTGTGTTTCCGATGCCTGAGACGCCGCAACAAGCAACATAGATGCAAACCGAAGCAATGCGACATCGACGGGTGCGAGCGATTCCATCACCGACTACTTCATTCTCCGCCCAAGTCAGCTGAACCGAAGAGTGAAGAAGCACAAGATGAACAAGTCAACTCAGCGTGGGCACCGCGAGTATCATTCCTGAAGATCGCCCATGTACGCATTTCCGGCCCCAAGAAGTCCGTCAACGCCTACGCGCTACTCGACGATAGGTCAACCGTCACCCTGATTGACGAAGAACTCGCCAAATCTATAGGGGCTGACGGACCCGAAGAACCGCTGCACATCTGCACGTACGATGGAACAACGAAGAGCAGCACCAGATCACACCGGGTCTCATTCAAGATCAGAGGTCAAGGTCGAGATCACCGCAACCAGCACATCGACGCACACACAGTTGGTGACCTGCGACTCGCCGCCCAGAAGATACCTCGGGAAGCGGTGCAAGACTGCCGCCACCTCGAGGGAATCGTCACACATCTCAACCCTGAAGAAGTTCGTCCTCGCATTTTGATCGGTCAAGATAACTGGCATCTTCTGTTGGCCACCGAATCAAGAACAGGCGAGAAGAACCAACCTGTGGCATCACTCACGCCGCTGGGTTGGGTTGTGCACGGCAGCCGCACCCGAACGCTGGGACATCGGGTCAACTTCGTTTCTCACACGACCACCGCCGATGACAACATGGAGCAAATGGTCAGAGAATTCATCACTGCAGATAATATATACATACAACCAAGAAGGCCAAGCAGCGATCCAGAGGAAAAGGCGCTCAAGATGCTTCGCGAAAACACGAAGCAGATGACCGACGGAAGATATCAAACCAGCCTGCTATGGAAATCGGAAGATATCAAGATGCCGGAAAACTACGAAAATACGCTGAAACGACTACATAGTATAGAACGCAAGCTGGACAAGGACCCGCAATTGAAGCTGAGATACACTGAGCAGATGGAAGCGCTAATCTCCAAAGGCTACGCGGAACCAGCGCCAAGTACCACTCCGAACAAAAAGTGGTATCTCCCGCACTTTGCAGTCTTCAACCCAAAGAAGCCAGAGAAGATACGCGTGGTCCATGATGCGGCCGCAAAAACGAGGGGCGCATCACTCAACGATTTCCTGCACACGGGTCCAGATCTCTTGCAGCCTCTCCCTGGGATCCTGATGCGGTTCCGGGAACACCCAACAGCAATCACAGCTGATATATCGGAGATGTTCCTGCAAGTACAGCTCCGAGAAGAAGATCGCGACGCCCTGCGGTACCTATGGCGGGGGTCCCGCAGGGACAACGCCCCCCCCCTGAAGAGTATAGAATGAAGACACTCATTTTCGGCGCATCGAGCTCACCGGCCACAGCGATATTCGTCATGAACCTCAATGCCGAGAGGTTCAAAGAAGATTGTCCGGAGGCGGTCGCGGCGATAAAACACAAGCACTACATGGATGACTACATCGATAGCTTTGAAACTGTCGAGAAGGCCATAGAAGTCACCCAGCAAGTAAGAAGCATTCATCGCGAGGCCCATTTCGAGCTCAGGAAGTGGGCCTCGAACTCCCCCGAGCTGCTGCGCGCCCTGGGAGAAACCCCGGACGCCCCAGAAACCGTGAAGCTACAAGACGACAAGAGCGAAAGAGTCCTCGGGTTGATCTGGCGACCAAGAGAAGATCAACTCACTTTCGACCTACGCCTCGCCAACATCCCGCCGACCCTGCTTCAAGAAGAGGTACCGACCAAACGTCAAGCCCTCAAGATTGTGATGTCTGTTTTCGATCCACTGGGATTACTATCCCCGCTTACGATCAAGCCCAAACAGCTGTTACAAGAAGTCTGGAGGCGCGGGACGGCGTGGGACGAACAAGTCGACGCGGACATCGCAGCAAGCTGGGCCAAGTGGCTCGCCCGACTTCGAGCAGCCAACGACATCGCAGTGCCACGCTGTTATCCGAACTACAGCACTGCGCAGCGCCTCGAGTTGCACGTGTTCGCGGACGCAAGCGAGTCGGCGTACGCAACGGCCATGTACTGGCGCGCAGTGAACAGCGACGGGACAGTAACGGTCACTCTCCTCGCCGCTAAAGCGAAAGTGGCCCCACTCAAGCTTTTATCGATCCCGCGGATGGAGTTGCAAGCGGCAGTTCTCGGCGTGCGCATGGCGGCAGCAGTCAGAGAGGAACATCAACGGAAGCCGGACTCGACCACCTACTGGACGGACAGCAGAACTGCCCTCTGCTGGATTCGAACCGGTGCTCGGTCATAACGCCGAAGTGACGGTTATGCGAAGCCCTGCCAGACGTCACCAGATTCTCATCGTGGCTGCGCTACCTCCGAGCGACGGCAAGAGTGCTCCAGGCGGTCGCATTATTCCGTCAGCGAGCAGTATCCGTCCACTACGCCAGGACAAAGAAGAATCCCCGTCGTGATCCAGATTGGCGAGCTACAGCCGCCGAGAAGCCGCGACCACCGAAGCTCGTCGCCCCTACAGGAGGCACCTACGTCCCACTACCAGCGGAGCTACAGCACCGCGCCGAGATGCTCATCATACAAGCATCTCAAGAAGAAGCCTTCGGACCCGAGCTACGCGCCTTGACAAGCGGCACGCAACTACCCCGTGACAGTCGCCTATACCCCCTCAGTGTACACATTCTGAGGGCTTAATCAAGCTCAACAGCAGGATAGCGGCCGCCTCCGGAGTCGCCGAAGAGACGAAAAATCCGCCAATAGTCGACGGCGGACATCGTGCGACAAAGCTCTGGATAGAGCACGTACACAAACAGCTGCATCACGCCGGTACCGAGAGTGTCGTCAACCAGTGCCGTCTACACCGTTGGGTCGTACGCCTACGACCGACGGTAAAGGAAGTCGTCGGGCGATGCCTGAAGTGTCGCATGAGGGCGGCGAACCCGCCGCAGCCAGTGACGGGAGATCTACCCCCTTGTCGGCTGGCGCACCACCGAAGACCCTTCACCTACACCGGCCTGGATTATTTCGGCCCACTGACCATCACAGTGGGTCGAGCACACCAGAAGAGGTACGTCGCGCTCTTCACCTGTCTCACCGTGCGCGCCGTGCACCTAGAAGTGGTGCCATCCCTGAGCGCGGAATCTGCGATCATGGCATTGCGGCGCATGATAGCGCGCCGCGGATGCCCAGCCGAAATATGGTCGGACAACGGCACTAACTTCCGTGGAGCTGAAAAAGAAATACACCACATGCTCTATGAGGGAGCCGAACAAGAGGCTTCTCAAAGGGCGATACGCTGGCGCTTCATCCCTCCGGGCGCGCCGTTCATGGGAGGCGCGTGGGAGCGACTCGTCCGATCCGTCAAGGTCGCACTCGCTACGGTCCTGCACGAAAAGTATCCAAAAGAGGAAACGCTGACTACGCTGCTCGCCGAGGTGGAGAACACGGTCAACAGCCGCCCACTCACCCACGTGTCGGTGAGCCCAGAGGACCCGGAGGCCCTGACACCCAACCACTTCCTGTTGGGCAGTCAGGGCCCAATCACCGCACCGAGCTTCGCAGCCGACTACCCGTACGGCGCTGGCGTGAACTTACGCGCCGCGCAACAGCTGGCCAACGAATTCTGGGCGCGCTGGCTGAGGGAGTATCTCCCGGAGCTGCGCAACCGGCGGGAGCCACGCGGAAGAGGCCCCTCGCTGCAGATCGGTGACCTGGTACGAGTCGTCGACGGCGCCCTACCCAGAAACACATGGGTGCGAGGGCGCATCTGTGCAACACACCCGGGACCCGACGGCATCGTGCGCACGGTCGACGTCGCTACACGGGGCGGAGTGCTGCGCCGGCCTGCAAAGAAGATCATCGTGATCCTGCCAGCTGCTGAGTCATCATCCTGCACCGGAGAACGAGATGTATCGCCCCCAGCGGACAATACACGGCGGGAGGATGTGCAGGACGGACAATGTTAGAACATATGTGTAAATAGTGCATTTTTATGTAATAGGATAGGTTATAGCTAATTACGTCTTATGTCTTAGTTTAAGCTTAATAAATATAATAGTTTGTGTTTTCATTTAGGAATAAGGTAAAATAGTAAGATAATCAAGTAATGTTTCTGCCTGCCCCTTTCGGGGCAATACTTGACCATTTATTCTTTATTAGAATAAGTACACAATCGCGCATGCGCGTGGAAGACTCCACTGCGCAGACGCGCGAACAGCGCTAACGCGCATGCGCGGAACGTCGCCGCGCATGCGCACGGCGCAGACATCGCTGCGCCGAGCCACGCGCGCTCTGATTGGCCGAGCGCTGCGACGGCCGCAGCGCACCCGCTTCCCGATGCCAGCCTGGGGACACAATAAGAATAGGCCCAAATCCCCGGTCGGCAGCCAGTTCGAGCGAGGACTCCGAGGAAGAAAAAAGAAGAAAACTGGAAGAACACTGGAAGAACACTGGAAGAACTCTGGAAGAACTCAGGAAGAACTCTGGAAGGAAGCAAGAAAAACGTACACGGTCCGCGGTGGATACTGTACCCACGCAGGGTGCACGCCTCATTATCGCATCGCCACGCTGTACCACATACTGTTTCTGTATTCCTGTTTCTTAATAAATCCCCAATTTGATCTGGTTATTGGCATTTTAATTACGCAATCCAGCGCAATCGATGTTAAGTGCCCCGGTGCTTAACAGTAACATTATAATGTATATTGGTGGAGGGCGACTTTTTATACCAATAACCAGTCATTTTCGTCAGTTAGTTTCAAGCACAATTTTGATTGAAAAAGACCACGGGCGGTATTAATAATCAAATCTCAAGTTTGAGTTACATCTCAAGTAGACACAATGTATGGAACTATTCATACATTATGTCTACTTGAGATGTAACTCAAACTTGAGATTGATTTATTAATACCGCCCTACATGTTTGAGTCTCCGTAAAAAAACTTTCTGAAACAGACGTTGGAACTTGAAAAATCTGGCTCGTTTATTCCATTAGTGTTGAAATAGTCTTTCCGATGATGTATTATAAATTAATCAGATCAGTTTATTTTTTTTAATTAATCACGATGAAGAGATTTTTTTTTTTTTTTTATATATGGCCATCTTCGGCTCATTAGGGACGGCTGCGGGCTTCCTCCGACTCACGTCTAAGTTGTCGTCCGCAACCGCCCCTGCGCGTACCGCGTTTTTGCGGTCCTTTTTCCTGTTGCGGGGGCTCAGAAGCCCCCGAAACACCGTATCGTGTCCGCCTTTTGGTGTCCGAGGCAGCGTGAGACACGCTGCCTCGGACATGTCCATCACGGGGGTCACAGAAGTTGGCTAGACTAATGGGTGGGCGGCACGTCCCGCCCACCCGTGACCCCCGGAGGCCCCTATTAGTCGCCTTTTACGACAGGCAGGGGATACCGTGGTGGGATTCTCCAAACGCCCCCAATCCACAGGGCGGGAGACGTCGGTCAGTCGTCCACCCGACGCCTCCTACGTCTCGTCTGGCGGCGGGAGGGATCACCACTGCGCTGGCGATCCCTTTCGGCACTCTCCTTCCGCGAGAGGACCGCCTCGCAGAAGTGGGCCACCGCCTGCCAGGCCTCCCGGCCGCCGACCATGGAAGCGACCACGGCCGGCAGCGAGAGGTCTTCTCCGACGACTGTTCTGAGAGCGCTGCGCTCCTCATCCCAGGCTGGACAACACTCCAACGTATGTTGGGCCGTGTCCATTGGGCAGTTGTCACAATAGTGACACACGGCCGACTCCTCTACACCTACCACCCGAAACAGGAACTCACCGAAGCAGCCATGCCCGGTGAGCACCTGCGTCAGGCGGTATGTTGCCGCTCCGTGGCGCCTGTCCAGCCATTCGGCAAAGACAGGACGCACTGCCTCTACGACCCGGTGCCCCCACGACGGGGCCTCCAGCCTGAGACGCCACTCCTCCACGGCGGCTCGCCGTAAGGCGGCCCTCTTGGCCTCCACCTCCTTCAGGGCCGGACGCTCCCCGCGACTGAACGCCTCCTCCCGCCAATGGAATACATCGGCAAGGGATTTGGCGTCCAGGTCCCAGGGCAGAAATCCGGCCAATAGGCAAGCCGCCTCGAAAGAGACCGTGCGGTACGCCCTGACCGCCCGCTGCGCTAAAGCTCTCTGCGGGGCGCGCAGAAGGGCGACGCAGGGGCGACCCAGGGAGTCAGCCCAAACGGGGCTGCCATAAAGGGCTATGGACCGCACGACTCCGTGATACAGCCTCCGGCAAGGGAAGCCAGGACCTTCCAGGTTGGGCAGCAGGCGGGAAAGAGCGCCCGCTGCCCGGACGATGAAGAGATGACTGAAATATGTAATTTCGAAATTTTAGATCAACATCTTCAGTCTTCCTCCACGTCGGCTGAGTTGCTACTTAAACGTAATGTACCTCGATGCGATATATTTTTTGAATTCAAACCTATTAATACGCGGGATATAGTAAAGACATTTAAATGTATTAATCAGAAAAAAAACTGCTGATCTTTGGGGAATTTCAGTTAAAAATGTATCATCTATTATTGATGTCATCGCACCCCATCTAGCAGCGGTATTTAACGGTTCTGTCGCATCGGGTGTGTTTCCTGATCTGATGAAACAAAGCAAGGTGATACCTCTCTTCAAGGCTGGTGATTTATCGGATCCTTCGAACTTCCGACCTGTTTCAATATTACCCACTCTAAGTAAGTTATTTGAAAAAATTATGCTAAATCAATTACTGACACATTTTGACGACAATAACCTACTTCATAGGAAGCAGTTCGGATTTACTAGGGATCGGTCCACCATTGATGCGGGGGTGGATCTCTTGGAAAATATTTTTAAGGCCTGGGAAGAGTCGCACGATGCTCTTGGCGTCTTCTGCGACTTGTCTAAGGCATTTGACTGTGTACATCATGATACTCTGCTCAGGAAACTACACCATTACGGCATTAAAAACACGGCTCTCAATCTTCTGACATCCTATTTGAGTAACAGGATTCAGATGGTTGATATTAATGGAAAAATCTCACCCGGATCTGCAGTCACTATGGGAGTTCCACAGGGTTCAATTCTGGGACCATTTCTATTTCTTGTATATATTAATGAATTACCTTACCACGTAAGGGATAATCATGAGATTGTATTGTTCGCGGATGATACATCATTAATATTTAAAATTAAAAGAATGTTACAAAATTATGACGAAGTGAACGATGCTCTCTCTAAAATTGTGCATTGGTTTAATTTAAACAACTTGTTACTAAATGCTAAAAAAACTAAATGCATTAAATTTACTATGCCCAATGTAAGACAAGTAAAAACCAATATACAAATCAATGGGGAAGAGTTGAATCCTGATGCGTCAACTACTTTTCTGGGCATCACACTAGACGCGAGACTCCAGTGGGGACCGCATATAGCAAAATTGGCAGGTAGACTAAGTTCAGCGGCTTATGCAGTCAGAAAAATAAGACGTCTGACTGATATAGACACGGCAAGAATTGTTTATTTCAGTTACTTTCATAGTATTCTGTCGTACGGTATTCTTCTTTGGGGTAATGCTGCGGATATTAATGCAGTATTCGTCTTGCAAAAGAGAGCTATTAGAGCTATCTATAGTCTCGGACCTCGTGTTTCTCTTAGAGAAAAATTCAAAGAGATAAACATTCTTACCGTATCATCGCAATACATATTTGCAAATCTTATGTATGTTCGAAAAAATATTGCAAATTTTGACCGAATATGCGATATTCACAATAAAAATACTAGGAATAAAAATAAACTTGTTGTACATGCTACTCGTCTCCATAAAATAAGCAATTCTTTTTTTGGTCAATGCGTACGTTTCTTCAATAAACTTCCAATGCATATTGTTAATCTTCCAATAAAAAAATTTAAAACAACTGTCAAAGAACGACTTTACAAAAAAGGCTATTACACTATAGGAGATTATTTGGAAGATACAAATGCTTGGGATTAGGTTGCTCGCATTCACACATGTTTCCATAATAGGAATTAATATTGTTAAATGACATTTGTATTTAAAAAAAAAACAAGATGAAAAAAAAATAACCACGCTGAGTTTCTTGGTGCTTCTTCTCAGGTCAGTGGGCTTTTCCGAAGCACTGGTAGAATCATATAGTTTAAAAAAAAAAAAAACATTGTTAAAAATGACGTGTAAAAGTGCCCCTAGGGGCCTAATTACATAATAAATGATTTGAGTTTGAGTTAGATACGGCCTCTTAAACATTCATAATCCCGCCCTGTGGATTGGGGGCGTTGGAGAATTCCACCACGGTATCCCCTGCCTGTCGTAAAAGGCGACTAATAGGGGCCTCCGGGGGTCACGGGTGGGCGGGAGGAGGGGCTGTCGACCTATTAGTCTAGCCAACTTCTCTGACCCCCGCGATGGACGGCAGCGTGCCTCACGCGCCTCGGACGCCAAGGGCGTCCTTCGGTGTACGGGGGCTTCTGAGCCTCCGCAACAACAGGAGACGGACCGCAACAGCAGTACGCGCAGGGGTGGTTGCGGACGACAACTTAGACGTGAGTCGGAGGAAGCCCGCAGCCGTCCCTAATGCGCCGAAGATGACCACCGCGGAGTTTTAGTTGATATGCCGTGCGGTGTACATAGGTTAGGGACTCGGCCCGGAAGTCGCCCGACGTTTTCCATCTCTCCGGGCGGCTCAACGTCGGGTCGTAAGGCACAGTGAACCCAACATAACCGCTTAGTCGTTCCCTTTGAACACTGGGCGGCAGTAATAAGTCACTTTCTCCGCGTCAACAAAAAAAAACATTCATAATTCACAAAATGTAGTCGGCTTGTAGATGCTCTGGTATTTTTAGTAAGCGTGTAGCCTATTTTGTTACTTTTCTTCGAAAGGGGTACGAAGGGGGGTACATAATATTTTAGCAAAATGTCCGAGTTACTCTGCTGAACTATTAAACCCAATTACAATTGGGTCGGGATTTCGTGGCGTTTTTATTATATGATAGATTTTATCAAACACTTCGGTTACTTTTTACCCGACTACGAAAGAAGGAGGGTTATGTTTTTCGAGAGTATGTTGTATGTATGTGTGTATATTTCTTTGGCACGCTCTAGAGCCTAAACGGCTTGTCGTATTTTTATGTGAGTGGTACCAATAGATTCGTCTTAGCCGTTAGAGTGACACTGGGTACATAAAAATTAGAAAAAACAAAATTGAGGATTTTTGGCGGCAAAAGTAATCTAAAGAAAAATTAATGTTTTCAAAATACATCGAGCGTGGTATCAAAATAAAGGATTTTTAACGGTGATTACGAATATATACAACCTATATGTTGTGTTTGAGTTTGGAATAAGAAATGCCAATATATCACATCACACTTCGCACTAATAGTATTAATGCGAAGTTTGTGTTAGTTTGTTACTTCTTCACCGTAAAACGGCTTGACGGGTTGGCTGAAATTTGGTACATAGATAGTCTATAAAAATTAAATTATGAAGATGGAAATCAAAAAAATATTAATCATGAAAATAAAACAAAAAACCCGACTGCGTCAAAATCTACCATCTTTATAAAATTTTTCGAAGAACTTGAAAGATAGAAACAAGATTTTAATTTGAATATTTTATTTTGGTTTTGATATTTTTAGTTTCCTCGTCGATGCATAAAAAAAATCTCAGCCTTATATCTGATACAGCTCGACAGTTTTCCAATAACGCAACTCAGTCATCGCGTTGGCCGGATGGCTAAATAATTTAACTCTCGCAGGAAGCAATTAAAACAGGTCACTAACTTGTGATAACAATGCCGTTTGGCACACAACAAACAGTGTTAGAATCAATTAGTTTATTAACGCCCGAATACTCACGACGCTAATCAACGAACCAATTTATCTGAGGCCAAATTAATTTTAATAGGCTTGTTATTTTAAATGGCATTCTCAAACGTACCTACTTAAAAAAATTGACGGACAAATGAGTTGAGGAGCAGTTAATAGTAATTATAGTCTAAGATCCCACTGCAGAATCACTACACCTATCGAGTATTTGCTACAAACCAAATTTTTACACATATTTAAGATTAGGAGAATATATCGGCGCAAGAATTCCATCTGACAACTTCCAAGAAGAAAATCAAGTTCTACAATTATTTTTAAATACGGCGGTAGTATGATTTTAAAATTGTTTGTCACAGCCTATAAAAGCATCGCTTGCTGTCATCGGGGGCATTGTATAGACAGAGCTCGAGCCGTCAGCATCTCTGTCCCCCTCGTTATTTTAAATTCCGTTGCATTGAATTAGTTGCTGCTGTTATTTAAATTATCGATTAGTTGAGATTAAAGTAGATGTTTAATTAGGCAATTAGAAAATAATGAGATTACACTGGGTTGATTATAATAATTGTAATTGATAAATTGAATAATTATAATTATAATTAATTGATTGATTATAATAGTATTTATTACTGTTGAATAATGAAAGTAAAAAGATAACATTTACTTATTAATAACATGAGTAATGAGCAACAAATGAATAATGGTGGTTTTAATGAGCAAAGTACCCCTCCTCTTACAAATATACATCTTCTAGAATGCCTATCAAAATTTGGCCGTTAGTATTTTTAATTTATTTTTCGGAATAAAAATTAAATTACCCACTTGTTTTTAAATAAAGACTCTGAAAAATCACGGGTGCCATTGTGCACTTGGCCGCACCTCTTCGCAGTCAGGTGTAAACAGTTATGATTTTGATACATTTATACCCCCATAACGTACATTTATAATTTATATATCAAATTAAAGCTATTTTTGTCTGTTTATTATGATATACGGTTGCTCAATTAAATCTGGCCGCAAATAAGGGTTGCTAGCTGTTAATGATGGTAAATATTTAAGGTAGAGTGAAAGAGACTTACGCCCGAATACTCAAACGCTACTTAAATATTTGAGATGGCCTTACGGATTTAAGCATTCGTTATTGGTGAAATTGGTATACTGAAACGTAACTTATCTCTTAACCTTAAATTTAAGGCGACTCAGTTTAAGGTCCGCTTATTGATTCAAACGGTATTCACAAACACTGCTTAAAGTTTGACAGCTATGTAAGGCCTCCAAATATGGCTGTTAATCGAAATCAATTTGAGAGTGCTTCAGACTAGTCTCAAATATTTACGTTCAAATCTTTAATAATTTAATTGCGTAATAACTACTTATTATATTCTCTTTGGATTTAATAAATCGTTTTTTTCTTCATTATCATCATTGTCTGGAGAGGAGTGTGGTGTCAAAGGAAGAAATCGAGAGAAATTAAACGCTTTAGAAGAATACAATAATGATAATTTAATGTTAATGTTTGACAAATAAATATATCATATCTTATCTTAACTTATCGTAAAAGAAGATTCCAACTCAGCAAGGAAACAGTTCTTCATTTATGTTCTTTACAATCGGGATTATATCCACAAACACAAAAAGAAACCAAACAATCCAACCGATAGCCCAAGGTCATCGGGGTTATTTTTCACGGGAAACAACCAACGGTAGTACATCGTATTGTGCGTAGTATGGCAGTTGAGTTAGCATACTTTGTAAATGTTTGTAAATATGCCTACTTCTGATGATAAAACTGAAATAAGAATTATAAATATTATTGTTGTTGACTTGTTTATTTTTTTTTTCTAAAGCGGCTAATGTCAACCCTGACACTGCCAAGTGGCAATATAATGCCAATATAAGCTCATCACATCAATGTTAAGAATATAATAATTAATAAACTATTTCTAATAATGAATATGCCATTCCTACATATTAAAAACCTAGGATGGTTTTTAAACGTACTTACCATTTTTACTATGTAGCATCTGCACATAGTACATAAAATACACACGAAAATTAAATATAATAGACATATTATAACATTGTAAATCATTTTCAAACTGCGCATTGTGTTATTCGATTTATTTATATTTAACATCTTAAAAATTATACTGCGTGAAACGACACATAAATATCAAATTTATTAAAATTGTAATCGAAAACAAACTTTTTATAATCTGTAGCAAAATAACTGCTTCTCGGCTGAGCTTTCCATCAAATCTTTTAAAGTGCGTTTGAGAATGCCATTTAAAATAAGAAGCCGGCTAAAATTAAGTAGGCTTCAGATAACTTGGTTGGTTGAGTAGCGTTTGAGTATTCGGGCGTTAGCGCGTAACATCGCTAGTCAGACGAGGATAGCGATTGCCAGCTGTACGACGACGCTTTAAAGCCATTGCGCATGCGTCGAAGGCTAGTGTTCTCAAGCACTTGTTTTTTGAAAGTAAGGATACAATAAAATAATCTCACTTCCCCTCATACCGTAGTCACGTTGAAAAAAAAATTATGCGTTATGCATGAAGTACATGTAATTAATTAAAGAGTTGATACTAAAGTCATGATTTAGGCGGAAGTAAGAGTAACTTTGACTGTCAAAGAATCAAAAACATCAATATCATTAGCCGTACAGTTAGTAACGGTTTTGATCACCCGGATCAAGCTAAAGTGATAACAGTATTGATAAGTAGGGCTGTCAATTGAACATTGTCCTTTATAGCGAATTATCGCTAACAAGTGGGCGCTATAAATAATGTATTAATTAAACGTAATTTATGTGAATGATGTATGTTTGGGAAGTATCATTTCAATCAGAATATTGCAAATAACTGACTTCAATATTTATAATAATCTCATGAACAAACTGCCATTTTAAATGCACAAATGGTTCTAAATAAAATTTGATTTTCAAAATAAATATTAACAAAAACTACATACTATACTGTTTGTATTAAGTATGTTTCGCATCATGAATGCAACATTGCAATTGACAAAATTTTTGTGTTTTTTGTTTTTATTTTTACTTCATAGAAATTCAAACACAGCAGGAATTATTTAATTCCGGTCAAAAGTCAACAATGTATAAGACTGAAATTTGGTAGAAGGGGGTAAGTATGAAGAAACAGAAGAGTCGAAATAAAGGTATATAAAATACTCTGTTGTTGCGCTCAAATATGTCAAGCTTTTTGTGACCTATACGAGGCATACAAACACTTATTTGGCCTTGCAAATCTGCATAACATGTCTCATGCCCGGTTTCTGAATCTCTCAGTTAAACTTTTAATAACTATTGATCCATAAAGTTAAACCTAAGATAAACGTCGCTTAACTTTCACTGTGTTTCTGAACATATAATGAAGCATTCGATAACTATGAAACCGACAACATGTTCCTTATTTTGCTACTAGATGGCTCTTTTTTATCAGTTGACTTTAAAATGGATCTTATTACTATAATTCGTAAGTAATAATTATTTTATATTCAAAAATCGCTTATTTTAACATAGACCAACGCCTAAATATTATTTTAATTTTATTTTGTGGTAATTTGTTATTTGTCTCAGGCTGATAAATGACATCGTTGCAGAATTAAAAAAATCGGTGTGTGTACTTATGTACGCGCGTGAGAAGTTATACTTCTTTGGCGTCATTAAAAATAGTTTTTAATTGCATGCAAATAATTAATGACAATAAAATGATAAAACGACTGGAAAAGGATAGTCAACACAGTCAATAAAGTTCATATATATTTAGTTTATCAAATTTAAACTGATATATAATTATTAAAGATAAAATTTAGAGAACAATAAATATATATGACATAATTTGTATTAAATATTATAAGATTCTTAATTTTAAATATTTATTTTTGATTATTGAATATTTTCAAAGTAAATAAATAAATTTAATAATAAATTCATAAATTGAATTCACGTTTATACATTTCGTTTACTCATTTGTGTTTTAAGTTATTTTGTTTAGAAGTTATGAGTTTATATACTACTGAAACTGTTGTGATTGGCCGTATCGATTATATTCCTCTATATTGTAACTAATATCTAACTGGCAAAGAGCATTTGCTAACTGGGTTGACCTCGATTGTCATAAAATGACACGTCAAACAGTTATGGAACAGATAAACGGCAAAAATTGGCCAGTTAAGTTAAACGAAGTTTAAACTGAGTTTATCTTACAGTGAGCGGTTCAGAAACGCAATTTCATGGGTTATCGAACCAATAGCGCTAACGAATAGATAAACTGCCGTCAAGAGTACTTCAGAAACCGAGCATTAGTATCTCATTCATTGCATACCCAACTGACCTTATTTATAAATTATAGCATGATAACAAGCCGGATTTATGCTATAATCTAATCAGGAGAGTGATGTAATTCCTCGATTCCGATGAAGATTCTAATACAGAAAATTGTATATCTCAACTAAAGAAAAAGGCGTGACGAAAACTGAATCGTGTTATCATTAAATCATTTACATCAAATTTATAGAATAATACATTATGTATTTAAGTTAAGCGTTAATTTTTATGTAGTCATATATTCTATACCGGGTGGAAGGGAAACGCTCTCGGAAACGAATACAGGTGATAGTATTGGTGATTCCTGACGTGATGGCACAAAAAAATCGCGATCCCATTGTTACAATTTTAGTAGGATTTTCTCAAATTTCTGTACAGCTTCACGTATGGATAGATTAATCAAACTATTATTCTGAAAAACATAGTAAAAAAGGTCAATATTTCAAAAAAATCGTAATGAAACACGTACATCAGCTGACGGGTTAACGACCGCGGGCCGGTCCCGGCGCAGCGCGACGGCCGCCCAGTTCTTTGTACGCTTTACATTGCGCGCGCATGAATTACGGAAATACTAAAATCGTAAGTATTATCGCTTACCTTTGCAAATGAATATAGTTTTTCGTTAATGTTATGGGTTTTCTCTCATACCGTTCCGGTATAGAGTGCGTTTCCCTTCCACCCGGTATATAAAATATTTTTCATTCGAAAATATCCAGTGGTTAAATTCACCGCGATTACAAAAAGCGTTCTTTGTTAATATCAGCCATCCTGTTATTTTACCCGTTCGATTTATCGCACATTTGCAATAGGTAAATATTTTGTATAAATTTGCTAATCCCACATTATTTATGCGCGAGTACGAAGAACGCAAACTTTTTGCAGTGTCAATATTGTGGAAGCACTTTTGATACTAACAAAGTTACTTTTTATATTTACGCGAATGTTAGACATTGAAATAAAACTATTTTGCGGATTTTAGTCCACCCCGTGACCACGAAGTGCTGCTAAGACTTCGAAACGTCGGGTAAAATATAAATTAAAAAAAACCCGATAAAAGCCGCAAAATAGTTTTATTTCAATGACTAACAAAGTTGTTGTTTATTAGTTATCAGACGTAATATTGGTTCACATTATAGGAATCTCTTTTATAGACACTGTAAATATGTATTTATAAATAACACACGGAGAGTTAAAAAGAAATGTAGATTATGACCATTATCAAAATTGTTTTGACAATACCCAATGAACACGCAAAAAACACTACAGGAAAAGTGTGTGTGTGTGTATTGATGTATACACGTATGTAGTGTGAAACTTTCTCAAGCAAATTTTTTTTTTCACTGTTCTTATAATAATGATTGTATCCATTAATACGGTCAAATAATAATAATTATTACTTATTTAAATATAATTTTTTGCAAAATTAAGAATAAAGATAAGAATAAATTTATTTCCACGAAAACAAAATACAGGTAAATGTATGCTATAACTGTGTACAGGACGAAGTAATTAGTAACTTCCGTGTTCATGGTCAGTATTAACTTGTGTTATGGGCATCGAGGGCACTTCAAATAATACAAAGATACAGTTCACTTAACATAGCAAAAATTGAAGCAAAAAAGTACGCAAAGAATATTAACAGGTATGTGTATTGTGTAAATGTTATTTATTACCCGACTGCGAAAGAAGGAGGGTTATGTTTTTCGCGTGTATGTATGTATGTATTTTTCTTTGGCACGCCCTAGAACCTAAACGGCTTGTCGTATTTTCATATGAGTGGTGTCAATAGATTCGTCTTAGTCGTGAGAGTGACACTGGGTACATCAAAAAAAAAATAAAAAAATACAAAATTAAGGATTTTTGGTGGCAAAAAGTAATCTAAAAAAATCTTTTCAAAATACATCGAGTGTGCTTTTAAAAAAAAAAATTTTTGAGCAGTGATTACGAATATATTATATACAACTTTTAAGTATAAATGCGAAGTTTGTGTTAGTTTGTTACCTACTTCTTCATGGTAAAACGGCTTGACGGATTTAGCTGAAATTTGGCACACAGGTATTCTACAAAAAAAAAATCATTTTTGGTTTTGAATAATCTTAGTTGATAGTGTTTACAAACGCAATCGGAGGCATCCACTCACTCCGAGATCTTGTTGCTCTACCTGTATCACCAACCAAATTATGAAAAGTGAGCGTGTTATGCCTCCGACAGCGTTTGTGAACAATGTTATTATTCAAAACCAAAATAAAATATTCAAATTAAAATCTTGTTTCTATCTTTTCAGTTCTTCAATGAATTTTATATTATGTGTGGGTGAAGGGTGTATGAGTGCAGTGTTTGATGTGAGATGTGATGCAGTTTTAAGACATTTTTTTCAGTAAGATCTTGATTATGAGAAAACAGAAGTTTTCTCATAATCAAGATCCAGAAGACAGTCAATATTTTGTTTTTGCATATATATATATTTAGTCACTGCGTAAATTTTGCATAAGTTATTTATATTATTATACAGGTGTTTTCTAATAAAGCGAAAATTTCGCTGTGTAGCAGTAGTTCGATGAGCGACTGAATGACAAATTCTGGAGGAATTTCATTTTTGCAAATTGACTTGTCAAGCCCCGCTACCGACCCCGGCGTCCGAGTATATAGGGTTTCCCCATACATCTATATATATAAGGGGGGTTTGACGGGTTAATTGGCTCGTACTGTAAGCTATCATGTTGACAGTCATATTATTAAATGATGGTTACTTTCAATAAATTAATATACAAAATATAAAATCATTAACCAGGCACTACATGGCCATTGACATGTATAAAAAAAAATCATAATATAAAATTAGAAAAAAGTTTAGCGACTCGTTTCGGTTTACTTACTCCTGTAAAGGGGTAATGCTGAGTTAGTAGTTGTAATAACTGCTAACAGATGTCGCTGGTCATCTCCTTTAAGAGAATTAAGTACGGATCCTGAAATTGGCAATCGAAAGCGAGGTCGGAATAGCTCAATTGGAAGAGCAACGGCACGGTTCGCCGGAGGTCGTGGGTTCAAATCCCGCTTTCGACTGTTTCTTTTTCAGGATTCTATAAAAATATAAAATCATTAACCAGGCACTACATGGCCATTGACATGTATAAAAAAAAAATCATAATATAAAATTAGAAAAAAGTTTAGCGATTCGTTTCGGTTTACTTACTCCTGTAAAGGGGTAATGCTGAGTTAGTAGTTGTAATAACTGCTAACAGATGTCGCTGGTCATTTCCTTTAAGAGAATTAAGTACGGATCCTGAAATTGGCAATCGAAAGCGAGGTCGGAATAGCTCAATTGGAAGAGCAACGGCACGGTTCGCCGGAGGTCGTGGGTTCAAATCCCGCTTTCGACTGTTTCTTTTTCAGGATTCTATAAAAATATAAAATCATTAACCAGGCACTACATGGCCATTGACATGTATAAAAAAAAATCATAATATAAAATTAGAAAAAAGTTTAGCGACTCGTTTCGGTTTACTTACTCCTGTAAAGGGGTAATGCTGAGTTAGTAGTTGTAATAACTGCTAACAGATGTCGCTGGTCATCTCCTTTAAGAGAATTAAGTACGGATTCTGAAATTGGCAATCGAAAGCGAGGTCGGAATAGCTCAATTGGAAGAGCAACGGCACGGTTCGCCGGAGGTCGTGGGTTCAAATCCCGCTTTCGACTGTTTCTTTTTCAGGATTCTATAAAAATATAAAATTAATATACGTTTACTAATACTTCCAATCAAAAGTGAGATTAACAAATAATACCAAAATCACAATCGCGTGATTTTCAAAACAATTAAATATAATCTCCCGCTTCCTCTACTTATTTAAATAAATTTCAATAAGTCCATTTATTTTATCACTTGTTATCATATTTATTTTTTGTATAAGTCACTATTCAATTCACGCATGGCGCCGTGACGGTCCAGAGTGAGAGAAAATGTGACGATTTTTTTCAAGATACCATCGGAAAGTGTGACGATTTTATTTTAACATTGCTATAAGATTTCTCTCATACGTCGACAAAGAATTTTTACTTCAAAGATGCGCCACACCATAAACACGCGTCAATTGTTATTCCTAACTTTAATATTGGATAAAATAAAACACGATATTTAGGGCCCTGTTTCACATCTTTTCAGTAAAGACTATTCGTCAAAGAAATGTATAAGCCGACCAAATACCTACAAAAGTCACACTCTAATGATTAGAGTGTGCCTTCTGTGAAACATGCCCTTATACTTCTTAATGGCACGTCATACAACATGTCCGTCCGACTGAAAACGTCACGACTGCCAACTGTAAACGTGGGTTTACATGGGTGTGGACCCAGAACTACGAATTACAAATAAAGCTCTGCATAGCCCCGAGCTATACCATGAGATATTAGGTGATTAATTGCACAAGCATGTTTGAATTTAACCACTCAATAATTTGAAGTACAAAGTCCAACACTTCGAAAATATAAAAAGCAAATTTTGCAACCGTGCCAAGTTTAAATAGTTATAAATAGTACTCATAAAATACTGGGAATATGAACGTCTCACGTGCAAACAAACGGAAAAAAATATCTCTTCAACATGAAACCACCCAATGTGATAATTTGTCGACTTCAGGGAACAGCAGTGGCCAGTAAACTTCCTGTATCCGGACAAAGTTTACGTTATAAATTGTTGCCGATTATTGTTGCGAGTAATTAATTAGCCCCTGAATTCGTCTGCATGACCTTATCCCGTATAAGAATCTAACCTAAGAGGTGACAATATTATTATTAATTCGTCACCAGTCAACATCATTCTTGTGATGTGGTTACCGAAGCGGAGTCTTATATCCGTCCTACTAACATAAAATTCATTATAGTTTTAGCGGAAAGGTGCCTCTATTTGGATAAGAACAGTGAGTAGTAAGGGATTCGACGGTTCTGGAGCACGTTCGGGGGCCGGTTTCGATTGCTCCAATTTCGGCGCGTACAATCCGCGAATTAACCCGCGGATTTAATTAATACCTACCGCGAATTTTTCCGCGGATTTCATTAATACCTACCGCGAATTTTTCCGCGGATTTATACCTACCGCGAATTTTTCCGCGGATTTAATTAATACCTACCGCGAATTTTTCCGCGGATTTCATTAATACCAACCGCGAACTAATCCGCGGATTCCATTTAATATCGCCCGCGAGATAGATATAAACCGCGAATTGGAGTTGCATGGTTTACGGTCCTCTCAAGCTTGTACCTTTTCCCTTTGTTTCGTTGTGCTTTTGTATTTCTACAGCGACCCTTTTTTACTTTTTATTTGAAGAATACAAATGTCTTTGTTCCATATTCCTATGGACTCGTGTTTCTAGTTAAAAACCGTTTACAATTACCCATTACTCACCCTTTATGCATTACGGGCAGTGTTTATAATACATAAATCAATCGTTACAATACACCATACGTTTCTCAAATTCTAAGTAAAACCCTTCGGGTCTTCTCATTGTCAATGATTAATTGCCTGTCCATTATTTTTAACAACAGTTACGGATCCTATTATTCCCATTTCCTGATGTTACGTATTCAATGGAACGTTCAAAGTGAAAGTTGAACATGTTGGATCCTGTCTGCAAGGAAACAATACTCGCTCTCCATATAAAAGCCAAACTCAAAATCACATGATATCGTATTCCACTCTGTGCTCTCTTCGAAGTGTGATCTCCAGTTGTTGGTAATAGTGAAGTGATAGTAAAACAGTGTAATAGTAAATACTGAAGCTGATATAAAATGAATGTAAGTACCTTCTTATACTTTGATCTAAAATTGTTATAACCAGATGTTTTATTAATTGTATTTGTTATGTGTTGTTCACTGGGTTAATGCATTTTAGTTGTATTTGATCTCTTATTTAATTTATCAAAGTTACTGTAGTGCATTTTATTTCACATACCTATAAGTGTTTATCATAAAATACTTCCTTAACCAATTTGTTTTATTTACAGTTTTATTTTCGTTACATTTGATCTCTTATTAAATTATCAATGTTACTTTAGTGTACATTTATACTTCGCATACCTATAAGTATTTATCATATAATACTTCCTTAACCGATTTGTTTTATTAACAGTTTTATTTCATTTTATTACAGTTTTCGGAAAATACTTTCAAAAATTACTATTATGCTGAAGATATAGATGAACCTAGTGATGAAGAAGGTACACTCGCCTTTAAAGTCAAAAAAGCGATAATAGCAAACAAAAGATCCATGGAATGCAACAACATTGACGAATTTTTCGAAAAACCTAAGAAAAGGAAGACAACGACAAAAAAATCATCTAGTGTTGGTCGAGCGACGAGTGGTGGTGTTTCATACATAAAAACAAACAGCGATGACAGCAGTTCTGCATCACACCTCATAAAAATTGAGGTGTATGATGTTAATAAAATAAAAAACATCGCACCGACGGAACAATGGAAACATGCTGATGTGCGAGTTAAATATTACGCAGACACCGAGAGTGACAAAAACTTGCAATGTATCAAGGACGCGGTATACAACATAACTAAACAGTTGGCGAGTAAGGACGATTGTGTGAAATATTTTATAGACAACGACAAATGAACAAAGTGCCAGTGCGTATCAGTGTTTTAAAATCATAACTTTAGTCATATACTTTATTCTAAGAAACTATTATTGTAATAACTATACCTATTTTAATTTAATTTACATTGTATTGTATTTTAACTTTGTACTATTTTAAGTTACATGCTTAACAGATTACTTCGTTTTTGATTCTAGAACTCTTTGTGTTGTTGCTAAGTATTAATGTAAATAGTAATAAGTCTTTTTAGTGTTTTTCATGCTCATGCTTACGATTGTAAAGTTATTACGAACATTCATTAATTGTTTGAATAGTTAAATTGCATTGTTTAGGGTAGTGTTTATTATTAAAGTAAGAAGGTACTACGAAGACATTGCTCACAATGGATGCAATATCAAGCTGTGATTTACACAACATGGAACTCGTCGCACTTCTCGAGAACATTGAATCTATGGACCTGATGTCATCACAATACGACAAAGAACTTTACGAGCTCTGTGATAAAATGGAACAAACACAAGTTGAAACGTGAGTATAACATTTTTTATTATGTTAAGACTTGTTGCAACATGTTCTGGGCATCCACGAAGAGGGGATACAATTCAAGTATTTATAATGGTTGGGACATCTTTGCACAATCATTCCACTTGTTTCTTCCGTTTATATTTTTAACATTAGTGTGCAACCGAAATGTACCACTCGCTTGATATTTCTAGTTTATCTCAGAGTGAGATTGCTAGTTTCGATAAAAATATTATTCTAAATAAATATCATCGTTTCATACGGTTTTGGTATATACAAAATGTTTTGCCAGTGTCAATGTTGGGAGATCCTGATATTTCTCCTTATTATACGCCATGTAGTGGTCATAGAACCTCACAGCAAACTCATACCGATGAGGATGATATTGATGGTGTATTATCAATGAAAGCATATTGTTTTCAGTGTAAATAACAAAAAATGTTAGTATCTATTTAAAGAATAGAAATATAGTAAGCTTATTACGTGTGATCACAATTTTTAACAGTTTTCTTATCCATCAGATCTATGCAGAATGGAGAAGGTAGCAGAAAAAGGAAAAGATTAGCACCAACTGAGTTGTTTGAGGAGGATCCGTTAAAGAGAAGAAAAAATATTCGTCTTGAAGCTACTTCAACATCTACATCATCGCTGGGTACCATTGTAAATGTAAGTACAGAACAGCATAATGATAAAATTGAATGTTCTGAGTGTCACGTACATGTGTCAAAAAAATATATGACCAGTCACTATAAGAGCAATAAACATAAAAATAATTTAATTAGAAGAGATAATAATCTACCTAATGTTCAATTGATTGATAGTGCTTTTGGTAATAGAATTATTACATATCGAGTGAAATCTAATTTAGTTTCTGATACGCAGTTTGAATCACCTGAATTATTTTTACAAAATATTAAAAATGTAATTTATACATTACTAGAACGATCTATTTTAGAATATTCTGTTGTAAAAGTTAATTTTATTCTCAATGCGGATTTCACACAAGAAACAAAAAATCTACTAAATATTTTTGATTTCCAAATTTCAAACTATCTTGTTTGTCAAGGTGATGATAAAGATATTATTTTCTCATCTATAATCACCGAAATTACAAACAAAATGACAAATTTTCAAAAAAAAGGTAGCGGATGGAGTTTAGTTAAAATAAATCACTTGGATATGAATGTCAACAAATTTAACCCATTGCGTGGATCTTCATACATAGACCTACCGTTAGATATAAAAAACAAGAAAGCTGTAATCAATGTTCAAAATAACGATCACGAATGCTTTCGTTGGGCAGTTTTGTCAGGATTATTCCCAGTCACTCATAGTTCCAATAGGGTATCATCTTATATAATACATAAAAATAAGTTAAATTTTGATAACCTATCGTTTCCTATAAAAATTAACGACATCCATAAGTTTGAAAAATTGAACAGTATGAGTATTAATGTTTTTGGATTACAATATGATTCAATAAGCAAATCAAATAAAGTTGTAGGTCCATTACACTTTACGAAACGTCGAAAAACTACTCACTTAAACTTGTTGTATATATCTCAAGGTTCTAAAGGTCATTACTGTTTTATTAAAAACCTCTCGAGATTATTATCTAAACAGATATCGACTTCTGAACATGCAGTTCATATTTGTGATGGGTGTTTATTAAATTTTCCATCATTACATAATTTAAAACGACACCAAGAAAATGACTGTTTCAATGTGTGCACAAATTTACCATCGGAAAGCGATAGCAAAAGAAACTGGTTTAATGAATTAATACCATCAAACCAAATTTCATTTAACAACTATGAACGTAAATTAAGAGTTCCATTCGTTGTGTATGCTGACTTTGAAGCATTTTTAAACCCAATAGAGAGTTGTTCTAACAATCCAAATCAATCTTCAACTGTTAATATTCAAAAACATGAAACGTATAGTTTTGGGTATTATGTTAAATGTTCGTATGATGATAATCTTTCAGTATATAGATCTTATACAGGACAAGATTGCGCGCTAAAATTTATGCAATTCATTAACACAGATTTAGAAAATATCTTTAAAAAAAATTCTTTTGTAAGATCACCTTTACCGTTAACTGAAGAAAATGAAATAAATATCAGTCAAAGTGATTCGTGTTACATTTGTGCTACTAAATTAAACAAGGATAGCACAGTATCTTACAATTGGCATACTGGAGTATATGAAGGTGTAGCTCATAGAGTATGCTCTCAGAAATACAAAGCTCCTAATTTTGTACCAGTGTTTTTACATAATTTAAGTAATTATGACGCTCATTTCATAGTGCATGGTCTTGATTTCGAGAAAGGTGACATTGAACTTATTCCTGAGAACAAAGAAAAATACATTTCTTTTTCTAAAGTTTTACAAATCAACAACAGAGTTGTAAAATTACGATTTCTTGATTCTTTTAAATTTATGTCAAGTAGCCTTAACAAATTAGCTCAGAACTTACTACCCGAACAATTTCGTGAACTCAAGTTAAAATATCCATGTGAAGAAGATTTTAAACGTTTAATAAGAAAAGGTGTATATCCATACGAATACATGACAACATTTGATTCTTTAAAAATAACTTCTCTTCCCACTCGCGATCAGTTTTATAGTTCTTTAAATGATAGTCACATTACAGAAAGTGAATACCATCATGCCCAAGACGTGTGGAAACATTTTAATTGTAAAAATATGGGTGAATATTCAGACCTGTATTTAAAAACAGATGTATTGTTGTTAGCAGATATATTTGAAAATTTTAGGGATGTCTGTCTTAAAACATACGGTTTAGATCCTGCCCACTATTATACAGCACCTGGTTTAAGTTGGGATGCTATGTTAAATTTTACCAAGATAAATTTGGAACTCTTAACAGATATCGACAAGGTTACGTTTATAGCAAATAATATTCGGGGTGGTATATCACAATGCAGCAATAGACATGCAGTGGCAAATAACATATTTATGTCGGAATACAATTCTAGTAAACCATCTTCATTTTTGATGTACTTAGACGCAAATAACCTTTATGGTTGGGCTATGTCCCAATGTCTCCCGACAGGAAAATTTGAATGGGTCGACATAAATACAGATTTTAATATAGCCGATGATGCCAAACATGGGTTTATATTGGAAGTAGACTTAGAATATTCAAAAACTTTACATGATTTTCATTCAGATTTTCCATTTTGTCCAGAAAACGTATGTTTAGGAAACAGCAAAGACCAGAAACTGATTCCAAATTTAAAAGATAAAAAAAATTACGTCATTCATTATAGAAACCTCAAACAATGTTTAAAAAATGGTCTTAGATTAGTTAAAATTCATAGAATTTTAAAATTTGAACAGTCTGCATGGCTGAAAAGTTACATAGACTTAAACACTCATATGCGATCATTAGCTACTTCAGATTTTGAGAAAGATTTTTTTAAACTTATGAATAATTCTGTTTTTGGTAAAACAATGGAAAATGTAAGAAAGCGAGTTCATGTCAAATTAATAAATCATTGGTTAAATCGTGGCAAAACTCAAGGTGCTCAATCTTTGATAGCAAGACCAGAATTCCATAGTTTATCTATATTCTCAGAGAGCTTAGTTGCAATACAATTAAACAAAACTAACGTTTTATATAATAAACCAATTTACCTCGGTTTTTGTATTTTAGATATATCGAAAACATTACTATACGATTTCCATTACGATTATATGAAATTGAAATATCAAGATAATATTAAATTACTATATACTGATACCGATAGTTTAATATATCAAATATTTACGCAAAATTATTATGCTGATATAAAACTTGATTTAGCCAACTACTTTGATACGTCAGACTATCCACCAAGTAATCAATATGGTTTACCATTATTGAATAAAAAACGGTTAGGATTTTTAAAGACGAAAATAACGGAAAAATTCTTAAAGAGTTTGTAGGTCTTCGCTCTAAAATGTATGCAATGGATGTGCAAAATAAATGTATATGTAAAGCAAAAGGGATTAATAAAAGTGTCACAAAAAAATTTTGTCTCAGCGATTATAAATCATGTTTATATGAAAAGAAAACGCAATACAGTGAAATGATAAGATTCAAATCTATTAAACATGCTATATATACACAAAAAATCAATAAGATATCTTTATCACACAATGACACAAAACGTTATTTAATAGAGAATTCGACAGATACTCTTGCATGGGGTCATTATAAAATAAAGGACATTTGATTTTATCAGTGAATTCTGTACAACGAAAATATGTATGTTAATGTGTGTGTGTATGTTTTATTTTCGGATTTAAATATTTTAATGTTCTGTCTTTATTATGTACTTTCTTTTTTTTTTATTGTGATACTATGACAACTATTTTGTGTATCATGAAAAATAAGATGCAAATTTGAATGTCTGTAGGAAGTTAATTCTTATATCTGATTTAACTATAATGTATGTTAATTTTATTACTGTAATATTTTTGAAAACATCTTTGAATTGTATGTGATCATTTTTCAAACTATTTGAATATTATGTAATCTTTGTATATGGAACAAAAAATCAAATATAATACATTCAATCGTATCTTCTTGTTTTATTCAATCCGAAGCGCTTTTCGAGTTCACACGTGCATTTAAAAATGTTTCACTTTTATCATCCTTTTACTGCCATAGTTGCAGGTCCAAGTGGGTGTGGAAAGTCTAATTTTGTAACAAACTTTATTAAATACATTAATGATATGTGTAACACCACTTTTCATCAAATTACTTGGTGTTTTGATGAGATGCAACCCTTATATGATGTACCAAATGTAAACTATTATCAGGGTATACCAGATATGAATATGTTTGATGGAAAGGAAGCTAACCTTATCATTATCGATGATCTTATGAGGGAATCTGATGGTCGCATTGTCGACATATTTACTAAAGGTAGTCATCATAGGAACTTGAGTGTATTTTACATTACTCAAAATTTATTTCATCAAGGTAAAGGACAAAGAGACATTTCTTTGAATTCAAACTACATCATTTATTTCAAAAACCCACGTGATAAAACTCAAATACGTTACTTAGCGCGACAAGTATCACCAGAAAATAGCAAATTCATAGAAGATTCTTACAGAGATGCTACAAAAGAAGCACATGGCTATTTGATGATAGATCTAAAACAAAATACTTTTGATATGTGTCGAATTAAATCAAAGATCTTTCCTTCTGATGGTCATCCTACAGTGTACATTCCCACAAAAGAGTTTAAATATGTCAAAAACCAACAAATACCCGTCATTTGCAAATGATGGATCGACGCTTAAAGACGCATGAACACTTATTAAATGCTCTTTATAAGCTTAAACCAAAACATCAACAAGCTCTTTTAAAAGTGTGTAACGAAAACGAAATTAATTTTATTTGTGAATGTATTCATAATGTTTTACAAGGAAATATAAATCTTGAAGAAAAATCGAAGAATAAACTAAAAAAATACAAAAATCTACTACGAAAATTAGTACGTAAAAGTACAAATAAAATAAGAAAGAATATAATAATTCAAAAAGGTGGTGCATTTCTTCCGATCATATTGGGTTCTATTTTGAGTGGATTGATAAGTGGACTGGTTTAAAATGGAACACGCCAAAAAAATGCTGTTAGTTGACCCAAGTTTAATAGATAAGTTAAATCAAAAAAGAAATGAAAATCCTACCTCTCGTTTAGATAGCGAAATGGAAAAAATACTCAGCAGTAATATGGATGATCGAAAAAAGTGTAAATTATACTTACAAATTTTACAAAGATATCTCCACTTTATGGAAGAAGATCGTCGTCCCATTGAACTCCCTATAATAACTTCAAATGACGATAACAATAAACCCACATCTGAAAGCTGGAAAATTTTTAATATAAATAATGATATCAAGAATAAAGATGTAGTTGTCAGTCAGACACTGAGTGATGAACAGAAACAACAAGAACATTTTACACTTGAAAAAAAACCTTTCTATTCAACAGAACAAATTTTAAATTTAATACCAAAAACATATGTAAAAAAAGGTGAGTTATTATTGAATTCGGTGTCGCTAAATAAAAACAAAATTTATTGGAATGATGCTGGCACAGTGATTGTGGATAATGAAGTAATTCCTAACAGTAACATTATCGATTTAATAAGCGATACACTGCGACCATTGAAAAACAACGACCCACCCGGTTGGGAAAAATTTGCTAAAGCGTTAAAAGATTTGAAAATACCTTTAACATACATTGGCAATCCAAAAAGACGTGAGTACATAGCTCAACTTCAAAAAGACATCGAAGAACAACCGCCACAAAACACAGAGGTATATTTGACACCAACTAGTGAAATTAAACACGCAAATAAAATTAAGAAAAAGATTGATTGGGAAAAATGGACCCCTTATTAGAAATAAATCAAATTTATTATGATGTATCACACCCCGCTGGATATAGTAATATCAACAAATTATCAAAAGCTATGAAAGGTAAAATGAAAAAGGAGGAAGTTAAAAACTGGTTGCAATCTCAATCTACGTATACACTCCATAAACCAGTACATAGAAGATTCGCTCGAAACAAATACGTTCTCTCTAATCTGAATGAACTTTGGCAAGCCGATTTAAGTGACATGCGAACTTATTCTAAAGATAATAAAGGTTTCAATTACATTCTTTGTGTTATTGATGTTTTTAGCAAATATGCATATGCCAGACCCTTGCAAAAGAAAAATTCAGAAACCGTAAAAAAGTGTTTCGATAGTATATTTAATGAAGCTAGCACCACACCTACACACATTCAATCTGATAAAGGCACTGAATTTGTATCAAAAGATGTTCAAAGATACTTTAAAACAAAAAACATTAATTACTATACGACAAATAATCCAGACATCAAAGCAAGTATTGTAGAAAGATTTCAAAGAACGCTAAAAATGAAGATGTGGCGCTATTTTACACACAAGAATACACATAAATATATTGATATTTTGCAGAACTTGATACACTCTTACAATCACAGTTTTCATTCTAGTATTAAAATGTGTCCTTCAGATGTTAATTCTAATAATATAATGATAGTTTGGAGTAATTTATATGAAAAATCTGAAAAATCATCAAAAAATATACTACCTTTGTTTCATCTCGGTGATCATGTTAGAATAACCAAATATAAACATGTATTCCAAAAAGGTTATGAATCTAATTGGAGCGATGAAATATTTGTGATTTCTTCTATAATAGAACGTAGTCCGTGGCCCGTTTATACTATTAAAGATTTAGATGGTGAAGAGATAGTAGGAACATTTTATGAACGAGAATTACAAAAGGTCATTTATGACCCCACCATTGAACACAAGATCGATAAAATAATTCGCTCTCGTTACTCTGGCAACAGACAACAAGTGTTAGTTAAGTGGAAAGGTTATCCGAACAAATTTAATAGTTGGATTTTAGCTTCCAGTTTGAAAAAAATATGAAGGATTTTTATTTAACTTTACTTAGCAATAGTTCAATGGAATACTTTCCTGAGAATAAAACATAAATTTTTTCAACAAAATTACCCAAACCCATAATATTGGAAGGAGAATGGTGTGTAGGAATCGTTGAATTCCAATATCCATGCACCATGTTTACTGTTCAAGATCATGAGAATGTTATTTACATAACAAAAATCATGAAAATGCCCCATGAAGACAAACTATCCACAGTATATTATAAAACTCACATACCTGCCACAAACTATGATAATATTAACCATATTTTATCAGCATTAAATAATATAAGGGAAAAAATCAAATTCCGCTACGATAATATATCCAAATTTGTGTCTGTTTCTGTATTAGACGAAACAATTAAATCTGTGACATTATCTCCTAAACTAGGCTTACAGTTGGGATTTGAACCAAACAGAAATCTCGTTGAAAAGAATTTAGCAAAATGTCCAGCTAATTTACATTTAGGGTTACCATCTCAACTATTCGTTTACTGCGATATAGTTGAACCTCAAATTGTAGGTGATGTAATGACACCTCTTCTAAGAGTTATACCATTAGATCCCTCAAAATACATCTATGGTGCGAATAAAATGCATGTATTTTCACCTCCACATTACTTATCAGTAATGCGAAGAGAATTCGATACCATCGAAATAGATATAAGGTCGAGCACCGGACAAAAGATACCATTTCAGTTTGGAACGGTGTGTGTTAAACTACATTTTAAAAAATTATAATGCATTTTGAACGCTCCGACATGTCGTGCCCTTATCAACGGTATTATTCTCATCAGGCTGGTTCAGGTATAGGGGTGGTATATAAAGGGGCACCTTATCAAAAAGGACATGGAATCGGTAGTTTTCTTGGGGGATTGTTTAGGTCAGTTTTACCATTACTGTCTAGCGGTGTTCGAGCTGTTGGTAAAGAGGCATTAAGTGCTGGTGTTGGGCTATTGACAGATATGGTTAGTGCGCGACCTATGGAAGATTCAATAAAAGCACGTCTTAAAGAAGTTGGTACCAACTTGAAACGCAAGGTCGATGAAAAAATAAATAAAATCAATATGTCTGGATCAGGATATATAACAAAACGAAAACGTCTACCTGGAGTCATTCCGTCGTTGACCGCGAAAGTGAAAGCTCTAAAAAAATCAAAAATTACTCCAAAACAAATTAAAGACATATTTTCTAACAATTAATTAAAATGTCTTTTTTACATAGTCATTCTTGTGAATGTATTAAGTCCGAATTGGATTTGTTTGCATTGCCATCGACTCAAACTAGCATTGAAAGTGGAAATTGGATCCATTATAAACCAATTTCATCTCTTGCCGATGATGGTCCTATAGAATTTCAAATTCCTGGGGCAGGAGATGACTACATAGATTTATCTCATACGTTAATTCACTTGAAAGCGAAAATAGTAAATCAAGATAACACCAAACTCACCGCATCTACGGTCGTTGCTCCCGTGAACAATTGGTTGCACTCACTCTTCAGTCAACTTGATGTGTACTTAAATCAAAAACTTGTATCACCACCCAATAACACATATGCTTATCGTGCGTATATAGAAAACTTATTGAACTATGCTCCTGCGGCAAAAACTTCTCACCTCACCTGTGGCTTATGGTATGAAGATACGGCTGGAAAAATGGATTCCACCGATGATACTAATAAAGGATTTACTAAGAGACAAGAACTAGCCAGTGAAAGCAAAGAATTGGAAATGATTGGTCACTTGCATGGCGATTTATTCAATCAAGAAAAATTTTTAATCAATGGTGTTGATATTTGTGTTAAGTTAGTTCGTTCTAGAGAAAATTTCAATCTAATGGCCTCTACAGGTGACCTTAAATTAAAGGTATCTATTACGGATGCATCTTTGATAATTCGTAGAGCACGAATCAATCCCAGCGTGTTACTTGCTCATCAAAAGGTCTTAGCTTCTACCACAGCCAAATACCCCATTACTCGAGCTGAAGTTAAAGTTTTAACAATACCATCAGGTGTTCAAGGAAAAACTCTAGATAACATTTTCTTAGGGCAATTACCTAAAAGGTGTATAGTAGGATTTGTAAATAACGCTGCTTTCAATGGAAACCTCACTAAGAACCCATTTAACTTTCAAAATTATGACATTAATACTTTTAGTTTATACATAGACGGTCAACAAATACCATCAAAGGCTTTACAACCCTCATTTGAGAACAATAATTTTACTTCAGTATATCATACATTGTTTTCGGGAACAGGTATACACTTTCTAAATGAAGGTAATGGGATATCCCGAGAACAATACGCTCAAGGGTATTGTATGTTGGCATTTGATTTGACACCTGATTTATCAGCAAACTCTTCAAGTCATTGGAATCTTGTAAAGCATGGTAGTGTGAGATTAGAAGTGCGTTTTGAAACAGCTTTGTCACAAACTATTAATTGTATTGTTTATGCGGAGTTTGATAATGTTATTGAAATAGATAAAAACCGCAACATTTCAGTAGATTATAGTAGTTAAGAAAACAAAATTAACTGTTTAAGATTAGATTAAGTATGAATAATTTAATTCAGATTTGCTGTTAGATGTAAGTTACGAATAAAATGAATTAAAAAATATTAAGTTTTTTGTTTTATCATAATCCTTGCAACCCCACAAAAAATAGAAAACTTACCACATAAGTACCATAATAGTGTCTTCTTAACCTTATATACGGCATTACCACTTTATCATTCGACTTGATAAGATTCTGCAGCGATTCGATAAATAAAAATGAATACAATAGAAATACAGAATTACTTAAAGAAAATTGATCCATGTATTGAATATAATGTATATGCAGCCAATCGCCTACCAATACATGTAGTAACTCCTACATATGTAGTTAGCAACTTAGACTCTGATAACAAACCAGGTTCTCACTGGGTTGCCATACACATAGATCAGAATGGTTTTGGACAGTACTTTGATTCATACGGTCGACCACCTCAAGGATACCACCGAATGTTTTTAGCGAGGAATTCTAGAATGTGGAATTACAATACAAGCCGAATTCAAAATGACTTTACTATAGTTTGTGGAGAGTACTGTTTAATGTATCTGTACTATAAATATTATGGTCAGAGTCTTAAAGATTTTCAAGTATTATTTAGTGATAATACAATAGGCAATGATGTGTTTTTAACTGGTTTATTTAAATCATGTTTTGAGGAGAATAAATGAAATATGAAAATGAATGAATGATTTTTCTTTATTGAGAATTAATAACCCCATACAAACTTATAATTCTTCCAAACAATTAATGAATGTTCGTAATAACTTTACAATCGTAAGCATGAGCATGAAAAACACTAAAAAGACTTATTACTATTTACATTAATACTTAGCAACAACACAAAGAGTTCTAGAATCAAAAACGAAGTAATCTGTTAAGCATGTAACTTAAAATAGTACAAAGTTAAAATACAATACAATGTAAATTAAATTAAAATAGGTATAGTTATTACAATAATAGTTTCTTAGAATAAAGTATATGACTAAAGTTATGATTTTAAAACACTGATACGCACTGGCACTTTGTTCATTTGTCGTTGTCTATAAAATATTTCACACAATCGTCCTTACTCGCCAACTGTTTAGTTATGTTGTATACCGCGTCCTTGATACATTGCAAGTTTTTGTCACTCTCGGTGTCTGCGTAATATTTAACTCGCACATCAGCATGTTTCCATTGTTCCGTCGGTGCGATGTTTTTTATTTTATTAACATCATACACCTCAATTTTTATGAGGTGTGATGCAGAACTGCTGTCATCGCTGTTTGTTTTTATGTATGAAACACCACCACTCGTCGCTCGACCAACACTAGATGATTTTTTTGTCGTTGTCTTCCTTTTCTTAGGTTTTTCGAAAAATTCGTCAATGTTGTTGCATTCCATGGATCTTTTGTTTGCTATTATCGCTTTTTTGACTTTAAAGGCGAGTGTACCTTCTTCATCACTAGGTTCATCTATATCTTCAGCATAATAGTAATTTTTGAAAGTATTTTCCGAAAACTGTAATAAAATGAAATAAAACTGTTAATAAAACAAATCGGTTAAGGAAGTATTATATGATAAATACTTATAGGTATGCGAAGTATAAATGTACACTAAAGTAACATTGATAATTTAATAAGAGATCAAATGTAACGAAAATAAAACTGTAAATAAAACAAATTGGTTAAGGAAGTATTTTATGATAAACACTTATAGGTATGTGAAATAAAATGCACTACAGTAACTTTGATAAATTAAATAAGAGATCAAATACAACTAAAATGCATTAACCCAGTGAACAACACATAACAAATACAATTAATAAAACATCTGGTTATAACAATTTTAGATCAAAGTATAAGAAGGTACTTACATTCATTTTATATCAGCTTCAGTATTTACTATTACACTGTTTTACTATCACTTCACTATTACCAACAACTGGAGATCACACTTCGAAGAGAGCACAGAGTGGAATACGATATCATGTGATTTTGAGTTTGGCTTTTATATGGAGAGCGAGTATTGTTTCCTTGCAGACAGGATCCAACATGTTCAACTTTCACTTTGAACGTTCCATTGAATACGTAACATCAGGAAATGGGAATAATAGGATCCGTAACTGTTGTTAAAAATAATGGACAGGCAATTAATCATTGACAATGAGAAGACCCGAAGGGTTTTACTTAGAATTTGAGAAACGTATGGTGTATTGTAACGATTGATTTATGTATTATAAACACTGCCCGTAATGCATAAAGGGTGAGTAATGGGTAATTGTAAACGGTTTTTAACTAGAAACACGAGTCCATAGGAATATGGAACAAAGACATTTGTATTCTTCAAATAAAAAGTAAAAAAGGGTCGCTGTAGAAATACAAAAGCACAACGAAACAAAGGGAAAAGGTACAAGCTTGAGAGGACCGTAAACCATGCAACTCCAATTCGCGGTTTATATCTATCTCGCGGGCGATATTAAATGGAATCCGCGGATTAGTTCGCGGTTGGTATTAATGAAATCCGCGGAAAAATTCGCGGTAGGTATTAATTAAATCCGCGGAAAAATTCGCGGTAGGTATAAATCCGCGGAAAAATTCGCGGTAGGTATTAATGAAATCCGCGGAAAAATTCGCGGTAGGTATTAATTAAATCCGCGGGTTAATTCGCGGATTGTACGCGCCGAAATTGGAGCAATCGAAATTATTGACGAACTAGGCCAGAGTGGCGCCAACCGGCCCCCGAACGTGCTCCAGAACCGTCGAATCCCTTACTACTACAGTGTGACTGCTAGATTTGTTTACCTACAAATGGTCGATAAATCCATGCTACAAATACAAATCCATCTCAAAATCTTGGAACTATAAGGCCTATTAGCAGATAGAATAACATAGCTACTCATTTATAATTGTTCTTTGAAAATACCACCTTTAATGTACTAAAAATAAAATGGGGACACACCGGCGAACAATAGCTATTTTACTACAACATTTATTTGCTAAAGTAGCACAATCTTTATTGTCAATTACCATTCACCTACTTCTTGGAACGCTTTAATTAAAATAAACGTTCTCCCATTGAGGGACACATGATACGCCCTCGGTTTTCTCTTCAATGTCTAATAACTCTCAGATAAGTAAACAGGCCCCCGCCTTCCACACAAAATAAACTAGCAAAAGCGTGCCGTTCATACAACTCTGTAAGAATCTTTCCATGGCTTATTAAAAACGAGTTCAGATAGACGTAGTGTTTGAGGTATAGAAACTTTCTTCAAATTTTTTGGACATTGGGGGCAGTTGTCTCAATCCATTTTTTAACATTGTTCGTAAAAAGGTTTATCTTCGAAAGTACCCAATTGATTAGTAAAATTGTTGTCTTTTTTCGCGACTTGATTGCATTAAAGTCCGTCCCAGGAATTAAAGTTAAAGTACCTACTCTACAGTAGGTAATAATTTTTTTTCTCCTAGCCTGTTTCGGCCACAGCGGCCAATCTCAACGGAGATCAGCCAGGTACGCAGGAGATATTATAGTGCACAAGTGTATGCGCAATACACAGGTGCACTCGCTATTCCTTCACTCTCATAGTCCGGTGAGACGGCAATCCGACATGACCGGAGAGAGATCAGGCGCAGGACCAACGGCTTTACGTGCTTTTCGAGGCACGGGGGTATCACACCGCCAACTTCCTGACGCCGAGCTGCGACTGAGCAAATTTTAAGATGGAAAAACCCAGTCACAATGTTTTTGGCTCGACCCGGGAATCGAACCCAGGACCTCAGCGCGCAAATCGTACTCGTATTGCGTATACGCAATACAACTACGCCACCGAGGCAGTCAAATCTTCCATCTCTTGATCTTCCATCTACAGTAGGTACCTACAGGAAAATAGGGTAATTTCTGTCTTTTATTGCAAACTGCTCGTTTACAGATGATTTTAATCAACCCGTGTACCTTAACTTAAAAAGTTTCGAGCACGAATATGCTAGCTTTTCACATCATGGGACGACCCACGGTATACACATGCGAAAAGTGGGTACGATAGTTGCGCCTTTGCCTATCGTTTTGGGGATTAAAAGGCGTGATGTGTGTCCCAAGATGTGATAGTGAGCGAGCCTATCCCCATATAGGGTACAAAATCCAGACTCCGGGTTGATACTGAATAAAAAATGCAATATCACTTTGCCCGACTCAGGGATTCAACCAGAAACCTCAGCATTGTAGTCGTGCTGTAATACAACTACGCCACCGTGGCAGTCAAGTAAAAAAATTAATAATATTATAATCATGTTATTTCCTCTAAGCAACTAACAATTAAGGACAGGAAATAGAAACTATTAAAATAAAAAAATATTGGAGATTTAAACGTAGTAATAATAAACGGTCCACATTTTCCTGTTTAGTCTGGTCAATATAAACATTCGAGTTTGCATTAATTCTTAACAAGCTGGATTTTTGTACAGACCTTAGATACGTCATTAGTCATTACTCATTACAAATGCTATGTCAAAAGTCCCCATCGATCCCGCTTGTGCGTCGTTTTTTTTCCAAGGTTAAAGATAATTATAGAATAGTGTAAACAATACATCATAGATATACGATTGCAGCATTCGCGAGTTATCTGCTGTTAGTTATTGAAGAGTTCCATTGTGTATCTCCGAATATCTTCATCAGATCTTCATAAATTACATACTAAAACCTTCCCGGAAAACTATACATTTGAACATCGAAAACCACATCCAAATCGGATCAGTAATTTTTGAGAAACTCGCGGTCATACAAATTTACATACATACAAACATACATACGGATCGAATACAGAACCCCCTTTTTGAAGTCGGTTAAAATAAAGATTTTTAACGGTGATTACGAATATATATACATCTTATATGTTTTGTTGGAGTTTGGAATAAGAAATGCTAACAAATCACATCGCACTTCACACTAACAGTATAAAGTGTGTAAAGTATATAAAGTTAGTGTTAGTTTGTTACTTCTTCACGGTAAAACCGCTCGACGGGTTTGGCTGAAATTAGGGACACAGGTAGTCTACAACAAAAAGAAAACTAAAAAGATGGAAATAAAAAAAATGTTAAAGAAGAACAAAAAACCCGACTGCGTCAATATCTGCCATCTTTATTAAATTCATTGCAAATTTTGTTTATATCTTTTCAGTTATGCAATGAATTTAATAAAGATAGCAGATATTGACTGCAAAGCTGAGGTCTCGGGTTCGATCCCGCGTCGGGCAAAGTGATATTGAGTTTTTCTATTCAGTATCAGCACGGAGTCTGGAATTTGTGCCCGATATGGCGATAGGCTCGCCCTCTATCACATCATGGGACGGAATGACGGCGAAAAGTGGATACACTAGTTGCGCCTCTGCCTACCCCTTCTGGGATTACAGGCGTGAGTGTATATGTATATGTATATATGTATATTGACGCAGTCGGGTTTTTTTTGTTTTTCTTTAATTTTAGCTAAGTGGCCTTTACTCAAGGAAACTATAAATCTGCTGCCAACAAGAACTATTATTCTACAACTCATACAATGTATATTACAACGGCTTTCATTCGCGGCTCTGAATACATGAACATCTAACATGAACCGTGCATTTTCCTGAGATGAAAATTTGCCAGTGACACTGTCATCACTGCCTCATAAACTAACGTCTTAAAAAAATGTTATTGTTGCTATTAAAAAAGAAAACCACGATATATTCGTATTTCCAATATAACAATTTCTCAAAAAAATTAAAAAAAATGGTTCGGTTCTCGGTAGTATGATTTATATCGTATAAAACTCTAACCTGTATATTGATAAATGTCGAACAAACGAAACTTTACGAAAAGCACAGCTTTTCGGTTAAAGTTGAATGGAACTTAAAGTACAATACTTTATTAAAACTGGCTTGAGGTTTTCGAAGGTTTTGAATTTTGTTCACCTTTTTATGGTATTTTTCCATGACTACCAAATAACCTTACCAACTGAACTTTAACTCTGAACCATACCCTTTATCAGGTGGAATACATTACACGCCCATACATACATACGGGGTTATTTGGTGCCAAACAAGGAACAGCTAAATTTAAGTAATGGTGTCACTCGCAATACTCTTTGTGAGTTTTTATAACAAACTAAGTAAACTAGACGGGGATTTAACACAAGGAATCGATAAAGTTATAATAATTAGTGTAATGGCCCCTTAATAATGCCTTATATTTTATTGCTATTTATTACTCTAGGGACCGGATTTTATGCATCATAAAAAGCTTGATATACGCATGCAAATATGCATGGGAAAAGCATGAAATATGCACGAAAACTGGCAAAATATGCAACATTAAATTATAAGTTGTAGGAACAAAAACAAAGAAAAAAAAATTAAAGTCAAATGACTGACGTTAATTTAGATGCCATCTTGGGAGCCACACGTCTGTTAGTAAACGAGAGACCCTTATTTATACTCTGTAGTCTACCGAGAAAAACGTTTACATTCCGCAAAATTTATCGTGGATCTAGGTTTTGTACGCTAAAAGGCTCCCATATTAAAAATCACGGGTATAATTATTGGTAATACATATAATAAAGCGGTAGAATCCGGTGTGTTTGTACATTTAAATAAAAGCAATAAAAAAGGGGACGACTAAAGAAGAATAATACAACACAAATCTTGACAAATCACCGATTTTTAGGATTATTTTCTGTTTGTTAGCGCACACCTCCGAAACTACTAAACGGATTTCTATAAAATTTGGTATGGAGATAGTTGAGACCATGTGAAGGGCATAGGCTACTTTTTATCCCATAAAAACTCTTTCACGCGGACGAAGCCGCAAACAAAAGCCAGTTTAAAAAATAAATTTATAGACGTTCATGGTAGCTAAACTAAAATAATTTGGGAAGAGACTTTATTGTCGCGCTAACACGCCATAATTGATATTTACTGGCCGCATACATGAATATGACTGCCTCGGTGGTGTTGTTGTATTGCGTACGCGTTACAAGTACCTACGATTTGCGCGTTGAGGTCCTGGGTTCGAATCCAGAGTCGAGTAAAAAAAAAAGATTGTGAATGGATATTCCATCTTAAAAATAACTCAGTCGCAGCTTGGAGTCAGGAAGTAGGCGGTGCGATAGCCCCGTGCTGGAAAAGCACATAAAACCGTTGATCCTGCGCCTAATCGCTCTCCGGTCATGTCGATTGCCGTCTCACCGGACTATGAGAGTGAAGAAACAGAGAGTGCACCTGTTTATTGCGCACACACTTGTGCACTATAATATCTCCTGCGTACCTGGCTGAGCTCCGTTGAGATTGGCCGCCGTGGCCGAAACTGGCTAGGAGGATTACGTTTTTACATGAGCATCGTAGACAAATAATCCGTCGGCCTAATTACGCCCACCAATGTTACCACAGTATACTTCGACACAACTTGCCAACAATTTAAACATATTGTGCACAGTGTTTAAACCCAATCCTAATATTAATTACCATAAACAAAATGGTAATCCCAAGAACACTAGTTTGTTTACCCTGTACAGTGGTGTAGCTAAGGGGGCTGTCCCCCATATTTTCTGTGATATATCTAATATCCCACAGGCACACATTAGGTTATATATAGTTTTACGTATCAAGAATAATAGTAAATTATTGTGGATTTTCCCTAAAAAAAAAAAAGGATAATGACCATAAATAATAATGTTCTTCTTTTACCACGATACATCAACATTATAAAAATATACGATTTGTTAAGGGAACAACTACTCTTATTAATCCTTGACCTGCGTATTACGCATTTTCCTTAATAACTTTGGCAGCCAATGTCTCTTGAAGCAGAATGGCGCACAAACCTTATCCCATAAGTAATTTCCGCTTCCATGTCCAGTTAAAATTCACGAGAAGTCATTAAACAGCCGTGTACTGCCCGATGTGTAACAATACTCTTCCGTTTTATTTATTTTGTTTTGACTACGCAATTGGGCTTTGGGTTCACACCTGCGTCGACTATGATTCAAGTGTTTTTGGTTTCGAGTATGCAGTTTTTGAACCCACTTGAGGTCAAAGTGTTGTGATTTATGAATAATGGAAATCTATGAACGTAAAATATACAGGCTTTTAATTTTACACAAAATGTCGTCAATTATTACTTACAGGTAATAATAAACTACATAACGAACATTTCATTATTTATTTATTTACACTTTATACACGGAGTAAAGGCGGACTTAATGCCATAGGCATTCTCTACCAGTCAACCTAAAGTGGTGCAGAGATACAAGAAGGCAGTCATTCCATTACCAGTTCCTTTTCAAGTTTCTACACACTTTGCTTCGACTGCGTTGTACTTTACAAGCGTAGTAAAGTCACTTCGATGTGCGAGGATAAAAAATACAACTGATATACACATTTCACACAACTTTTACCTAATCATGAGAAACACATTTTAAAACTATAATATCCGAATAGTACCTATTAAAGATACATTCCAAAAATACCTGTACATATTTCGCATCATAGCTTCGCGTGTATCGGTCGTGCGGGGGCTAAGTTATTGTTATAGCGGGTCAAGGGCGGTTAGCTCATTGCCTAAACGAGAATAGGACCCAAATGTTCCCACTTTAATAGCGATACATAAATATAGCGACACACAGGCTACTGGTAGAACAGACTGGTAGGTAATTTCTGATGTTTTGGTAGAGAAAAATCTTCATTGATCGTAATGATTCAATCCTAGGAGACACGATGCGGATTCGCAACAGACATCCAGTGAACATTGAGAAAGGTTGTCTCTCATATTTCTAGCGATAGGAACAACATTACCGGTTTGGCCAAATATATTTGGACGACGCTGTAGTTCCCATTTCCAATGTAGTTGACTATCTGTGGAAACATGTAATTAGTGTATAGTTGTTCTTTTTTCTTTTACCTGTTCTTTGTATCACTGTATGTTTCCTTAAAATAAATAAATAAATAAACTACATTGGAAATGGGAAAGTTAATACTTTATCGTGCCAGAGCCAGAAAATAACAGCTTATCAAATTATAAATTTATCTAAAATATAATGGTGAGGTTTCGGGTTCGATCCCCGGGTCAGGCAGAATGATATTGGATTTTTCTAATCAGTATCAGCCCGGTGTCTGGAATTTGTGTCCGATATGCCCCTTCATGGATAAAAGGCGAGAGTGTGTATGTATGTATTTAATTCCGCAGAACTATACTGCGTAATAGTTATTTTGTCATTGTTGAGGGTAGGGTACTGGTGGTAGGACTCTCATATGTAAGAATCCGTCTGGGTGGGTGTCACCGCAATGTCTATTTCTATCGTCAAGCAGCAGTGTGCATGCACTGTTGTGTTTCGGTTTGAAGGGCATTGTAGCCAGTGTAACTACAGGACATAATGAGACTTAACATCTTATGTCTCAGGATGACGAGCGCAGTGGAATGCCACACAGTACTTTGTAACTCAAGGTGCTGGATGGTGTTTCTACTGTTTATGGGTGGTCGTATCGCTTACCATCAGGCGAACGGTATGCTCGTCTCGTCATTCGATGCCATTAAAAAAAATAGTTGCTCATTTAATAACGCTATATTAGACCGTCCCCAAACAATAAAGTAACTTGAGCGTTTTAAGTGGAAACTTTAAGTTGGGGTTCAACTAAGAATTTGCTCTTGTAAAGTGCTTGCAAAGTTGAGTACTTTTTTGTTGCTATTTAAACTTGTGTTCTCTAAAGCACTTCGATAACCCAAAGTTGTTTTCATCTTTAACTGAGAACCCAAATCTTGACATTGATTTGTTTTAAGTTCAATTTAAGAAAAAAAGACGATGTAGACGATTACTTTTAAGTGGCTGTGTTTCGAAAATCTACATTGTAGAATTATTTCAAAAATGTTAATATATGAACAATTTTACTTGTGAATAGAACGGAGTACCGAGACGATATTTGCAGATTCACGTATCCCTGAGCAATTAGAATTCATTTATAAATAATAATATTTAGCGTTTACTTTCAAGCTGAAAACGTCACGTCGTAAGAAAATCTGCACTTCGCTATAACAATTTGTACGGTAATTGTTACACTTAATCCTGGATTGTTTTTACCCTGGCCGGGCCGGGAAAGTCACCAAAGCTAGAACAAATTACTTTAGCGGGCTTTAACTATGTATGTCTACCTTTGCTAGCCAGCCAGGGGCGTATATAAGCTTGCGATAGACAGCGACAGGATAGTGTCATTCGCATACATTGGCTACGTCCCCTGGTATTCTTACTAATATGTGAAACACTTGTGAAAATGTTTGCGGGGTTTAAATGTTTAGATGTTAAAAATTAATATGCCACACAGACACACTCACACACCTTTTTATCCCCGAAGGGGTAGGCAGAGGTGCAACTAGTGCACCCACTTTCCGCCGTTATTCCGTCCCATGACGTGATAGTGGGCGAGACTTATCGGGCACAAATTCCAGACTCCGAGCTGATACTGAATAGAAAAACTCGCCCGACCCGGGGATCGAACCCGAGACCTCAGCATTGCAGCCGTACCATAATACAATTACGCCACCGAGGCAGTCTAATGGCTGCACCACACTTCGATCTGTGTTATTTGATAAGCGGCTACGCTATATTCACGCAAATATTTGGTAGGTGAGCATTATGTGAGTGAACAACAAACATGCCATCCACACTTGGGGACAGCGTGCCAAACATGCCAAATATATTCGTATGTGGCTTGTGAACAAAACTGAATGAGTGAACGAAGTGTGGGCAGTCGACACACATATTCTGCTTATTTGTGTCCTTTGAAGTGTGTCAAAAAACCGACAAGTGAACGGATAAGCTTATTTGCTATTCGCGCTTATGCGTTATGCGTGCGAATAAAGCAAATATAGACGAATGAGCCTTCCACACTTCGTCATATGCGGGGGAATAACGCGCATAACAAATAACACATAGCGAAGTGTGGTGCCGCCATAAATGGTCACATGCTCTTTTATTGCAACTACAAAATATTCTTTCTTTATTTTATTTACCAGGAAGGGGCCGGATGGCCCATGCTCACCCCAGAATAACCTGGCGCCCCGCTACAGGATTGTTAAGCATCCCGCTACTACTATAATATTTTAAAATTACCTAAATTATCAGAAATGCAAGTACATAGAAGTCAACGGTTTGTTTTTTAATTTAGGACACTAGTCCCCCTGGAAAATTACTCTTAGTACGCCCATGCACCTTTGGTTGAAATATGACACACAGATAGCACAAATACAATTATAGATGGAAATTAAAATTAAAAATTGTCCTAGATTAACCCACAGGCTAGTTTATTATAGGAATAATTGCGAGCACAAAAGTTATTTATTAACTCATTACGTGTTGATTAATTAATCAACACGTAATGAGTTAATTAATTAATCAACACGTAAGTCATTACACATTTTCCTGTACGGTTTGACCTTCGCACCTCGCATCGTTAACAATGACGGATGTACGCACAGAACCGGTTGTCACATTTACATATTTTTTTTTAATATTATTTGAACTCTGCCGCCATTACTCTCCATAGCACAAACCTGGAGAGCCATGGATGCCGGTCCCAAGGCCGGGCAAAAGAGGAAGGAACAGGCTCGCAATACAATCCCTCTCAGGAAGAATTGCATTGCGAACCACACTATAACATATTATAAGTATATACATATATAACAGGTATATATTCATATATATAAACTCAAACCCAGCAGGAAGATAGTCACAGAAACAAACGTCAGATGGAGAGATATGAAAGGCTGTCACCAATCGAAAATCTTCATCAAGACGCTTGACCAGAAGAAAACCAAAAGCCTACTCCAATTTAGGAAGAAGGACATAAGGACCATTATAGGAATCATGACTGGACACGGTACGCTTAATAGGCACCTGAAAATAATAGGTAAGACCGAAGACGCCTCGTGCCCAGAATGTGGCGAAGAAGAGACTAGCATCCACTTCCTGGCAGAATGCTCGATGTACTCCCTACCAAGATGGTAGATATAGGAAAAGACAAACTGGAGGTAGCACAGCTACATGAGGTAAGGTTAGGAGGCATAATTAGGTTCAGTAGGGCAACTAAAAGGTTTGTAAGATTAGAAGGGGGCGTACTGCAGGAGGACCAGTAAAACCAGTGCTCTAGGGTGGATGCTGTCACAAGTAAACAAGCTCCACCCAACTGGGACTAAGGGTGAAACAGTAGTAACAAGGCGAACTGATCACCAGTCTGTGCGACTGCATACATCCCCACAAAACATACATACATAATATTATAACCCATGTGATATGTTTACTTTATTTATATGTATATGGAATAGTTTACTTGTTTATCGTGTACTTGGTTGAGGGCCATAATTCATAAAGATTATATACTCAGTATTAAATATGACAGAAATCATAAGATTTTGATAACAATAATTTTGAGTTCATTTTCAGCTTGCATCAGTCAACAACAACTTCTTTTTGAGACATCTTACTGGGGACTCTTACTTTGAGTAGTTTCCAACTTACATAAAAACACACATACGCCTTTTATCCCCAAAGGGGTAGGAGTAGATAGATATCGCCATATCGGGCACCACAAATTATAGACTCCGGGCTGATACTTAATAGAAAAACACAATATCACTTTGCCCGACCTGGGGATCGAACCATCAGACCATCTCTATGTCTTGCATATCCGGTAAGTATTGCAGATGTTCATGGGCAGCGGTGTTCACTTACCATTAGGTGAGACATATTCTTGTGATGATATAGGGGGCAACTATATCATAAAAAAACGTTGCAGTCATACCGTAATACAACTATACCACCAAGGCAGTATGCTTGCTAATATCCCTTCAACAAATGTAATGGTTTGTGAAAACAATGAATTAGTATTAAACAACATTAGCATTAGTACAGTATAAATATATCTATTGGCTTTACTATGGCATTAGTCATTATGGAGTTAATAATCATTTTGTTTATCTACATAACTGGATCACAGACGTCCCAGTAACAAATGCTGCGTTTTATCATAAACAGTTACATTTTCCAATGAATGGAAAGTTAAGCATGCCGTTTCACAAGATTTTAGTAAATTTTGACAATTATTGTATTAAATGGCTAATGTAGATAGTACATATTTTTAACCATTTATTTGGGAGCATAAATTAGTGTGAGATTTGTGTTTGGTAAGCTTTAAATACATTTATGTGACAAGTTTCACTGTATGTTTATTTATGTGACGAGTAACATTTTATTTTACTTTTTTATTTAATTAAGATGCAAATCAGAGTACAACCATGACAATTTCATGTAACATACAGAATTGCATCTAAACTAGATTGCATTCAAAATTTGCGTCCATATGTAGGTATATTCAGTAAGTGCGGACTTTACCCAGAAGTTGTGATACAGGCCGTAATTCTGTTATACTCTTATGGCCTTATTAATAAACAGTTTACAAGCCTATTTTATATATTTTTTTGTCTTCTTCAAACAAATTTTGAATTAAATTTGAAGAAGGAAGACAAAGCATTCAACAACTAAAATGAGCTAATAAACTCTTTATCTTATCTCTTTATTAATTAGCATCAATATTTTTCTTACTTCAACATGATAGTGTTTGCACAAGACTGCCAAGAGGCAGAAGATTAAAAAATTTTGGACAAACATTTTATATGTATACACACATATACTATACATTCATGCAATTCTATCTATGGCACATTTATGATTTTTTTTTAATTACTAGTACAAAAATGGATTTTCCAACAGAAGGATCTATATTGATTAACTTTAACATTGAATAGAATAAGATATAGGCTCACCCCCTAACACATCATGGGACAGAAAAACAGCAAAAAGTGGGTGCATTAGTTGCACATCTGCCTACCCCTTCGGGGATAACAGGCATGAGTGTGTGTGTGTGTAGAACAAGAATATTGATACATGTTTTGTAAATGTACAGTCAAACCCAATTTTGCCAGTCTTCTTTGTTATTTAAGTACAAGATTCATATAACTAACTCATATAACAAGCCTTAAGGATGCTTGTTTTTTGCATAAATTAAAAATTACTATACAATATTCCATACCTCTGCTTTCGCATATGCACCTGGACCTCCATTTTGATCACATTTCTTCTTAAAAACCTCTAGGGACTTATTCTGCAATGACCCTACGGCCTCCTGATCAACTTTACCTTCAAGCTCTGGTGGTAAGGTGAAGTTTTTTGGGAACAATGACTCCTCACTTTGTGCATAAGCCAGACCTTGAAGAAATATTTTTTTAAGTATTTATATTCTTTAATCAAAACCTTCTAAAATGATAATGCCCATACTTAGGTTTGGGAAGATGATGATAAGTGTAAGAAATCTATTCATTTTTAGGTTGTAAATAAGATATTCGTTTCTCAAGCTCCGCGACAGACACCAGTGTCCATATATATATAGGGTTTCCCATACATCTATATATATAAGAGGGGCTTGAATGGTTAATCATAATAATTATAAAGCAAGAGTTCTGAGAAGGAAAAGTTTTTTATTCTTATGTTATAATGAAGCTTCATCTAGTGTAGCTAACATTGCCCTTTACATTAATAGGTACTTAAAAAAAGAATAATGAGCACATATTTATGAACAAATTCTGAAAATAGCACTGTAACACAAACAGGCGGTATATGCCATAAAAGAGCCCTATGGAGGTTCCTTTCAAATTGGTGACCTTTGAACAGATTATTACAATTATATTATACTAGCGTTCGGCATGCTATTCCATTTTCCATTTTCGGTTGTAATGGTATACGATTTTCATAGATATCCTGTCATCTCATAGAAACACCGAATACAGTCAATGGAAGGGTTTTATGACCCATGAATATAAAAATTGCAGATGCATCAATAACTATCTCAATTATTATCCTATTAAGTATTTAAAATAAGATTAACTTACCAATTACAACGGCCAACAAAAACAGGCATTTCACAACCATTTTCGTTGATATTATTTTCAATTCAAATAAAACTGCACTAAACAAAGAAAGGGGTGGACGTGACTGTGGATTAAAAACTTATATGAACTTATTTACGGTAAAACTTGTATCTTGCTTTGTAGCTGAATCCGAACTATTTTATTAAAAGGGCCAAGTGAAATGCTTACGACAATCTCTATTCCGTTCCGAAGTGTGTACTAGTGATGCGACTCGAGTCGTGTTTTTACTCGAGTGACTCGAGTGAGTTTGCGAAAATCGTACTCGAGTGAAAAAAATATTGACTCGAGTCAACTTGCACTAGAGTTGCCGAGTCAACTTGGCGCATCGAGTACACTCGGTAACCTTACTTCACAGTCAACTGTCAATGTCACGAACGTCAGTACTGCCTAGGTAGGTAAATATTTTCCCCGCTTTATATATTCCCGGGATATAAAGTAGCCTATATGTTAATCCAGGATATGATCTACTCGTGTGCCAAATTTCATCGAAGTCCGTACAGTAGTTTTTGCGTGAAAGAGTAAACTTACAAACTTTCGCGCTTATAATATAGGACAGAGGAAAAAAATAAATCTTTAATTATACTCTAAAAGCTGTTTAAAAGATATGTTTATGTCTTTGATTAATATTAATCAAAGCTAGCATTTACATTGCGGTTATTTTGGACCATGGTCGCTTTTTCTTTGGGTGCTGGGCCTCAAAATCTAACCAGGCTCAAACTTTACGGATATTAAAGGCGCTAAAATTTTCAATACTTATGGAATATGGATCTTGGATCTATTAAAAGAATATTTTTAGACCCCTCCGTTTATAAATAACTATTTAAAAAACGTTCATATTGTCGGGGCTTGTCTACGGATGATGCGATTTAAATAAAAGAATGGCACAATTCACTTCAAAATTATATTGATCAAAAAAACTTAATATTAATTACAGACGCGACCCATCCGCGATCCGACAGGCCCGTGACTGCCACATTGCATAAATGCAACGTTGCATTCCTATGTCATGGCATTGTCGTCTCTACATCATTCCTCCCCTTTTTGAAAATTATCGACATACATTTAAAACATTTAAAACTAACTTAGGAGACAATGTAAACAAAAGTATAATATTATTACGATTATACGTACAAGTTGCTTTCGCAATAGGATATAATAACAATGGTATCAAGTTTCAAGCACGTTATTCATACATTTAATCGATTCAACGGGTCACATAAAAGTTACACAAGTCTAATCACTGACATGTAAAAACATTAGAATATTAACTAAAAGTTTATGCATACTGAATATTCGGTGCCTGTTGCTGAACATTTTTGTCAAATTGACCTAATGATGTGACAGCAATCAACTCCTTTCTGGCCCAATTTTTCGCTCCTTTGTTACACTTTTTGCACCAAAGACACATGATTAATAATAACAAAAGCACTAGAACTCCTGCCATCACAGTTCCATATATTTGTAACTTTTGCTCAACAGAACTAAGGTTGACGTCGTTCGCACCATTCTGGGCTATGATTATTTCCTCTGGTCTGCTGTATGATTTACCCATTGTATAATTTGAGTTTTACAATATCTGTCCTCAATAGAACAATAAAAATTAAATGTAAAAGTATTGTATATAAAGTGTATAAATGCTTACAATGTAACCTCTTTAAATTATATTTAAAGCCGCTATCATACTACTAAGCGAAACGTAGCTTCACTAGCTGTTACATTTGTTACCATACTAGTTAACAACTTCATTATATCAATATCGCGTCGCTTAGCAATACACTAGCTTTCACTGGACAACATCCTTTGACAAAGTTCTTAGTTGCTAAATATAAAAAGTAAGTATGTCAGAACACAGGCATGTTTGTACGACAATATTTAATTGCACAAAAAGGGGAGGAATGATGTAGAGACGACAATGCCATGACATAGGAATGCAACGTTGCATTTATGCAATGTGGCAGTCACGGGCTTGTCGGATCGCGGATGGGTCGCGTCTGTAATTAATATTAAGTTTTTTTGATCAATATAATTTTGAAGTGAATTGTGCCATTCTTTTATTTAAATCGCATCATCCGTAGACAAGCCCCGACATTGGTGACCCCGACGCGTAAAAATGAATCCTTCGTCGATAGTTCCAGTCAGGGCCGAGGCGAACGAAAACGCCTTAGCACAAATAACCGTGTCAAGCAGAATACCGGATTTCTGGAAGGAATCACCACGCCTTTGGTTCGCCCAGTTTGAAGCGGTGGTAGCAAATCAGAAATTGGCAGATGAATCACGATACAATTTGGTTGTTGCGAAGCTTAGCCGTGAGCACGTGGAACAAGTAAGCGATATTGTATTGGCACCGCCCGACACCCAAAAATATGAAGCCTTAAAAAATCGACTACTTGTCGTGTATGAAGAGTCAGAGGTGCGGCAGGTTCAGAAACTTTTAAAAGAATTAGAATTGGGAGACCAGAAGCCTTCCCAACTTCTAAGAAAAATGAGAGACCTGGCTAGAAACAAGTTTCGGGACGAAACTTTGAGTATGCTATGGATGGGACATTTACCAGCAGCGATACAGGCAGTTCTCACAGTAAGCGAAGTGAAAGATTTGGAGAAGCTGGCTACTATGGCAGATAAGGTTGCCGAAACAACTCGATTTGCAGAAATTCAAGGGGTGTCGTGTTCTAGAAACAGTTTACCAGCCATGCAATCAAGCCTTGTAGAGCAGATTGCTCAGCTAACGCAGCGTTTGAGCCGGTTGGAAACATCAAGCTCAAGAAGCAGATCGTTTGGCCGTAACGGATACAGGAAGTTCCGTCGCCCAGCGTCACGAAGCCGTGATCGCGCAGGACACGCGAACCGCAGAAACCCAAATTGGTTATGCTTTTACCACTTCCGGTACAAGGAAAAGGCTAGCAAATGCATTCAGCCTTGTGCATGGCAGAAGCAGCAGGAGACTGAAGCGGAAAAAAACTAAATGCGGTACAATCAGAGGCGGACGACTGTACCAGTGTAGTTAGTAAGCGCCTGTGTATTAGGGACAAAAAAAGTGGTATAAAATTTTTGGTGGATACCGGCGCCAACGTGTCAGTTTTACCAGTGTCTAAGTTTAACCGTTTCGCGAGTGAATGTAGCGAATATAAATTATACGCGGCAAACGGAAGTGTAATCAAGACATTCGGTACTAAGATAATGACATTGGACTTTAGTTTACGACGACCGTACAAGTGGTCATTCATTATCGCCGAGGTAACCCAACCAATTCTAGGGGCAGATTTTTTGGCTCACCATGGTTTGATTGTAGATTTAAGGTCATGTAAGTTAATTGATAATTTAACAAAATTGCAGTCTGTTGCCAGTATTGTGCAGGTGGATGAGCCGACCGTGAAAACAGTGGAGAATACTCACCCATTTCACGATTTATTATGTAAGTACCTTAATATTACTAAGCCTGCATCGTACAGGGAAATACCTACTCATGGTGTTTTTCACCACATCGAGACCACTGGACCCCCAGTATTTGCGCGAGCTAGACCTCTACCGCCAGCTAGATATAAGAAAGTACAAGAAGAGTTTCGTTTCATGCAGGAGGCAGGTATATGTCGACCTTCAAAGAGTCCTTGGGCTAGTCCACTGCACGTGGTACCCAAGAAGAATGGCGAATTACGCCCATGTGGAGATTATAGGAAGCTTAACTCTATTACCAAGCCGGACAGATACCCTATACCTCGTTTATCAGACTTTACGTATTTACTATCGGGTAAAAAAATATTTTCAAAGATTGAAATAAACAGAGCATATCACTGTATTCCTGTAGCGCCAGAGGATATAGAAAAAACCGCAATTATTACACCATTCGGGTTATACGAATTTCAACGTATGACGTTTGGGTTGCGCAATGCTGCTCAAACGTTTCAGCGGTTCATGCATCATACTGTGTTGCAAGAGTTGGACGCTGATTGCAAAGACAGCATATTTTGTTATATCGATGATATAATTATAGCATCTTCTAGCGAAAATTTACATCGTAGACATTTAGAGTCATTATTTAAACAATTTAACAAATATAATATAACTATAAATTTAGCAAAATGTACGTTTGGGAAGACAGAGATAGACTTTGTTGGCTATCACGTCGGGGTCACCAATGTCGGGGCTTGTCTACGGATGATGCGATTTAAATAAAAGAATGGCACAATTCACTTCAAAATTATATTGATCAAAAAAACTTAATATTAATTACAGACGCGACCCATCCGCGATCCGACAAGCCCGTGACTGCCACATTGCATAAATGCAACGTTGCATTCCTATGTCATGGCATTGTCGTCTCTACAATATTAATGTATTTTAGAAGCAAAATAAAATTACGTAAATCTCAAAATCGGAAGACTTTAAATTATACGATTTATAACGAAGGCCTAGTTTTTGGGAGTACTATCCAAATAATATATAAAGTATCTTGGTTAGAATTTTAAGCCCGTTTTTAGACATGTCCTTTTTCCAATTCCTATTATTATTTTTATACTTTTTTTAATGACGTTCCCGCACACGCGATGTTTCTGCCAATGTCAAAGTATGACTCAAAATCTTTACACCAGAGTAGTGTCAAACGGAAAAAAGGTTCTTGAACATTTTTGCCAAAAACAACACATTTTAGAACAACATAACAATAAAATAAAGTTACTCCCAAACTATAACAATTAGTACCCATATAATACTTTAGTAGGTTATGGTAAAACAAACAACAAAGGGGTGGGGGGGCGTAATTTTATACTTTCTCAATTTCCTAAAGCTATTGACAGTTGACACTCACGTCATTTGTCAGTTGTTACTTGAGTTGTCACAAGTTATATCTGTCAGTTGACACTATTAGAATTTAGATATTATGTTATTGCCACATAAAATATTCTGGTTTCACTATAAATATCTTTCTTCTTCTTCGTTTAAATTATGGCTTCCACCGATTATCGGTGATTTCGCCAATGTCAAGTAATAATAGCATATACAAATGTATAAATATCTTATAAAAACATTTTCTTATGTCACATTATTAAATGTATGTATGTGAGCCCAGTGCAGATATGTCATAGCAAAACAATTACTGTAAAGAACGATTATTTAAATAAATTTATATTTATTTTTTATTATTGTATATTACCAATTATTTTCAATGTTTCATGTCAGTTTGACAGCTGTTATTTCAAATTTCTTATGAGAATCCTGTGAATAGGCATGTAAAACGACTTTCGCTTAATTGGCAAGGGAATATTGCTCGGTTAATAAAGGTTTTAAAAACTGCTATAAAAAATCTCACTCGAGTTGCATGGCGTGAAAATACAAAATATTTGACTCGAGTGACTCGAAAACTCAAGTAACTTGTTGAAATTACTCGAGTCATAAAATGCTATTCGAGTCGCATCACTAGAGTGTACCCTCGAAGGACCTTGCTATCTCTTTCTAGTAGTGTAGCCATTATAATTATTATTATAGATATTCACTCGATCGTTAAAGTGGGCACATACGATGCAATTTGGTACAGCCGAACCATTAAAACGGTATGCCATCGAACCATATCGCATCGAGTGGGGCACGGTTCGATGGACATTATTATTATTGTTGTTGGTACGGCTGGTTCGATGGCTTGTCCATCAAACTTGGTTGGATACAACTGGACATCGCATGGGACGGTTCGATCGTGTGGCGTGAAGACTGTACCGCGTGACGAATTGGTCGCATGATACCAAATCACATCGTATGTGGATACTATTACAGTGGACAGACGTATTTACAGATCTTTCAGTGTCCTTTTAACTAGCAACTACTGCCAAAAGTGATAATTATTTTAGCCAAATATACAATAATATAATAAGACATTCAAAGTAACTATAGTGACTTTAAAAAGTTAAAAAGTGAGTTAAAATGTGGACGATAGCCTAGTTGGGAATGGGACGGTCTACCGAGACAATATTCGGAGGTTCAAAACCCAAGGCACAAACCTCTGACTTTTCAAAGTTACGTGTGTATTGTTTATCAATTATCGTTCGCTTTAACGGTAAAGGAAAACATCGTGAGGAAATTTGCATACCTAAGAAGTTCATTATAAGAATTTCGAAGATATGTGGAGTCTACAAACCCACATTAGGCCAGCGTGGTGGACTAAAGCCTAAACTCTCTCAGTAGTAGAGGAGGCCCGTGCCCAGCAGTGGGATAGTATATAATACAGGGCTGGTATTATTATTATTTTATATGTATAGTGATTTAAATTACTTCGAAATAACAATATTCCAGTGTATAAATTACGGTTTTTAAAACTACTACCGTCTACTTTAGTTATAAAAATGAGTCAACTGTGAACTTTGGACTCCTTAGTGAATACAATAGAGAACGGTTTGCAGGCGTATCCATCTGTGTATTCAACAATTGAACAAATTGAATATGACTGCAAACTTCGTCTGCCTCAACAAGGCTCTAGTGGCAAGTCTCAACCGTCACCTGTTTCTCACGCGAAGTCTCCGGGGTTCAACGAGACAGAACTTTAATTTTTTTAAAATGATATTGGTTTTTCTGTTCCTCAGATTTAAAATAAACGAAAACTATAAATCGTTGATTAAAATAATAAAATGTCCTCCATCCTCCATCTATCCGAACCAAATATTAGTATGACAACCAACATAAGTACAAGCGTTGCTGGGTAGCATAATATGGCAAAGTGTACCTTCGTAAAGAAGAAGGGGCAAGGTGTATTTGTATAAACTCAGAACTGGAATTAAACAAGCTAAAGATCCTATGACTAGTTCATAATAATTGTAAAAACCATATATTGTCAATGACATGCTTGTATGACTGCTAAAATGTTTTTGTACTGTTTTTTATAATTTTCTTTCTATAATCTCTGATTTATTTGATAGGTATATTTCACACTAATAATGTTAGTATTTATCTGGATGCAACACACAATTAAAAATGCACTCACACAAATACAATATGATTTAAACTCAACTTCAACTCGTATGAGATTACCAATTTTTCCATGACACTTACATTTTCCTACAACACCAACTATTTACTACAGTTGTATACCATGTTTTTTACCCGGTTTTTATTATGCACCCTCAAAATTATGTCATCTTATTTTAAGTACTATAAATAAGCACATAAAACAGGCGCATTTTTATCACTCTCATTTTCCCCTACCAGGTTACAAGTTTTAACAATTATATCAACATACTAGTAGTGCTCGCGGCTCAGCCCGCGTGAAAATGTTTTTCCGGGACAAAAATATTTTCCCGGGATAAAAAGTAGCCTATAGCACTCAGGAGTTATGTAGCTTCCTATAAGTGAAAGAATTTTCAAAATCGGTTCAGTAGTTCCTGAGATTAGCGCGTTCAAACAAACAAACAAACAAACAAACTCTTCAGCTTTATAATATGAGTATAATTTTGAACTATACCTACCTTTGACCGTAGTTTATTCAGTTTTAAAAATGCTTGAACAAATATCATTTCAACGTAAATTGACTCGTTTGGCGAAACAGAATCTCATTTTTGCAAACCCGAAAACTGTAATAACTATACCTATAAATAAAAACTCATTAAACATTATTCATTTCAGAGGCCGTATTTAATATTTCGACTATTTCAGTCATCTCTTCATAGTGATTATTTAAAAAATAAATTGATCTGATTAATTTATAATACATCATCGGAAAGACTATTTCAACACTAATTGAATAAACGAGCCAGATTTTTCATATCTTTTTTTAATTTCAATCTATCCCCCAAGTTTTTACGTCTGTTTCAGAAATTTTGTTGTATGGAGACTCAAATTTGTTGCCGTTTTCAATCAAAATTGTGCTTGAAACTAACTAACGAAAATGACTGGTTATTGGTATAAAAAGTCGCCTAAAGCATAAATGCGACAATTCATTTATTTTGAATATAAAAGGAGGCACACTTATTTTTTGTGAATAATAATTTATGTGTATGTGGTCCTTACTTATTTTTTGCATAACATTTTAATTTGTAGGTATATCAAATATGTTGCAGTTTATCTTTTGGTTAAAAAAGTAGTATAGACAGTATAGTAATAGAATGGTTCGGGCGTATTGTTTTTTTTACGTAATATCTACCCAATATTAGCCCACTTGAGAAAAATATCAAATTATGAACAATAAAATAATAACATCATGTAAAGCTATTCTACAATAAAACACTGCACTACTAAAAATATATTTATTTATTACAAATATTATAAAAAATAAACATTGGACCATCCAATTCTGCATAGAAAGCATGGTTACCGTACAAAAAACAGGCACAAGAGAGGTACAGAGCTCCCTTTAGAAGCTCTCTCGCTTGGAACGGAAGTTTAACTACGTGTAATGTGCGCAAATACAAATCCAAAACTCTAGAAATAAGGTGGAGTTTCTGTTGTGTCGGAATCATTCGTAATCAATCCATTTGGATATAAGATCCTTGGTAGACCGACGCACTGTGGGACGTCCCCATAGAAAGGGCGTGACATGTACCGGTAGTACTGAATGTCTGATAACTGGAAACTGAAATGCATTGTGGAAAGGGGACAATATGATCTTTCAAGTTTTATAATCTTCACCCCTCTAATCACTTTATTTTACCTAATATATAGCATCAAAGTTGACGTATCGAACACTGTCGAAAATGACCTCACTGTTTAAGAAAGATATTTGTGGTATTCGCAATAGTTTGGAGAAGTATTTTATAAATAAAACGGTTTAATAGGATACACTTATATAAATGCAACTGTTTCTTTTTAAAAAGACGCTTTATTTTATGGTTAAATTAAAGTTTAAAAAAGTAATCGAAGTGTTTGATAAAATCTGTCATATAATAAAAACGCCACGAAACCCCGACCTAATGATACTTGTGTTTGATAGTTCAGAGTAATTAGTAAATTTCTCTAGAACATTATGTACCCCCCCTCGTCCCCCTTTCGAAGAAAATTAACAAAATAGGTCAAACGCCTGATAAAAATGTCAGAGCATCTACATTTTTCATCAAGCTGACTACATTTTGTGAATTATGAATATTTCATCAGGTGTTGATATTACACGAAAGCAATCAAGTAGGTTGGTGTAAATAATTTTTAACATTATGCTTTCAATTGTTGTGTCATTTTAATCCATCCTAATATAATAATATTACTCGAAATAAGTTTTTTAAAGTGTTAGGAAACGCCTGACAATTTCTTTTGAGCAAAGTCCTTGAGATCGTAAATTTAGGCGATTTTAAGACATGTCTATTTTTTATTAATTAGGTTAAAATATACCCTATACTGTATTGTATTTCACTTGTTTAATTGCAATAATGTCAAATTATTGTGTATCTATCCTTAATTTGGTTTTAAACTCCCTTGAAATATAGGCATATTTCAGTATTTTTTTTTCATAGTCATATCAGTATTTTTCAAATAAACTACATTGGTAATGGATAGGTCTACTATTCAATAATACACGTCAAAAAATTCAAATCTTTAGGTTGTTCCGTTGTTGAGTTATCATAAGATTTGTAAGAGAGATACTCATGTCACGCCCTTTCTATAGGGACGTTCCACCGTGCGACGTCAAGGAAGGGATGTAAAAAATTAATCGATTTTCATAATAATAGTATACTTTATTTATATAGTCGATTTTTAATTATCAATTTTCTTAGTAATTTAAATAAAACAAATTTAAAAAATCTATAATATTGGTTAGACGTATCGATTTTTGCAAATAGCTCGAAGTAAAATCACTAGAGTCCGTTTCAACTGTAAATTCCGATGGCGTGATGTTGGCAGCAATGTATATGCAGTGCCGCTACATCACACAAAATAGTCTGGCATAAAAGAGTAGAAATTAATTAAAATAAAACTAAACTAAATCTGGTATGTTTGGTAACCTTAAAGCAAATGTCAAAACTGTCATAATTGTTACCGTATGTAAACAACTGTTGTGATCTTGACGAATCTTGATATTAATTCGCTGTTTCTAAGTAGAATGTGGTGTTTAGTATTATTCAACATGAATAAAACTATACACAGTTGAACAAGACAAGTGGTATACAAGGTTTTCCTGCTTTGTTTAGCCGGATTCCAAGCGGGAAAACTGTTATCCGATGTTGCAGACGTTTATCAAAAAACTTCGGACGTAACTGGTAAATGCGTCATTGTATCATATTTATAAAGTAAAAGTTATCTTTCTTTACATGTTTAAAGTTACAAATTTGATTTATTTAGTTCGTTTGATAGTTTTTGTTTTACAAAATGAGTTTAGAGTATTTTTTGTGTTTGTTTACAAATAATTATAGTCCGCTCTCATAATTTTGATGTTTGCGCAATATTTTTTTTTTCAGATATATCCGTTAGTACTGTTCGAAGAATTGGGAATGGTGGTAAAAGGTTTTGCCAATAATGGTACATTTAAAACTCCTAAAAAATATATAAAAGGTAGACCAAGAAAACAATTGGATGATTTTTATTTGTGTGCAACATGACAAATAGTTCATTTCTTATATGCAATATTCTGTTATAAAAGAGATGCCCACCTTAAGAAACTCACTTTCGATATTAACAGAAGACTTAAATTATGATGGGACAACAAATCAACGAAGCCGAGCAGTTTTCTGGTGTTGACTATTTGGATGAAGAAAATCTAGATTATCAAATTATTATAATTAATGGAAATTAAATAAAGTATGAAAATATATAGTCCATAATTTTATATTTCTTAGGTGTATTAAACTGAATAATGGCATCAGAAGTCGTACATGCTTGATGGAAATTCAAATCTTGCAAGGTGCATTGGCAACTAGACATTCCATTGTTTAAAAATTTTATGCGCGTACGAGGACATATACAAGTTACACAATGTACAACACACATAATATAACTGAAAAAGAAAACCTAATGCCCTTCCCTTGTCCACTTTATGTAAAATAATAATAATTGATAAGCAATAATTTTAGTTAAAAATCTCATTTTTTGTTCTTAATAATTTTATTATGTAATTGCAATGTAGTTAGATGTCCTTTATATCCTACTAATATTATAAAGGCGAAAGTTTGTAAGAATGTAAGGATCTATGGATGTATGGATGTTTGTTACTCTTTCACGCAAAAACTGCTGAACGAATTTAGATGATATTTGGCACACGGGTAGATCATGTCCTGGATTAACACATAGGCTACTTTTTATCCCGGGACAAAATAAAGCGGGACTTTTATCCCGGTAAAACTCATTCACGTGGGTGGAGCCGCGGGCAAATGCCAGTAAATAATAAATTCATATTTGACTTTTCGAGCCCAATATGAATTAACCTTATGTTTACAATATATAATATGTTCATCTATTTAAAAATAATTAATTAGATGGATCAAGGCAATTTGCGTCATAGTATATGTGTTGTCATATTAAACGCAGTGGCACTCTCGTTTATTGATTTATCTAGACTGTACTTTGAAATATCAAACAAGGGATTGTTTTTTGTTTAGTAACAAATCACTAACACTTTCAAATTAAAGGAGACGGGTGAAACTTCATAGAATTTTGAACTTAGTGTCACAGAGACAATTTATGCAATATTTTATAGGTATAAGAAAACAATTCCAAACGAGAAAGAAAAATCTGTCTGTGTAATGGGAGTAAAGAAATAATTTATTTATTTATTTATTTAAAGCTTTATTGTACACCAAAAACAAAACAAGATTAAAAAAAACAACAATGAAGACAGAGAACAGGTACAATTGGCGGTCTTATCGCTCGAGGCAATCTCTTACAGACAACCATTGGATGGAATAAGAGAAAATAGCGAAAAGGGTAGTTTGGGGCGTACATATAAGCAAATATATATATAAAATCTAATACACAATAATACAACAAATATATACATACATACACACAAAATACATGAATTATATACGTATAATATATATAATCCTACATATATATAATAATCATATATATTTAAACATATATATAAATATTTATTACATAACAGGAGATGTATAACAAATTAATAAAATTAACAAATATAATCAAGGTCACATAAATAAAGTTTTAGCTATTGAGTAAGTGTTCTTTTACCATTTTTTTAAAAACCGGTAGTGACTGCGCCTGTCTTATAACTGCTGGCAGTGTATTCCATAACCTGATAGCAACAACAGTAAAAGATTTTTCCATGAATGAAGTAGTATGCACAGGCATTTTCAGTACCAAGTTCTCTGATGAACGAAGAGACTTCTCATGCGTGTCGTGAAGAAATAGAAACCTAGATTTAAGATAATAGGGGGTAAGAGGATTGAATAGAATATAGAGTATAGCGTCTAAAACATTTTTCGATGAATAACTTTTATTTGCCTGATAACACAAGATGTTCACAGCACTTAATCATTGCCCATTTGTTTGCCTCATTGAATAATGAGCAGTTGGCTTAGATAATAACCAGATTATTGAACTTATAACATGTAATCGACGAGGACTCATATAAATATATAATGGCTCATTTACACTCTCGCGAGAGTGGTAAGCCGAACAGGATACGAGCCACGAGACGAGGTGCGAAGCGACAGTGTAAATGAGCCATTAATGTTTTTCAATTTGACATTACGTCAGGAGCGCTGTACAGAGTTGCCAGTAAAATAAAATGATATCGCAAGTATTGAATATCCCAAAAGTGAACATGTCTTTTTAGTTTAGTCCACTGCTAAACAGCCTTCTTTAAAGATTAATTAATATATCAATATTATTCTTGTTATACATTTTTTTTATTCGCGGAGAAAGTGCAGTCTTTACCACTACCGCCCAGCCTGGCGACTAGACGGTTATGTTGGGTTCGCCGTGCCTAACGACCCGTTGTTGAGCCGCCCGGAAAGACATCGGGCGAACGCCAGGCCGAGTATATTTGTCACTATGCACGGCACTACCAACTAAAACTCCGCGGTGACCTTCCTCGGCGCATTAAGGACGGCTGCGGGTTCCTCTGGCAAAGAGTGCCTAGTTGTCCTCCGCAACCGCACCTGCGCAGTGCCGCTGAGTACGGCCCATCTCAGATCATGTGGGCTCAGAGAGCCCGCTCATTAATTAACGCCCTTGGCGTCAACGGCAGCGTGATCCACCGACGCTGCCGCCCATCCCAGGGATCGCCCAGTGTACATGAGGAATGTACAGAGTGATTACGCCGGAAAGTCTCCGCCGCCCACCCGCAATCCCCAATAGTCCCTATTAGTCGCCTCTTACGACAGGCAAGGGATACCGTGGTGGAATTCTTCAAACGCCCCCAGTCCACAGGGCGGGAGACACCGGTCAGTCGTCCACCCGGCGCCTCCTACGTCTTCTCTGACTGCGGGAAGGATCAGTGCGTTCCCGATCCCTCTCGGCGCTCTCCTTCTGTGAGAGGACCACCTTACAGAAGTGGGCCACCGCACGCCAGGACCTCCGGCTGTCAACCATGGATGACACCACGGCTGGCAGCGAGAGGTCTCCTCCGACGACTGACATGAGAGCGTTGCGCTCTTCATCCCAGGCTGGGCAAAACTCCAACGTGTGTTGGGCCGTATCTTGCTGGCAGTTGTCACAATGGTGACACACCACTACTCGCTGCGGGTTTCGCAGGAGAGCAACGCAGCGGCCGCCCAGAGAGTCGGCCCAAACGGGACATCCGTAAAGGGCCATGGACCGCACGATTCCATGATATAGCGTTCGGCAAGGGGTGCCAGGACTTTCCAGGTTGGGCAGCAGGCTTGAAAGAGCACCCGCTGCCCGAGACAATTTGGTCTGTAATCCTTCGAAGTGGGCGCGAAATTTCCACCGGCTATCGAGAACCAAACCTAGATATTTCATCGACTTACCGATGGGAATCCGCACCCCCTCCACTATTATGTGAGCACCGGCCGGTGGCCCTTTCCGAGGCCCATGAAAACAAAGGGCCTCGGTTTTATTGAGAGCCACCGTTAATCCTATTCTTCGGATTCGACCGACGACCTGGCTGGTGCCCACGGCTGCCAAGATTGCGGCTTCCTGATAGGTCCTGGCGGTCGCTGTGACAAGCGTATCGTCGGCGTAACATGTGACGCCGACGCCCCAGGGTTGGTACCACGGAGCACCCAGTCATAACCGATGTTCCACAGAAGTGGGCCTAAGACAGAGCCCTGTGGAACACCGCAAGTCATCGCTCTACGGTGCCACTCGTCAGCGCCAGGGTACACTACATCCCTGTTGGACAAGTAGGAGTGCACCAGACGCCGGAGATAGGGCGGCACCACGTGGTACCTCAGTGCTTCGTATATACAGGCCCATGGCAAGGTGTTAAATGCGTTGGCGATGTCTAAGGACACCACCAGAACGACCTGACCCTGGGCCATCGCTTCCTCCGCTAATGCCTTGACCCGCAGAATCGTGTGGACTGTCGACCGGCCTCGCCGAAATCCGAACTGCCAGTCGGATAGGTTCGGACCGACCCTCTCGAGATGCTCGACGAGGCGACCATGGATAATGCGCTCAAAGAGTTTTGCGATCTCGTCGAGCTACACGATGGGCCGGTAGGCCGATGGCGACTCCGCGGGTCGTCCCTCCTTCTTCAGCAGGACGAGCTTCCCAGTTTTCCAATGCACCGGGAAGACGCCCTGCTCCAGGCAAGCGGAGAACAGGCTGCGAAGTCTCGGGCCCAGGTGCTCGAGGGCTAACACCCAGGCTTTTCCAGGAATGCCGTCGAGCCCCGGGGCCGTGTTCTTACTGCGCAGCCGAAGCACCGCCACCCGCAATTCCGCGGGTGAAATTCTTGTTATACATGCTTGGTATATGACGTAACTGATGACAAAATAAATATTGATATAATAAAAATTCCGAGATGAAATAAGGTTTAAATCGATACTACTCAATTTGTGTTAATAACTAGCAACATTGTAGTGGACAGCCTGATGATCCCGATACAGGAAGTCAGCAGAAAATAATTGTTTTTCTTTTCCCCATTGTAATACAGTTTAATATTTTTAAATGGAATACATAAATATAGAAAAAGAATATTATGTTAGAAATGTCGTATGGAAATATTTATTTGGTATTATTAGCAGAGATTACGCTATATAGAATTACATTGTAGAACCAAACGTAGTACAACATTTTTCATGTTATTTTCCATCGCTATGGAAACCTCTATAAGACAGATTAATATCAGCCAGCTAAATTGATACATAGACATATAAAACCTTCAACATACCCAAATATTTTGTTAAATTTATATGCACTTATTTTGTAACTGTTTGCTATTCCAAATAAATGAAAAAAAAAAAAAAAAAAAAAAAAAAAAATTAATACGTGTTTCATAAGTGTAAGGTCAAATTCAATTTCACCCGTCTCTTTTAAAATTTATACGCATTAATTATATGTATACCGACTGTTCAACTAATTAATTATTAAAATCTCTGAATTCTGCCGTGAGAACGTAATAATTAATTAGCTATGTAGTTTCCAATAAATGCTTCTTTTTTCTAAGATGTATGATTTTTTTTTTGTTGACGCGGAGAAAGTGACTTATTACTACCGCCCAGTGTTCAAGGGGAACGACTGAGCGGTTATGTTGGGTTCACCGTGCCTTACGACCCAACGTTGAGCCGCCCGGAGAGATGGAAATCGTCGGGCGACCGCCGGGCCGAGTCCCTAACCTATGTACACCGCACGGCATACCAACCAAAACTCCGCGGTGGCCATCTTCGGCGCATTAGGGACGGCTGCGGGCTTCCTGCGACTCACGTCTAAGTTGTCGTCCGAAACCGCCCCTAAGATGTATGGTGCACATATACAAATAGTTACTATGTCACGAAAGTACAATCCTACTAATATTATAAAGGCGAAAGTTTGTAACAATGTATGGATGTTTGGATGTATGGATGTATGGATGTTTGTTACTCTTTCACGCAAAAACTACTGAATGGATTTCGATGAAATTTGGCACACGAGTCGATCATGACCTGGATTAACATATAGGCTACATTTTATCCCAGGAAAATAAAAAACGGGACTTTTATCCCGGAAAATCTTTTTAACGCGGGCGGAGCCGCGGGCAAACTCTAGTATGAAATTCATCTGTAACTTACGGAAGTAAATCGAACACTATAAACGTAATTGATGAGTGGATTTATAGATTTAGGATAATATGATATTAGTAAATAAAACAAGACGAATATTTATTCATCATAATAGAAAGACATTAGTTTTTTAATGAGTTATGGAGGTATGTAATTATTAAAAAGCAATTATGACAAGCCAGCACAAAAAACATAGTAATTAGCATATAATACATTACGTAATTACATGGCTATTCATTTATTGTTATTTTAATCGATGTTATACACTTATTGTTTATTATTTTTGATACTTTAAATTTTAAGATTACCTTTGGTAACCCTACTTTTTTATACTGAAACGGGAATTGTCTTGTAAGACAGGAGAGCCAACATGACGCCATCGGTAAAATAATTTGAAAGGCACTATAGGTACACTGTAGGGAGGGCGGTCGTTGCTCTCGTCCGTAGGTCCTACCCTCAATACCCTACACGTGCCCTCCGGGTGGTGCTAAACGAGTAACAACGCCTAGTATCAGGCGGCGATAATTAAGCTGATCCCCTCGGCTCAATACCGAGGGCGGCTACTACAAGCCGGGAGATCGAAATAATCCCTAAAAGGGTAGAGTCGCCAACCCGGAATGGCCAGCGTGGCGTTTCAAGGCCAATTGTCTTAATGCTCAGTAAAAATAAAGAAAGGCCCTCAGTTTCCAGCGCTCCTGCTAGGCTCGGCTACGGCAGCGGTCGAGGAACCGACAGGACAGAGGGTGCGAAGAATCTCTGGGAGATCGGATACGGCTGCCATCACATTTACTTGGCTACGTATAATGTTAGGACCCTACTCACAGAGGAGCGCTACCAAGTATTGGAATCCGAAGTATTAAACCAAATCAAATGGGGCATTATTAGTTTAAGTGAGGTAAGCCGAAGAGGTTAAAACCTAGTTAAGAGGCCGTATCTAAAACGACTATTTCAGTCAATATGAACATTTCATCGTGATGTTTTAAAAATAAACTGGGGCCTCTGACTGGGGCTAGGATGTGAAAAAAAAACACGATACGTCTCCGCTGCGTCGGTCTCTCGATCAAAAAAAAAACCGATACCTACGTCAGTCACTCAAACACAAGAAAACGAAGCGGAGAGGCATCGTGTTTTTTTTTCACATCCTAGCCCCACTCTGTAGGCTTAGAGCCTGGAAAAGAACGGCCAGGAGAAAGAAATCCAACGCCGTATTCGATTACGATGGGTTGCGTTCGGTAGGCAGGGGGACATATCTGTGAACCTGAAACGTAGAGCTTTCGACCAATGTGTCCTCCCAGTGCTGGTTTATAGGGCCGAGACTTGGACGCTCACAAAACAACTTGTCCACAAACTGCAAGCTACCCGGAGAGAAAGTCCGTAACACCGAAAATCGGAGACGAACCGGACTTACCGACATTGGCACAATTTTAGCTCGACGGAAGTGGAATTGGGTGGGCCATATAAGCCGCAGAAATAATGGCAGATGGTGTCAAGCAATGCTGGAATGGAGACCAAGAACTGGTTATAGAGACCGGGGCAGACCTTTGATGAGGTGGACCGACGACCTGTTCCACGTGGCGGGAAGAAGTTGGATGAGGTCGGCCCAAGACAGAACAACTTGGCGTACATTAGAAGAGGCCTACACTCAGTATTGGGTGAATATATAGGCTGAAGAAAATAGGTACATCTTTTAATTTATGGATGTTTTAGGGCCGTATTTGATTCGCTCTAAAGTGTGATATTAGCTACGACCCCATTGATGTATTATGTACGACCCTGTCAAATTAAGGTCAGCATCTTAAGATAGTCGCTATTTAATAAACCCATGTTAACATCGTCCTAGAAGTTTGGAATAAAGAAATATCGGTGGCAGGCCGAAAAAGTTTATATTCAGATACGCAAACGATACCACTCTCCTAGCTGCAACTAGAGCTGAAATCAAAACTCTTCTTCGACTCTTGGAAACCACAGCGTTAGATTTTGGACTCTTAATCAATCAGGATAAAACCAAGACGATTGTAGATCGCATGGATAACAACCGACCTGATGTCCAGAATATAGCGGGATTTTCACAGCTAAGCTTTATTTGAGTAACAGCGGTTACTCAGCTTAAAACAAGCTCTTAAATAACAGCTTAAGCTTGGTGTTTAAAATAGTTTATTGATACATTAAATGTATTCTTGACATTTTACTCAAACGTAAGACTGATTTATAACATACCGCTCTTACTGAACTAGAGATATATCATGTAGGTATTATGTCAATTCAATCATACTTCGATAAAGCATTACAAAACAGAAACTTTAAACTTTAAACCGTACGAAAATTCGCATGGTCCAGACTTTAGCTTTTCCTGTCTTTAGAGACCTGGACCGTAGAAGCTGGCGATCGTTAAAGAGTCGATGCATTCGAAATGTGCTGGCGACGCGTAATCGGCATCTCATGGACAGCTCATCGCACAAATGCATACATCTTAAGAGAGCTCAAGCTGGAACATCAACAGAGGCTAACCTCCGTTTGTCTGAGTCGTGTTCTAAAGTATTTTGGACACATTTCGCGGCGGAAATAAGATAACTTGGTGAAGTTGGTGCTCACCGGCAAGCTCGAAGGCAAGCGACTAAGAGTGCGTAGACCAAAGCGCTGGTCAGACCAGGTCGCCATCTCCCTAAATATGCCAATGAGCGTTGCGGTGCACTAAGCCAAAGACTGGAGAAGACTGCTGAATGACCTTGGACGGGATCACGATCCTTAGTAACGAGGGTCCGACTGAAGAGTTAGGTACCTATAGATGTTATAGTCCCTAGTAAAAAAATATATTTTCATTTAAAGTTGCAATTAGGTTAACAAATAATAAAAAAATAACTTTTTCAAAAATCGTACTTATTTATTTTAATATTAGATTCTACTACAGAATACTGAATAGTTCCTATACGTAGTCCTAATAAAAATACAACAATACTGTTTTATTATTACAGCAAAAAACCAGCCTACCAGCCGCTAGTCGGTACGTATAGTATATATAACATAATAAATCATAATAATATGTACTCAACTGTAACTTTTCAGTGTATTATTATTACAATATAAGTCCTTTCGTGTGCTTGCTGGCAGAATTACTAATTTTCCTCTAGCTATATTGTGATTTTGCTATCAATGCAACAGCGTTTGTGAATAAAAATAAGTGGGAAAATGGTGATATATACGGTGATGGGCTGGAACTCTGAAAGTAAACATTAATAATAACTATTGATTAAATATAACATAATAAAACATTATTTATGTATTTTACGGTATTTCGAGGGTATTTGAAGTCTGCCTACCCGTACTGGGCCAGCATGGTGGCCTAAGCCCTAACCCCTCTTAGTAGGGGAGGAGGCCCGTGCTCAACAGTGGGCAGTATATAATACAAGGCTGATTGCATTGCATTGCAAGTAACTAAAGTCTGAAGTGTCTAAGTTCTTAAAATGTGTCTTAAAATGGTACATACACCAGTGCTGCTACACCTTCGCAATCGTTAGCTGAGAGATCACGACATAGATTCAATTTATTAATCCCTATTGTTCAAGAGGTATGTTTATGAAAAGTATTAGATTAAAAATGCCACCACCAATACTATCTCAGTAACCATCGGCACACTCGAGAAGGGGCGAGCTTTTTTTTTATGGCACCGAATGATGAGACGAGCATGCCGTTCGCCTGATGGTAAGCAATACGACCACCCATAAACAGTAGAAACACCATCCAGTACCTTGAGTTACAAAGTACTGTGTGCCATTCCACTGCGCTCGTCATCCTGAGACATTAGATGTTAAGTCTCATTATGTCCTGTAGTTACACTGGCTACAATACCCTTCAAACCGAAACAAAACAGTGTATGCACACTGCTGCTTGGCGGTAGAAATAGACATTGCGGTGGTACCCACCCAGATGGACTCTTACATATGAGAGTCTTACCACCAGTAAAATAAGCTTTTAGCTTCGCATCAAATAGCGCAACCTCGCCCGTCGACATCTTTCGAAAACGCACCGACGGCTGTAGCCATGCACCTTTTCTACAAGCTTTTGCGCTACAAAAATGTATGGTAATGACGTATCCATAAGATAAACTTATCTATAGGACATGACATTCGCATATATTTTTAACCGAATTTGACAAAAACGAGGAAGTTCTCAATTCGTGTGCGTGTATGATTTTTATGTACGTACTCTAATTTCTCTGTTGGTTTATTTCCGAGACTGCTTTTTTTTTTAAAGTAGTGTCTCGAAATGGTCCCATTTCTATATATCTTGGTTTAGGGTTAACCATCTTATTTAACTCAAAAGATCTGAATCATACAAGGAATTTTGTTTTCAATTAGCGTAAACGCTTGAAGAAAATCGTCTTGGCTACAGCCCCTATGGTGTACAAAAACCTACAGTAGTGAAATCAAAAAAGACAGTCGGTACTCTCACAAACTAAAGAATTATACTAGCTTACCTTAATACTTGCAGTAGAACTTGTTGTATTACATTCCTTTAAAGCTATATCATATAGTGAACTGATGAGGTTTGCTACTTCTGTATTGTTTTTTGATTTGCAATTTTCTTTAATCTTCTCGATTGTGCATTGCCTATTGTCATTTATTTTATCGCATGAGAATTCCTGCAATAAATATTATATAGTGTTTTGTAATAATCCTATTTATATAGGTACTTGTAGTAATAAGCTGAGAGCAGCAGCTAGATACTCAAAGGACATAAGGTATAATATTAATAATATGCTATATTTATTCCATAAGGTACGTGATACTACTATTCATACTACACTAAAAATGGCGCGCTTACGCCTTTATTCCTGAACGTTAGTTGTTGTTTGTGTTAGGCTGCGACGTACGAAACTAGTGCACTCGTACTTCATTGAGTTTAGCGTTATACCCTCTTATGATGTGACAGGCACCGAGCACACTGTCTTGTGGGACACAAGTTCCGGGCAATTACGGTGTTCGATCCCCGGGTCGGGCAAAGTGATATTGGGTTTTTCTGCTCAGTATCAGTCCGGAGCCTGGAATTTGTGCCCGACATGGCGATAGGCTGGCGGCGCTGGCCCCCTATGACCTATCACATCATGTGACGGAATAAAAAGTGAGTGCACGAGTATTAATAGTAGGTTTTATTCTTTCACTTATAGGAAGCTACATTGTTTTTATCCCGGGAAAATATTTACCCTGGAAAAACTTTTACACGCGCGTGGAGACGGGGGCAAATGCTAGTATAATAATAAAAACAATACTTACTGTAAAATGCACAGTTGTTCTTCGCAGCCAGGTTTCAGTAATATTTCTCTCAGTCAAGTTTAGATTTTTACATCCCTGAATTTTGGGGATTATATCGACCAAGCATCGTGTTTCTGAAAAAATAAATATTAGGTAAAATATGATACTTTTAGGTTACTAGTACCAGATTTTGCTGCTGGCTTCGCCCGCGTAAAATTCTTTCCGGGAACAAAATTGTCCAAGTAATCAACGACAACAATTTATTATAGTTGTCCATTCGTTAGTACGCTTTCAATGCGATTCAAGTTTAAACTTAAATTATAAGACGTGTAGGTATAATTTGAAAATTCACCATTCAACTTATCGGAATCCAGTAGTGCTTTGACCATAATCAGGAAAGTTTTTTCGGATTCAGTTAATACTACATTCGTTTGGTTAAAACATGTTTTCTTCACATCTTTGTAGAACGTCGTGTACGAATTATTAAAATCGGAAAAATTCTTACAACTCCTGCAAAGAGAATGATAAATGATTTAATATTAATGCTAAATCGATGTTAATAACGTTCATTAAACGCTGAGTTGCTGAGTAGAGTGCTACTTCAACCAACGCGGCGTGGTGAAGTAGGTAATAAGCCAATTTATATTAGTCTTTCCGCTTGCAGAAAAGTTTAAAACATTTACTGAAGGAAAATAACTCGCATTAAGAGAAGCTATAGGTACAACAACTTTCTTTTAGCTGTAACTAAGAATAAGTGTAATTTCCAACACATATAAACTAATCTTTATATTTTATTTTTAAATGTATTACATACTATATATACATGTTTAAGATTGTGCGTAATATTTCCGTATAAACACCCCCATGATTAGGGCTGCCATCATCTAAATTGCCGACGCCGGATAAACACGGCAAAAATCCCGGACATTTGGTCAAAATATGGATATTTCCCCGGACACCTCTGAAAAAATATTTTGCCGTTTCTTCTTGAATGCGGGGAAATGCATGAAGTTTTAACGTTTATTTCAATTTGTCGCTCATCTATAAAAATGGATTTCCCCTGACAACAAAAGTGTCCGGGTTTTGCCCGTACAATTTTTAAAACCCCGGCCGGACGGCCCCCGGACGCCCTTCAAACTAGGACAAATCCGGGGAAATCCGGACGGATGGCAGCCCTACCCATGATCCATCTATATTCCTTAATCCTTATTCTGCTAATATTATTGGTATTTAAAGCGCGATTTACACTAAAAAGGCGTAAGGTGAAGGCGCGGCGCAGGCATCTTGCCGCTTCAAAACGTTTCAATACAAAATGTAGGTAGGCGACGCTTTGGGCGATGCCCATCACTTACCATCAGGAGACCAACTTGTTCGGATGCATCTATAAAAAATTACGGTTGCGTGGCTGAAATTTCTGAAATCGAAAGAGTGGGAAGCGTTCTTGGATCTTCGGCAAACTCGCTGGCACAATACTTATTATAAAGTCAACTTTTTTGAAGACAGTGGAGTCTTGGGAGACGGGCAAGTCAGACAGATTAGTCTCACTAGTTTATTCTTTGGATATTGGACTAATGTATATAGATCTATTTTCAAAATTTTACTCACAAGCTCGAGTTCTTTAGAAGTACTGTATCAAACGTGCCTTCATAACATTTCTCTACTTTTTTAGCTTCCTCCTGTAAATGAATAACAACGTTAAATACATCATGGGGAACTATTACATTACTTACGTATAATTAAGTGTTACGAGATTATGTTAAAATATGTTAATATTATTTAATTTCATCAGTTACAATAGATGTCGTGCGGTGTTCCACAGGGCTCGGTTTTGGGCCCTCTCCTGTGGAACATCGGGTACGACTGGGTGCTCCGTGGTTCCAATCTCCGGGGCGTCGGCGTGACTTGTTACGCCGACGATACGTTAGTCACAGCGACTGCTGGGACCTTCCGGGACGCCGCAACTCTGGCGGCGGCGGGCACCGGCCAAGTAGTTCGAAGAATCCACCGTTTAGGGTTGAAGGTGGCCCTCGAGAAAACCGAGGCCGTGTGTTTTCACGGACCTCGGAGAGGGCCACCGGCCGGTGCCGGCATCGTCGTTGGGGGGGTGCGGATCCCCATCGGCTCTAGCATGAGGTATCTAGGTTTAGTCCTAGATAGCCGATGGCGATTCCGCACCCACTTTAAGGAGTTGAGGACGAAATTGTCCCGGGCAGCGGGCGCTCTTTCCCGCCTGCTGCCCAACCTGGAAGGTCCTGGCTTCCCTTGCCGGAGGCTGTATCACGGAGTCGTGCGGTCCATAGCCCTTTATGGCAGCCCCGTTTGGGCTGACTCCCTGGGCCGCCCCTGCGTCGCCCTTCTGCGCGCCCCGCAGAGAGCTTTAGCGCAGCGGGCGGTCAGGGCGTACCGCACGGTCTCTTTCGAGGCGGCTTGCCTATTGGCCGGATTTCTGCCCTGGGACCTGGACGCCAAATCCCTTGCCGATGTATTCCATTGGCGGGAGGAGGCGTTCAGTCGCGGGGAGCGTCCGGCCCTGAAGGAGGTGGAGGCCAAGAGGGCCGCCTTACGGCGAGCCGCCGTGGAGGAGTGGCGTCTCAGGCTGGAGGCCCCGTCGTGGGGGCACCGGGTCGTAGAGGCAGTGCGTCCTGTCTTTGCCGAATGACTGGACAGGCGCCACGGAGCGGCAACATACCGCCTGACGCAGGTGCTCACCGGGCATGGCTGCTTCGGTGAGTTCCTGTTTCGGGTGGTAGGTGTAGAGGAGTCGGCCGTGTGTCACTATTGTGACAACTGCCCAATGGACACGGCCCAACATACGTTGGAGTGTTGTCCAGCCTGGGATGAGGAGCGCAGCGCTCTCAAAACAGTCGTCGGAGAAGACCTCTCGCTGCCGGCCGTGGTCGCTTCCATGGTCGGCGGCCGGGAGGCCTGGCAGGCGGTGGCCCACTTCTGCGAGGCGGTCCTCTCGCGGAAGGAGAGTGCCGAGAGGGATCGCCAGCGCAGTGGTGATCCCTCCCGCCGCCAGACGAGACGTAGGAGGCGTCGGGTGGACGACTGACCGACGTCTCCCGCCCTGTGGATTGGGGGCGTTTGGAGAATTCCACCACGGTATCCCCTGCCTGTCGTAAAAGGCGACTAATAGGGGCCTCCGGGGGTCACGGGTGGGCGGGACGTGCCGCCCACCCATTAGTCTAGCCAACTTTTGTGACCCCCGTGATGGACATGTCCGAGGCAGCGTGTCTCACGCTGCCTCGTACACCAAAAGGAGGACACGGTACGGTGTTTCGGGGGCTTCTGAGCCCCCGCAACAGGAAAAGGACCGCAACAGCGGTACGTGCAGGGGCGGTTGCGGACGACAACTTAGACGTGAGTCGGAGGAAGCCCGCAGCCGTCCCTAATGCGCCGAAGATGGCATTTAAAAAAAAAAAAAAAAAAATCAGTTACAATAAATATAATGAGTACCTATCAATAACCATGTTTAAATATTTGAAATTGCATGCGACGTTTTCCTGTACGTACAGTTGGTAGGTAACAATAACAATATTGTAACCACAATTTACGTATTTATTTCCTGTTCATTTCTAAACCTATAATATAATTATTGTTAGCACTTAAATATTTTGTGAGGTTATTTGTGATATCGAACTAGTAGTGGAGGTGACAGTTGGGTGTATAAAAAGGGTGCGGTGTCCATGAGCAGGCCAAATAGCGAATCACAGTCAATCCCACCAAAAGTCAGGCTATCCTTTTCACTAAGAAAAAGAGAGTCCATATGCCCCACACCTCAGTCCGCATATCCACCAGGTCATCCCCTGGGCGGACAAAGTCAAGTATTTAGGAGTTACCCTTGATCAGAGGTTGACCTTCATCCCACACATAAACGCGGTACGCGCGCGAGCCGCATTCGCGATGGGGCAATTGCATTTTTAAACAGGTATAGTTTACTATCATATCATATTATATGTCAATCCGCAACAATATTAGGATCTTTACGACATGCATTCGACCGATCATGACGTACGCATCGCCCGTATTCGCCCATTTACCGTTTGCTCGTTTTCAGCGTATGCAGGTTTTACAAAACAGAATGCCGAAACGAATTGATAGGATTAGGCCTAAAAACCAATCTTTCCCTAATCGTTGATGTCTGTCATCTTCCCTCAGTGACCATCTTGAGCCGAGGTTGTTAATTCGTTAGTGGGTTACCCTCAGCATGGTCACTTAAATTAAAGGGTTGCGAGCGCCTTCTGCGGTCACCCAAAAGTCCGGTGTGATTGTATAAGCCGACCCACGCCAGGCTAACAATCGGATGGTTCGTAACAAAACAACAAAAAAAAAATGTGCATTCATTCATTCTCGCTTAGTCTCGCAGTCAATCTCAGTCGTAGTCTTAGGGCGGTATTAATAAATCAATCTCAAGCTTAAGTTACATTTTAAGTGGACATAATGTATTAATAGTTCAATACGTTGACTTTCATGTTGGTCGGTTAATTGCTGATATCTTTGTAAAAGTATTTCTGTTAAATGTGTTTATGTAAAATCAGTGATAAATAGTTTTTATTTAAATCAAAATAGGTTATGTTCCTAACAGTATTTAGTTAATTTTTGTCCTATATGTTGATAAATTTAATAAATATTTACCTCATATAAATTCTAACACAGAAACGTTAATAAAAATCCGCTAAGAATTAACAAGCTATAGGCGTTTGAATTTTGGTAGAAGAGGTATGTCATGAAACAATAAAAGAGGCGCAATACGTGCACGTAACGTCATAGATAATTACGAAGCGTGCAAAATAAATAGACGGAGCGATATCCCCACTACGCGCCCACTCCTGCGCATTGCAATTTGCAATACATATTTGAAATATGAATTGCTGCCTCATTTTTAAACAATTTTAATTCTGTTTTCACAGAAGGGCTTCTCTTTTCTATCGTTTGCTATTTATTAAATATAGTATAATGTACACAGTCATGCATATTACATACATAATATCACGCCTTTCGCCTTTTCAGAGACAAGTAGAGGTGTAGGTCCCAGGTAGATCATACCCACATTTCGCCAACTAAATAAGGTTCCATCTAATAGGCTTATTAGAAAAATTTTCAGACTTCGTGCTGATACTGAGTGGAAAAGTCCGGTATTACTTTGCCAGACCCGGGAATCGAACACGAGACTCGACACTGCACAGTCGTGCCGTAAAACAACTACGTCAGTCGCCACGGAAGCAGTTAATCAAACATCGGGAAATATCCTATTATATGGCGTAAATCTAATATCTATCCTCTATGGGCGTAAACAACGATGACGGAAATACCACGAGGAAACCTTTATGCTGGATTTCGCATAAGAATTATAAGGGTAAATGAGTTCTGGTAACTTTCTCTTGGCCAAACATAGAAGCCTAATAATTAAGCCACTGAGTTGTAGAGAATCGGTGCGCAAAAATGGGATAGTCTTCATGTGGGGCTGATATTTCACATACTAATTGCAGTGTTCACACATCTTAATTTGCGTATCGGTGGTCGAAAACACTTTACGTATAACGTGCTTTAGCTCCATCGACCTGTGAGTTGCGACTGTACCTATCGTTGATGTTTAGTGCATATTATGTTATAATGCTATTTAGTATTCTAAAAAAGTCATTAGCATTCGTTGCTTCAGTGATATATAAAAGAAATCAAAAAGATAAGAAATTACCTACTTATTTCTTATAGTTTAGCTCAACTTCGCATGTTGCTCTTGCACATTCCAGTTTTTTTTTTGTATATAACAGTAATTAGTGTATTGCAAAATTGCCCTCTATAAATTCAGTTATTAAACGCTTTAAAAAATTTACGTACCTAATATCATTAATATCATTACAAGCTTATTTAAGCTGCTTAAAGCTTGGAAGAGCTATCTGGCAGTCAATAGTAGAGCCATCCTGAGCTTTTAATAATAATTTAATATTATTTACTGCATGGCACTGATGCTCGGTAAAAACTAGCAAGCGAATATACATAATATTCTAAGAGACTTTCGCATATAAAAAAACCGCTATGTACAGACTACGGAGATACCTATATAGATATAGTTCTTACCTGCAGTTCAGGCCTTTGCAGGCACTGCAGCCTTGTGTCATTTTGGGCTGTTACTGATGTGGCTGGAAACAAAAAAAATAGTAAGATGAAAAACGGCGGTGTTGGCACTTTGAGGTTTGGCTACGCAATCCTCGATTCTGAAGGGTCAGCGATTTTTGTAATTCTTTTCTGTCTGTCTGTTTTTCTGTACGCTGCACATCTCCAAAATTTCGCAGTTATGTTCACTGGTGACGCCTTTAAAATGTTTGTGTGTCACTGGAAGATCAAGAAATAGAAAAATCTCCGAAAAATCCCTTTAAAATATACTGGCAATAAAATATTCTTCATCCCTAATTTTATACGTGTAGAGTCATTTGAATTAAAATAGAAATAGGAATGTAAATAAAGCCTTCTACATCACGAGAGTATAAATTACTTTAAAACTTACCAAATAATGCCAAACTTAGAATAACAATAAACTTGGCGGCACACATTTTCACAATCCTTGACTACACACAGCAACAGTTCAAACAGAAATGATTTTTGGTCATAATTTCTGTTTGCAGCATTCGATATAATACATTATCCTTATTCCTTACATGTATGACAATCTATACATATAAAATACTTTGTCCTGAATGACTGACTGACGGATCAACGCACAGCCTAAACCGCTGATCGTAGAAACCTGAAACTTGGAGGGTGTGTTCTTTGTATGAAGTAGGCATCCAATAAGAAAGAATTTACGTAAATTTGACCCCTGAAGGGGTGAAAAGTTTGTGATTCCTTGATGACAACGCGATTCCTTGGTCTAATCTACTTAAAATTTTCATAAACCTTTTTTAACAGAAGAACACGTGTTTCATATTTTATTGAAATTAATCCCCCAACGGGGTTAAAAAGGGGTAGAAAGTTATTTTAGCATTAATTTGCTTTAAACTTGATATCAATATTCCTTACTACTTTTAATTTCAAACACATTCAATTAATTTCTTCAATTTATTCATTCAAACACATGTTTGAAAAGTCAATCAGATTTTATTAAAAACAAGTTGAACTCACTTAAAAACACAAGCAAAAATTCTCCATCAAATTAGCCCTAGAAATTCAAGAGATGTGCAGTCTGCCATCAAAGTCTGCTTCACAAAAAATATGAACAAAGCTCAAGGTTAAACTCTGAAGGTAGCGGGAATAGACTTGAGAGAAAGTTTTTCTGACGGCCAGTTGTATGTGGCATGATCTAGAGTAAACGCAGAGAGTCATGGTAATGGAAAAACAAAAAATATTGTTTACAAAGAAATACTGCGGTAGGTGCGTAGTATTTCCATTTCGTTTTCAAAAGATAATACCCCCGTGTATCTTTCACCTGATTAAAGGCCGAGCTTCGTCTTCACAAAATCATCATCATCATCATCATCAGCCTTTATCAGTCCACTGCTGGACATAGGCCTCCCCTAATGAGCGCCATAGCGCCCTGTCTTCAGCTTGCCGCATCCAACATCTGCCTGCAGTCTTTCGCAGATCGTCATCCCACCTGGCCGGAGGGCATCCTACACTACGTTTGCCCAGTCGCGGTCTCCACGCAAGAACACGTTTACCCCAGCGGTTGTCGGTTCTTCGTGAGATATGGCCAGCCCACTGCCACTTCAGCTTGCTAATTCTTTGAGCTATGTCGATAACTTTGAAAACGAAAGTTTTCAATCAGTGCGTCCTACCCGTCATGACCTACGGAGCCGAGACATGGACACTCACGGTAGGGTTGGTCCACCAGTTTAAAGTCGCTCAGCGGGCTATGGAGATAGCTATGCTCGGAGTTTCTCTGAAGGATAGGATTCGCAACGAATACATCCGACAGAGAACCAAAGTTATCACAAAATATAACAAAATTTTATTTCATTTTCATGTTTATTTAACCTTTAAATCCATACACTATAATAAACATTGTTATATTTTATAAGTATTCATACATTGGAACTAAGCATTGAAACATAATAGTTTATGTGTTATAACAAAATTAAGAACGTAAAAATATAATTAAAAATCTTATTAGAACCATTTTCGATTTTTACGCGGACGAAGTCGCCGGCAAAGGCTAGTTACTAATAAAATAAAATTTAACATTTCCTTAAAGGGACCAATAGGTAGGTATAATGTGTTCGGTTTTGTACGCGGGACATGGAAAAATGATTTCCCTAAACTAATCTGCCTAAAAGGCAACCAATTGTTTCTTTGAAACGGAAATAAAATTGGTTATTGACCGACCTTAGATATACTTATGACTTTTATTCAAAAAATTATTTAGATTTGTAACTTTATTGCTGTGTGTTAGAAGGAAAAACCAACACAATATTTGCAGTTATGTATATTTACCGCATAGATAGTGCAATATGCCGACGTACCAGTGGGTTTAATAATATGTACTAAAGCGTAGAATAATTATTCTAAGTACTAAAGTGCCTTACGATAGAAAACTGACATAATCAGTACGAAGTTCCAGACCAACAATATTATTGTAACCATAGGTGGTTACAATAATTATAAAACTTATTTAATTTGTGCATCCCTTAGCCTGCCCGCACACACACAATAATATTGTCAATAAAATATTGTCAAGTTTTTAAAATATTGAATAATACCGCAATACACGCCGCATACACACACAATATTATTGAAAATATGCACTTTATTGACAATATTATTGTGTGTGTGCGGGCACCTGGGCAACAGCACGCAGTGGGTAACATTTCGCATGTTTAATATCTCGGAACCTATTGAGGGGGCTCAGACACTTTTTCGGCTAAATTAGGGGTGCGTCAGGGATGATGTCAGAGCCCACAAGATGTTTTACCAAGCCTCACTTGTTTAGCGAAAATCAGCGTGATTTTGTTGATTAGTTTTCAACTATTTTGTGTATTACTTTGTTTATTATTGGTCATTTTATTTATTATTATTATGTTTTATTTTTAATAACCCAATCATCTATTCACTAGACTGCCCTCTCTATCTCCTCTTCTTATATCCATCCCATGGTTGTCTGGAAGATATCGCCTAGAGCGATAAGATCGCCATTTGTACTGCTTTTTATTCTATTATTCTTTTTAAATTGTTATACCAGTGTGCAAAAAACTGAATAGATAGATAAATAAATAAATATTTTGTGCTGGGAAAACGTTTATGGATAGACGGTGCATCAGTTTACAAAAGATCTTTGATTATGTTAAGTCTACACGATTATTGTAGTATTTATTTTAGTTATTAATTCTGTCCTAAAAAATAACTGCATCTCAACTGACGTGTGATTGTTTAAAATATTCCGTGTTGGGTAAGAGTGCGGGATTAAAAGTACGCACGCTGTTATAACTTCATTACAATGAAAAGTAACATCAAAAGTTCCTAAAATTACAGTGATCAATAAATTACAGAAATGACTAAAGTTTATAATAAATAAAGTCTAATTAATTATGCTTTTGATGCATACAATAGGTGAACAATGTGTATTTTTACAATACTTGTACCAAGAACAAAGGAAGTTCAAAAATATATTCCATATGATTCCATATGAACCTATACAATTTGTAATTATATGCATATAATAAACCATAGGGTTTACCTGCGTGCGAAGCTTACCCAGTATGTGAACTATTAACCGCATCTCTGCGTAGTTTTACCCACATTATGGGTTAAGAGTACGAATTTCTCCCGCTGCACTTAAACATGTTCCTATTGCAATAAAACCGATGAAGCAATGTACAAAAACTCATTGAATAATGAAAGTAGAATCAATTTACTTTAAATAAAATTTTAAAATATTTTTCAGGATCTTATATTTTTGACAGTGTAGATGATAGAAAAAAAAGTGCGTACTTTTGAGCTGAATGACTCTACGCTTCTGTGCGTGATTGGACACTATTTGTTTTTTATGTGTTTAAGGTTGCTGGTGATTGCAAATCCGCAGCTATCTTCTGTAGGTTTTTTTTGTTTTTACGCGGAGAAAGTGAATTATTACTACCGCCCAGCGTTCAAGGGGAACGACTGAGCGGTTATGTTGGGTTCACCGTGTTTTAAGACCCGACGTTGAGCCGCCCGGAGAGATGGAAAATGTCGGGCGACCGCCGTCCCTAACCTATGTAAGTACACCGCACGGCATACCAACCAAAACTCCGCGGTGGCCATCTTCGGCGCATTAGGGACGGCTGCGGGCTTCCTCCGACTCACGTCTAAGTTATCGTCCGTAACCGCCCCTGCGCGTAACGCTATTGCGGTCCGTCTCCTGTTGTTGGGGGGGCTCAGAAGCCCCAGCGCACCAAAGGACGCCCTCGGCGTCAACGGCAGCGTGAGGCCTAACCGCCACGCTGCCATCCATCACGGGGGTCACAAAAGTTGGCTAGATTAATAGGTGGACGGCCCCTTCCGCCCACCCGCGACCCCCGGTGGCCCCTATTAGTTGCTTTTTACGACAGGCAGGGGATACCGCGGTGGAATTCCCCAAACGCCCCCAATCCACAGGGCGGGGCGGGCAACTAGTAGAATCACGCGGGCCGCGGTCAGTACGGCGCACCCGCAACTTCGGCGGTTTGCGGCTTTGCGCCCGCGCGCTCTGCGGTAGGTGTGCGGCTTTAGTAGGCATCGGCCAACATTTTATAATGGATATTAATATCGATTTTCTAATTCACTAATAAGAGTAACAATATTCTGTGAAATAGGTATAACGCAACAGCTCGTTTCTGGTGTGGGTCCATGGCGTTCTGGAACTTATCCGTTAACCGCCCGTCTCTCAACCGCCCTTCTTACGATAATCACCCGCCAAGTTTGCGGTTGACAATCGCTACCGTGACGGTTGAGAAGCCCCCAGACCTTCGGTCGTCGTGAGTTTGGAAATGAAACCGCGGTTTCTCGACCGCGGTAGGCGCAGTTAAAAACCGCTTCGTGAGTTCTTATCGTTACTGAATTAATCCTTTTTATAAGAAGTCGACGTGAAACGTTTATCTGTGGCATACATAGAGATAATGTCATGTTTGTCACCATGATTGTCACAAAATAATCGCGACACATGTAATAATGATTTAGAACCAAAATAAATTAAAAAGTTCTAAAGTTTTGGTGCTTGCAAAATTTCCTGCGATTTAAAATATGCACAGAAATGGCTAGGTGCTAAATATATTTCATATTTGCTATTAGCAAATTAGGTATAAGTATAAGCATGATTAATTAAGAAGGCTTATCTATTACAATCTTAGAGCATTTAGCAATGTGCTCTTAGATTACAATGGTTTTTAAAAACTTATACGATCGTCAAGCTAAAGAAACGAAACAAATATACTTTGTGCACAACTTATGTTTAAAGAACAAGAAATGTACAGGTATTCAAAATTGTACAGCACTTAAAAATTCAGGATTAGCACCACCTCCGTATTATTTAAAATCAACATCAACGGATACTTTAGATTGGAATGAGAAAGAAATACGCAAAAATGTGGCGCGTTATTATAAAACCAAACAAAGGAAAATTAAGGTCAATAAGCATAAGCGAGATGGAATAAAAACCAAAGAACACAAAGAAGATACTGCTGAATCAAATGATTTAAACGCAGATAAAAACATAAACTATCCTAAAAATGTGTATGTGTATAAGAGAAAACACCTCGTTCAAGAAATTACTATTCCGAGACAAATTAAAACTTCTATAGCAAATTTAATATATCGTTCACGTAAAAAGAACATCGCAATTGATGCACCTGATAAAAAAGATAACCTAAAAAGCAGGGCTAATGATAATAAAAAACATCCTCATATATGTAAATGTATAGATAATAAAAGCAAGGAGAAAAGGGTAGAGTTGGCAAAAACGCCAAGCCCACAAATAGATGACAAAGATTTAGATAAGGATCATAGAAATCCTGACAAACTCTGCAAGTGCAAAGTATCTAAGAAAAATGACAAAACATCAAAGATTATCAAATGTGTATGCAAAGGTGACAAAATTAATGATACAGAGCAAAAAATATTATATTTTGCAGATATGTTACGCCCAGAAAGTAACGACAAACATTTAGTTATTGATCATAAACCTCTTGACAAGTGCAAGAAATCTAGAAAGAATATGAAAATATCAAAACCCATTAAATGTGTTTGTAAAGGTGACACATTTGATGATTCAAAGCAGAAGAGAAAAGAACTCAAAAACAAACACAGACGTTTGAAAGATAAACATAAAAATACCTCTTTTTATGATGAAATTATTAGGAAAGTTCAACTTGAGGATGTAGTTCCAGTGAATAATGAAGGTGAAGCTGATCTACTTGGTATGTATGAAAATAATATAAAAAATAAATCCTTGGTTGACGAGAGATGTAGTGGAGGCACATGCGCTAAAGCAGCCAAACAGAAAAATTATGATTTTATTTGTAAATGCATTGAACGGAAAAAGAAACCACAAGCTACTGAATGTATCAATGCTGTATGTAATGTTACATCGACGAGTACTGTAGCCAAAATAAGAAGAAATATTATACTGTTGTGTAATAAATATTCTCGCATACTAAAAGAAAGAAAGATCATACCTTATGAAGGAAAAAATATTGATAAACAAATATGTGACGTGGGCCTATGTCGAACTGCTTTTGATAATAAAAAGGAAAACTTTACCTGTAAATGTGTTAAAAAGACAAAAGAATGCACAGATGAAAGTTGCTATCCCGAACCGAAGTGGAAATTATATTTAAAAACTTGTCATAATTTATTGAAACATCACAAAGACGGAATACATGATAAGATTTCTGATAAACGCAACGCTCTTGATCAAACTGGTGAACCGTTTTTTGATCTGAAAGTAGATTCCATTGGCCTGTGGGCCTTGAATCCCAAAGAAGTTAAGACCAAAGTTGAGGAATTCGGAAAATCTCAAAAACAAATTAAATGCATTTGCCCTTCGCATAAGAGAGAACGTATTAATTTCCTACAAAAAGCTGCTTGTTCTGCGGGAATTTGCGAAAGGAAATATAAAGATAAAAAAACTAATTTCAAATGTAAATGTATAGATAATCAGAGTCGTATATGTAATGATTCAACTTGTGAACCAGGTAAAAAAAAAATACCATGGTCTATGAGTAATAACGATCCTTTATTGGAAGTCACATTTAGTGCTAAGGACATGAGTATTTTAAATACAGAAGAATTTCGTGAAAAAATAGGCGACATAAAAACAAAAATGAGTCGTGTATGTTCTTCTGGTGTTTGTAAACAAGCGGCCAAAAACAAATTAAAATATATCTGTACATGCTCTCAAAAAAAAACAAGTCCTGACATTGGAGAATGTGGAGATGCTGTCTGTAGAAACCGTTCAAAATGGGGTAACCGCGTAATATCAAAAATTTCATGTATTCGTGCCCACATGAGTGATATTATTATAAAGGACATACTAAAAAATACGCGTAGTGCGTGCGAAGAACATTGCAGTGGTGATCCAGCCACTTGTACTTGCTGCAAATGCATGAAAAATAAACATAAATATAGAGATACTAAGAGGTTGAGTCAGATTATGCGAAAGAAAAATGTACATAAAAGAAAAGGTTTCTCTATTCCTTCCATTGTCTCCAACAATAACGAAAATGATAATAGTTTTTCAAAATACAAGCATATATTGTCAAGTTCATACTCAGCTTTGCTAAAAAGAGTCGAAAGTCATCGACATAAATTTAAGCGTAATGGTTTAAACATAACTCTAAAAACTAACGCGGCCAACAAAACTGGAAACAAACAAGTAAAATCTATACGTGGTGGCTGTATATGTTGCTCTGGTGCAAAACGCACAAAGGTTTGTCAATGTTACCCACCATCTAATATGCTAGAAAATAAATATTATTTGTGTAAATCTATGTCGGTGATAAAAAAGATATTCTCAAAGCACCAAGAAATAGGCATAGACTCTAAGCAAAAAAGAGCCGTACGGATAAAAGATAAATCTGTAGATAAACATAAAAAAGTTCGGGATAAAATATGCATGTGTTATCATACTTGTGAATGCGGATTGGTTAAAAAGAAAGACAAATTAAAAAAGAATAAAATGTCTAAAAAGCATAATTCGTTAAGTCGAAGAGAAAGAATCAGAAAAATGAAGAGTAAAAGAAGAAAAGAAACCAAAAAAAATAAAAGTCGCACACATGACATAATACAAAGGAGAAAGGAATATTTAAAAGAGCAAGAACAATTTCGGAAAGAACTCAAAAAGAAAGAGAAAGCTAATAAGAAAAATAAAGAGAAATTGTTAAAGATTGAGAAAGCGGAACTGGAAGCTATTAGTAAAGGGAGAGAGGCGGAAGATACTAGCTGTTTCGCAGATTTTTGCTTAGGAATCCTAAAATTTATCGTACTGATACTCAAAGGATTTATTACCATATTGTTTAAAGTTATTTTTGATCCTAAAGGAAGTTATACATACATACGCTTAAAATTGTTAGATCCAGTTGGAACTTTTGAGAGAATAATGAAATACATCACAGATGCATGGCGCATAAAGAAATTACAAATGCTGAAATCAATAAGTGGTTCGGATAAAATGACAATCTTAACTGATACATTGCAAGATACTGCAATTTTCCAAGCTTTTGCGGACAAAGGCAAAACGCCAAGGGAAAAACGAATGATTGCGCAAAAGAATAAACAAAGAAGAATAAGAATGGAGCAGAGAAATACACAAGCGTTTCGTAGTTGTAAACATAATTTGTTGCATACTCTTCGCAAAACGCCATGCTTATGGATATACCATGTTTGCCCTTTCTTTTATCCTCAATGTTTAGGAATTTTAGCATTGATGAAACAAATTACCGAAATACTACTGTTTATGTTAGCTTTTATAGTGTGGACGCCCTGTATAGCTTGTTGTGAGACATGTCGGGCATTGTGTTGTTGCGTTTTGTGCACAAATTAATCTGTAAGTCTCATTTTGTTGATTAAAATGCTCAATAATTATAATTATCGTTTTTATTAATTTACTGTGAAGAATGCAATAGATTTATGCCAATATTATGTTAATTCAATGAAAATAAGTACCTACTTATGATAGGTATTGTGAGAAAATATCAGACTCTTATTTACTACAAAAAATGTAACACTTAAGCAGGAAACAATTGAAATACGAAGCGGGATGCACAGAAAGACTGCTGGATATTTTGGTAGAGTAAAACTCAGGCTCAGTTTTTACAATGTGTATTGTATTCCAAAATACATAAAGTGAATGCCCCAAATAAAACATTCTCCCCAGCCACGTCACATTCCGATTCAAAACCATTCTATAACATAAAATGTCAAATACAGCCAGTACTAATTAAATATTAGTTAATAAATATTGTAAAGATAAAATAGGTTACTTTATAATGAAGTAAGAATTATTTATAAGACGTGCTGGTAACGCAAAACAGAGCCTTGTAGCTTGTAATTCTAAATCAATTATTATATAATTAAATAAACAGAACTTATTTATATGACGTGTTGGAATCTGAAACCGAACGTTGTAACACAATATTATAAAAAAAAAAGGTAGTATACAATTCATAGCAAATAGTAATGCATTGCAAATTATTTCGAGGTGCAAGGTGATGTAATGATAATGTATTGATTGTCCCAGCTACAATTTTCGTCGAACTGGATCAGAACAGCTTGCACATAGCTGCTTGGCTTTAAAATATCCAATATTACGTACCCAAACACTCTTGCATGGGGGACTTTCAAGTTACACCCTACTGTAAATGTTCTAGAATTTATCAATGCCGATTTAATTAAAGGTACCCCGTCCCGAAATAATAAAAGGGACTTCCAATTGGAAGTTCCTATTTTTTTAATTAACTAATTACAGCCTATTAGTAGGTACGTTACGGTTTCCGTAGTATTATAATGCTCTTTGCGTTACGGCTTACGGCAATGACAATCCTTACTAATATTATGAATACGAAAGTAACTCTATCTGTCTGTCTGCCTGTTGCGCTTTCTCGCCAAAACTACTGAACTGATTTGAATGAAATTTGGTACACAGATAGTCTAGAGCCTGAGAAAGAAGGCTACTTTTTATCCCGGAAAAATATAAGCCGGAACTTTTATCCCGGATTTTCTTTTCGCATAAGTGGAGCTATCACGCCCAAACCCTTGAACCGATTTCGATGAAATTTAGAAGGGACATAGTTTAAGACCATGGGAAGGACCTAGGCTATTTCTTATCCCGGGAAAACCTAAACCGGAACTTTAATCCCGGTAAATATTTGTTTGTGACTGCCTCGGTGGCGTAGTTGTATTACGGTATGACTGCAATGTTGAGGTCTCGGGTTCGATCCCCGGGTCGGGCAAAGTGATATTGAGTTTTTCTATTCAGTATCAGCTCGGAGTCTGGAATTTGTGCCCGATATGGCGATAGGCTCGCCCCCTATCACATCTTGGGACGGAATAATGGCGAAAAGTGGGCGCACTAGTTGCGCCTTTGCCTACCCCTTCGGGGATAACAGGCGTGAGTGTATATGTATGTATGTATGTATTTATATTTGTTTGTGCATGGGTCCGTAAACAAATAGGTATGGAGATAGTTTGGGGCCCAAAGAAGGAAACAGGCTACTGCTTATCCCGAGAAAACATAAACCGTAACTTTTATCCCGGATTTTTTTCTCGCAGTTTCTGATCTTTTTATTTTTAAAGATATGTCCTTACATCACGACTTATTATAAAACAAAGTCCCTTATCGCATCTGTTTGTCTCTTGAACGCGCTAAACTCAAACATTATCGAACGGATTTTCATTCGTTTTCAACAATGGTCGGTGTGATTCAAGAGGAAGGTTTATGCGTATCCTACTATTATAAACGCGAAAGTTCGTAAGAATGTATGTATGTTTGTTACTCTTTTATGAAATTTGGCACAAGCGTAGATTATGTTCTGGATTAACGCATAGACTACTTTTTATCCCGGGAAAATATAAAGCGGGACTTTTATCCCCGAAAAACTCATTCACGCGGACGGAGCCCCGGGCAAAAGGCTAGTAGTTAATATAAGCATATTTTTTTAATTATTACGCGTATCCCTTGAGGCTAGTGCTGGGTAGGGCACGACATGAAATAGAGTTCGTAAGATTAGCCTCTTTAACCACAAACTGAAAAAGAGGGTGTTATAAGTTTAGAGTGTGTATCTGTATGTTTGTCTATGGCATTGTAACTCCCAAACGGATGGACCGATTATGAATCGGTTGTTTTTGTTTAAAAGCTGATGTGATTGAGATGTTTTTTAGCTATAATTTATGAACATCTGTTCAAGCGTTTGAAGATTATCAGCTCATTTCCAACTTTCACAAGTCCGATTGATTTAAAATATGGTGTACTGTGACTTCGGCAATGTTTTTAGGACATGTTAACCTCGAGCTGATGCTGCACCATCAAGTAGTCTGCAAGATACCCTACTCTTTTGCAACTTAAAGCAGATATAGTGTATGTGGGCTCATAAGAATGGTCTCAACGAGTAGGTGTTAGATAGTTGATTAATTATCAAGGACCCATGATGGAGGATATAGTGCTTGATTTTATAAGTTTGAAATAAAAATTAAATTAAAATTTAAATAACTCCCGACACAAAAAACATCTAAAAAGTAAAATTTTAAAAGTGTCTTTGTAGTTTAAATACCTAGTAATATTTCACCCAAAGCGTCCTCACGGCGGGGGACCGAACTCCGGACCCGGTAGATGAAAATATTTGTTTCGCGGTCCCCCAACGCGAAAACGCTTGGGTCAAAATATTAATAGGTACTTAAACGACAAAGACACTTATTATTTTCATTTTTAGAGGTTTTTTGTGTCGGGGCTACTTACATTTTTTATTTAATTATTTCTTTGCACTAAGCCAATACAATGTCCTACTTCAAATGAGGTGAAAAGTCGGCGATATGTTTGCAGTTACGAGTACAAATATCGCATATTATGTTCATTTAAGAGTAACGTTCTATTGCAGTTTGTAGCATGCGTCTCGCCCTCTGATCCTCGTACTATAGTTTTGCGGAAACAGAAAGTGCGGAACACGACTTAGCGACTGCCGCGACATAAAATTTGAAGTACTTATAATAGAACCTACAATATAAAATGATAAGCCACTATTACTTACATTTTGACGCCATTTACGGGACAAATGTACGGCCTCTCGTATGTCCTACCCAAGGCTACTTGGGGGTGCGGTTTCCACTAATTGATAACAGGTGAGCCAATATAATAGGCTTGGAGACATGGTAAAATTACAAAACATATAGTTAGCGCTACGAGCCGAAATGAATGAAAAACAGTATCATTTCAATTATTTATTTTAACAGGAACAAAATCTGAAACACTCAAATACCACCAAACATGGACACCAAATGACTGGTGCCAACATAAACATAAAAATTTGAAACATTTGCTTACAGAGTCGGAGAAAATGTAGAAAGTGTGGGTAGAGCCATGGACATATAGTGTATATTATAAAACAAGGCTTATGGAGCAACGTTATTTTGTATACCTCTTTAGCTTTGAAATCGGGAAATTTACTTCTTATTCGTTTTAGCGATAAGGTGTTTTTGAATTCTTTTATAATATCAGATAAAACGTCTTTAAAGTTTTTATACCAATGCATCAAACGAGATTTTCGACAAGTCTTACATTCTTTGTTCATACAGATGACTTCACTTTTATTTAAATAAGGTGGTGAATTGCTTGCCTTGTATTTTGTTGAATACGAAGTATGGTCTTGTTGGGTATGCCGCAGGTCACAATTTCTAGTACAAACCTTTTTGTGTTTAACTAACGAACTTAAAACAGTCGATATAAGTTTGCGATAGTTGTAGTTATATTCAACACATTTTGTCATCACGGGAGATCCGAAAAAACCTTTTATTTTATTAGTTTTCTTTGCACACGCACTGTAGTTTTTTTCATTAGGTTTAGAACATTTGAACATTTTTACATTATCGTAATTTAAAATTCTTAAATATTTGCCATCCTTTTTAATTTCGAAATTAATCCTTTCAGGCGATACTAAAATTAGTTTCTTGGGTTTGGCGTCACAGACTTTATTACATGGACAACTTTTTATTTTTCTAGGAATTTTATGAGGTTCTGTAAAATGATCGCCACTAATTCTAGTTAAATGGAATTTATCTGCGCCACTGTATTGTGTTCTATCTATAGATAGTTTTGGAAAGCTATTGTTAAAATTCTTCGAATCACAAACGGGTCCATTTTTTAAATTACGAACATTGCATCTTTTATTCTTATGATTATCACCATCAATCTGCATGTTTGCATTCCGTCTCCTTGCATAGGGCTTGGAAATTTTTACACCATTTTTACCATCATGGGCTTTGCCGTCAGCGTCTAGTATTTTTAAACAAAATCCACCTTTTTTCTGTTTTACTTTAGTCCGTTTTAACAAAGCATCAAGACGTATGTTATTTATTTTTTTACTATGTATACTGCTACTGCTTATTGAGCCTTCGTGCTTAGAATCATTACTGTCTTTTATATTTAATTCCATATTTTTTGAAATTATTTTCTTTTTTTTATGACATGATTCACAAGTACATCTTTTAATGCGTTCTGATAACATTTTTAGTTTTTTACATCGACACCATTTTGATCCTAGACTAAGTATTTGGTCTTTACCACTTTTTTCCTTCGTGGTATAATCATGTGGAAATTTTATTATTTTGAATTCAGCACAGATTGGTGGATTTATAATAGTACTATGTCTAGACTGTTGACTTGTGCAAGTCTTTTCTTCTTGTATAGGTATAAAATTACTTTTGGTGAGACAGAAATGTGTATCACAATTATTTATAGTTGTAGCTATGTTCTCTCTACGTCGTTTTTCCACCGATTTTTTGTCAAATCTACCAACATTGTTGTCCATAGATCTAATTTGCTTTAATCGTAAGGCCTTGAGATGAACTTTAATTTTATTCCATAATGTTAATTTTCTTTCCGCAACACAGAAATCACTTGAAAAAAATGCAGTGTGTAAATCATTATTTGCATCTGAAAATGAATTTTTATATAAAATATGTTTTGATCTTGAGCATTGTTTTTGGACGGTTATATTTTTCCTCTTAAATTTCGTTTTATTAAAGCGGTCATTGTTATATTCCAAATTTTTTTTTCTTATCTCTGTACTATCGCATTTACATTGTAATGTATGATAGTTTTTACTACATGACGTTAATTTAGTATATTTTGAAGGTTTTAACAATTCAGCAGTTTCAAGTAAAGTTTTATCTGGTGTTATTTTAAAAGGAAAATGTTTGTTCAATTTATCTCTTCTTGAGGTATGTTTAGCCTTTTTTGATCGCCTTATCATGTTTGTGAATGCGGTGTCACCAAGCATGTAGTATATGTTCATTGGAGATAGTGAATTCAAATCTTGTTTTTTAAAATAGACTTTCGTTTTTGATTCTAAATCACAATCACTCGCAGCGTTTCTAGCGCCATATTTATTCTTAGAATTCGATTTATACGTTTCCAACGAAAATGTAACTTTCATTTTTGGCTTCTCTTGATGTTTTTTTGAATAAATATTGGATTTTATTATCAGTTTTGTCGGAATATCATCGTTAGTACGCTGTGTTAATTTATAACAAACGTTTTTCAAATCTTTAAGTTTTCGGGGCTGATGTTTACTGCCATTTTTTTCCTTTATATATAAAGTACTTGATGCTTTTGAAACGACACAGAGATTTCTTCTTGTCGAACTATCGTTGATTTGGTCCACTGAATAATATTTATGTCTTTTAGGCATTATAGCTCTATTCCTATAATATCAAAGTTATGTTCTTGAAATGCTTAACATAAATTTTTCCCTTTGTAATTCAAGTATTTACTACTTATAATTTGTCATATAAATATTTCTGCTCTGATTTGCGTCATATTATAGATGTTCTGGTACTAGTAAATTTTCGCATAACTTAAATCCTTATAAAATATCTGAAACAGACTACAAAAAGATTTTTGATAAACCTCGATACTTACCTCAGATACAAAATAAAATAACATTATGCAAGAGGCAGTTTTACTAGGCCAGTTCAGTCAAGATTATATTAATTAATCATAGAAACATGTGGATTGTGAATTAACCCAACGCTCTAGAACACAAAATGCTTATTCCTATACCAAGTCTGTTCTTGCCTAACGATGATCGTTTACCATCAGGCATCGATGGCTTACTAATTCTTTTTTCGGTTTTCTACTATAAAAATCTTTTATTCATATTCAGTATTATAAACACATACCAAGAGCGGAAACAGTGGAAAACCACATAGATTAATAATAAGTTAATTAATTAGTAACTAGCAGTTTTCGTGTAAATATACGCATGACACCAAATATGAGACAAAGTCCAAGGCAAAGAGCATTATTCTCTTTGGCATTATAATACTGTCCAAGGAGAACAATGTCAAAGAGACAATCATTGGCAAAGATAACTGTAATAAACTTCTCGAAAGAGACAATACTATAGAGATTACTTAGAATAATAATGGCTTTAGTTATTATTCTTAGAGAGATTATATAGAGATTTGAATTTGAATTTTGTAAATTTAAAAAACTAGTATAGGTATAGTATAGGTACTCGTTGCATTCGGTGATGGAAACTTGTAGTTCAGGGCTCAGGCGAACTCTGTGTGAGGTTTTTATAACAAGCTTTGTCTGGTATCAGACCATATTGAGGGGCTGATGGCAAGGTAGTAGCCGGTTGCAAATCCAAATCATTTCTGCAGCATGCTTTAAATTGTGTTGCGCCGACCCCACTGGCATAAGACCAGATAGAAGAAGAGTTTGTGTTTATTATGACTGATAGACCACGTACTGGACTATAGGAGTTATGAGGTAGACAGACGACCTGGTATAGATCGCAGAAACTTGATGCACAGCGCTTCTAACAGGTAGGCCCTATAAATCTTTAGGGGAAGCCTATGTTGATGTTGATGACTGTACTTACAGTGTGCAAGCTCGTTCGGCTGGGGTAATACTATTATAGAAAACTGATCGATTTAAAAAAAAATATTTTAAACGAAAGTACAGACTATATTATTGGTTCTTTATCATCCCAACATTAGTGACCAGAATAATGTACATAGTTACAAACTTAATACAAAACTAGTATTATAGATTATTACCTATGCACAATAAATTTCTTACTTCCGTTTTTAACATTACTAGACTTCCATTAACAAACACATTAGTGTTTTTGTTGTGAGAAAATAACAATGCATTAAACGCTACTGATAGTACCTAAATATTTGCCAAACTTGTAGGAAACGTTGTATTAATTAACACTATCCATAGTAACTTCATCAAGATATTGTGTTGATTTACTATTTATTATTTCTTTGTTTTCTATAACCGTATAATCATAGCTTAGTACAGTAGCGTCTTCATGAAATAAATTAACAGTAGAAGTAGTTTCATTGAAATCCATGAATGCTACATCAGATTTATTATATGTGTTGTTCTCAGCATCTTGAATAAATTGTCCCATGTCGAAAACAATATAATTTACATCTCCACGAGTAAGCACTTGTAAATTCAAATCATTGTTCTCAGTCTCACTTGTAATAGTAGTAGTAGCACAGGTAGTAGTGTTAAAGTCATGTATGATTGTATATTCACGATGTCCTATCATTTTATTTCTTAGTAAATAACCGCTGTGGTCAATGTCTTTGTTTTTTCTAAAAACTGTCCAGGGTAGTTGTGTTCGATGGACTCAAGTACATGTTGTATCCAGTCTGTGTAATAAAGAATGAAAAACAGAGCAAGAATCATAACTGTGATAAAAGTACAACCACAACTTGAAGGAGTTGTTCTGGGAGACCATCCCGCGTGGTCAAATGATGTGCAGATTTTTTTGGAACAATATTTTGCTATACACATTGGTATTAAAGCAAACAGGTGAACAATAGTAGTGACGTAGCTGATAACTGCCTGTATTATGAGTCGGATTATGTCTTCTGCTGCGTATAGAACTGTTATTGAAAGCCTCGTAAGAGTTTCGGCCGCACATATGATGGGAATGTATATGGCGTAACACATACTGATTTTTGTTTTTATATAGCCAGTTATTTGGGCGCTTAAAACTGTAGCCAAGTAAAGCTGCTCAGTTCTAATGATGGAGTTTTTTGTATCTTTCCACTTTTAAATTTTTTTTTACAAATGCTTTAATTACTTAAGAAAAATGTTTACATGTCGTGTTTGACAAATTATTATTACTTTTTTTATTGTGAATCTACGAAGGAAACAAGATCTGTTCAGAAATTGCAGCGTGTAACACTCGCTCACACACACGCCTTTTTTCGCCATGTGTCTTCTACCCCATTTACATACTTACACGTGTATCACTATACATTAATTAATATTATTCAGGCCACCCTTATTCCCTCGTGGCTCGTAGGTATTGGATGTTTTTTGTAGCACACCTAAATAATACTTTTTTGTAACTAAGGGAAAACGTATTATTATAAGATGTATGTACGTATCTACATAAAATTAACATCATGTTATATTATATTCATAATCGATGTGAAATAAACCGATACATTTAAATTTAGCCGTTTAATTTAATGCAAAGTAATAAAGCACCGTTGTCCAGTTATTATTAGATGTCATCTCGATGTCATCACGGAGGAACAATCTCCCTGGAGTAGTGTTCGAGTCATACTCCGTATCATTTCTAGAACATTCGGTGATATCGCCTGGCGTGGGGACGAATCTGTGAGCTAACACCTTGGCTTTAGTATAGCCGAGGCTGTAGAAGATTTTGTCCAGTACCCCTGTGGCTCTGAATATGAAGAAGAGGATAACTATAGCCAAGCCAGACATGAGACAGTCGCAAGTGCCACCTCTGTTGACTGGGCAGGGACCTCCTCCGCCGCACATAAAGCATTTCAGTCGCGCAGTAAGGAGGAACACCACGCATATTGGTATGAGGGATACCATCTGCAATATGAACGATATGAAGTTGTACATCGTCTGCAGCACCATCCTGATGACGTTCTCAATCATGAGAATGACAGTCATGAAGACCCGGACCAACATTTGTATGCCACATATTGCTGTTTGTAAAAGCGCGTGTACTGTCCGACACATCTTTCAGTAGTGCCCTGCAAACATATTTTGTGTTAGATCTAAAATTCTAATAAAATCATATCATGACTGTGTGCAAATAGTAATTTCATCGCATTATTGGTTATAATTATAACGAGACTAATATTAAAGCAATAATTGATTGTCTTACCAGGTCTTGGTCAGCGTTTTTGAAACAAAATAAAATAGGCCAATAGATTGTCTCATTTATATAAAAATATAAATTGCATCGCAAAATAGAAAGAAAAAAATAAAAACGCTGAAACTTCACAGACAAAATGAATGTCGTTTTCTGTTCTATAAAAAAAATCTACTGTCAAATCTTTGGATAGAACCAAAGAGTATTACATAATCAGAATCTTATCTTATCTTAATAATATTATAGGTAAAGCTTAGACTATTTCTTAAATGAATACTCTAAGGGTATAAGCGAAAGTTTGTGAAAATGTTTGAATGTTAAGATGTTTTGAATGTTTGTAAACGCAGAAACAACTAAATGGATTTGGATGAAATTTCGCAAACGGGTAGATCATGTTCTGGATAATACATAATATGCTACATTTTGTTCCGGTAATTTGCTCCCATATGACATACATATATATACATATACACTCACGCCTGTTATCCCCGAAGGGGTAGGCAGAGGCGCTACTAGTGCACCCACTTTTCGCCGTTATTCCGTCCCATGATGTGATAGGGGGCGAGCCTATCACCATATCGGGCACAAATTCCAGACTCCGAGCTGATACTGAATAGAAAAACTCAATATCACTTTGCCCGACCCGGGAATCGAACCCGAGACCTCAGCATTGCAGTCGTGCCATAATACAACTACGCCACCGAGGCAGTCCCATAAGAATTAATGGAATTTATTTATCTGATTCTTAAAGTAGATGACACTGATGTCGTACCTACTATGTTAAAGGGACTTTTGTAGCGGGAAAGGCTTATCAGGCGGCCGAAGTCGCGAGAAACACCTAGTTGAATTATAATTTGATACTATTATACATAGTATCTTTATTGCATTGAATGACGAGACGAGCATGCTGTTCGCCTGATGGTAAGCGATACGACCACCTATAAACAGTAGCAACACCATTCAGCACCTTAAGTTACCATGTATTGTGTGGCACTCCACTGCGCTCGTCTTCCTTAGACATAAGATGTTAAGTCTCATTACGTCCAGTAGTTACACTGGCTACAATGTCCTTCAAACCGAAACACAACAGTGTATGTATACTGCTACTTGGCGGTATACATGAACATTGCGGTGGTGACCACCCAGACGGACTCTTACATATGAGACCTACCACCAATACACTGCGAGCTTCCAGACACTACTTCCCACAAACTTTCCTCTTCATAGTTAGATCTTTATGATATTAGTTTAGATTACGATGAATAAAGTGACAAGTTAGGGCCGTGTGTTTCGTTATAACAATGGCGTGTTTTTTTGGCGGTAAGAATTCAAATTACAAAGGGCCCTGCTGGGCAGATAAATTTTTCGTGCTGAATTTCTGCTGTTCTGTTAAAGATCCCTTGGATTTGATACGTGAATTGAGAGGTACATTGGCACAAGTTACGATCAGTATAGTTTTTATGTATTTCGAGCGTAATACAACCGAGGGCCCCGCTGGATGGATGCGGTGATTTATTGTAATTTCTATCAAAATAGTTGAGGTTACATTGGTTCTTGTTAATAAATTCGTGAGGTACATTAAACAAAAAAAAACATTGCCATTAGTTCTTTCGGTCTAACTCGCGTGGCCCCGCTAGATCGAAACACACTTTAGGGCCTGTAGTACATGTTAATCGGATTTAAAGAATCATGGCAAGTTTTTACCTGAGTATTTCATTTAGCGTCTAAGATAAAGATGATGTAAAAACAAATATAATTTAAATATGTAATATTTTCCACGTTTTTAGTTTTACTGTTAAAGGCCACAAAATTATGTTTAAAAATAAAAGTAAATCAATTGTACTTCCGGTTTCGTTACTTCTGATCTGTAGTGACATATAAAAAGTGTTGCCACCTAAGAATAAAAGCGGCAGAACACGGTAGATATTACACAATATTTTTATATCAAAGAAGTGACAATAATATGTAACTATTATTCTTAAATACTAACAATGTATTAAAATAAACACCCAATGGTTTTTTTGCCATTCGGTGTTAAGTTGGCGTAAAAGATTGTTCCATTTCTCACGCTAGTAAGTAATTATAAAAGAAGTAATAGCAACCCAGCCGATGACAGTGAGCGTCTTATTATGACATTTTGAATTCGGTTTATTTACATCAATGCATTTACTATTGTTATGTTTATTACATTTACATTAGTCTAGTTTTACCGTAGTATTATGATGCCCGTTTGATCTAGTATGTCTAGCCTATCCGTTACGTTTGTTTTCGTTTATCAAAGTCTTTTTTTTCATGAGTTTTGACGCTCGCTTTGCCCACGGACTTGATTATCTGCCTCACGGAGGAAAGAGTCAGTTCATACGGCGACTGGTGTCTCAAGGACTATCTCTGCTATGTAACGGCCTCTGATTGCCTCATGATTTAGTTTACCTACGCTTGATCATGAACGGCACACGCACGCACATTTTGTACCCTAATTGTAATATCTACGTAAATACCCTTCCCCGATATCACATCTTGGAATAAAACACAAGAGTGTGTACCATAATCTGCAGCTGGATTTATCCACAAATCGTAAGTCTTAAAATCTTTTGATATATGGCACTGAATAGTGTTAGTGAAGCTTAGTTATGTTGAAATATTTTTTTTTTCAGGTGACTTATGATGATTATGTTTGGGAAGCATGTTTGGAACTCGTAATGTCTGCAGTAAATGAAAGTCTACAACAAAATACTAATACTCTTCAACAAGCTGGAACAAGCTAACGAGGCCATACTAATGTTTGTTTCTTGTGTGGCTGTTCACTTGCACAAAGGCAAAGTGATAAAATATTGAAGGATAATCCCACTGAATTGCAGCAGACTATTATTCAGATAATTCAAAGCCAGAAAGAACCACAACAGGTATGTAGTTCCATTTAATTTAAAAGTCTAAAAGATTACTTTATGCTTTAATATTATGTGAAATAGTCACTGGGGTTTCAGTATTTTCATATTTAGCCTGGTATGTTTTGCTCAATGGGTTTCATTACATAATGGTTATTTTGTTTATTACTATGTATGCTTGTATTAATTTAATATTTCTTTTATTTAGGACTGGATTTTATGCCAGAATAATGTACATCTTGTTTCTGTCACACAGATAACATCTACAGACAAAGTATGCCATGCCTGTTGGTTGCGTACCAAAAGCGAAGCTCTCTGTAATATTCAGGATATATCAGGATCACAGAACATGGAGTCCGAAACAATATTATTACTAAAATACAGGAGAGCGGCCAAAACTGATAACCACTGTCTATTTCCTGACTGCCTAACTGTTACTATTTTACACAGTGTGGCTGACAAATTACGAGCAATCATTTCATGTAATAACAATTTTTTTGTGCCACAATTGACTTGTGTCTGTGGAGTCCATTTATTTAGAAATTCATGGGATGAATTATATCAATCAGGAAACAGTATTAATTTATTTAGTGCTGATCATGTGCAACACATTTTTTCATTAGTGGATGCTTTTAACCCAACATTAGATTTCGTAAATATTGAGACAGATAATCATATTTTTGAATATTGACGTTTCCTGGACTGCAATACAGTGACCTCATATTATTCGCCATGGGAACGTATCAAATCCGTCAAGCTCGCTCTTGGATACAGAATTTAGGTTTGCAATGAATTCATTCCTTCCTCTAAATATAATTAAGGGGAAATGAAGACAGAACTTTAATACGTGGAAAAATGAAATCGCGACATATTACGAGAAAACCAATATTTTGTTTATATTTTAATAGAAAATAATACATACATATATACACTCACGCCTGTTATCCCCGATGGGGTAGGCAGAGGCGCAACTAGTGCACCCACTTTTCGCCATTATTCCGTCCCATGATGTGATAGGGGGCGAGCCTATCGCCATATCGGGCACAAATTCCAGACTCCGAGCTGATACTGAATAGAAAACTCAATATCACTTTGCCCGACCCGGGAATCGAACCCGAGACCTCAGCTTTGAAGTCGTACTGTAATACAACTACGCCACCGAGGCAGTCAGAAAATAATAATAGAGGTTTATCAAGCATAGTCGAATACTGCTGTAATTGTTTAGTTGGTCGGCGTACTGTAGGTTGTTGCGCTCATGTTATGACAATTGTAAGGTATTTCGGTTGGGCCAGACATGAGACAAATATATCCACGCCAGCAGACTACTTAGATGATATAGTTATAAGAGACCTTGATGATGAAGAATAAATAATAAAAATAATAAAATAAAAATAATAATAGTAAAATTGCCTATAAATCTAAAGTTTGTTTTATTTAACCCAAAGCCAATCTATAAGTGGAATTCCGATTTTTTTTTACCTGAGATAGACCACGACAAATAAATATAATATATTAATAGTATTTTTATGTCAAGTAACCATAACTTAAATAGTTAGTACACATGAAAACTTATTCTGTACAAAATAAGTACAGCCGATATCCTTGATATGTAAATAAATACAGCCTATATCTGCTATCATATCTCATTGTCAGATAAGCGATAACCTTTAACTATGACTTTTGTTTTAATTTTCCCTTTTATTTGGAAAGCAAAGAGTTAAAGCAACTGGATACATACAGCAGCAGACCGGGCTCTGTGGCGTATCTTGGGAGAGGCTTATGTCCAGCAGTGGACTGCAACAGGCTGATGATGATGAAAAGGTTCAAGCCCATACAGCCTCGTCTTATGTGATATTTTTGTTTCTTTATTTTTTAACTATGGACTATGTCGTATAATAGTATATAACTACTATAATAATAGTAAAGCAGTGGCTACCTTACCAAGACTTTATCGAGGAGTTTTAACGGCAACGAAAAAACACTTGATTTCCACAGTTAATTCAATTCACTTCATTTGAGCGCTTTAATAGAACTATATTGGATAATATACCTCCATAATTATGCAATATAACACGAAGTATCACCAAAATAATGAATTAAAACAAGAGAACCTCATGACACTTTAAAGTTCCCGCCAAAACTCTCTATGAAAATGTTAAATAACTCATAACTTTTTTTTGTGGCTTCCAAATAAAAAAAATCTTTTTGATTGGGTTCAGGATACGTATATTCTATCGTTCTGACATTTTTTCATTCCAAGACGCGCCAAATTTATATCAGGTAAAACGTTGTATGGAACTTGCCATCATTCTTTGCAACCAGGATTTTTTTATCTAATACGCCGTTTAATCCCTTGTCTCTAGCTAGCGTCCGAGGTCGCGTCGATCTTAAGTTAATTCAGAATTTTTAACTAATGTGCTTGTCACTACGATAAGTATTATAAAAAATTTAATTTATGTTATGAATATTTGTATGTGTGTTCTTTTTCATTAAACTCTATTCTTTCTACATTGTACGTATTATAAACAAAGAAATACGTGATAGTCGCTCTCTCTTCAGCGGCAGATCAACGTTAAAGTAGAACATGCCATCACGCCTTTTCAGGGGTAGGTTTCTGCCTACCATATCACCATTCATCACCCACACCCTTATTATTAACATAATAATATTATGAATTATCCAATAAAAAACTGATATTTATATTCCATTTAATTTATTAATGACATTAACATAAGTAGAATGTTGAAACACGCGATAATTTATTAAATAAACTTGTTATACAAAATATTTGGTGCATTGAGTTATATCGTGATCTCTCTCGCTCTAGGTGCGTGTGTGTATTGAGCGAGAGAGACAAGTATACATTTAAAGCTTGTAGGCTTGTCGCATCATCAGATCGAAGTAGCAATCGTTGTCGATGGAAACACTTATGCTACTGTAGTAGTTCATGAATTCTTCGAGCGTCACCTGTTAAAAAAAAGCATATTTTAGATACTAACTACGAGATTTGAACCACAGGCAATCGTGTGAATAACGCTTGTATGTAAGGACTAAGGGTGTTAACATAACATATTTTGGGTCTATAATTTCATTTATTGAGTCGAACCATTACCTTTCCATCTACAGATCCCTCCGTCTCGAAATTGCCCAGGAACTTGTTCAGAATGACGTCCGCAGACTCTTCACCGCTCATGTATCTAGGCAAAGACGAATTAAATATTTATCAGCTATAACACAATAACTGAGTTATTGTAAAGATATTTGGTTTCGAAGCTTCTTAGTTAATCTAGCGTCAGGCCTTGTCCTAATTTCGAGAACAACATGAAATGAAATCCTCCTAGCCAGTTTCGGCCACGGCGGCCAATCTCAACGGAGATCAGCCTGGTACGCAGGAGATATTATAGTGCACAAGTGTGTGCGCAATACACAGGTGCACTCGCTATTCCTTCACTCTCATAGTCCGGTGAGACGGCAATCCGACATGACCAGAGAGAGATCAGGCGCAGGACCAACGGCTTTACGTGCTTTCCGAGGCACGGGGGTATCACACCGCCAACTTTCTGACTCCGAGCTGCGACTGAGTAAATTTTAAGATGAAAATACCCAGTCACAATTTTTTTGGCTCGACCCGGGATTCGAACCCAGGACCTCAGCGCGCAAATCGTACTCGTAATGCGTACGCAATACCACTACGCCACCGAGGCAGTCAACACCGAGAACAACATAGACGTAAACTTGCTAACGCCTTATAAATAATACAAATAAAAATATAATTAGTAGGGCTATATGAATATAGGCTCGCCTCCTACCACATCACGGAACAAAGTGGGTGCTCTGGTTGCAACTCTGTCTACCCCTTCATGGACAAAACCGTGACGTGCCTATAATAGTTTAAATGTGTAGACATATTGTAAAAAATGGCTATACCTCTTTATAGTTTTGGAAAATTTTGATGGTTATTATATTGTAACACAATTTCATACCTAGGATGAGCAGTGACTGAGTAGACGCCGCGTATGTCGTCGATTGTGATCACTCCATCTCCAGTCTTGTCCAGCTTCTTAAACGCCTGCTCGACTATATTGCGGCGCGACTCAGACATTGGAGGCTGGACATCACACGAAACTCAATCAATACTACGCACAGGCATCACCGTTCGTCTAGCGAGTTATAATCCCTCATCAATCGACACTCTGGATATCATTCCACTTTGCTGTTCCGTACCAAAAATATTCAACAATCGGGATGTGTTATATATTTTCTAGGAATAATAATGTTTTCCCCTAACCAGTGATATAATCCTAAAACTATGTTTCGTGCAAATTTACCTGTTTGAAAATATCCACAAACGTCATAATTACATACTTACACAAATGGCCTGTTTCATATGTTCAAATAAATGTTGTCCATCAGTTAATCTATAAGTATCTACCTACCGTTTTGTCTGCGATCTTGACTTTTGTACGGTTATATTGTGTATATATTAAATTCAACTACTAGCGTGTACCCAGACATCGTGAAACAGGCACTTAGACCCTAATTTAGAGACAAAAGGCAAAGATAGAGGATGTGTAGTGACTAACTTGAGATATAGACAGATATTTTTTAACTTCAGGCCAGCAAGATAAATTATATCTAGCTATTGCACTTTAGTCTAAAAGCAATGAATTAATCTTTCATACAGTAAGTTACTACATAATATGTTATATTTTGAATTATTGATGAATCACGAAGGTACATTACAAATAGCAGAGAAACGTCAATCGGAATAGGAGTAGTGCCCAAAGGGAAACAACACAACAGAAAAAAAGAATCCAAAATATGAACAGGCACCGAGAAAAGACTCGGATGGAATCAATTTTTCTGGACTTTTCTGGCCTAAAATGATTTTTTGTATTAAATGCCTAAATGAAAACTTACGCGAATATGAACAAGGAATTCATCAAGACTGATAGAACCACTGTTATCGGTGTCGAACTTCTTGAATAAATCCTCCGCCTCCTACGAGAAAAATAGCAAGGAATATATTAAAATATATTAAACAAAATGTGTTTTGTTAAAAATGAAGTCTAGTCCGTCTTTTTGTGAAACGGGTAGGTACAGCGTGTCTCTACTAATTTAAAACATTACAATTTTAAGAAAACTAATGTTAAAGCACAGAGTCGGCTTAACCATATTGGGCGCCGGGGATCGAAAAGCAGCTAACGTCCCCTTGCCAGAGAGAAATAAATTAAACAAGTATTTATATGGTTACCCACAGGCCTCCTCACTGGCACCCCCGGGAAACACGGCCCTGAGTAGGTAATCGTTTGCTGTTGCGCTTCGTATGTTTAGTGACATTGTCCGAGATCCCAAAACCCACCTACATAATAATAATACTTGGCCTCGGCCCGGGTATGGCTATTACTTACCCTTCGATACTGAAGGAGACTGTCAAAGAATAAAAAATATAATAATAATACTAGCCCTGTATTATATACTGTCCCGGGCACGGGCCTCCTCTACTACTGACAGGGTTTAGGCCTTAGTCCACCACGCTGGCCTAGTGGGGGTTGGCAGACTTCACATACCTTCGAAATTCTTATACAGTACTTCTCAGGTATGCAGGTTTCCTCACGATGTTTTTCTTCACCGTTAAAGCGATCATTCATAAACAATACACACGTAACTTCGAAAAGTCAGAGGTGTGTGCCTTGGGTTTCGAACCTCCGGACATTGTCTCGGCAAACCGTTCCATTCCCAACTAGACTATCGTCCACTGTAACCCACCTAAAACCCACATACTTTCCTTTATCCCTATTATATTCTTGCAGTGCATCTTTTCTATCTTCATTTTCGGTCTTAAACATATAGGTACAATGGCGTTAAAATCTCACCTCTTTGGTGAGGTCTATTCCCGTATCTTTGATTCCGTTTATAAATTCTTCCTTATTAAGCTGCTTGCTGCCATCGTCGTCCATTCTTCGGAAAATCCTGTAATTATATTATAGCTTAATAATGAAAACATTTTGTTATTGTTTTCAATTAATCGTGGGCATTTTTGTAATATGGACTTTACACTGTAAATTTTATGTGTCACTGTAGCATGTAAAGTAATACCATGAATTCTATTCAAATGTATAGTGTTGTTAATAATAAATGTTGCTATTGCCTGCATAACATATTAACTATAGTTTGCTAGTAGTATATAGAATTTTACAGTATTCTGTTAGAAGCAAATAATACTTAGTCATAAAATATTCTGTTAATAAACTAGCGAAGGTCGACCGACTGCATTTTAGCGCTCCGACTGACAAGAAACAGAAGCAAACTCATATATTACCATCATTTTTATACATGTTAAGGGCCATGTAGTGCTTGGACAATGTTTTTAAATGTTTTTTGTTAAGAGATAAATAGGGAACTTGAAATGCGGGCTTAATTTTTCGTCATCAATTGTCATGATATAGGAACTGCATTTTTTTTTAAATATATATTTTACAGTACGATTATTACACGGGTTAATGCATACATGAATGTAGCCCTAAGATATAAATGAAATACTACTAGGAGCAACCAAATAAAAATAAGCGAAACTAGGTCGAAATAGTTGAAATGGGAGAAAGCTGGGAGAGCTCTGGCATGGTACGCCAGAGGTCGCCGGTTCAAGTCCTGCTTTCGACTCTTCTTTTTCAATGTTTCCATAAAAATAAAAACACAGAAGCAAACTCACCATTTTTTAAACTCGCGAAACCCACGCTCAAAAATTGGTAGTACGTCATCGTGGATGAAATTATCTATACTCACCTCCCTAGTCCCAGAATGCCGGACGCCCCACGGGAGAGGCACATGAGACGTAGTTTCTCCAGAGGGTCGGTGGCGGCGGCGAGCGCGCGTTCGCTGTTCTTCATCAGCTCTTCCTCCTGCCGCGAGGTCGCCGAGAGCGGTCTGTGCCATGCTACTGTAGTGTTAAACACAATATTTACTAATAATTTATAGCACTTGACCGTCGTTTAGATACTTGACGAATACAGACGAATAGTCCGGAATACGATTACGCAAACAGCTTATTCGGATGTGTTCGTTGCTCATAATTCAAAGTCATGTATTCCTGCATGGATCATTCACCAAGTTATTCGCCAATAGTCTAAATGAGGCATGAAAGCTTACTCCCAACTTTATCTGTGTTGTAGATCCCTTGAGTCGAATTGGGAACTTATGACTTATCTTTCGCGATCGATTTTAAAATATGACGCTTGAAATACATATATTGATTAAAGTTTTTTTGCATACGTAATCAAGCTTTGAGTGCATGTGTTAACCAAACCACCCGGAATGACGCATACACGCGAATATAGTTTCAAGAAACCAGTACATATTTATTTATTCAGTTACTTTGCACGCTGTTGGTTAACGCAGCTACTTAGTATTTAGAAAATATGTGAGCATAATAATAATTTCACGCTCCAAATCTTAAAATTTATTAAATGCATCAAAGAATCATTTTGATAGAGATTTCGCTCTACATTTTTTATTATTGCATCGAATGACGAGACGAGCATGCCGTTCGCCTGATGATTAGCGATACGGCCGCCCAGACATCCATACCATCCAGCACCTTGAGTTACAAAGTACCGTGTGGCATTCCACTGCGTTCGTCATCCTGAGACATAAGGTGTTAAGTCTCATCATGTCCAGTAGTTAGTGTAACTACAATTTCCTTCAAACCGAAACACAACAATGCATGCGCACTGCTGCTTGGCGGTAGAAATAGACATTCCGGTGGTACCCAACCAGACGGTCTCTTACGTATGAAAGACCTACCACCAGTCTAGAGGGTCAACTTATAATGGATTATGAAAATCGTAATCAAAACATCACACGTTTATAGTTGAGATTGCTAACGTGTCAAAAGCGTGATTAAATGATTAAATACCCTAAAAAGGGTGTAACACTGAAATCCAATTTTCCTCATGATGTCATTATGCTATAATAACCTAGCTATACTTAAAATCATGGAGGATAGAAAATAAACAGTGTTAAGCCACTTAAATAAAATAGTACACAATTTAATTATCAAAAATTTTCTTCAAACACGCAATCACGCACATGGGAATGGAATGGTTAACTATTATAATCCAATCATTTCATTTAATTATTAAAACTTCGAAAGCTTTCTACACCCGAAATGTATAGAGCACATTTGAAATCAATTAGAAATTCAGATATTGTCCAATTTAAGATTTTTGCCTAGTTCAGTGACCTCACCTAAAACTGTTGTGACAGATAATATTATCAAGAAATGTACTGAGTATGTACACATTAAATGAAAAAAAGTTGAAATAATTAATGCATTATAAGTACTTATTTTCTAAACTAAAATTTTGTCACTAATTGTTACATTTTCACTCCATACCTATGCGTAATGTAACGGTTGCCAAGCAAACGATTCAAACCAATCGATATCGATATCAGTCAATGTCTACTTAATTATTAATCATTTAATAGGTGTATTATACTATCATTGTCAAGTGTATTATTATTGTTTTACCTATTAATAATTTATTATTGTCATGATAATACAAAAGCCGTTTCACCAACTTAAAAGAAACTATAATGCAAATTATAATTGCTTTTATATTATAAGCACATGCTACGGCGAACACTCATGCTGCATTATTATTGTTTTGCTTAAGTATTGAAAGCTGGCCAGTAATAGGTATTCCTTTTTCAAATAGAAAAGAAAATAAAACTCACTATTCGATCTCGTTTTCGGTTTACCAAGATACATGACTGCACTATTCGAATTTCAGTCGTGATAAAGCAAAACACATTATAACTGATATTTCGTGGACATCGCGACGATAAAATACGTCTTAAAGCTTTCAGTCGCGTCGACCAACTGGTTAGTTGGAAAGCGAAAATATTTTCTTTAGGCTGTGTCTACTGTCTACTATGAAAATTACATGCTCAAGGGAATGTCGGTACCTATAGATAAAAGTAATTAATTCATAGCATTATGTAAATTTTTGCGTAGTGTGTACTATATAAAATTAACATAAAGTACAAAATATCTACTAAATTTATATACAGAGAGAAGAAATCAATGTTAAGACTTAAACAAATCAAAAAGTGAATAAAATATTTATCTAGACCTAAATGAAATGGCAATATAAGGGATTTTTCTTGATCGATCCAGTTTAAATGTTTAAATCATGCTTAAAGTTAAATATCGATATTCTATGATTGACCTGTCACTGTCATCTCTCTGTGTCCTTAAGCTAAGTAGCATTGCCATATATATAGTTTCAAAATTTTAATGTTAATTTATAATGTATCTTCCTGTACCGTTGTACTATCGGACGGAGGGGGGGGGGGTGAGTTACGTATCAAATAGCGGAACCTTGCCCCCCCCCCCGCCTCCCTCAAATTGAAGCCACAACTTATATTACTTTTTTGCCTGAGTGGCTTTAAATATATAGTTACAATACCACCGAGAACTGTGAGTAACGAAAGTAGGCAATGATAAAGCACTATAGTCGTCATAAATACTTCATACCTAGAGTCTAGACGTATAATGCTAGCTAAGTTTGGATTCCTCAGAGATGACGTACGTGGGAAATGTAGCTGGACGTAACAACACCAAATCGTGTTTGAAAATATATAGCCTGTAACCATCGCACAATAACTACGAATCGATAGACATCTCGTTTCTCAAAATCGGTTCAATAGGAGCGACGCTAGAGTGGAACATAAAATGGATACATACATACATTGGGTGATAAAATCATTACTCTGCCTAGCTTCGCCGTAGTCGGGTAAAAAGTAAGTTGTACTAACTCTACATTGGAGCTTGGTAGGTGAAAAAAAGGAAAATTGCCAGTAATTTCACTGGTTTTCAATTCTTTCAAATCAGTGCATAAAGTATAGTCACTGCCGTGTGGTAAAAAAACAGGCTAGTCAGCCATCAGCAGGATATGATTTCATAACAAGCCGAGCCCAAACATTGACGAAGGTAAATTGTGTGTAACTCATCATAATCCAATGACAGGACAATCTTGTACAATGGCTGAAATCAGACCGAGACGCTGCAATGGAGTGTGAAAACAAAATGGCGTGCTTGCGAGTTTTAAATCGAAGGCACAGATAAAGTAGATGATGTTTGACTATACTATCATCTCAATGGTTTAGTGGCAGCTCAGGCTGAGAACCTTAGACGGGGATTCCATTCTGAGAACAACTAATAAAAAATTATGTTCTCTTATATTTGTGAATGCTCCGTGTTCAATACGGTAATATCGTATCATAGGAAGGAAACACCCGTCTTGATTTACTTAGGTTTGTCCTTCACCGAATAAACGACAATGCATGCAACTCACAACCGGTCGTATATAGGTCGTAGAAAAAGATCCCTGCCCGCGATGACACCTCGAGGCTACTCGCAACTGATTTAAATAGGAAAATTAATTATTCAGTCGAGGTTATGAAGATATTTTTTTTATACGCCACGTGCTTTGTTGTGTATATATTCAAGGTTTTTTAAGAATAGAGAAGACAGGAGGTTTTTAAACGCTGATATCATTCAAGGCCGTCTTTTGATTTAAAAATATTTCATGAAGCATGGGGCGGCTTGTCAGTCGTCACTTTGTAATGGACAGAGACAGTACTTAACCACTACTTAGTCCCTTGCCTACCCTTCGTGGAAATAGATTTGAGTATTAAGTACGTAAGAAGCGACGATAGCCTAGTTGGGAGTGCAAGAGACTGCCGAGATGAATGTCCGCAGGTTCAAAACCCAAGGGCAATGAATGGTGAATTATCGCTCGCTTTAACGTTGAAGGAAAACATCGTGAGGAAACCTGCATACATGAGAAGTTCTCTATAAGAATTTCGAAGGTATTTGAAGCCTGCCAATCCGCTCTAGGCCAGCGTGGTGGACTAAGGCCTTTAACCCGCTGTTGTAGAGGAGGCCCGTACTCAGTAGTGGGCAATATATAATGCAGGGCTGGTATGGTATGGTATTAAGCGCATAACTGACATGACTTCCCCGGGGTGGCGTAGTTTCATTGCATGCGTGGTACGACTATCGCACTAAGGTCTCGTGTTCGAATCCCGGATCAGCAGTTATATTGGGTATTTCTATTCAGTATCAGCCCGGAGTCTATGGCAATAAACCCGCCCTCTATAACATGAGACCGAACATACCTGGCGAAATATGGATTTGTTACACTTCTACCTACCCCTGAAAATGGAAAAACGCGTGATGCTATGTATGTAAAATAAAATAAAAAAATAAATCATTTATTGGTCAAATAGGCTTATAAAAAAGCACTTATGACAGGTCATGACATAAAGGTAGACACAATAACAAAGGTACATAATAAACCAAGGAAGTAATTTAAGTTAAATATCGAACAACCAGCACGGGCTGATAGGTACAGAGGACACGGACATTAGGGACGGGAATAGGGCTAGGGAAAGGAGAAGTGGAGCTGATATAAAAGAAAGGGAAGGAGTATCTTTACATTACGAGGAAAGGAAACGCCACGGTCCTCGCCGACGAGGATAAAAAGGTCCTAGCCTAGCTAACCTACCAGCCTTTCACTAGCTACCTAAGCGATGACGACCCGAAGAAGAAAGGCAGAAAGAAACTCCGGGCTTAATTTTTTCGTCATCAATTGTCATGATATACTGCATTTTTTTTTAAATATATATTTTACAGTATGATTAATACATAGGTTAATGCATACATGAATGTAGCCCTAAGATATAAATGAAGTACTACTACGAAGCAACCAAATAACAATATATTGGCGTTCATGATGCATTAACCCACGCTTACAAATATAATTTACACTAAATAACTACATCATATCTTTAGTCATTAACAGTGATAAGATATAGATCGGTCGTCACAATAATGGAGCAATGTCAAAAGCAAAAAAAAAATAATTAAAAAATGTCATATTAAATAAATTGAAATTATAAATTAAATTATAATTAAATAAATTGTATGTAGTACACACTGCCCAAGTTTCACCAATTATGCAAGTCTAATAACTCATGGCACAAAACGACGAGGTAAGACGTGACCCTCGTAAATGTTCTTTAGCATAAAGGAGTTCATTGCCTCGACAGTCGCAGCATTTTACTGGCCTGACATGTGTGACGGACGGTCGCGTGTGTACTCGCCCTTAGCACGTGGTAACATGTCCTACTTTGTCATGATTCATATCTATGTTCATACCGGTCTGGACTAAGGTAGCCTGATAAGGCATATGTCCTGAAACTTTCTAGGGTTACTTCAACGAAATTAAATCTTAGTTCTTGTACGGACAATAAAAATAAACATCAAAATTCTCGGGGATTTTAACGGTATTTTTAGTGTCAAACCTGTGATGTCTTCTAATACTTATCAACAAAACTAAGGGCTTTAATAAACGTTGTATACGTAAAATTATGTTTTGACGCACTTCCACTGCCATGAAATGTTATTAAAACTGTATTCCACACTCATACAACGTTTTAATGCCGCCCTGGTGAAGGTATCTTTAGGGTAACTTTGGGAAAATAAACAGTTATCAGGGGAAAACAGCAGTTTAATTTGTTGGCAAAAAAACAGGCCAATTCGTTTGGGAAAACCTAGATGTTAAATTAAAATACATTTATGGGGTTTATCCTTCAAATAGTGATATTTTGTTATCAACAAAACCATTCTAATACTAATACAATGAAATGAGCAAGCCATCCTGATGCTAAATGCTTTGCCAGCCCGAAAACAATAACATCACCCATGATCTTAATTCAAATTTTGAATTTTGATTACCAATAATTTAAAATCCTATAATTTTGTAGCAATCATATATAATTCAAATAAGAAATGTCAATGTCGGACATAATTTTTAAGTTTCCTCGAACGACTTCTTGCACAGAATATGCTCACTATGCCTGGCGACAACAATAAGAAAAATCGGTGACACCTAGTTCTTCCCATACAAGAAACCAAAATACATACAAGTAGTCACTTTATGTTTAGTAAATTTATTACATTATTGATGGATAATTTTTATATGAATGAAAAATTGGCACATTCTGTGTAATAATAATAAACTGCAATATTATGAAATGTAATACTAACCGTTAATAACAACGAATTTCAGCAACAAAATTATCAAAAATGACATCACGTCTCTCTACGGGCATTTTTCTGTTTTTGCAGTTACCACTTCTAAGTTCCGAATAATAAAATTTCAAACGCTTTTTATTGTTAAGTCCATTTTGATGATTCTTTCTGCACTATGATTTGTCTATCGAAAATGTTTTATAAAAGGAATAAAATTATTAGCCTTACACTTTAATCTACAAGGACTAGGAACTCAAAATGACGTAGGGCACGGAGAAGATAATCTTATGCTGAATCATGGGCGGAATGCAATTTAATTACCATGAAATTTTATCAATTTAATATTTAAATCCAACAGAGTTGTAAAGAACCGTATTGAAAATTACACCCTGCCATTCCCCCATGGCAACCAATGGATGGCAAAGGCAACAAACCTACTATTGGAGCTGTATCGTAGTCTTTTTATTTATCTCTTTGTTTCTTCTATTTATTTTGTCTCCAAATGGAACAGCATCGCTGACAGCGAAATTCCTGTATTATGAAATATTGCGGCTTTAGATTACTGGAGCGAACAAATGATGAGGGAAACAGCACGACACATAGGAATAAAATTAAGTAATTATATAAATACACGTTTATGCCGTACATATATATCACGTGTTTTAAATTTTAATATCGTCATGGTGATACAGTAGGGCCGAGCCTGTTGCCATGACTATGGGCATTATCGCTGCCACTACTAAATACAACAGTGAAATACGAAAACAGGCAAAATATAATTTAAAATTGTTAGCACCTAAATACTAGGCCCGCATAATAGGTATCGCATTAATGGTGTTTGTTACTTTGCTTCCCTGTATGTCACTCACAATTAAATAAAAATAGGACGAACTATAATTTTCTAAGTAGAAAGCTTAACAAACAAGGATAGTATACATCGAATCCTACTAATATTAGTAGGATATTATAAACGCGAAAGTTTGTAAGTATGTATGGATGTCTGGATGTATGGATGTTTGTTACTCTTTCACGCAAAAACTACTAAACGGATTTTGATGAAATTTGTTACACGGGTAGACCATGTCCTGGATTAACACATAGGCTACATTTTATCCCGAGAAAATAAAAAGCGAGACTTTTATCCCAGAAAAACTTTTTAACGCGGGCGGAGCCGCGGGCAAAATCTAGTACTTCATAATTATAATTGTTACATTTGTTTCAATGAGGAAAAACCAACAGTTACTAGTAATAATAACTAACCAGTCTAGCGTTTTTGAAATAAAAGAATATAATCGAATTTAAAAGGTCTCACAAAATATTTAATTTGCATAGGTAAGCCCCATATATTCCTCTCCTTCTTCGTGATATACTCTTAAATTTAGTGGGTTTAGTCTAAATCGTAATAATTTTTTGTTGCGGTATTATAATTATTTTCTTTACATGTGCTATAAAACCTCGCTTTTTGCAAAATTTCATGATTCTAAGTCAACGGGAAGTACCCTAAGTTTTGATCACCTTGCAAAATCGCAAAATATGCGACATAAACGGTCATATCTTTTGAGACGAGTTTTTTTTCACAGCTGAAAAAGACCGTAGATCTTATAGGGGTTCCTTTTTTTCCTTTTGAGATACGGAACCCTAAAAATTCAACATAATCTCACCTGCACTATCCATTTCAGCTTTATTCCTCGGCGAATTGTTGTTATCGTAGTTGAAGCAGGCTGCGAACAAAAACACAAAAGAATATTACTCTAAATTCTCTTTAATTAAATGATGACAAAAAAGTAAGCCCGGAGTTTCTTTCTGCCTTTCTTCTTCGGGTAGTCATCGCTTAGGTAGCTAGTGAAAGGCTGGTAGGTTAGCTAGGCTAGGACATGTAGTGTCCTCACCGGTGAGGATCGCGACGCGTTCCTCCTATTATTATTACTATTATTATATATTTTTTTGTTAATTATCTCTAGTTTTATATTGCTTTTCTTGCCAGCCCGAGCTGGCTTCTTACTTTTTACTTTTTACTTTTTATTTTTCATCATTTATTTTACTCCTAATAAAAATGTCTGTAGTTATATAAGTGACTAATAATAATTATTAAATATGTCTCGACTTATCATAAGTGCAACTATGTTCGCCTACGTGATGAATAAAGTATTTTATTTTATTTATTTTTTATTTAGTACCTCTACGTTACTATTTTCCACAAGCTTAGACAGTTTCGAAAGATATTTATCCGAAAAAAGGTGTTACATTATAACTCTACATCACTCGTATTTCCAAAATCAAATCTGATATCCACCTGATTAAATCTTAGTAATGTGACAGAAAATTATCTTGACGAAGCGACGGCCCAAAATGTAAAGTCACTTGTATTTCGACGGGGTAAAGTTTTTACCTCGCTGACAATGAATTAAATACAGAATAACCGAGGAACTATTGCCTTACATTTCAATCTCTATCGGAAATAGCATTTCCTGCCTAGCAATAGACGAAGAACTCAATTCTAAAAACTAACCCCTAGAGCATATGCGTTTTCAAAACTTAAATAAAATCTAATGCTATAAATATATGACTATAATATATCGATGAAATTGTAATGGGTATTTACAATATGAAATTACAGCTACTAAACACTCCAATTATATCGCTAGCATAACAATAATAACACACTTTATCCCCGAGTGAATAATCCTCATCGACAGTCATGGTAGCAACGTAATTAGTACCACATGGAAATAATGGCAATGCGTGACAGACAGCTGTACGCTAATCATGGTATCGATCGATACTTTTCCATTTACCTACACGGGCTTTAGGTGACAATGCGTATTATATTTTAACTTGAAACATATTTTAACTGCCTCCGTGGAGGTATTGCGTACGCGGTACGTACAACTAACATGCTGAGATTTCGGGTCGGGCAAAGTATTGGGTTAAAATGGTAAGTGTCAGCCCGGGTTCTGGATTTGTTACCGGTAAATGGCGATGTTTCTTCCTATATAACATAGGACCATTGGTGAAATTTAATTGATATTTTTCAGGTCCAGCGTATTGTCGCAACTTACAATTCCGCGCAATTATAAGAAAAAATTTTAGAAAGTAATATGACAGAAAATTAATGTACTTAGACTAACATTATAAAGAGGAAAGATTTGATTGTTTGTTTGTTTGTTTGTCATTACAAACAAACACTATCCATTGAAAGGCTCCGAAACTACTGGACCGATTTCAAAAATTCGTTCACCATTAGAATGTTACAGTTTCCCTGAGCAATATATTCTACTTTGCATCCTGGAAAAGTTTAAGCCGGGGCTTTATCACAGATCATTTTTTCTTGCGAGTGGAGCTTTCACGGCCAAACCACTAAACCGATTTCGATAAAATTTGGTAGGTAGATAGGTTAAGACCCTGGGAAGGACCTAGGGTACTTCTTATCCCGAGAAAATCTAAACCGGGACTTTTATCCTGGTGAATATTTTCTTGCGGTTGCAACTGCGAGAGAATAAGTATGGAGATAGTTTGAGATCAAGGGAAGGACAGGCTATTTTTTCTTTTTATTTTTAAGGATATGTCCTTACATCATTACATAATATTATAAAACGATGTCCCTCTATCGCACCTGATTGTCTGAAAACGATCTAAACTCAAAAACTACCTAACGCATTCTCATACGTCTTTCACCAATGGGCGGAGTGATTATAATTCATAAATATCTTGAACGACAGTAAAATAAATGACGGCGTATAATATTATGCTTATCTGCCTGTCCTGCCAGAGCGGGCCGCTAGTAAGTAATATTATTAAATTCTATAGTGTAAGATTTTTGTTAAGCGCAAGCTATGTAGAATTGATAATGTATTATCGGAATTTTAAAGACATGATCTAATGGAGTAACCGAAGGCATTTTCATTTAACTTACTAAACAAAATATGCGAATGATAAAATTGTTTTTCGTGACGTCCAATGTCCATCCAATGTTTAATATTACGACATCTAGTGGCAGTCTTTGAAAACATTTATTTACCTTGTCAGATAACTATTGAAAAATATTATTGGTAGTAAAAGTACCTAATATTTTCTTCTGTCCTTATTTACGATGATTTCAATCTATATCTATACCGAATCTTTTCAGACTGGTTGTCCGTTTCTACAAGTTAAATTTGTTTCCAGCTTCTTTGTGTGATGGTTCAACAGTTTCTTATAATAACACTAATTTATCAATGTGATGGAATGGCGAAATATCAATAGCTGTTAAATATTACCTAATTACAATTTTGTATTGATATTTCCTCACAAAGTTTATAAAAACGTAATTTAGAGGAGCTTGATCGCTGTATCGCTGTAAAGCCGCAGGAAAAAGCTAGTCTATATATAGTTCATAGAGGCCGGTTAGTACCTAATCAGCAAGATGGGCATTAAGTATAATCTAATCATACTAATATTATGAATTTTAATTGTTACTAATATTATAAATGCAAAAGTTTGTAATTTTTTTTGGATATTTGTATGTTTGTTAGCAGTAAACTCAGAAATAACTGGACGAATGTTGATGAAATTTGGCGCACGGGTAGTTCATGTTGTGGATTAACATATAGGCTATTTTTTATTCCGGTAATTTTCTCCCGTGGCAAATAATAGATCTAGGTCCATCGCGTCGCGTCGTTCCAAACATCCTACCCAAATGTTCATCCACTCATGATTAGAGTTTGGGTCCCGGGATGTCTCGTGACTTGAAGTTTCGGGACTAATTTTTCGGAAGTTTGAAATTGTCGGGAATTCCCAAACCCGACTCATGATATACTGCTTAAAATCACCTTTTTAGGAAATCCAGGTACTTACAACCTTACGCCTTTAAAGTTTTACAAAACTTTCAAGGAAAATATAAGATCTTTTCAAATAACCTGATATCTTTAGCGTCATGTCTGATGACGGTACAGCCTGATTCAGTTCGTGCATGACTCAACGTCAAGCCCACGCGCTCCTTTCATTACCGCCAACTAATTTCCCGCACGCGTTATTGGTAAATCGTTCCAACCTTGCACTTATTGCATCTCGGAGACCAGTTTTTTTTTCTTATTTTAAGGAGCTTTGTCGTGAGTTACGACTAAGTAATACGTCCACTTAAATATATTATTGAAACAAGAAGTTAGATCTAGATTGTTTTTAAAACTACAGTAGGTATTTTCACGCACGCATACACTCACGCCTCTTATCCCCGAAAGAGTAAGCAAAGGTACAACTGGTGCATGATTTTTTCACCGTGTGTCCCTTTTACGTAGTTGAAAATTCATAAATATTAATATGTTTAATGCTCTATCACTTTTTCATGTTTATACTACACTAGCTTTTGCCCACGGCTTCGCCCGCGTTATTAAGTTTTTCCGGGCTAAAAGTACATCAAAACCTTCCCGTTGAATCACTCTATGACTATGACGTTGATACAACTCTTAACAAATAATGCATTAATTTCGACCAAATTTGATTACCATAAAAACGGTTCTAGTGAGTTAATCTTAAAAGACAGACATATACTGTCGTGGACATTTTTTTAGATCATTTCAAGAGGAATAATTCTTTCATACATATATTTTTGGTATCTTGAACCGTTTTCGCAGTGCACGCAATGGAAGCCCTCAAGGATGAATAATTTTCCCCGTTTTCTTTCACATTTTCCATTATTTCTTCGCTCCTAATAGTTGCATCGTGATGTTATATAGCCTATAGCCTTCCTCGATAAATGGGCTATTCAACACAAAAAGAATTTTTCAATTCGAACCAGTAGTTCCTGAGATTAGCGCGTTCAAACAAACAAACAAACAAACAAACAAACAAACAAACAAACAAACTCTTCAGCTTTATAATATTAGTATAGATGACTACATCATTGTAGTCGGTGGCGTAGTTATATTACGGTACGACTGCGATGCTGAGGTCTCGGGTTCGATCCCCGGGTCGGGCAATGTCATATTGAGTTTTTCTATTAAGTATCAGCCCGGAGTTTGGAATTTGTGCCCGATATGGCGATAGGCTCGCCCCTATCACATCATGGGATGGAATACGCACGGCGAACAGTGGGTGCACTAGTTGCGCCTCTGCCTACCCCTTCGGGGATAAAAGGCGTGCGTGTGTGTGTGTGTGTGTGTGTATACTACATCATTGATTCTACTTGTGGACCTTGATTTGCATTATCACTCGCTTTTTATTACTTTGCTTATATTATGTTTAACGATAATTCGTTTTGCAAAATAGTGAAGCTTGCATCAAAATCCGTACGGATATTTTCACATAGTGTACAAAATTGATAAACTCAATATTTTACAATAAGTTTAAGCTACATACATTCAAATCTTGACACTAACTTAGCAACGACAAAAATATTTTTAAGTTTATCCAACAATACTACCCAAAATACTAAACAGTTATAATACTAACTCTATGTAGAGACTAGACACCTTCAATTTAACAGATTGATAACCAATAATAACCAATAAACCAATATTTTATTTTTATATTATTCAAAACATTAAACACAATCGTAACTGAAAACATAAAGCAAAGCTTTTATTTCGTTTCGCAAAACACATTTTTTAAAGTAGTTTTTAAAAAGTAACTTTTTTTTAAACTGTTCCCATAGATTATACTGTAGATATAATAAGTATAAGTACCTGTATATTTCGTGTTTGTACTCAACCCGTTCTGGAAAAAGTTTTTATTGCACAAGATGATGCAAAGGCATAAAAGTATAAAGCCAACTGTCACCGATCACTCGCGCCTCGATAGTGTTGATTTCAGACAACCGTGTCACACCGAGTAAAAAAATCGATGAACCGTGTTTTCTTAATTGCGTTTATGGCAAAATTAACATAATATATCGCGAACTTATGTCTGATATAAACGTGTATCTACAACCAAGTGATTTTAACATCTCGTGATTCAGTCAAGATGAAAACAAAGTATGAATCATTTTAAATGCAGGCTTCGACCTTGCTCCGTAATCGGTACGTAACAGACTAACTTTATGAATAGTTTACTTACGACGGTAATGGCAAATATTTGCAATCTTTCACTAGGAAGCTAAAAATATCCTGTAGTTTATTATGCTAGTATAACAATCTAACATTATATTTTGAAAGAATACCAGAATTTTCAACTGGGAAAGGGGGTCATGTGAAGTACTTATGGTCTTTAACCAGACAAAATCACTGCGACTTATGAATTGAATCACGGGATACTATCCCGGTTAAGCTTAAGCAATAAGCATTCATCCTGTAGACTAAACTGTCTACAGCGTGACTCTACCATTTCCTGTGGACTCTAATATTGTGGATACTGAATGTTAATGAGCGGCGGTGAACGACTGATGACTGCCTCGTTGGCGTAGATGTATTACGGAACGGCTGCAATACTGAGGTCTGGAGTCCGATCCCTGGGTCGGGCAAAGTGATATTGCTTTTTTCTTATCAGTATCAGCCTCGAGTCTTAAATTTATGCCCGATATGGTGATAGGCTCGCCCCCTATCACATCATGAATACGTATGGTGAAAAGTGGGGGCATTAGTTGCGCCTCTGCCTACCCCTTCGGAGATAATGAGCATATGTGTGTGTGTGTGTGTGTGTGTCAATCTATAATAATTTTCTGGTTTCGTCTTCTTTAAAATAATCCAATATGATGTTTATAATAGGCGGGATTCGGGCACAATTTACAGTAATTAATTTAATTTGCATGTGCTATTCCTGAAATATGCCGCAAGGGAGAAACAAAACATCATTTATTAGTCTAGAGTCTAGACTCTAAGTCATGTCATATAACTACCCGTGTTTATAATAAATTTTGGCACACTCATTATTTTTTATAGAACTAGGCAAGTTGTTCGCTTGATGGTAGCTAAAGTTAAGTTTTAAAAAGGGAGGGGGGCTTTTACATCCACTTTCATGGTTATATTCGCGTAGAATTCAGTTTGCCGTATTAATTCCATCCTTACTCACCACTTCCCGCTATAGTTTTTATTCCTTTGTACCTTATTTATTGGTTTTCCCTAAAATTATGTAGTGAAGCCTGCATTGAAATCGGTTCAGTCATACCTACTTAAATGAGCGCGTACAAATTAATAGTTTATTAAGTACACAGACGACAGAGATACTCTACCGTAACTGTTACTATCCTATTATTATCCTATTCCTATTAATATTATAAAGGCGAAAGTTTGTAAGAATGTATGGATGTTTGGATGTATGGATGTATGGATGTTTGTTCCTCTTTCACGCAAAAACTACTGAATGGATTTCGATGAAATTTGGCACACGGGTAGATGACGTCCTAGAATAACACATAGGCTACTTTTTATCCCGGGGAAATATAAACCGGGACTTTTATCCCGGAAAAACTTTTTAATGCGGGCGGAGCCGCGGGCAAAAGCTAGTTTTAATAAAAATATAATTGCTTATGATAAATTATAATGACCTAATGATACCAGACAGTGTGGATTTTGTCATGTTTACTGTCCAAATCGTCATTTATGTATGTATGATTGTGTCATCCTTGTAGGTATATCTAATATCCATAAATGATTATGGCATTAGCCTACAGTAATAAAACATCCATATCGATAAAGTATTCGATTAAGTATTGAATACCCACTTCACCTATTAAGATTAATAGGTATTTGTTGAAGACTAATACATATAGACTGCCTCGGTGGCGTAGTTGTATCACAGTACGACTGCAATACTGAGGTCTCGGGTTCGATCCCCGGGTCGGGCAGAGTGATATTGAGTTTTTCTATTCAGTATCAGCCCGGAGTCAGGAATTTGTGCCTGATATGCCGATAGGCTCGCCCCCTATCACGTCATGGGACGGAATAACGGCGAAAAGTGTTGAAAAAAGTTGCGCCTCTGTCTACCCCTTCGGGGATAACAGGCGTGAGTGTGTGTATATGTGTATGAGTATATGTGTATTAATACATATTAGTTGGTATACCTATTACTAGCTCATGGGTCACCTGATTGTGACTGACTGGACATGGAGTGCAGAAAAATAAAAAAATATGAATTGCGGTTGAATTTCAACCTAAAATGAGACGCGACGCGACGTCGTGAAATTTCTTTAGACACGTTAGCGACTCTAAGTTTATTATGTTTTATTGAATGATGGATCAAAACATTCGTTTATTTAATTTATTATCAGTAATATAAAAAGAGTTGGTGTATTGAAGGTACAGGGTTAAATCGATAAGCATACGCAATGTCAGGATGGCCGAGCGGTCTAAGGCGCCAGACTCAAGGCAACTTGCCCGTGCACCCGGGTTCAGGGCGTTCTGGTCCTCTCTGAGGGCGTGGGTTCGAATCCCACTTCTGACAAACTTTTTGCATCATCGTTATCTAATATTTAAACTATGTAAATGCATGGCTCTTACGCATTAAATTGTAAATTAAAAAGTATCATCTTACAGGGGACCTCGAAAGAACATTTTTGTTAGTAAACATATCGCACCTACGGTGCAATAAAGTCACTTATGCAAAAAGTTGTTTTTTCAGGAGACGTATTTGAAAATTTACCATTATATAAAACAATTACACTTCCTAATTAAAAGAAAACTAGTATGTCATATCTTTACTTATACTTTTAACATCATATTAAAATAAACGAAAATATAATAATATGTGGTGATAAATAATTAGAGCGTTTTTAATATAACAACCCCCTCAGTAGTGACGTTGTGGCACTAAACTAATCTATGTATTACAATTGTGACACGGTGATTAAAAACAACGATCATGAAATTATTCAAATTTTTATTATGTTTTCTTTATAAAATATAGAAAATACGCTTACAAAACTATTATCTTAATTTAATCAGACTTTAAATTACATAAGCGCAGTAATAATATAATTCTAGTATGAATTTTATATTTACTTATTGCTTTAAATGACGAGACGAGCATGTCGTTCGCCTGATGGTAAGCGATACGACCACCCATAAACATTAGCAACACCATCCATTACCTTGAGTTACAAAGTACTGTGTGGCATTCCACTGCCCTCGTCATCCTGAGACATACGATGTTAAGACTTAAGACTCATAATTTCCAGTAGTTACACTGTCACAATGTCCTTCAGACCGAAACACAACAGGGCATGCACACTGCTGCTTAGTGGTAGAAATAGACATTGTGGTGGTACCCACCCAGTTTAAACAGTTTTACTTAATTGTATTAATAAACTTTGTATTTACTAAGAATAAATCAAATATCAATTAGATACTCATTACTTTCCTAGCTAGTATATAAGTAGAAAAAATAAAAGATCTTTGTAAAACATTTCATAGTATCTTGGTACAATATTTGTCTCGACTAGTTACAAAAGATCATGCATCTTGTGATATGGAATTGGGGTCTTCAAAGAGTACGCCGATTTGAAAGAAATCTGGCCCATGCTTTGAATGTTACCTCTTTTTCTGCGTAAACTCTTTCCTCTTGGTTCTATTATAGCTTTTACCTCGTTCCAAATTTCAGTCTTGTATATTGTGAGATTATTTATTCGTGAAATTTTTCAAGAAGTTAGTACTATTTATGTCACTCACTCTGATTAGGGCCATTAACAAAAAAAAAACTCTAATTACATCCCCATTAATATTTTTTGACATGCTAAAGTTGCTTATGTTCTAATGACTTGAGATCAATGAAATCCTAATAAGTACTTTCTTTCGATACGAATGGTTTGCCAGTCTTCTTTGCCCTGCATATTAGGGATGTGTATTGATCAGGAACATACAAGGGCTATGATTTTCTAGGCTTGGTTATAGCGTTTTAAAAAATTGAATGGGCTGTGTCGTCTTCGATTTGGGTATGTGCGCGAATCAAAAAACTGTGTTGTATCTAATTGATATTCAACGTTATAACTGCATAGTAGAACATTGCAAAGACGGATCTGTTTTTAACATTTATAAAAACATTAATCATTATGTACATCAATGCGTTCTTTACCATCAATAACGGTTCGTTATCAGAATTACTATCATCGGCCGATTGACTACTGGAGCTACTGGATGAAGACTCACAAGGACTAGGCCTAAACTCGTCTCTAGAATTAATTCCAGAAAAATCACATATTGACTGTTCTTCCTGTTTATGGATAACATGATTGTCACCTAAAATAGACGACGAGTTTGAGTATGGTACATATAACAGTCTCATTTTGCATTCAAGGTACTGCTAGTGGTTCATCCAGAATAGCACTGGAGCTAGTTGATGTTGCTTGTATGAATTACAACAGTGTGATGTTCTGCTGGTAGTGTTCTTACTGGCTCGTTCGGAAGTAATTCGCTACTTGTTAACTTTCATTCCGAAGAGACAATGTCACAATTTGGACTCCTGCGTAATTTATAGAATAAAATTAAAGGTGCTTTGGAGAAACAAAGTCGTTAAATGTATTAGAGTCGTTGTCGCTACAAGTCAAAACTATTAAAACAAATTAATTCTGAAGAAAGAATGTCACAACTGTAGTCGTGTCATTATTTCCCCAAAACCAACGAAAAAAATTTGTCCCAATAGCCATAGTGTCGTTGTAGCACCAAGATACTCCTGCTCGTGAGTGGCGCTGCGTGCAACTGACCAATAACACATTGTTTCTCCAGGTGACCCCTTCATTCGCACCAAAACCATAACGACACATCTCCTTTTACACGGAAACTAAACGTACTACAAAAATGTCAATAACGCTCCAAGTGCAGAGGCACTTTAGACAACTTTTTGCATACTCAGCTCATTTTAGCAAAAAATGCATAAGTGACACTATTGCACCGTGGGTGCGATATTAGAAATTTAAAAAAATACAAGTATTTTTTTTACTGTTTTTCAATGAATTATTGATATATATTTTTCTTAAAACATAGCTAGTACTTAGTATTACATATTTGCTTTATTAGCACAAAAGTAATACTAGCCGACACTTAGGTAGTTTTAACCGCTTTGTCTGCGGTATGGACGCGGACTACAATCATCACCGGGAATTCATCACGCGTCACTTTACGTGTTCATTACGACGGTCGCTGACACATCAATATGTAGAAATTGCCTTACGACACTATAGAAAAAAATCTTTAGTCATAGGTTATGTTTTTATATTATTCACACAATTTATAGCTAGAGTATAAAACCTTGATTACCAAATGAACACTTACCAGTCCGAAGATGTGTAAAATTTAATAAATTTTGCTCAACGTTAACATTCTTTAATTAATCGGATCTTAATACGCTTGTTGTGAAATTGTCGCGTGAAGATTGCAAAAGGGGGATAAACTATTTTTAAATGCCCGACGCCTCGGGGCAAGCGTAAATGAACTGTTAGTCTAAGAATTGAACCTATATCTGGCATTCCGCCAATTCTGCAACCCTTACAGACAAAGCTACCTACGCTTATCAAAACTGACTACTGAACGAAAGCGTAGCCTGTTTTTAATTCAAGATCAATTATTTAATGGCAAGAAGCCATTAAATAATTTTAGCCTTTTTTTATTCAAGATCAATTATTTAATGGCAAGAAGCCATTAAATAATTGATCTTGATCGGTATTTTGATGTTTGTGATTGATCGAGAAACCGATACGTCAGTGTCTCAACCAATCATAATAAAACGAAGCGGAGACGCATCGTGTTTTTTTTTCACATTCTAAGCCCCCAGGATAGGATTTTGAAAGTTATCCGTAATAATAATTGTAAAAGGAGCAAAAGAAACTTTCAGTGAAATATAGACCTATTTTCTATTATTCCTTAGAGTGAAGAAACTTTACGTTTTACAAAATAAACGCCGGTCTTACTTCGACATGACGTACGTCACACATTATTTTTGTGATGTCATACCGACGTTGCATATAGGCCAATAAGATAAAAATTGGTAAATTGATAACCTCCACTCACTACTACTACTGACATGAGTGCTGAGAGCATAAAATTGCATTTGGCTAAGTATAGAAGCAAGACGTTAGTAAGAGTTCATACAAACAACGACTTTTGGATACACATTAACTGAGTAAGTGATCGATTAAACACTTTTTGGTCATCTACTGTAACAAAATTCATATAAGCTCACGCTTCTGTCTTTGAAAGGTCGCTAAAGACGCCCTATCCACAGTATCATAGTAAGAATTACATGAAATAGTGTCCATAAATTTCAATCTCGGACAATTTAATAAGTTTACTCTCAATTTCCTTGCCTAGGTATAAGCCACGTACGGCGTACCCACGAGTAAATTCGTCTATAACTTTATTCATAGCATAAAACATAACTTGCAAATTTAATTTGGTCGCATGATGTTCCCTTTTACTTAAGTATAAAAACCTGGTCTGCAGGTTTTGTGGAAAAATATCCCTCGAGACCGTTCCGTATACGCCGAAGAAGGCCACCGAGGGTTTTGGTTGGTATGCCGGTGTAGAGTGTATATAGTGTTAGGGACTCAGTCCAATGCTAGTTCAGATAATGCTATACTCCCGAGTGTCGACGTTGGGCCATAAGATGGCTGAAAGCAACATAAGCATTCCACACATTCCACAGTGGAGCTTGCGATAAAGTTTTTCGCTTGTGGCAACACTAACGTCAACAGCTGTTTTGTCGTGTCTCAAACTTTTTATTAATTTAAAATAAATATTTAAGTTCCTTTCCCAATAAATCACTTTACAATAAGTAGTGCTAAGTGTGTTATATACGTGATAAATATAAAGTCACCGATATTTATAAGTTTTACGTGGAAAAAACCAAGTGACATTTCTATATAACCTCTAGTGTTCGTTACGTTGAAAAGTTTAAAAAATACAATTTGTGATTTATTGTTCTCTCTTATTATAAGGTAATTATCGAAGTTGAGTAATAGTGCATTACTTATAATCAATAATACCATCCAGGTTTCTATTATTAAACCTACTTGGAACTTCTAGCAACTTCCTGGTTAAATACCGACCACAAAGCCTTATATTATATATTTCTTTGTTTTGCCTTGTTTAACCTTGTTCTTTTAAAATGATGACCCGCAAGGCTTATTCTCGTCAAGAGGAGACTAAGCTCCAATTGACCTTGAAAGAGCTGAAGTCCACCAAGGAGTTGGTTGAAGATTTAAATAGAGAAAGAGAGGACAATGAAAAGGTACTATTAGAGATCTCTGATAAAAATACTAAACTTAAGAGTGGGATGTCTCAATTGCATTTACAACTTGAAGAATGTCTATATGATGTCATACGAACGGCGACAAACCTATTATTTCCACCTCTAGGAACAATTTTCTCCATCGATCGACACACTGATAGGCCGGACGTAATCATTTCAGTAATTTATCGTGCCTTCAAGATCAATACCTTGAAGGCCCGATAAATTACTATTAATTGATGTATACTTCATAATGTTATTACGAACATTATGAAGCCTACCCCCCCCCCCCCACTCCCCTAGATACACACAAGTACATACTCCATTTTACTTGGTAAGGCCAGTATTAATAAATGAATCTCAAGTTTGAGTTATATCTCATGTAGACATAATGTATGAAGAGTTCAATACCATTATGTCTACTTGAGATGTAACTCAAACTTGAGATTCATTTATTAATACCGTCCTAAGTCTCTTCTATGTAATAAGAGTCCGTCTGGGTGGGTACCACCGCAATGTCTATATTCTACCGCCAAGCAGCAGTGTGCATGCACTGTTGTGTTTCGGTTTGAAGGGCATTGTAGCCAGTGTAACTACTGGACATAATGAGATTTAACATCTTATGTCTCAGGATGACGAGCGCAGTGTAATGCCACACAGTACTTTGTAACTCAAGGTGCTGGATGGTGTTGCTACTGTTTATGGGAGGTCGTATTGCTTACCATCAGGCAAACGGCATGCTCCTCTCGTCATTCAATGCCATAAAAAAAAACAAAAAACTCATGTATGAAATTATGTTTTGGAACAAAATTTGGGATTTGATATATGCGGAACACACAATTATTTCTTCAGTGAATAAATAGATTGAGGTTCGGCTCCTTTAATAATTTTCTACTAAATATTATGTATATAGAGTTGATTGTTAGGTTAAAACTTTCTGTGTCATCTAATTTAGGTGATAACTAGAACGACTCTACCGTAAAAAATACCAAACGACCTCGAGACGTTAGTGAATCTTCCCACACAAATACTTAGTATATCAAGACATGACTTACTAAACGAACGAATCAATTTATTTTCGGGTGTAAATAATAATTGTATAAGAACTAAAAAACCAAAATATTTTAAAATACGTAATCGCTATGTTCATATTTTTACTAAAAAAAACATTAATTCGTACATCGTAATAAAACAAAGAAATCCTATTATTGTAGATATTATGTATCCAACTGGATCATTTAAATGTTGAAATTAATAGCAAGTGATGGATTGTAAAACAAAATTCCATGCTGGGTCTACAAAATAAATTTACCATCCATATATTTGAACTTACCCGCCATTGAGGCGCTGCTCATCCTTCCACGAGTGAAATCAATTTTGGATAATTGAATTAACTAATGAACAATAAAATAAGCTACAAACTTTTATTTTGATTGATTTAAATAAATTGACAGTGATTTCTTTATAAAATTTTGTGTTCGCATGTAAATTTTTTTAAAGTTCAGAGCGTTTATCGAGAATACTTTCCTAACAATTATTTTAAGTAGGTATTTTTTCCAAACTTGTATTTATAGCATAGTAAACGTATATCCTGTAATTTATTAACGTATAGTGCGTTTCAACTTAAGTCCCGATGGCGTGATGTTGGCAGCAAGGTATTTGCAGTGCTTCTACATCACACAAAATGTGTTGCCTTGAAATTAAGGATTCTTTTTTTGTAATGGGAACATATTTGTACAATAACAAAACGCTAATATTTACAAATCAAACTTTAAAATTTGTTATTAGGTTGGCATAAAATATGTACCCACTTTTCAAATAATTTATTATTAAAATCATTGAATTCTGTCGTATGATATGTATGATAAGATGTATATTATTTCTTTATCACAATGGAATGACATTCGTTTTTAATGAGTCATGGAGGTAAGTAATTATTAAAAAGCAATTATTACAAGTCAGCACATAAAACACAATGAAATATTCGTCTTGTTTCATTTATTAATGCATTTGTAGACTACCCCTACATTACATACATACACACATAATTCATACACACAAACATTATTTCACCTGTCACTGACACGAGTGACATGGCCGGACGTTTTCGAGAACACACGAAAACAAGTTACGCACTGCGACATAACGGGACGCCCGAGTCCGCGTAGCATCGGAACCTATTCGAGTGTGCCCGAACCCGGAGCTCGAAGGTGCCCGATGCACGGCTGCCGAACACATCCGACCGCGCCGAGTGATGGCTGCCAGCGGGCAGAGGCCGTCGCCCGTACACCACGCTCAGTCGGTACACAATATCGCCCGCGAAGCACGTGTCGTCCTCTACCGCACCGCTAACGTTAATCGCTTACCAGCTGTTCTCTCTGCTGTACTATTCTCTGTTATTCTTCTTCTTCATTATTCCTTCTATTTCTATGGTACTGTACGTGTGTGAGCTATTTCTACTGTGTGACGTGAATAAACTTTTACTATTCCACCACCTCGTTTATTCTTCTGTGTTTCATCCACACCTACACTATCTATACCGGGTGGAAGGGAAACGCTCTCTATACCGGAACGGTAAGAGAGAAGAACCATAACATTAACGAAAAACTATATTCATTTGCAAAGCTAAGCGATAATACTTACGATTTTAGTAGTTCCGTAATTCATGCGCGCGCAATGTAAAGCGTACAAAGAACTGGGCGGCCGTCGCGCTGCGCCGGGACCGGCCCGCGGTCGTTAACCCGTCAGCTGATGTACGTGTTTCATTACGATTTTTTTGAAATATTGACCTTTTTTACTATGTTTTTCAGAATAATAGTTTGATTTATCTATCCATACGTGAAGCTGTACAGAAATTTGAGAAAATCCTACTAAAATTGTAACAATGCGATCGCGATTTTTTTAGTGCCATCACGTCAGGAATCACCAATACTAGCACCTGTATTCGTTTCCGAAAGCGTTTCCCTTCCATCCGGTATATTATCAGAAATCTGTAAATGTAGTTAATAATGGTTTAGTAGATAAACATATTAAAGTTGACTTAGCTGATAAATATCTATCCACCCATTAATTATGTTTATTGTGTTTGATTTACTTCCGTAAGTTGCAGATTGATTCCACAGTGTAATTTTGTGACATAACTATTTGCTGTCCTGCACCATACATTTAAAAAAAAAAGTATTTAACCGAAACTACAAAGCTGGTTGATTATTACGTACTTACGGCAGAGTTCAATAATTGTAACAATAAATTATTTGTAAAGTGGGTACATAGTTTACGCTTACCTATATATTTTAAAATGTGATTTGAAAATATTGGTGTTTTGTTACTAAAAAAAATATTTTACCAATATAAAAAAAAAAGAAAATCCTTTATTTGGAAGTAACACATTTTGTGTGATGTAGCAGTACTGCACATACCTTGATGCCAATATAATGCCATCGACACTTAAAGTTAACGCACTATACTGAAAAATGACAATCGCTGTCAACTTTTGACATATTGTGACAATGACAATTATATATATTATGTCATTTGTCAATTGTCAAATCAATCAAAAACAAACCAATGTGATTTTGGTTGAAAGTTTCAACTTGAAACTTGCAAACACATTTATTATATTAAAATAACTGAAATTTACAGAAATAATGGCACCAGGTAAAAAAGGAAATGTCCATGGAAAACGTTCCAATCACCACGTGCAGAGAGATTATGCAGAAAAACTGAATGAACTTAGCATTCAAACATCAGAAGAAAGCGACGAAAGTAGCTCAGATAACGAAGGTGTTGAAGCATCATTCCCGGTTAGTATGTGGGACTTAAACCACTGCGATCCTAAGAAGTGTTCAGGACGGAAGTTACTGCGTCATAACCTCATAAAAAACATAAAACTTGGCCAACGGTTTCAAGGCCTGGTTTTATCCCCGGTTGGTACTCAGTGCGTTAGCCCAAGTGACAAAGATATTATAGTGAAATTTGGTTTAGCTGTGATAGACTGTTCCTGGGCAAAAATTGATGAAACACCATTTGGAAGAATGAAATCGCCACATCCCAGGCTATTGCCATTTTTAGTAGCTGCTAATCCTATCAATTATGGTAAACCGTACCAATTAAGTTGTGTAGAAGCATTAGCAGCAGCTATGTTCATCACAGGACACAAAAATGAGGCACGGTTCTACTTATCAAAATTTTCATGGGGACACTCATTCTTAGAACTTAATTCAGAAGCATTAGATTTGTATGCAGCATGTACTGACAGTAAGAGTGTTTTAGAAGCACAAGCAAAGTATTTGGAGTCCGCTCAAGCAGAAAAGGATGATAGACCAATGTGGCCACCAAGCGAGTCCGAGTCAGAATCTGAAAATAGTTCATAGTAATTCATTATGTATAAGTTATTTGTAAATAAAGAGTATTATATAAGCCTGTATATTTTAAATAAACAACATAATACCTATTATAATAATATTATGTATTTTATATGTATAGGTGATGCTCACAGCTTCATCCTGATAAAAAAGCCTTTCCCACTTCAAAACTCCTTAACCATCTACTAAACACATCAATTTTTTCCATTAGCAGTAAATTACCAGGATAAGAAATAGCCTACCTGTTAATCCAAGATATGATCCACAGGTGTACCAAATTTTGTTCATATCTGTTTAGTGTTTACTTCTAATATTAGTAAGAAATTTTTGTGAATTGGTATTTTTTTATTAAAGAAAGGTTATTAATGTTAGGTATATAAGCGGCGACGGCCTAGTTGGGAGTGGGACGGACTGCCGAGATGAAAGTCCGCTGTTTCAAAACCCAAGGGCATGCATCTCTGATTTTTATAAAATTATACTGCGTGTATTCTATGTGAATTATCCCTTGCTTTAATGGTGAAGGAAAACATTGTGAGGAAACCTGTATACTTGAAAAGTTCTCTATAAGAGTTTTGAAGGTGTATGAAGTTTGCCAACCTGCACTAGGCCAGTGTGGTGGACTAAGGCCTAAACCCTCTCAGTAGTAGAGGAGGCCCATGCTCAGCAGTGGGTAGTATATAATACAGGGCTGGTTGTAGTAGTAGTAGTAGATGTTATTGTTTTTATTTCATTAGGTTCATTACCAGTCTGGTGGCACACCTTTTGCCTCTATCTAATGAAATAAAAATGTCCGATTACACGGGGTTACATAGCTGGCAAAATGTATCTTACACCTCCATTTGCCCCTGAGAAGTGGCAAAAGGCTCAAATAACAATATTATATCAATGTTGTTTTCAAAGAAATATCACAACTGTAGTAAAACGACATCTAGCGGAACATTAACTAGTATGTAGGTAAACGCCCAAAGAATCTGACAGGTCTAAAGTGCCCTCTACATTGTCTTTCATCTTTAGTACGAGACTACCAAGCACTACGATAGATGGCGCTATGTGCAAAGAGCATAAACCTACTTTTTTGGGGTCCGTACGTAACTGAGTGGTGCGTGGTCTGTATACTGGTTTTAGTTTGCTTTTGCTACTTGAGTGTGAAAGTTGGTTCGTGTCGCGTGAAGTGGCTGTATGAAACTCGCGCAATAACTTATTTATCACTTACTTTTAAGTGTATGAGTGATGATAATAAAAGTGTAGTGTGTTTGGTTTGTGATTATATTTTGGAACTGTTGACGTCTGGGAATTAACTTCTAGAACTTAACAGGTAAGTTTGTCCGGCGACTTCGATGCAACCTGTCACGCAGGTGTCTCACAAGTCACTAACCTCTGACGAAGAAAATGTTCTACTACATTAAATAGTAAATATCTGCCTGCGTTCACTTTGTACGTACTTATTGACTTAACATTCATTCATGATTGTAAGTACTTTCACATAGATTCGCACTCTCGAAGAAAAATGCCGATGTACTTACCTACTTTAATTCTAAAACTTTGTGTATTTAATAAATTTATAGTTACCTATTTTGATTTTAACTAGAAAACCAGGGATTATTCAAATTTAAGTAGTACCTTACCCATGAACTTCAATTATTATAGCTAAGTACTAGGGAAATTGTATTAGTTCTTACATGTCCTAGAAAATTTATGACTTCTTACCGTAATATCACTGACTGCCTCGGTGGCGTAGTTGTATTACGATACGGCTGCAATGCTGAGGTCTCGGGTTCTATCCCAAGGTCGAAATAGGACTTAATATGCATGGCGAAAAGTGGGTGCACTAGTTGCGCCTCTGCCTAACCCTTCGGGGATAAAGGCGTGAGTATGAGTATGCGTTAAGGTAATATCATGGATATTTAATTTAGTTCTATGTATATTCTTATTAATATTATAAATGCGAAGGTTTGTGAAAATGTTTGAATGTTTGTTAGAAGTAAACGCAGGAACGGCTGAACGGTTTTGGATGAAATTTCGCACACGATTAGGTAGATCATGTCTTGGATTAACACAAAGGCTTCTTTTTATCCCGGTAATGAGCTCCCATGGGAAATAATTGCATTTTTTAGTCTGATTTTTAAATAGATGGCGCTGACGTCGTACAGAGTTTAGGGAATTTCGTAGCGGGAAAGGCTTTTCATGTGGCCGAAGCCGCGAGCAACACCTTGTTTTCTTTATAAATGGCAAGTTGTGCCGATGTCCACAATTCTGCTAATGTGAAATGTGCTGCAAGTATAGAGTTGCCAGGTCGTCAAACCTAATAGCCGGACAGACCAGCCAGTTTAGCCGGACATTTGGGTAAATACAGAACCTCCTTTTTGAAGTCGGTTAAAAAGGCGGGACACCCTAAATTATTAACGATTTTGTGTCTTAGTATCAATACGATTTTTCGGGCCCCATTTTCCTTTTTTTTAGCTCCCTAGTGTATATCGACGGCACGTTTAATTTTATGCATATTACCGACCACCTAAAAGTCACTGGTCAAATGTAAAAAGCCGGACACCGTTTCATTTGGCCGCACCGTTTAATTCATAAAGCCTAACTATGTCCGGTTTTATCCGGACGCCTAGCAGCCCTAGGCACAACACCTAAGGTAGTATTAATAGATCAATCTCAAGTTTGAGTTTGAGTTGAGATGCAACTCAAACTTGAGATTGATTTATTAATACTGCCCCTAGACTGACTGACTCACCTTGGTAATAAAAATAACAGGAAAGTTTAGACCTGTATTTTTGAAAGGGTCGGCAGAGACAAGTAACTGTTGAAGCGGCTGTTTTCGGATTTTCGAGTAGGCATACCTATTACCGTACCGTCCAGCAAAGAGGGGTCACGCTAGTGCCCAATCGCCATGATATCCGACTCAAATATCTACTATCGGTCTTATATCTATCCTCCATGATCGGGAAATTCACTTATTTTCCAAACTTTAATTCTCGAACAAAGTTTTACCTAGGTGCAATACTAGGTACATGTATGTCTTCTCGAGATTTATAACTTACTAGTAGTGCTCGCAGCTCCGCCCGCGTGAAAAAGTTTTTCGGGGATAAAAATATTTTCCCGGGATAAAAAGTAGCCTATAGAACTCAGGAGTAAAGTAACTTCCTATTAGTGAAAGAATTTTCAAAATCGGTTCAGTAGTTCCTGAGATTAGCGCGTTCAAACAAACAAACAAACTCTTCAGCTTTATAATATTAGTATAGATTTAAATTGGTACGCATGGAACTAGTACGCAAACAAAGAGACTATTCATTAGGAAAGAGACAATTGGGTCGTCCTTGCAAACTTTAAACATTTTGTGTCATGACTACTTCTCGTTAGATTCAACTACTTTTTGTCCAGTAGTTAAATAAAAAAACATGGCAAATATGTACCTATAGGTAATATTTTGCATTATTGTACGCAAAAAACTAAAGGTAGGTAGATATCTAAGTAACTATACAAAATAGGTGAAACTAATTAATACTATAGGTATTTGTGTATTTATTAACCCTGACAAAAAAGAGGGGAGTTATAAGTTTAGGGTGTGTATCTGTGTATCTGTATGTCTGTCTGTGGCATCGTAGCTCTCAAACGAATGGACCGATTTGGACGCGGTTTTTTGTTTGAAAGCTGATGCGACTGCGATGGTTCTTAGCTATAATTTATGAAGATCTGTTCAGGCGTTTGAAGATTATCAGCTCATTTCCAACTTGAAAAGTTTAGCGGTCCGCCGACGCGACGACGTTTGGGTCAACATATTACTAGGTACTTAAACCTCAAAGACACTATTATTATTTTAATTTTTAGTGTCGGGGGTTATTTAAATTTTAATTTAATTTTTTTATCAAAACGTCTATAAAAAGTGAAAAATGCACAATGAGAAAAATACACAAAAACGTTGCGCTGTATAAAGTTTTCAATAAATCAAGAACAAAATCAAGAATTTATGACAATTTTTGACGTATAAAAAACATTTTACGTTTGTGTTATTGTTTTTTCAATAATGCGGTGACAGATTTTGCATTGAATGTTTTAGAAAATTTTTACCCATGTGCTGGTATATGAAATTATGTAGTGATGCCCTGTTGAGAGGCCATATATTTCCGGAAATGTATGATTTATAGCAATGCGGGAATAATATCGATGTGTCGCTTCGTTTCCAAGTCTGTAATGTGGAGTCGGAGTGTACCTGTCCAGTTAGTACATTTATTTAATATTTTCAGTTGGATAGTAGCCAGTAAGGCATACTATTTCCGAAAACAACGTTAGTAGGTATCCTGCGCTCAAGCAGTACTGTATGTTTTATATTTAAATAGCAAAAGGATGATGACGCTATAAGCAGTACCTATATATTTGTTGTCTCGTAAAGTTACTAGACTGAAGGCCGATTTCACCGCTTGCTGATAAACACTATTTATTACATAAATATAATATAAGCCGACCAAATAGAAGTTGCGTGAAATCGACCCTAAAGGTATAGCTAGGTGTTTCTTTATAAATTAATACATCACGTAGGCAATTTAAATCTGTATCATAAAAAAAGCTGTAGTGGCGTGGCATTTACGATTTCATTATAATGTTTTTGGAATCTTAGATTAGCCCCTAGATCTAGGGAATGTACCTTATCTGCACCGATTAAACTATGGTAGCTTTTTGTTAAACAGTTGGATTAAGGGCGTAACACCAACCTCACTTTCCAGATTCACAATGTTATGTGGAGCGTTTCGTGAACATATCGTAACGGTGAAGTTTTTGTGAAGAATTTGAAATTGTTAAGAGGTTTTGTGCGAAATGATAATTGTTTAATGGCAGAAAAAGCAACACACTGATAATGAAACCGGCAAAAGGTAGCGTCACTTCCAATCGGAGCTGTTCTAGTTCAACTTGTTTGTATAAAAGTGAGTCTGATCGTCCTTCGTTGCGAAAAATCATAGCTCAAGGTTCGAAAATTGACAAACTCTACTATGGCAAATATATACCCCTGCGCGAAAGGAAGTTATTGGATAAACTTGTCCGAACAAGGGCTGTGTATGACGACATACGGACTCAATTACTTTCGGGTAGCAGTATAAGTATCAGCCTAGCGGATTTGAAACCAAGGAAGAAGATGTCCACTAATAGAATTAGTAAAAATGCACAAAAAGGTGATGATATACCAGCTTTAGTTGATTTAGTGGATAACGGCAATGTTTTGCTATCTAAAAATTCTAGCGATTGTTGCAGCTGTTGCCTTTGTGGCTCAGAACTTAGTATTGGAGATGAGACGTCTGGGACGCATAAACATAAACACAAACGCCGTGAGAGAGCACGAATGACATCAAAATCCAGTGTAATGTCAAGACATAGGGCAGAAGAAACAAAGCTGGGTAAATCAGTTCATTTTAAAACAAAACATATACGTTCGGATCCATGTACTTGCACTTACAAATTTAGTGAGATGATGAAACGTCACTCAAAGTTTGTGATGAAAAAAATACGAAAAGATAAACCAGAACCTGTTCTAGAATCTCTCGCAGGTGCTCCTGAGCAAACTAAGCCAAAGAAACGTAAGTCAATTAAAAAGTCTATAGAAAAGGTTAAAGGATCCAAAGATCGTCTTGTAAAAGGCATGCAGGAGGGCGCTAGAAAATCTATCACAGTGATAAAAGAAACAAAAACGAAAGTAAAAGAAAACGTGGAAGCAGCTACAAAGAAGTCTTTGGAGAAAATGCAAGGAACTAAACAAAAGATACAAGAGAAAATTGAAAGCAGCAAGCAGAAACTGGAACCTATAACACAAAATACAGAAGAAACAACAGAAGAAAAGCAATTTAAAATAAGAAAAGATTCATTGACTAAATTCAGAGAAAAACTTAGCAAGAAACGCGACTTAAAAGATTGGGAATGCGACTTTGAATGTCGTCCGGAAGAGTGCGTCCCTAAGGAATGTTTTAAAATAATAACGCGAAAAAGGTTACGTAAAATAAAGAACATAAGTGTTCGACGCCAGAGTACAAGTGACGAGAAACGTGCGAATAAAATTGGTGATAAAGCCAAGGTATCAGAAATGAATATTCAAGTCCAACAAAATAAGAAACCTGTAGAAACTTTTAAACGAAAGCGAACAACGCGTAAAATAGAACCCGGGAGAAAACAAAAATTCGACGGTTCATGTCTTTGTGTTGAAATCAATAAGAAAGATACAAAAAACACGAAAGAAAGGGGAACTTTATCTAGTAAAACTACTGTTAAAACCATATTTGATACAACCTTACCCCGAAAATCCAGGGGCTCGCCACAAGTTGTCCCTACTGTACCCGACAATAAAGAAAATTCCAAAATTTCGAAACATTCAAGTCGGCATAAAGTTGTGAACCTTAAGATACCAAAACAAACGGCTAAAAGATTAGAGGAGAAAGAAATGCCTCCAAAGGCTCGCCAGGCTGTTCGAGTTGGATCATCTTTTAGTTTTAACATAGAATTTTATAAAGAAACGCCAATAGTTGGCACGGCAGAGTTGAAAACCAGACAAGAGGTTAGGTCTATAATCAAGTCACGCCAGCAAATGTCAAGTACTAAAGACGGACAAAACCGTACCAAAAAAGTCCACAAAAGAGACAAAGGTTCCGAAACTACACTAAATCAATCTATAAAAAATATTCAAGCAACCGGACAACCATTGAAACGTTGTTTTTGTACACTAAAATTAAAACCTCGTAAAACTAAAACTACGTTTAATGTAGATAAAACAACACATAAAAAATGTGTCTGGCCATGCGTTTCTCCTAGAATTGTTAAAACAGAAACTGAATCCGTTACAGAAAGTATTCAAACACATAATACCTCTGAAATACCATTTGTTTTGGAACCATGTGAATGTGAACCCAAATGTTTGCCCGAAAAGTGTGATCCAATCGAATGCGAGAAACGTATAAGAGAAAGGAATAAAAGACGCCATTCAGTATCAATAAATACCAAGAAACAAATAAAGTCCTCATCAACTATTACAACAGAATCTGCTTCTAGCGCTACTTCCAGAGGGTTTCAAGTGCAACATGTTCAACCAAAAAGTCGTCCTCAGAGAGAACCTGTAACAAGTATGTCTATTACACCTGCTCAGCAAAGTTTATTATCACAAAGGCAAGCAGTGCGTATTGGATCATCGTTCAGTTTCCAAATAGAGTTTTCTAAAAATAGTGGCAATACTGCCAGCCCCGTCAAAGATGATAAGATACTAAAAACCATACCCGTATTTAAAACAGAACAAATGGTTATCGAAAAGCCTAAAAGAGAAAAGAGTTTGCTTAGAGCAAAGCGTTATATTAAGCACAACTATTCCCAGATTAGCAGTTCTACAAAAACTAAATTTACATCACAAAAACATAAGTTACGAAGATGTTTCTGTACTTTAAAATTGAATAAAACTGAGAAAAAAAGAAAAGTAATGTCCGTTACAAAAGGAACTGCTACATCGGGCAAAAGCGAAGCAAATGTACTTAAATCAAAACCAGAAGTTAAAACTGTATCAATTGCAACTGGCAAAATAAGAAAAAATAAGGTAGTAGTTGAACCTGAATTACTGTCTTACGAGTGCGAGCCAGGTATTTGTATTCCAGGAGATTGTGACCCTTATAAATGCTTAGAAATAATTAAAAAAAGAGATATCAAAATGTTGAAGACGAAAGCACACACATCTAATACGGAATATCGTAAAACGAAATCTACATTTAGTTTTGCACCTAAATCAATTATACGAGCAAGAACTAAAAAAGTGCAGTCAACATTAGTGGCATATGAAGACCGAGTTCCTACTTCTAAGTCGCCGGAAAAAACCCATATGACACGACGGTCGTTGGAAGTACCTAATAACCTTAACAAGGAAGCAGTTAGAATTGGGTCAAGTTTTAGTATTAACGTCGAATTTTATAAAGATAAACCATTTAAAGAAATCCCTGCTAAGGTTTCTCAACCATCTAAACCTTTTATTAATCCAGATGAAAAACAGGCACCTCTTAGAGAACGTGGTTTGCAGATAGCAAATATAACTCAACGCAAATCGGTTTTAATGCAAACAGTAAACAAACGAAAAAACGTTCCGATAGGTCCTGCTATGAAGCGTTGTTTTTGTACTTTAAAACTTCGGAAACCTGCTAAAGTGTCAAAGAAAGATGTTGATGTCGGCACCAAAACACCAAATTTTAAGATTAAACAGCCGAAATATCCACAATTAGAACCATATGAATGTGAACCCTATGTATGCGTTCCTGGTGAATGTAATCCATACGAATGTTTAGAGAGAATCAAAACGCGCAAAAAAAAACATCATTACAGAGAAGTCGGAGTTATTGCTGAGCCTTCAAAAATGAAATCTACATCTAGTTCTGTTCAAAACGTTCGTATTGCAATAAAAGATGCGTTTGCTCAATCAAAAACAGTAAAACAAAAAGTCGCGCCGAAAAGAAAAGATCAAGAACCACCTAGATCGGTCCACAAACCCAAAATTCAGAAACAGTACATTGCCAAACAGCCTCGCCAAGCCGTAAAATTAAGTTCCAATTTCAGTTTCGACATTGAGTTTTACAAGGATCGAAAATCTGATGAAAGTCAAATTGTGCAAGTTCCACGTGAACAAGGAGATGTACAAGATTCTAAATTGTTAAAAAATCAAGGTGAACAACCACTCAGAGCAGTAATGCGTCAACATGAGTCACAAGTAAATGTCAAAAAAATACACAGAGCTACCGAGGTTGCCCCAATACTAAAAAGATGTTTCTGCACTTTGCAACTTCAAAAGAAGAAAAAGCAGGAAATAAAATCACCTCAAATATTCACAGTTAGCAGGATGGGTGTAACAAACCCTAGGTTTGGGCATAAACAACTGGTGTCAGCAAAAATTGAATCCATCAAGACTTCTTTCAAGAAAGTCGATCATTATAGTACTAGAATTGCTCCAATTCACGATTCAGATATTTCTTCATATACTTTTTCGTCCAGTTCCGCTGTACAATTTAACTCCAAACGAGAACACCAACAGGGCTTAAATTATAATGTTCAGCAAAATAACAACGCTTCTTTAGTATTTGGTCCTATATCTTCTCAACCAATATTTGGATTAAATCCTTATTATGTAACAAATAATATCAATTGTATAAAAGCCCCAAAAGCTGTGAGAAGTTTGTGTACCAAAAATCCGGCTCCGACACGTCATCACCAAATCAAAAAGTTTTCAGAATTGAGCCTAGTCCAATATTATGAATCGTATACTTCAAAAAGTTTACAAAATCCAAATGAGTTGAGCGCATATTTAAGAAGACAGTTTTGTGCCATGAATATTCAGGTACCTAAAAATTACAAGAATTCACCACTCACACATAAATTGAAACCTTATGAATGTGAGCCGGGAGTATGTGTTCCGTATGAATGCGATCCTTTACTTTGTCAAGATAGGATTGTGAGACGCCTAATGAAAAGGGTCTCGAAATCATCAGAGACTCAACAGAGACTACACTCTACATCAAGTACAACATTGAACACGCCACATCGTTCAAAATTGCTTCAATCAAATGTAACATTTGCACCACCGCGAATGACACAGTCGCCTCCCATAGTCAGACAAAAGACAGCACGTCTTGGTAGCCAGAAGCAAGCTGTGCGTGTTGGCTCCAATTTTAGCTTTAATGTAGAATTTTCCAAAGAAAAATTACAGGCCTCACCTGTTGTAAAAGATATCACATATAAACCTTCAACGACTGAACGCCCAATGAAGATGACTCACAATAAAATTAAGCATCGTGGAACGAGAGGATGTCCCATGCATTGTACGGATAGAGATTCACAATCCAAGACAAAAATGGAACACAGGGGTTCAAATGCAAAACCGCTCCTTAAAAGATGTTTTTGTACTTTAAAATTGCATAAAAAAGACATAAAAGAAAAAAAAATAAATTTAACCGATGACAAAGGAGTAGCTATTAATAATGAGATAATATCCGTTCAAACCACGGACTCCACTCAAAACACTGATCCACAAAAATATCGAAAATTGAGGCACAGGTTAGAACCTTATGAATGTGAACCGGGCGTGTGCATACCTGGAGAATGTAATCCTTATGAGTGCTTAGAGTTGATTAAAAAACGTACAATACATGGTAAAGACTTCAGCTCAGGTCCAATAAAATTGGGAAGAACGTCTACTGCGAGTATGACACCAACACAAAAGAGGAAAATGAGGAACCGATGCAATCAGTTGAATTGTAAAGATAAACGGCAACGTGTCCAGACATACAAACACTCAGCACAATCATTAGATTTCCCTAAACCTTCACGTCAAGCAGTTCGTATCGGATCTACTTTTAGTTTTAATGTAGAATTTTCTAAAGAAAACCCTAATATGCCTAGAATTAGGAATGCTACTAAAAATATTAAATATGAACCAGTCACGGAAGTCAAAAGACCAAAGAGAACCCATGACTTCAAAGAACATTTCACGCAAGATGACAGAGCTATGCGTCATAAATATTCACAATCAGACTCTGTGCAACGTAATACAAAGTCGACATTGACTAGCTCATTTCTGAAGCGATGTTTTTGTACAAAACTCCATAGAAAGGAGAAAACAGTATCTCAATCCCAAGATCAAACTATGAATGTTAATGTTGAACAGCAATCTTCTGGTTCGCCTTCTTTTTTGCAGCGATGTCTATGTGTTATAAAATCGCTAACTGCCCCCAAACACAAAACAGGAACACCATCTCAAACAGAACAAGAGAGTAGTTCTAAACCTTCTTACAAACTGCCAACACAACGTTTAGAATCTTATGAGTGCGAACCTGGTGTGTGCGTTCCCGGCGAATGTGATCCATATATATGTGAGCAATTGATAAAAAAAAGAAGCGCTAAAATGTGTACAAAGGAAACTTGCACGCAAAAGCTAAGAACAAGATCACAATCTTCCAGGATTCAATCACACCGGACACCTAGAGCTAAGCAAACTCAAATGATTGTTGATACAAGTTCAAGAATAGTGAAACCATCATCATCCGCTGATGTCGAAAGAGAAAAAATGCAATATTCCGGTTCGCCGGGACGACAAGCTGTGAGAATAAGTTCGAATTTTGATTTTAATATTGAGTTTTATAAAGATAGACCTACAACAGAGATGTTTAAAGAAAAATCATTAACAGATCATCATCGAAGACACCGTTCTTCCTATGATTCAAGAAGTTATAGACCTGAAACCAGGAGTAGAGGATCATATGAAAGAAAAAAACATAGACGAAGTCGTGACTCGCAAGTGCAAAATATAAAAAAACAGGATCGTGCATCAGATGTGGGCCGATTATTGCAACGTTGCTTTTGTACATTAAATTTGGGTAAACCTAAAGTAACAAAAAAATATTCTGAGATGGGTGTACAAAGTATGCGAATGGCTGTTGTTAAGGAATCACCAAATATCGATACTAAAAGTGTAATGACAATGGTTAAACGTATCCCGTATAAATTAGAGCCATATGAATGCGAACCTAATATTTGTATTCCAGGTCAATGTGATCCTTACGAATGTGAGAAGCGGATAAAAAAACGATTAAAACGAGAATACAGCACATCAACAGTACATTTCAAAACAAAGTCTGCTACTAGCATGGCTTCATCTGCACGCAATTTAAAGAACATTAAAATACAATCTCGAAAGAAAAAGACACGCCGCAATCGAACAGGCACAATGCGACCCCACAAACCGAGTTATAACAAACTTGATTTTCCAAATACACCTTCCAGACAAGCTGTCCGAATAGGGTCTACATTTAGTTTCAATATTGAATTTTTTAAAGAAAATAATGAAGAAAATATCAAAAGCACACCTGAAACTAAAATACGACAAAAAGATGTTGGCGATTTTGATCGTAAATATAAAAAACGTTCTTCGGTTCCATGTAATGCAAAAACATGTCTAGCCAGACCACGTATGCGGGAAGTAGATTCACAGGTGTTAGCTAAAAAAATGCGATCTACAATGTCAGGAGTTACACCTTTCTTAAAACGCTGTTTTTGCACTTTAAAATTGCAAAAGTCTATAGCTCGTGCTCAATGTGAAGACAGCAGCATCCAAACTCAACCGTGCGTGGTAAATGATTATAAGTCAACATATACTCGTACTCCGAAGAAATTTAACAAACCCCGTTCTATTTTGCGGAATCAACATTTAGATCCTCATGAATGTGAACCTGCCGTTTGTGTTCCTGGGGAGTGCGATCCCTATGAATGCGAGAAACGAATTAAAATGAGACATATAGGAAGGAATTCCGTGTCATCTAGTACTGATAGGTGTCAAGATTCTAAATGTGTTACGGCAAGAACTGATTATAAATTAGGAAAATCCCACGCTACGTCTGTTCCTAGGGAACGTCAAAAACAAAAAGTCACTATGTCAGACAGGCCACAGTCAGCCGCTCGGCGGTCCGATCTGAAGTCTACTACTAGCCCGCATCGCCAAGCTGTTCGTATTGGATCAAATTTTAGTTTCGATATCGAATTTTATAAAGATAAGTCAGGGAACGGTCTCCCAAAACAACAAGCGTATTCTCAGAAAAAAATCTACAGACCTAGTGAAATTAAAACAGTTAAGGAAAAGCCAAAATCCACGACTAGAAACATGGGAGCAGGCAATAGAGGTATAAGTTTTTATCATCGTAAGTCACAAGCGTACGGGCCAAAAACAGAAGCTAAAGGTTCTGGCGTGGGACCGTTTTTGAAAAGATGCTTTTGTACATTAAAATTACATAGACAAGGTAAACAACAAAAACATCCGTCAGTCCAGATGCAAGTAGATTATAGTCCACAACCAAGTTCATTCGACGCGAGTACAGCGACGAAGAAACAACGACGTGTTCTTGAACCATACGAGTGTGAACCTTATGTGTGTGTACCAGGATATTGTGATCCATACGAATGTTTACGTCGTATCAAACATCGACAATTGAAAGAATCTGGCGTAGCAACTGATCGTGTTTCAATAAAATCTGACTACAGTTTAACCTCAACAACAACTAAAAGAGATCAATCTTTAAAAGCTAAACATTTTAAACATAAGAGACTTCAAAGAAATGCGTCTTTTGATAAGGAGCCACGTAGTAGACCTATGCGAAGTTCACTTGCAATTGAAAGTCCAAACCGACGGGCGGTACGAATAGGATCCAGTTTCAAGTTCGACATAGAATTTTATAAACAAAATTCGGCACCATATGATCAGGCTCATGGTGATGGTCAATCTTATGTTCCTACTCCTGTAAAAGAGCATAGAGAAAGACCCAGAAAATTGAAAACACACGGTTCTCAAGCTAAATGTTCTCCACGCTGTCAAGGAGTGCAAATAAAGGGTGCACAGCGACAATCAAAAGGTTCTAGAATGGCACCATTGTTGAAAAGATGTTTTTGTACTTTAGCACTACAAACCACTTCAAAACAACCTGTTGGTCAAAAACAAACAAAACCAATAGAAGAACCTAGAACCAAAGATATGTGTACACAAAGTAAATGGAATTTTAATAAATCAAAATCTTTGCCATATGCTTTAGATCCATACGAGTGTGAACCGAACGTGTGTGAACCTGGAGAATGTGATCCTTACGAATGCTACGAAAGAATAAAAAGACGGAACGCACGCTACAAATCCAAAGGTCTTAGTACCGACACTAAACGATATTCACAGGCATTGAGTATGACTACAAGGCACGGAAGGTTTTCTCAGTCCAAAAGAACACAGTCAGTTTTGTTAGGCAAACACCGACGACAGCACCGCTCATCATCAGTTAATGACTCTATGATTGTTGAACAGCCTCGAATACAGTTTACTGATATCGCCAGCAGAAATGTAGTTAAAATTGGCTCAAACTTAAGTTTTAGCATCGAGTTTTATAAAGAAGTTACGCCTACAGCTAAAATTAATGTTACCAAAGAACGTTGTAAAAGTAGAGCTACGATAGATACAAAGCAAAAATATGCTTACAAATCTCCAAACTATCGAAGCCGTGATTCTCAAGCGAAAACTCCTATTACTCACACTAGAGGCTCGCTTGCATCTAATGCTCTTAAAAGATGTTTTTGTACCGCCCAGTTGCATAAACCCAATGTAGATACATCTAAAATTGATCGAAGCGGCAAATGTGAAGAATTTAATCAGAAACCAATGTTTGGTCCACAACAATATCAAGTTTACTATCATAAAGCCTCAATGAAGAAAAAACCATCTAAAAAATGTGTATGTACAACGTGCGACATTAAAGCGTGTCCGAATACTAAAGCTACGTCCACTAAGTCACATCGCCGCATAAAATTAAAGGGTCTTTACACCGCAAAAAGGACAAAAAATCAAAATACAAATGAAATGGAAACTATCTTACCATATGCGCCCAAAAAATTTAATAAAAAAACAAGCAAAACGTTAATTTCAAAAAAAGAAAATCAGGGAAAAATTAGTACTGAAAATGCAAGTCCACAGTTGCGTAAATCAAAACAAGACACAATATCTAAGAACCGTAGACTTAGAAAGTCGAGAAGTTCCAAGAAATTGAATTTCAGCATAGGTAAAAACGATCAACCAGAAAGCAAAAATGCAATAACATCAACGTCAGATAATTTAAATAAGATATCTTTACTTTGCCGATGCAAGCAGCTATTTTTGAAAAAAAATAAAAAGAATACCGGAGCCAAGCCTTGTGCAGATGTCTGTCCAGTATGTAAGTCTGAAAACACAAAAAAGGAGCCCGAGTTAAATCAAGCTGAAAACTTAAAGAAAACCAAAAGCGAACGACGGCCTTCCAAACATAATAAGAAAGAGCCGAAAAAAACGAAGAGTTTAAAAATAAGTAATAATCGTGATTTAGAAGAGAACAGACAGGATTATTCTCAGTTTCAATCAGGAGATATGAAAAAGAAGAAAAAGTCGCAGGTAGCTAACAAACTAAAAGACAAGGTTTTACCTGATCGATATAAAACAAATAATCTACGCTGTGGTGACGATTATCTGCAACTATATGTTACCGATTTAAATGAAAAGCTAATCAAAGACAACAAAAAACAAGTAAAGTTCTCAGATCTTAATAACTTGGGAGGGTTAACAGCGTCAGCAAATTTGACGCCAAAATCTGTTCGTAAAGATAAATTGCTTAATAAGCAGAAAGTTAAAAAAAGGCCCCCCATAAAGCCGGAAATACAGAAAGCGGACTGCAGAACTGACTCCGGATCTTATCTTGATATTGTATTACAACCTTCCTATTGCTCTGGAACACAATTAGAAGGTATAGCTGCTATCAGTTTTAAGGGTGATAAATCAAAAATAAAGAGAAAATCTTCACAAGTAGAAGGACCTCCTTGTGTACAATGCAAGAAAAAAGTAGGAGATGAATATAGAGGTGCATCATTAAGCATAGCAGCGAAGGGTTCTAGGAAACAATCTGCTGCACCTGTTGGTGACATCGACCATATTATTGACAAACTCACTAAAAATATAAATGCCATCAAAAAAGCCAAATCAGGAATCCTCAACAGTTTTATAACTAAAGAACAGATCTGTTCTTGTTATAGTTCGGTTTGTGAATGTGCAAAAGCCATAAGGAAAGAAAGAGAAAGAGCTCATAAAATTGAAATGGAGTTAGAGCAAGAGAAACACATGTTGGCGGAGAGACAGCGTATGCGCAAAGAAGCAGAAAAGGCAGCGAGAAAGAGATATAAAGATTTTGTATTGAGGCAAAAACGGTACGTGCGTGAAGATAAAATGCGTCGTCAAAAACGAATAAAGGAGAATAAATATTTAGCCAAAAGGATAAAAGATATGAAAACGTCTGATGTGCTTCTTGCGGTGGATTCGGTAATGGATATTGCTAAATTGGGTTGTTCGGTGGTCGGTGATGTCGGCCGTTCCACTTGCAGGTTTATACAAGATCCTGCTTATTCATGCAAGAAGTTGAAGAACGCAGCGAGGGACCCTGTATCTATGGTAAAAGGTGCCATCGATGATTCGGGGCTGGTTGCAACGCTGAAACGTGTTTTTATGAGAATTTCTGCAATGAGAGGCTTTAGAGCAATGAAAAGTTCTATGGAGGAAAATCAGTTCACTGGATATATAATGAATATGGCTGAAAGTGATCCACGAAAAAGAATGGCGCATAAGAAAAAGAAAGAAGCGAAGAAACAAAAAGCTGCTCTGGATGATTTTGAATGCAGTCTTTACATGAATTCTTTGAGGAAAAAGCGTTTCATCGCTGTATATTATTTATGCCCTTGGTTTTATCCGCATTTCATCACGCTGATTAACTTAGTCCAGCAGGTGACAGATTTGATCCTCTTTCTCCTGGCGGTATTCGTATGGAGCCCTTGCATTTTGTGTATGGAATTGTGCAGAGCATTCATGTGTTGCTTTTTGTGTACCGGTTAATTGTATACATTTTTGTAATAAAGTATTGTATTTCTTCAATTAGTTTCAAATTGTATCCTTACCAATTTATTCAACCATGCAAATGTAGTAAACTGCCTCGGTGGCGTAGTTGTATTATGGTATGACTGCAATGCTGAGGTCTCGGGTTCGATTCCCGGATCGGGCAAAGTGATATTGAGTTTTTCTATTCAGTATCAGCTCGGAGTCTGGAATTTGTGCCCGATATGGCGATAGGCTCGCCCCCTATCACATCATGGGACGGATTAACGGGGAAAAATGGGTGCACTAGTTGCGCCTCTGCCTACCCCTTCGGGGATAAAGGGCGTGAGTGTATATGTATGTATGTATGCAAATGTAGTACGTTAGCTAAGTAAAGCTTACAAAAAAAACCTTAAAAAAACATTTATTATTTTTGATTTAATACATTAGTCACTATCTTTTGTTCGCGGTCCGCTCTCGTGAGAGAATCCTATGTCAGAAAAGTCCATACGGTGCACATTACCAGAATGAGTCTAGCTTATATCTTAATCCAGGACTTAGTCTATATACATGCTAAACTTCACCACAAAATCTTAAGTGGTTTATGCGTTACTGACACACACTCGCGACTTTTTATCCCCGAAGCGATAGGTAGAGTCGCAGCTTATTGCACCCACTTTTCGCCGTGCGTATTCCGATCCTATCGCCAAATCGAGCACAAATTCCAGACTCCGGGCGGATACTAAATTCTAGAAAATTCCAATATCACTATGCCCGACCCAGGGCACGAACCCGAGACTTCAGGATTGCAGTCGTACCGTAATACATTTACGCCACCGAGACAGTTTATGCGTTAACTTGTAATAAACATCTAAACATACAAGCTTCTTCACAAACATTCATACTTATGATATTAGTTGCACAAAAACATAACCTATCATATACTTGAATCAAACAAAGTGGCAATCCAGTCTCTGCCTACCTCAGAGTAAGTAACCTATAGAGCGCTAATATCGCACCGTGCGCCCGCTACCCAGCGTAGGCAGGTGAACTATAGCTACTTATATAGAAATGTTGGCGACTGCTAGGGATGTGCACGCGAGCAGCACCAACGCAACAGTTATCGATAAGTACAGGTCCGGCGGCGCGGTACATGTTGTTAAAAAAATGTGGTTCTACAAAATATGGCCTTGTGAGTAATTTTAAGCGTATTGCGTTAATATAGATAAAAGCTATGCTGCGAATTGGTGTAGTGCCATGTGAAATGATTTATAAACACGGTACCTCAAGAGCAGTTTTTACAAGCAATAAGAACCAATAATATTAATGGATATCCATTATAATTGAACCAATGGATATAAACCGAGCATCGCACCATGGATTTCTTAGCCAGTCTCCGCAAGCCCAAAAATAGTCACCTTTAGTTTTTGAAATATTTATTACCAATGATAAAAAAATTACAAATAAAAAAAATATCTTAATGATTGCTAACTTATACTGTCAAGGCCCGCGATAGAAGCTATGCAGTAGCTTAAAAATATCATCGTAATCGGTAAATTTTTAGGAACAGTAATTATTTCTTTCATTTCATAAACAAAAACGCAATTAATAATTGGCTTAAAAATCACACACAGACAAAAACAGTTACCTAAGCTACATTATATTAAGCATCGCCTTCGATAGTAATAAATACGTATGCATATGAAAATATTACATCGATTCTGGTATCGACGCATAACATCACTATCGTAAAAGCGGGATGCGGGGCAGTGCGGGGGGTACAAGCGTTCGCCTCCCGTGCGTCTTTCATACCGCGACGCGTGATTTCAATTTTACCTAAAAATATATTGAAATATGGCTTGCCTGTGAAACGTGATATTAGAATTCTGTTTAGTGTGTTTCCGAGTGTCGTTTTTACAACATTCCACATACCATTTAACCATTTTGCAGTATTAATAATCAAATATTCGCATAGATCTCACTCGCGTGTGCTCACATCGTTCCTACTCGAGTGACTACAAGCGCTTGCAGCCGGCGCAGGACGATGTTCCCACCCGTGCCTATTGTTCCCACTTGCATACACGCGCTCTATAGTAGTTATACTTACTCTGAGCTGCCTACCCTATGGGATAGAGGTATGATACTATGTATGTATGTAGGTACGTACAAATTTGAACATTGTTGCGGAACATTTAACCCATACATAACATACATGCATAGTATCACGCCTTTTCCCTTTTCAAGGGTAGGCAGAGGTGTATCACACCCACATTTCGCCAGCTATGTTAGGTCCAATGTACCTAATAGGGGGTAGGCTTATTGCTATTTACCGGGCACGTTTCCAGACTCCGGGCCGATACTAAGTAGAAAAACCTAATCATTTTGCCCGACCTGGGAAGCGATCCTGTGACCTCAAAAGTCAGCACTGCAATCGTACCGTAATACAATTAACGCCACCGAGGCATGTACCCATACATTAACGTGTACCATATTTTATAAATACTAGTGATTTCATCTGTAATGTTTGCTTGGAGAAATGGCCGATCATTTTGTTTTTCAACTTTTTTGATGTTCAAGCCTCTTTATCTAACTTATTTTTTTAAAAACCACTCTGGACAGCAGCAGTCAATGGCTCAATGGTTGATGACGTAAACTTTAGCCCTAATGTAAATAATATTACATCTTTTGCTTCGGGAGGTAGAAATATGTCAATATACGCAAATAGATTTTTGTTAAGTGAACTTTTGTGATATTACAAAAATATTCGTCTTTTAGAAGCTCTTAACAGGTGTATATATATATATTATAGACAAATATTGTGTTTGATTCGGACACCCCACTTCAGAACTTACTTTGTAAGACCCAAGTTAGTGTTAAACAGTCTCAACCACCCCACGTCCTATTCCAGTTTTGAATCTTATTAGCACTTGTATCGGTTTATGATATTTTTGTTGCTTGTAAAACAAACAACCTCCTGAAAATGAAGAGTATGTAGATAGGTAAGTAAAAGTCACTCAGTATAATAAAATTATTTGATGGTCCAATAGTAAAACTCATGTAAAAAAGCAATATAAAAATATCATGAAAATTTTACATAATACACGATAAAAGCACATCTACATTTTAATGATTTTGGTACTAAAAAAACTGAATAAAATTGAAAACCACAGCCACGCAACCGACCTTTTAAATAGTTAACGAACTATCCCAAAACCTGTACGGAACTGCGTTAGAAGTGCGAAAACAAAAGAGAGCTGTATCGACCAAACTCTCAAAAGTGAGAGGGAGTACGCCACCCTCTTTATGACTCAGAGGGGAGGACCCTTGCACGTAGATATTGCGGTGCCTACCCTCAGTACCGGCCATGCACTCTCATATCTATCGATCTGGGCCTTTTTAGCCAATTCCAAATTTAGTTTTGACTTGTTGTTTAAGCTTTTCGTTTAGTGTTAAAACAAATATCGTAACGCTTTTTATTGGATCTTTAATATTTACAACTAGTTTTCTGTGTGTGTGTTTATTTAAAAAAAACACATATTGTGTAACTAATAAAACGTCTTTTATTAAATAGTCCACGTTGCAACAGTTAATATTCAACATCATAAATGAGGTGGAAGATCGGAACTTATGCTACAATTATACGTCTCATTAATTGTAATCGTTTGAAAAACGTGCATTACTGCTTCAATAAGCTGTATCAAATTAATGTTTCTTTGATACAAATCTAAAATTCTGTTAGTATTTTTTTATGATAAGTTTATATCTTACAATTAACAATGCTTATATATTATTATTAATGTGAATTGAGATCATATAATATGAATATGACATATATTCTGCCCAAATTAATTAGAGCGTTGGCGATGTGAATGTAATTAGTAATCTTATGTAATACTAGCTTTTGCCCGCGGCTCCGCCCGCATTAAAAAGTTTTTCCGGGATAAAAGTCCCGGTTTATATTTTCCCGGGATTAAAATTAGCCTATGTGTTAATCCAGGACATGATCTACCCGTGTGCCAAATTGCATCAAAATCGGTTCAGTAGTTTTTGCGTGAAAGAGGAACAAACATCCATACATCCATACATCCAGACATCCAGACATCCAGACATCCAGACATCCAGACATCCAGACATCCATACATCCATACATACTTACAAACTTTCGCCTTTATAATATTAGTAGGATAATTTTTAATATAAAACTATATCATTTTGCAGGCTATAATTATTAATACTGGTGTCAGTATAAAACTTTCTAGTTTTTTCATAGCTGGCTTATATCCTACTGTGGCGTTTACCATCCATCAGGCAAGACATTTGCATCTCTAGTCATTCAGTTTAATAAAAAATGCCATCATAGATGACACTATGAATGTTGAATCAGTTTCTATATTAATGCTTATAAAGCATTAAGACACATGCAAATTAATTAATTTATTATGTAATTTCACTCGATAATTAATAGTCCTTAAACTAACGACGTCATAACATTGTTATTATGAAACTAAAATCCAAGCTCACATATGCATGCAGTATGTTCTAAAACTTGGTTTAATTTCACAAATGAATACCGTCATAATAAACGTGCCAACAGTAAAATCACAAATATTTAGATGGTAGTCACAGTGACAACACAATCTTACAGAATATCGACGTGAAGTGTCTTCTGAGTCTTTGCGACTTGCGTTTCGTAAAGTTGTTGAGTTTGCCAGAAGACCAACGAATTCAGTCCTAATAATTCTCTAATAAACTAGTGGTAGGCAAATTAATAGAATCCTCTGGCTTGCCTATTAGGTTGTCTCCTAGTTAATTTGCCTAACTTCTGCTTAACAAGTAGGTAAATCAAGGGTCCTGCATATGTTGGTAGAACCCCAACCCATTATTAAATTTGCTTATCCGTTTACTTTTATCCGCTGGCTTTGTCGGTCCTTTCAAATAAAGATTGGTCCCTACTGCAGTTTCCGTCGTTTTATTAATGTTATCCTTATATCTGCTTGCTTGCACTCATAAACAAGGACAGTTTGCAACTGGTTCTCTGCACCGCACAAATGGTCAGATATCATTTTACAGTTTACTTGAATTAACAATTCAACTTACGTTCTTAATAAGTTTTTATAGCTTTTCATTTTTAACGTTACAACTATTTTATTCACTGTTTTAAAATGCTTTGGTAGCAAGATCTCCAGGATATTTCTGATTTCTGGCTCAAAAACATGTCGTTAATTTTTAATTAATATTTTTTGTGAATAATTTTAGTCCGCCCCGTGACCACGAAATGCTGCAAAGCCTTCGAAACGTCGGGAGAAAATAAAATCCAAAACCGCAATAAAATCCGTTATAATATTTTAATTTCAATGTCTAACATTCGCGCAAACGAGTGGAATCATTATAATTTTAGTGTTAAATCAAATGTACATCGATAGCCAAAAAGATTAACAATAATTTCCAATGCCAGCACGTGCTAAGAAAAAAAGTTAAAATACCAAATCAAGTTCCCCTCGCAATCGACAGTTGTATACAAGTCGCCGCCCCTTCGAACGAAGTTGAACCATAAAGTAATTTTTGCGTTACTAGCCAAAATAGCAGCTTGTTGGTACCGTCTGAGGGGATGTAAATTGCTCTACACTTTGTAATATTTCACTCTTGAGTCCTTTTATCGAACTCCGTAATAAATTGCGTGCGGCGCTAATAATTTTTGTACCTACAATTGAAGCGACTGCGAAAGTTCACAAAACTGAGCTCTTGTTTGACTTTTTTTAGTTTCACAACTCGCATATCGTTTGTCATAAAATGGGCGCGTTTTCAGCATTTTTATTGTTTATTTGTGTAGTCGTTTTAGAACGTTTGTTTTTTTATTATCGACCCAAATTTTCAAATAAACGTAGCATCATCTAACAATATAGTCTCTTTTATAATTCAAATGCCTCATTTGAATATTTTGAGGGGTCCGCCTGTATGTAATTATTTCTGGATCAGTGCACATTGTTGCTGATTTATAATTTATTATTCATATTTATTGAACATTTCATCATTCGTATCATGAACATAAAGTTCTATTTCATTCATTCATGTGCAGAAATAAGGGTTATTTACTATTAAACTCTGCCGCGCATTATTCTCTTCCCCTTTTTAAAAGTAAGCAATTTTAATATACTCAGCCGTATTTCCAGGTTTTCGTTGATGGCGTTGTTGCAAACTAAAATATTTTGTTTTTATATATTCGAATTAGACATTGATGCGTAGCCACATCTTATTTAACAAATACAATACTTTGATTTGGACCAGTTGCGCTTTAGATCATTTCTGAACAACACGATTCAATTTCAGTACCGAAGATATTTAAAGTACTGTCCAAATACGCTGACAGTAGACCAATGAGTCGACATATTATTATTTCAATGTTCAAACATTAATAATGCCTTCGAAATTACTTCGCCTGATAAATATGTATCTACGGCAAACAAAAATTATAATTACAGTCCAATTAACGGAATGGCAGCGTGGAACATCTTGTCTACTTTATCACGTTAATACAAAATTAAAGTGTGTGTTATTAATTATCACGTACATAATTAATAACAAATTTAGTCTGTATCTTCATGGCATTCAGCCCTAAAGTGATTTTTTATAGCAAAATTTAGGCAAAAAAATTGCTAAGTTAGATGAAGGTGACTACAGGGCGCGACCGACAGAAGATTTGTGCGTTAGTTAATGATCTTTAAAGAGGAGAACTAAAAAAGAGGGACTGGAATCCTTGGCCTCCGTCAATGTATTATATTGCTTTCAAATTTGCAAGATTTATGTTTGATAAGTTAATGCTTATAATTTTGAATAGATCGCTCTATGAACTACAAGTGAAATTTTATTCCGTAAAGCTGTGATTCAGCAGGACACGGCAGACGGCATATGCCGCGACGGCAGACGGCACTACTATGCAGTATGAAATTGTATGAGACCGATTCCGCACACGACGGCAAATGACGCCCGGCAGGATGTCACTTGCCGCGCGTCATTTGCCGTCGTGTGCGGAATTGATCTCATACAATTTAATACTGCATAGTAGTGCCGTCTGCCGTCGCGGCACGTGCTGTTGCCGTCTGCCGGAATCACAGCTTTTGTGTCTACTTAGTGGTCTAAAACGTATTTAACAGCACCTACTACAATTTTTTTAACTACATTTAAATACTTAACAGCCATACATTTGCATTTAAAAATGTTCAACTGGCAGTAATCTCCCGCCAAAACACACCATGTTTTCAACATGGCGGGCGGCGCGGCGCGGTAAAGCGTCCCTTTACGACTCACTCGAAAATTATAGCTGTATTCTGCACCTACGTTAAATTTTCATGCCTAACTCTAGCTAATAGTAATATATTACTGCGAAAAGGCACGAACTCGATTCTTGTTTTGTTTTTATACGCCTACTAGCTTCGGTAAGTTGATTTTGGTTGACTTTCAACGCGTTAAATTTTAAAAGCCGATACTTTTGGTATGAATTTACGTGGTGGAAATCAAAACTTTACGGGATTTTAGTGATAAATTATATAACTATTTCGTTTTTATAGCTTAAAAAAATTCAAACACTAATTGCTTTGCACATTTTACAGAAACAATGGAACTTAAAACAGCAGTTAACAATGTAAATAAGTCTCGTAGTTGCATTTTTAATATAATTTCCATATTATGCAAATTGAAATTCATGCTTGTATGCTGAATATTTTCTGTTTAATTAGCCAAATTCTTTTTGGCGTAAATACTTTATCTATAGAGTATATAGTGTATTGTAGATCGAAGTCTCTACATTTACCATTAACAACGTTATAATCTAGGAAGTGAGGGATACATTGATGTATCCAAAATCCAAATATTACTTCCATATAAAATCCCATGATTTTTCAGTATGTGCGCGCTAAACTAACGAAGAACTCTTTAGTTCTCATTTCTCTATTTGCAACATATGTGCAACATGAAGCCGACCAAGTCAGGAAAGTCGAAATTAAGGAATATTAAAAAACTAGCAACGGCGATAGCGCATTTGTCAAGGAGCGTCTGATTTTATTGCGTCTCCAGTGCCGGCAACAATTTAATAGAACATTTGTTTCAGCCAAAATAATTATCCCGTGTCGTGCCCGCTTTTCTTTCCATGAATTTTGGATGTATGATCAGCTTAAGGGTATTTAAGTCACTGTTCAGTGTTCACACATTACCGTTATAGGGCTCGGAGGTGCTAAAATTCGTTTGTTTCGCGGTACAGTTGTGAAAGTTATAAAAAGTAAGAAGTGAGCATATTTTAATGTAGGTTGTATAGAGACGATTGTTATGGATTGAAACGCATTTTTAACTTGAATAAATGAGGTTCATGGTTTGTGTTATGGCAGTTATGGTTTTGCGCGAATAAATGAATTTCTATGTTCGACTTATGTATTTTTGTATTATTGATCTTATGCTATAATTTTTAAAAATTATGGCTCAACTCGGTATGCTAAGCGCGATTATTCTATTATATCATTGAGTTGCGAGTTGGAAATCTGACCTGCCCCAATTAATTGAGTTTTTATCACGAGTGCCTTACATTTAGCAGAATTTGGCAGCACATCTCCACTTATAGGTTTTTAATTTGAACTAGCAACCGCCCCGGCTTCGCACTCGTAACACTATAAAGAGGAAAGATTTTATTTTTTGGTAATGGATAAACTCAAAAACTACTGGATTGACTTAAAAAAATTATTTTATGAATATAAAGCTACATTATCAACAAGTTACATGGCTACTTTGGGAGATTTGAGACTCTGGAAAGGACATATGATACTTTTATTTATTTATTTACACTTTGTACACATAGTATACAGGCGGACTTAATTCCATAGGCATTCTCTCCTGGTCAACCTATGGTGGTAGAGAGGGACGGAGGCTTAAACTTTTATCCCGGAAAATATCAAGTGGAACTTTTCCTATGTAATAATTTCAATAAAGAATAGTGGATGATACTGATATTTGAAAGTGTTTTACCGACCAACAATTTAGGAATCGCAACTTTGCCTTTTTTATTTGGTCGGCTAGCCACGAGTTGAAATCGGACCGTATTCCTTGGGGAGGCCGGTTTTGGAAAGATATCTATTTTCAGAATCCGAGGTCTGCTGTTACTGTTTACTAGTGGAACCTTATTGCGATTGATTTCTTTGTCTATGCTATAGAATATACCACTGACATGAGATTTTTTTTTGTATAGCGTGGGCAATTGAAAAGTTTTGAAGTAACTATTGTTATAGGTGGTCACCAATGGTGGTGGTGGTTAATAAGATTCGTTTCTTTATCTATCCGAATTATCAAAATTATTAATATCACTGCCGTATATCAAACGTGTTGTCAAAAAGACCTAAAGACGCGTATATATCGTCTCTACCGACTCTATGTACAAAACTTCTCTGTTTTTCAAAGGATTAATATTTCGACGGTCCCATAGAACAAAGTCATATATGCAAAATGTTAGCTTTTCAGTAGAGCGCTTTGAAAGTCGTAAGTTTGTATTCATGTGCGAATTAGTGCTACTTTCACACATTAGGTTCAAAGTTGTTACTGAACCCTATAGAATATAGTGTTTCGTTCATGTATAACTTGTGATTTTCACAATTAACTTAGACTTTCAAAGCGCTCTACTGAAAAGCTTCATTTTGCATATACGACTTTGTTCTATGGGACCGTCGATTTATGAGCTATTTACTTAAAAGTATGTGTAACTATGGAAATCTTTAGGGGAGGCCTGCGTTCATCAGTGGACGTCATGTGACTGATGATGATGATGTGTAACTATGCGGCATTCAAACTTCGGTACGGGTTTGGACATACGTGATCTCGGATTCAATTCTCGGTAATAATAAAAATTGTCAAAAATGTTTTTTGTGGAAAATTATTATGGTCTCTCATGACGTTACAAAAAATATTTTTACCCGACTGCGAAAGAAGGAGGGCTATGTTTTTCGAGTGTATGTATGTATGTATATTTCTTTGGCACGCCTTAGAGCCTAATCGGCTTGTCGTATTTTTATGAGTAGAGTCAATAGATTCGTCTTAGCCGTGAGAGTGACGCCGGGTATATCAAAATTAAAAAAAGAACAAAATTGATGATTTTTGGCGGCAAAAGTAATCTCAAAGAAAGTTAGTGTTTTCAAAATATATCGAGTGTGGTATCAAAATAAAGGATTTTTAAAGATGATTACGAATATATATATAACTTATATGTTTTATTGGAGTTTGGAATAGGAAATGCAAATAAAGTGTCCAGAAAACTAAAAAGATGGAAATAAAAAAAAACCTTTAAAAACAAAACAAAATCATCTGCATAAGCATCTGCTCACTGCGAGATTTTTTTGCTCTACCTATATCACCAACCAAATTATAAAAAGTGAGCGTGTTATGCCTCCGATAGCGTTTGTAAACACTGTCTACCAAGATTACTCAAAACCAAAATAAAATATTCAAATTAAAACCTTGTTTCTATCATTTCAGTTCTATGGCGCAGTCGGTTTTTTTGTTTTGTTTTTAAACGTTTTTTTTATACTAACTTTGATGCTAAATACCTAGAATAATGTCGATAACATAGAAGCTTTGTTTCAATTACATACTATAATTACATGTTCAGCTCCATTATAAGTGTCAACTGTCAAATTATCAATTATCAAGCAGTTTTTGTTGCTTATTTTCATAACGCTGAGAACATGTGTTTGTTATTCAAACTACAGTATCAATGGCTTTACAAGGGAGCTCAGATGCTGTCGAGAAACAAGAGAACCCACTCCATTAAAAAACATATCTAGATACAATCTGTGCCAATTAACGCGACTTTCTTGTTAAACCACTTAACGAACCAATCTAAGTCCGACTTGCATTTCCTCTTAAATAAATTTATTCTTTACATGTAATGTTTTTAAAGTAAAATATGTGGAGATCGTAAAATTTATGTTAACGGAACAATTATATTAAAAATGTAAAGAGTTCGTATAGCGAGAGTCGAGACTAACTGACTACAGCAATAAAGTTATACCAAAGTCTTTTAAGTAGGTGCAAAACAAAAGAGATTTTCTAATATTCTCTTGTTTTTAGTCAAAAATGGTATTTTAAATACTTATAATATTTATTATCATATTTTAAATGTTCGTGAATATTTACTTTTTTAACCGACTTAAAAAACTAGCGGCCAACATATATCAGAAATAAATACTTTTCATAGCCTACGAGAAGCAACAATGTACGTTAAGGTCTAATTCTTTTGATTCACATATTTTTCTTCCATGAAATACCGAATAAAAGCTGTTTTTTATCCAGAATATTCCGTGACATCTATACTAATATTATAAAGCTGAAGAGTTTGTTTGTTTGTTTGTTTGAACGCGCTAATCTCAGGAACTACTGGTTCGAATTGAAAAATTCTTTTTGTGTTGAATAGAACATTTATCGAGGAAGGCTTTAGGCTATATAACATCACGATGCAACTATTAGGAGCGAAGAAATAATGGAAAATGTAAAAAAAGCGGGGAAAATTATTCATCCTTGAGGGCTTCCATTGCGTGCGCTGCGAAAACGGTTCAAGATACCAAAAATATATATATATGAAAGAATTATTCCTCTTGAAATGATCTAAAAAAATGTCCGCGATAGTATATGTCTATCTTTTAAGATTAACTCACTAGAACCGTTTTTATTGTAATCAAATTTGGTCGAAATTAATGCATTATTTGTTAAGAGTTGTATCAACGTCATAATATTAGGTAATCTTTATCCAAAATGTGTTGGATAGAGTGATTGAACGGGAAGGTTTTTATGTACTTTTAGCCCGGAAAAACTTATTAACGCGGGCGAAGCCGTGGGCCAAAGCTAGTGAATATATAAAGAGCTATCGATTGTTGTTCTTTTGTTCCACGATTAATGAGCGTCCTAGATTCGCGTCGGTGTGTTTTTAACGACTGTAGGTGAATTGCATTGTTGTGTGTTGAAGCTTAATAATTTAATTACTTATATGATTTTTATGCAGAATAATAAACGATTGTATGACATCTCGCGATACGTGACTTCGTTACTCTACCTGTGGTTTAGCATACTTGAATTATTCATATAAATTACATATATTCCAAGACAATTCACTATACTGTAATTCACGTGAACAAAAGCTCAAAATCCAGAGCAATTTACAAAAAAAAAAGTGGCGTGGATGTGGCCATTAATCTGAGAAATATAATCTTCCCGTAGGTGACAGAGTGCCGGATTACATCGTTGAAACGGCGGGAAAATTTAATTAATGCGTATTGCTTTCGCAATCTGATGTTACGAACATTTTTGATTAATTTTTCGCAAACATCAGTGAATGGTGTTTGATTATTAACCATCTTATGCCAGTGTTTTGATTGTATAAGGTCATGTTCAAAAACGGGCTTAAAATTCTAACCTAGATACTTTATGTATATATTTGGATAGTACCTACTCTCAAAAACTAAACCTTTGCAATAAATCGTATAATTTTAAAGCCCTCTAGTTTTGAGATTCGTGTAAATTTATTTTGCTTAAAAACTACATTTACAATGAACGTTTAAAAAAGTTATAAAAATTAGGCATCAACTCCAAATATACGTGTATACTAACCGAATACAAATAATTATTTTTGGTTTGTAGTGGTTTTGAAGTCGGTTTATTTTTTGTTATTAATATAATAGTTTTTGATGGGTTGTGAGCATAGGTCGTGAGCCTTTACGTTTTATGAACCGAACCGGAGCTGCGGCTTTCGGATAATGTAGGATTCGTAGACAAACATAAACAAAACCCGATATGAGTTGATTTTAAATTATAACGTATCTCAATTCGCACATTCAATCTACTTATTCCATGTTTTTAGCTATATATAAATTGCCAGCAATAAAGCATCAAACCTCTTGTTCACTTCGAAAACACAAACAAATCTAATTTGAATAAAACCTTTTAATGTCTGATCACTAATTCAGTTAAGCAGTATTGATACAAACTACGTAAGTTTTGGAATAAAATATTCATTCGTATATTTTATGGAGCCTCCCCTAGTAGGGTCGGGGTCTAACGTTTCTAAATGGATTTTAAAATTAAAACCTTTACCTAAGGGATCGTATTTTGATTACGCAAATGTTTCTATCGGCATGTAACGGTTATATTTCTACACAATTTTATAAATGGATGTTACTACTGTTTCTGAGGGCTGTAGGAATATTTATGATTTTGTTATGAAAGTTGGTAGCTAGGTCTTCAAGGAGCTAGGGAATATTTCAAACCCCATACTTCAATGTTATGGTAGGCTATCGATATTCTTTTACGTCGTCCATATCTTAGTGAAGTGACATAACATCGAAGTTGAATTATAAAAAGCATTAAACCGTCTGCTAATTTATAAAACCTTCCTAGTAAAACTGGTTGTAGAGAAATATTTTCTAAGACTTCCTGTGTTACATATTATAGATATGTTACTAGTTTTTGCTTGCAGCTTCGTCTGCGTGAAAGTTCATACAAACTTTGAATCTCTTTTTATCCGCTTAGGGTTGAATTTCGAAGTATCCTTGCTACAGTGTATATGTTTAGGTATGTATATAATATAGAAAAACTATGCGTAAAATATTAGCTTTCTTGGTACGAGGGTTTGGGATAAGGGTTTATGAGTCACTTGCGTGAATCGGGGTGTCAGTGAGTCAGGACTTTTAAATTATTAGATGAATAGGAATTAGGATAGAAGTGATATTGAGTTTATTCAGTATCAGCTCGGAGTCTGGGATTTGTGCCCGATATGGCGATAGGCTCGCCACCTATCACATCATGGGACGGAATAATGGCGAAAAGTGGGTGCACTAGTTGCGCCTCTGCCCACCCCTTCGGGGATAAAAGGCGTGAGTGTATACATATATGTGGGAATTAGGATTACCTTCATTTTCAATTCGTTTATTGCGATGCGTCACACTAAAGATAACTTACCGGTAGATATTATAGCTAATGATAGTAGTTTAAAATTTATACAAAAAATAAAACAATAGGACACTAATAGTATAACGGGTATAAGAAGCAATGCGTACCGTACCCATTGAACAGTTGTGTGAGTCCGCAAAGGGTCCCATCTCAGCTTAAAATTCTACAAAACGAAAGCGTTACAGATTAAAGTGACACTCCTACTTTTTATTCGAGTGCGGCAAAGCGACCTACATGATGATGAGTGTAGTGGTGTTGAAATAAAGTGGTAACTGACCTGATGTTTACCTCGCGTATCACATAATAACGCCGGCCTGTTTGACACTGGATGTAAACAGGCTAATCCCAGAACGCAGACTTATGTGAACCTTCGATGTGCAAGTGCACAAGTGTGTTACCTGAGGGTATACAAAGCCTGCCATGGACAGACCGTTCAATAGTAATCGTAGTTGCGTTAGTAACCTTTGAGATAAACAGTGGAAAGTTTGGAATGTTTGAGAATTATATAATCTCTGCCATAAAACATAACAGAAAGGCTGTAAGGTACTGGTACTACCACATTCCGGATCGCGTCCATCAATTCATGTATCAATTAAAATTGGATAAGCTTTTGAAAATTGTGTCATCGTAGAATTATTATGAACTGTTAGGGCAAAAATATTTTTTGTGCGGGTATTAATGACATGATCTACAATTTTTGCTAAAAAGCATAGAACGTTTGACAGTTCGAGTCAGTTGGTCATTGCCTTCGTGCCGGTCGTTCGCTTGGTGATATTTTTTATGAAAGTATTTCTGTAAAGTCAGTGGTACATATTTTTATTTAAATCAAAACCGTTGCAGTTTCTAATAGTACTATATATTTTTACCTCCATAAGACACTAGTGACTTAATTCTTTATGGCTGGCACGGCAAAGTAGATTTACTAGATAACTAGTAGTGCTCGCGGCTCCGCCCGCGTGAAAAAGTTTTTCCGGGACAAAAATATTTTCCCGGGATAAAAAGCCTATAGCACTATATCACTCAGGAGTAAAGTAGCTTCCTCTTAGTGAAAGAATTTTCAAAATCGGTTCAGTAGTTCCTGAGATTAGCGCGTTCAAACAAACAAACAAACTCTTCAGCTTTATAATATTAGTATAGATTATTTACTAGATAATAAAGCTTAGTTCACCATGAAGTTTTGTAATCAGTCTACAATCTTCATTAGGTATGTACTTTAAAATCCAATCGTTGATAGACTTATTCAAACTATCAAATTAATCTCCCAGAAGTGACCATACAATCCCAAAACTACGGTGCGAAGATTTCATACATTTGGGTCCGAATCAACGCAACGTCAAACGACAATAATCGTAAATATGAAACTTTATGATCATGTGTGCGTGACGATTTTAATATATCACTACCTTTATTACTTTTCCGATGAGATAATTGCGTGTAACATGTCTGTCGTGTTTAATGGTTTTGGTAGCACGCCTTCAAATGACGTGTTTCAATACATTCTTCTATGTCGGAAGTAATAAAATTGCCATTATAAACGCAGCCTTAAGTATGTAGTAGTATCTTTGGTTTTAGATACAAACGTACAAAGTAATGGGCTACCGTTGTTAAGATGATTTGGTACTGGTCATGCTCACCAACATTCGAGAAATGGGGGGTTCGGGGAAATAAGATCATTCATAAACAGTAATTTTACGTCGATTTCTTGTACAACGGGCGCCATACCAGTTAGTAATACCCATCCAGCCATAATCAAAAGTGAGTACCGTGTAGCTCTACCAAGTATTGAGACGTTCGCTGTATACATCCATTGTTTAAATTTTTCATCTTATTCCTCTTATTACATGGAATGAATACTCTCACATAAAGAAAATAATGGCTAACCAGTTTATCTACTTCATAAAATGTCACCAGCGTGACCCGAAAAAACTCGCGTGTCGTTCATATTTTATCAAATGTACACAAACCCTGAACAATGTTGGTTTGTACGACTGTTCATCGCGATTCTCATTCGAACGGTCCTTTTCATTCAAAATTTAAATTTTTATTTTTGCGCTCCATTACAAAGTTTATCATTTTTACTTTAGTGTAAATAATATAATTTACTGGTAGGTCTCTCATATGTAAGAGTCCGTCTGGGTGGGTACCACTGCAATGTATATTTCTACCGCCAAGCAGCAGTGTACATGCACTGTTGTGTTTCGGTTTGAAAGACATTGTAGCCAGTGTAACTACTGGACATAATGAGACTTAACACCTTATGTCTCAGGATGACGAGCGCAGTGGAATGCCACTCAGTACTTTGTAACTCAAGATGCTGAATGGTGTTGCTACTGTTTATGGGTGGTCGTTTCGCTTACCATCAGGAAAACGGCATACTCGTTTCCTCATTTAATGCAATAAAAAAATATTAAGTATAAATAAATGTGTAAAGACTTTACGGTGAGTAATTTACGAAACACATAATAGAAATAAAAATACGTTTGAATCTTATATAGATAGAGGAAATAATCGATTCCGTGTAATGAATAATTTCTTTGGAATTAACGTTTCAGTACACCATTACAGTTAGAGTGCAATCTGTAATAAGTAAATACTTATAGCATTTAAATCCATAGTTGAAAATTTTTGGCCAAAAATAATCCTCAAAAAGACATCGAAATATATTTATTTATGATTTCATAACGATAAAAGACATCAGTGCAATGCAGTAGAAAATTTGATGATTGCAACGTAGATGCAGCAAAATTGTGACTTAATTTTATACGAAACTAGTTGCAAACTTAGTTTCCACTTTTGCTACTGCGATGCACTGGTCGAATCAAGCCGCTGCTGGTCCTGGTTGTCAGAACGAACAATTTTTAAACTCAGTACGAAATTAACAATGTAGTTGTCGGCTTTAATGTCCATTATATTCAGCTTTGACTCCTTATGTTGGATACCTAAACATTTGTATTTATTATCTGATTTATCTTTAAATATAACGGACTCAAAAGAATACACGTACAAAATTATGCTCGTACCGTATGACATATACCCGGAAATACGAAAAGATAATTATGGCGATTGCAATGGAGTTAAAATCATACATACTACTATTGTTATTTGACATTCCGGCTAATCTAGTTGTTACTGATTTCAAAGTAAAGTGGTATAGTCGGAATTCATAATGCCATCATTATCCAACTCCATATAATTTTATTGTATTAGCTTTACTCTAATTTAAAATATCAAAGGCGTATATTTTGCTTCTTGCTTTAAACAGCACACATTCAAATTCTTCATATATTTTCGTAGCTTAGTTTCCAAGTCACATCAATGCTATTGCGTTTACTCTGTGCCGAACAAACAAATCTAGTCGCACATTCGATGAAGCGTTAGAGCATTTATACCAGTAACGAATGCCCAAAAGCATAGGAACGGTTAAATCCCTAGCACATTAGGCCTTTTCACTGCCTAATCCCTGCCTATTCCAGTTTGAACCCAACGTCCGACAAAGAGAATGCTCCCGGGCGATAAAGGGATTAAAATTTGTAAAATTTATAGCTGAATTAAATCCATCGGCGTGTGAGGGTTGATCGTTTTAGACTTAGCCCAAATGCTTTATCAAACAAAGGGTCTAGATGTTTCTGTTGTGACGGGTGAGTTGGCGTTAATCGGATTGTTCAAGCGTGTATGATGAATGGCTAGGTTGGTGATGTACCTTCGACGTTACTTATCCAGATTCTGAACAATCAGTAATCCTTTGAAAAAGTGCGGATTTTTATTGTTATTTTACTTTAACTTTTATCACATCACGGGTAACAAAAACAGTACACTTCAAAAATGAATAATGGCTACTAAAATATTTTTCATATCCATAAAATGTATGAAACATTCTTTAGTATTTTCACACAAACAATTAATTCTACACCTAAAAACTGGGTACAGGCGTACTCGGTCTTGTTTCGGCACGATTCCCTCAATCTCTTGCTCCGATTTTAACATATTCATCTGATAGTTGCGAGGTTTTACTCCTGCATTTTACATTTACCGAATGCTAACGATCCGCATTTGCAGGTACGGAAAAAAATTTGTTTCATTTTTGTTTTAAGTTTATCATTGTGAGTGAATTTTCTAGTCAGAATACGCTACAGTCCCCTACACTGTTTCCTTTGTAAACAGTATCAAATGGTTCATTTCTCGCTAAATTTTGGCGCCAATACGTGATGATATAATTATTGATTTTAGAATTAGAATAATAATAACTAATAGACTGCCTTGGTGGCGTAGTTGTATTACGGTACGACTGCAATGCTGAGGTCTCGGATTAGATCCCCGCGTCGGGCAGTGATATTGGATTTTTCTATTCAATATCAGCCCGGAGTTTGGAATTTGTGCCCGATATGGCGCTAGGCTCGCCCCCTATCAAATCAAGGGATGGAATACGCACGGTGCACTAGTTGCGCCTCGTTCTACCCCTTCGAGGATAAAAGGCGTGAGTATGCATATTTGCGTAGAATTACAACTTGCGTCTTTACAACTCCCTTTTAATTAACTTAGGGATCTTTATTATTAACGTAGCATAGACTCACTTTCCATCACAATCATCTGATGAGTAGTTGATCGATCTAATGAAATTGTGTGTTATTAATATTGAATGCAAGTTCACACCTACGCGGCGAGGCAAGTCCGCTGGGCGTTTGTTGTTGCTATGCTAGTGGTTATGTTATATCATAATTATACTGTATAGTTTATAGCACATCGTTTACCAATTAGCATAATTGTCTATTATATCTTTGTAGTATTATGTTATGCTGCATTTTATACAGACGATAATGAATTCTAAACACGTTTGTGTTTCAGGTTTGTAAATGGTGCCAATCCTTCAGTAAATTAATACCCTAAAAATTACACTTGTGAATTGGTTTTACATTTACAAATGGCCTGAAACAGATATTTGCAGCGCAGATAGCCACAGAGCCGTTGTATTAAACTTTAAAACTCAATTATTTTAGAAATCTGCGCATTTCACTAATGTAGTTTGTTTATAGCTAGGGTCTGTTCGTTCTCAGAATCAGGGTCAGAACAATGAAGTGAGTTAGGTATTCCAGCGTGGTGAAATTAATTTGGCTTTAGTCCTTTTGTCACTATCTCTGCCAAAATTGAATGTGCCTTTAATAATTCAAACCGACTTTCACCATTTTGCTTAGCTAGTTTGTAAATTTTTCTCATTTATAGTATTAGTCGGACAGGAAAATAATTAAATAATAAATATTCCTTGACTCTCAAATTATTTGACGTAATGAACTGATTTGTATTTAGTTCAAAAACGTTTATAATTAAATCCTCTGTTTCCATCATTTTTCGCATTTTAATTTCGAATGATTCGCGATCTTTAAACCCCAACGATTCAATTTGTTCCATTCAAACCTCATTTATCAGTGTCTTTCGCAGTGCGTGTATGCTCATTTAACAGATATAGATCGGTTTTGCTACCTTTTAAATTCATGTTTCTGAGTATTTCAAATAAACTCACATTATAATCTTAATAAAATGAGAAAATGATATGATTGCTGAAGAATCAAGTTTGCTCCAAATCACTAATACTGGGTAACTTGATGCTGCTCAGATATAAAGTGCTGTATACAAAATATTTTCTAGAATTGTAATATTTTACCTTACTAGTTCTGTGAGAACATATTTCCAGTCTAGAAACATAGGTTATATTCTTAGGCTAAGCAATACATATAAGAGATTTCCAATTTTAATATTCTTGTATTGACTGCCTCGGTGGCGTAGTTGTATTACAGTACGACTGCAAAGCTGAGGTCTCGGGTTCGATCCCCGGGTCGGGCAGTGATATTGAGTTTTTCTATTCAGTGTCAGCTCGAAGTCTAGAATTTGTGCCCGATATGGCGATAGGCTCGCCCCCTATCACATCATGGGACGGAATAATGGCGAAGAGTGGGTGCACTAGTTGCGCCTCTGCCTACCCCTTCGGGGATAACAGGCGTGAGTGTATATGTATGTATTGCCGGGAATATAACTAAACTTTGCATGTCCATAGCTACGGCCCCATCATGGAAAATAACGATGACAGTCCATACATTTGTAATGACTTCTTTAAATCAGGGACAATAAAGATTTATTCCACAATATGCTTAACTTCTTCACATGAGTTTCGGTACATAAAACGATGCCAAATAATATACTCAACCCGGAGAGTTAGATAATTACGTAGGCACGAGGGGAATCTTGTTAATTTCGGTCTTCTCGGACCGTCTTTGATGCGGCACAGACCCTAAAAGGTGTCTAGCATTTCTAATTAACACTGTCTGATACCGCAAAGGGTCTTTATGAATTCAAAATGGACTGACTGCTATGTCTATTGTAAGCATTAAAATAAGTTACGCGAAACGTGATCATTAAGCGAGCAATAAAACTTGCTGAAGTTAACTGGCTCAATTTGTTTTTTACCGTAAATACGATTACGGTAAGTTGTCTTTTATAAATTTTTAAGCTTACAGGACTTGCGGCGAGTCGCGTGTGTATGGAATTATTGCCGCTAATTTAGCGCGTCTGGAAGTTCTTCCGCAATATACTTCTCCGAGAACTTGCTAGTCTAATCATAGCTTTAGGTCATACAGGTGCAGGTGAGATGTATAATTTTAGATAGGGATTAATATTACATTTTACAATGTTTTTTTGGCTCGACCCGCGATTCGAACCCAGGACCTCAGCGCGCAAATCGTACTCGTAACGCGTACGCAATACAAATACGTTACTGAGGCAGTCTAAAAGGAATGTCGCCATAGAAAAGTAGTAACACAGTGACTACCACATAAAAAGTCAATTAAGTCATTTCAGATGAAGTTCTGGAAGAAAACCAAAAAAATACATCAGTCTAAGAATAATACCGAATATAACGTAATTTAAGAAAAAAATACCTTATACTGTGAATCTGTACAATGAAATTGAAATTATCTCATCCAATTATTTTGTACTTTACGCATCTTTCTTATACGGTGACGTCGTACAAGTGCGCAAAGTAGAGTTCATTACAAGTTTGTCAATTCTTCTGGTAGTTCCGGAACGCAATTACGTACGATATCAGACCCTGAACTTGATAATGTCAATAAACTCCTGGGAAAGTCGATGTTATATAATTTATGTCTACTGAGTTTGGCTCACTAAGTAAACTTCATAGTGGGCCGTTGAATAAGGCGCTACGTGCGATTCCGAACTCTATTGTGTAGAGTTAAGGTGGATAATTATACAAGGTTTCTATTTGGGAACAAAGAACTCATTCTACCTAAAAAGTTACAAAGCGTTGTTTTGTTTATATAAGGTTTAAATGGTCTTTGCAAATAACATTCTTTGTGCTAATTTGAGAGTTTGAGGTTTTCTATAAACACAGCTTTAATATTCCAAATATCATTATAAATATTATTTCAGTATACTTACTTCATTTTTATTTATTATAGAAATTACTATTTACTAATTATGAATGTTACTATTTATTAATTAGGAATGACTAGGTGAGTAATTCCTTCCATGATGGTAAACTCTACCACGTGCCGTAAACAGTGGCAGCTCCACCTATATATTTCCAGGGCCTTCATGCGACTTCACTGCATCCATCAGTTATATAGTAGCTTAAGTTAAGACCTAGGGAACCCTATTTTACCCAGTTTTATTATCCCTTAAGTGCCAATTTCATCAAAGTAATTTAATCTCACATCAATATAAAGTTAAAACAGACCCTACCGTCATCTAATACCACTAATTCCTACATACCCGCAGGCATAAAATTCGAAGGGACGCCTCCAAATTCTCATAGCCAAAGATAATAGCGTAAAAGGAAGCTAGATGTAGTTTTTTTTGGACCGCCATCGAAAACCCGAAGCGATTAATTTTAATGGTCAGGTAAAATATTTTTTGTATAACACCCAATACAAAGTTAATTACCATTCGTATCTATACAAATTAAGTCCGTAGAATATCGTTAAGATATAAATGTGCTATAAATAAAATTAAAAATGAATGTAAAGCGTTTTGTTCCAATCTCATAAAGATTATTCAGTAGGCCGTGAAGTAGAGAATGCTTTTAACTCACGAAGAAAAGAAGAAGAGCGGAGGTGCCGCAAGGCATATAGGTCATGTCACCATCAATTAGGCCATGACGTCACAGTAGGCGGGGCCTAAAACCGTAGTTCTGAGTGAATCGTCAGTGCGTTCGGTTCGGCCTCATCTGACGTTTAAATACGTATTAAATTCTTTTAACCATGAAATGTGATATTGATGAGAGTAGAAGTTGCTCAGGATCAAAAATCAAACAAGATGGCATAACATTTTATGTGTAGGTCGTTTAAATTTATGTTTATTTGCATTTTGAAATATATTTTCTTGTTGCATTACCAAGAGACATCTATCGTCGAAAAGTTGCATTCTACATATTTCTCACCGATATCTTGATTTTAACATTATAAACGCATATTACAATAATTTTTAGGCAGAAATAAGTAAACTTAGTTCATTTTGCCTCTAAATATATTCATTATGCAATCATTTATTATTTAGTTACAGGAAATGTGAAAAAATATATTAAAACATGTAGTGACATCTGTGGGTAAGTATTCAGAAATAACGGATAGCGAAAAACATGTGCGTCATGCGAGCGACACCCAACATCGAATATAATTCGACGCTTGAAAGGCGAATATCTAAACGACAAATATACCGAAAATGAGTTATATACATATTTGGAATCGACAATTTTTTTGCGTCGATTGATCCGGGTTTCGTAGCTCTAGGACAACTTTTTTGGCGGTTAGATATTAGATAATTCCGGTAAATTTCACATCTTTTTTCTCATTTACCGACAAGAAATTTACGACTTTTCTGATTTATAGAAGTTGGTACACTTAAGGAAATTGATTTTGAACTTATCGTGTCTTACTTGAAATCGTGATATTACATGTTTTGCATTAATATATGTTTACTTGAAATAAAAATATGCTCACTCTTTAATTAGTTGTTTATTACCTACACAACAAAATTATAGCATTGGCGTAGACATATATTTGCCTGCACCCATACTCACCATATTGATGTGCTTAGATATTTTCAGCTTAATAATATATTTTGTTAATAGTACATATATACAACTTTACATAAAACAAAATAAAAAGAGATTAATCGGTTAGATAGTTTTACCTGAATAATATAAGTTCTATTTTTTATGCTTAGATATTTTTACTTGTCAACCTTTAACTTCAATGATGTCGCATAGTTAATTTTACCGGGTATGTTCAGGTGGTTATACTTATTGTTAGGAGATATTCACCTGTTCGTAATAAAGAAAATACACCCGCTTGCGATCCACCTAGTGTTTTAAAAGTGTCGTTGGCTATTCTCATCTAGCCATGTATTTTTCTTATATTCCATGGCCTCTTTTACATTGTCCCACATTCTTTCTCGTGTTTGCAAAGTACTATGAAAATCCTTTGTGGAAGACGTATGTCAAAATCGTAGAATGTGGTGCTCCATAGTCTCTGACTACCCGTATGGGATGAGGGCGTGAGGTTGTATGTGTGTGCTTTCAGCAAAAATAAAATTTGAGTGAAAATTACGAGTTTCCAACACAATGAATAAATGATAATATTATTGTTTTCTAGTTCTGCTTGAGGCGAGAACCTCCCTCTAACGAAATTCGTTAACTATTAACAAATTCTATATCAATATGCTATATTTTGGATGTAAGTATGTTTATGTAACAATAAAATTTGATTTTCATTAAAGTTTGCTGATTATTAAATAGTTTAATGTTGGTGGGAATAACAATATTTACAATATTGTGCACATATTTATGTTTTTCTACATTCGTGCGACCCAGTAATTTAGCTATAGATATTTTTAATTGATTTTATTAATATGTTTAGTTATCCTTATACGATTCTTACCAACTGCGCATTTTTAAATCCTATTAATATTATAAAGGCGAAAGTTTGTAAGAATGTATGGATGTTTGGATGTTTGGATGTTTGGATGTATGGATGTAAGGATGTAAGGATGTTTGTTCCTCTTTCACGCAAAAACTACTGAACGGATTTCGATGAAATTTGGTACACGGGTAGATCATGTCCTGGATTAACACATAGGCTACTTTTTATCCCAGGAAAATATAAACCGGGACTTTTATCCCGGAAAAACTTTTTAATGCGGGCGGAGCCGCGGGCAAAAGCTAGTATTTGATATTTCTTTAAATTTACTTGTTACGGTATCCATAAAATTATCCATTTAGATGATTTTACCTGTTTGTAAATTAAGGTAATTTTTAACTAAGCGACGGTAGCTTTTTAATTTATAATCGTCAAGGCTGTTGATTTAGGTCAAAAAATGTCAAAAATTAAGAAGTTTCTAAAACAGTTACAATTATTTTTGTGCAGCAAATAGTTTCTTTATGATTTTTTTGTCAAAATTAAAACTTTAAAACGCTCTACTGAAAAAAATTGCTAAATGGCGCTTAGATATGATTGCCATTCAAGCGTCGATATTATTTTTATTAATTTCGTTGTATTGGTAAGTTTTTTTCATGTTATTGAGTTATTTGTTATCATTTTAAATTCCCCATTTTTTTTTTTGTTTTTGCGGAGAAAGTAACTTATTACTACCGATGCTGTAAATACAGAAAATAGAAATGCATGAATACGTGTTATGAATAGACGCAACAACTGGACGCCAACAAAATATTCGAAAATATAAAAAAATGCTTGGAATATAGTAAAAACAACAATTTCGCTTTTCTTTAGAAAATATTCCTACCTGTCAAACATTTGATGTTTGTCCCTTCGTTTAGAAATCAATTAAATTTACAAGTTAAAATATCACTAAAAGTGGAGTTTTATTCTTCTTATTTTGGTTTTGAATGTCCAACGTTTAATATTCGTCCCATCGTTTAGAAATAAATTAAATTTAAAAGAGTACTTTAGTTCTTTTTATTTGTTTTTGACATTTGACATTTACAACCAACAATTTCTGATCGCAACTATAATATTTTACGGACTTTGGCGGGAACCTGGGCATAAAGGTTGCGTTGTTTCGGTTGAATTTGATTTTTATGTGCATGATGCGGTTTGTTCAGTGGCCAATAAGGAATACATTCATTTTTATCATAATACTAGGTGTTTCTTGCGGCTTCATCCGCGTGTAAAGCCTTTCCGCTAAAAAAAGTCCCTATGAAGAGATTAAAAATATGCATTATTTCCATGGGGGTAAATTACCGGGATAACAAGTAGACTATGTGTTAATCTAAGACATGATCTACTCGCGTGCCACTTCATCTAAATCCGTTTTGTTGTTTCTGTGTTTACTTCTAACACACATGTAAATATCCAAATATTTTTATGAACTTTCGCATTTATAATATTATCACAGGATACTGAAGTAGATATTAGTAAGATTATCGTAATTATTAATTTTAATCAATAAAGATTTTTTATCAAGAACTTTAACAACTTATTTTATTTTGTTTTATTCCCTAATTTTCCTGTATGTATGATAAAATAATTATAGACATATATAATTATTTTATCATATATGTGTCACCTATGTAATGTATATGCTGAAAAAACGGTTAAGCGCCAGTAGAATAATAAATAATGTGGTCCGCCCTACTAACGCACATAGAATCGTCTGGAACAAACACTTTTGCTTGTTACGCCGTAGGGTTGAAAAGACGAACTAAATTATTGACAAGTTAGCTCTGTTACGTTGTAATAATGCCATTCACCGCTAGATGGATTTTGATTGGGGGGAGGAGCTATCGTTATATTTCATCCCCCGACCCCCCGCATTTAGCGACGCTACGTTCTAAAGAGATTTTGGCTTGACACACCTCCGCTCTTCTTCTTTTCTTCGTGTTTTAACTGTACAGATATTATCATTTCGATATCTATGGTAATGATTTCATGATATGATAAGCCTATATATTTATCTAAAGCAGTGTTCGTTAGGTTTTATACAGACAAAAGTGCATCTTAAAGCTAAGTTCACACATAAAATTATAATAAATTGTGTTGTGGTTTGTCGCCTTTACAGCCAAAATTTTAGTAGTAATGCGTGTGTGCTAAGCATTAGATCCTGATATCAAAATATATGGATCGGTAGAAATCGTAAAATGAATTCGGAATTTGAAGATTGTATGATAAACGATAATAAACGATTTCAAAACTTACCATTCTCGCAATAAGCAGTATTTCTCGCTGTTGGAAACAAACGAGCAAAGACTGGACATAAACGGTTGTTAGTTGGCATAATAAAACCGCGGGGCGCCCAACGGTGCACCTAGAATCTCTGTGATTACTGGTAAGGTATTCCACAAGGCGACAAAGGTATTCTTGACGATCGTTCACAACTATGTAAACGGTAATTTCACATTTTTAGAGCACTTGTATCTAGAGAAAACTTGGATTAAACCTAGAATTGGACCTCAGTTACCAACAAAGTGAGTCACACTCTCCTATGAGTTCTACTAATTCTGAAGAGACGCGGTTTTCACAGAGAAGTAATCGAAATCGGTACGAAAGTATTTGTGTAGCTGGCTTCTTTAGGTAATACAGATCTTGATTTTGAAGAGGCAATAAAAATAAAACCAACACAAAATTAAACCATACAACTTAATAGGCTTCAGATCGAGGAAACCAATCACAACCATAAACAAAAATATCAGTCTTTTAATCTAAACTAAAAAGAAACCGAAACTTGTTTATTTATTCAAGATAAAAGAACAGCATAAACTCGATACGTATCAACGTTTATCCGAACCGACTGCACATCAGTCAATGTGTTATTATGTGGAGCTGTAAATTATCTTTTATTTTGTAATAATTATTAAGGTATGCGCGCACCGGACATGCAACCAAAAAGAAACGCAAGTCCGAGGTGGCAAGGTAAAAAATTAAATGCTGCAGCGGAATCAATTATGCTGCCATCATTGTACGAACTGGTTCGGACGTTCCCGAAGATAGATTGGAATGGGTTCTTAGTGGAAAAAATGGACCCGATTTAAATAGTGTACTTGTCTCAACATTAGTGTCAGTTCGAGAAAGCCATGAATATGTTAAATTAACTCTTATTGATATGACTGTGTCATGGTTTTATTAAATGTCTCGGGCAATGAGGCTCTACATTCGTATTTATCTTATTTTTACAGAATGGTGTTTCTTTGCACAGTGCCTTAAAAAAAATTGTTATTCTTACATTGAAATTTTATGTTTATAATAATATATATAGATAGGATATTAGTACTTTAAATGACAACTTCATTATTATACGGGAACCCGGAATGCGGTTCCTAAAGAAATTCTTATTATCCGCACACGACGGCAAATGACGCGCAGCAAATGTCGTCCTGCCGGGCGTTATTTGCCGTCGTGTGCGGAATCGGTCTCATACAATTTAATACTGCATTGTAGTGCCGTCTGCCGTCGCGGCACATGCTGTTGCCGTCTGCCGCGTTCTGCGAAATCACAGCTTTAGTCTATAGCTTAAAGCATACCTACATCGAATTAAAAATCTACTGCCTAGCAACTCACAACGCAGTCGAATTGTTCTTCACTTCACAATAGATTTGCATGTGCTAAGCTACGCGTGTCGCCAATGTGTGATTACATTTACGATTATGGCGAATGGAGTTCCCGGCTATTTATTTCACATTAGCGTCGTGTGCGTTCCTTATTACGAGCCAGAAATGTTAGCCCCAGGATAGGACTAGCTGTATTAACAGCCCAGCTGGCAATCAGTAAACGAGTTGGTGGCGCAAACTGATTTGTTTTTTTTTTGTATTACGCTACGTGTGCAATTATTGGTAATCACTTTATTCTGATATCTTGTTGGCTTTATTGTCATTGTTAGTTGCCCAGTATGGTAGTATAAATATTGTTCAAAGATAGAATATTAATTTACTGCAATAGCAAATAGCGGGATTAGGTTCGTCAAAAGAAAAGCCTTGATTGTGTAGGATTCAAAAATATAAAGAAATCCTTCATGACGGCTACGTGTGTACCCAACTGCTAGGTGTAAATTGTAATATAACATTATTATGGTGATACACATTGCTTAACTTCGTTGCTATTTATTTTATGTTACAAACATGTATATACCAATTTTCTAGGACATCAATTCGTTTGATTTGACCATCCATCCGGCGGGTAACCTTTGCATTCAACAAACAAAACAAAGTATTGAAAACAAAAGCGTCGAGTTAAACCGCGTCGAATCATCCAATTGTGAACTGACTTAGATCCTCAAGCAATCTGTATCATAGGAAGCGCGTAATGAATTCAAATACCTACAATAACAATCAAATATACAACTAATAAATATAGTCGAAAGGTTCAATTCATAAATTAATAAAATCCCTCGGGAATTGAATCCTCGTTCTATTTTGGCAAAGCATTTGCAGTTGCCGTAGAAAACTCCGGCAAAGTTTCACGAAAGGCCCATCCATTTGCGTGAATACCGATTTATTTATAGAAACTACGGCGCCTGACCATCGATCCATGGCACTAAGTCCTTTTCAAACCATGCCGTACTACCTCTGACTCATACAGACGTCTGGAGTTATAACTGCTGTTTCAAATTGTAAACGGACGATACGAAATACGATAATGTGAATGAAGTTTACTATCACGCGATGGTGTAAAGCAGTTTTTACTTTTTAAACATATTTATAAGCTAGGGTTTTTCAACCGTGGTTAGGTTATTCTTCGGTGTTATTAAGCTGGACGCGCTCGCAACGCCTGGCGTACTCGAGGCTCTGCATGCGAGTCCAGCTTAATAAAACCGGACAATAAGATATCCACGGTTGAAAAAATGGTGCCTGAAGGCGTTGTTTTCAATTCATATTACTTCATAGCTAGGTACGCATATCCTGGCAACCGTTGAACAAACCTAAGGCTCTATATTTGAACTGCATAAAAACCATCAAATAAATATGTTCCATTTAATATTTAAAAGACGTTCGCTATTAACCTTATTATACTTAAACTATTATCATATTTTCATACAGGAGGTACGCAATAATCAAACAACATAAATACCTTTTGAGCTCATTGAATAATAGCTATACATCCTACACAGTAGAGTAGGTAGTGCAATTTGGTCGGTGGGCTGTCTGTCCTGTGTCCACGGGGAAGAGGGCCGAAACCAATCAGGCACACCGCGAAACACAGGGTTTCATGCGTTGCATAACAATTCGATGGATTAACATACCATGACTTGGGGATATAAACATTTTAAACGTGTGACTCAACGCTTTTAAGTAAAGAAAATGAAACAGCGACTAGATAAACACTGATAAGTTTTTGTTAGGGATTTATATTAAATTCAAAGGAAGTATCTTTATGAACTGGATAAAAGAAACAACTTAGTTAAAAGCCAAAAATATTGCCAAGATACAAACGACGCTAAACTGAGTCATGGTAACCTTGACTATTATTGGAGAAAGGCCGCAAGTACCTTCTTATTTTCCAAAAGTAGTACTTTCTAGTTTCGTGTCTCATTTAATAGCGTCTAAAGTTAGATAACATCTATCGCTTTTTGATATGAATGAACTCCGAATGGATTCCAAACGACTCCATTGTGTTTAAATTTATGTTGGTTTATAATTTGCTCACGATTTTGTATGAAGTATTCAGGTGGGGTAAGCATTTCATATGAATCGCATTCATATTAACTTCACAAACATACGTTGATGATAATATAAACAGAAAATTCCATTTCTATGTTTGTTCAGTATTAATATGATGTAACATGATATGACTGCGATGAGTGATCTGCGAGTTGAAAATGTACCTATACATTCAGAAAATTAGGTACTGCTTCAATACAAATATTTTAAGCATTATTGTAAACCAACAACACTCGCAAATCATCAGATTGCCGATAACGATAAGAACGCTCAAAAATCATAAGATTGCCGATAACGATAAGACCGATAATCGAAATTCTTTCACTCTTTCTGATTACTTTTTTGTTTTGTTTTCTCTTTATGGTACTGATCAACAATTTCATTGAATAAAGATTAAAAAAGAAACAGCGCAAGCGCATAGCACAGAACCAAGTCTGGGCAAAACCCGATCATCCTTCAGTACAAAAATAATAGCTCTAGCAATAAGTAAACTGTACTCACGATCTTTGGGATCGCTCGGCGCGGCGCCGCCCCACGCGAACAAACAAACAAACACTGTAAACGCTAGGAACGCCATTTCTGCACTACATACGGTGATATTGTCAAATACCTTTATATAGTGATGACCGTGACCACCTACGGTCATTAGGTACAGTACGGCCTTGGCAATTGAATGATTGCTCTCAGTTGCCAATGAAAAGCGGTGGGCTCGCGGATGCGTTTTGTTTCAAATCAACTGTGATCTAACGACAATGTGTTAATTGTGTCAGACTATTGTTCGGTAAGTTTTGTGAATGCTTTAGTCTTTTATTAGATTAGATATATTGTAATGGGATTTTTGCATTTTATTACAATGGTGTCCATTTTTTTTAATATTTAGATTATTAATTGTTGTAAGTAGCATAGCATATTATAAACGCATTGATATGCAATTTTGACAAGGAGAGTAAATTTGAGATTTACCTAGGCGCACATAGTTAAATGGATTACATATGAAAGTACTGTCTTTATTATAGCCATGTCTTACGCTACATACGTAAATTAATGCTGAACATAGTAAAACTTTTAGTCAATTTAAAATTCAAATACATTGTGACTCCTTTTTTATATTTAAGCGTAAATAATATTTCAAATATAAAGCGAGATAGATGTGTATGTGTGTACCAAACAGGGCAGTTTGAACGGCGTTTAATTAAACGACCAGATAGATGCCATTCTAGCGTGCAACAAAACCACGCAAAATCCGTGAACGTTAGCGCTCGTCCATGCGGTCTGTTCGTGTTTACTTATTAGAGAATGTTTTAACCCGGCTTAGCGCGAATCGATACAAATGCGTTGCCAACCATCTTTTGTTAGGGGATTTTAGCCCCCTAAGTGCAACCCGCCCCGTGCACGCGTATTACAAGCGCTTTTTGTGATGCAAAGCGCTTTCCGTTGAATTGTTTAGAAGCATATTATATGAAGTGGAACGGCTTCTGCACTTAAGCAAGTTATCTGAACGGCTTTAGTTTTGTTGACTTGTAAGTTAAGGACAATCGCGTCGAACTATTGTTTTAAATGAAGTTAAGGTTTTATTAGTTGATAAGATATGTGAACCTTGATGTTGAGTATGTAACATACAGGGAAACAGTTTCATCGTCTGCCGTCTGCCGCGTTCTGCGGAATCACAACTTTACAGTGACTTGACTTCTGATAAGATATAAGAGTTCCTTTTTTTCCTTTTCAGGTACGGAACTCTAAAAAGCAATGGGGCAATTGTCTTATTTCACACTATCACACTATCACACTGTAATTATAGTGTGTGGCTCTATATTAAAAGAGTATTGTAAAAAAAAAGTTGTATGAAATTAATACAATATTATTTTAACAAGTTATAAAATACGCAAAATAAACACGATGCAACAAACTTCAGCTAAGTTATGGCAATATATTGAATGGGCGATGACGTTCTTATAAGAATTATGTAAAATAAGCTGGTTTCGAAGAGTGCTGACTAGTAATTATGCCTCAGGCATAAGATGTCTTTTTTTTATGACATCGAATGACGAGACGAGCATGCCGTTCACCTGATGGTAAGCGATACGACCACCCATAAACAGTAGAAATACCATCCAGCACCTTGAGTTATAAAGTACTGTATAGCATTCCACTGCGCCGTCATCCTGAGACATAAGATGTTAAGTTTCATTATATCCTGTAGTTACACTGGCTACAGTGCCCTTCAAACCGAAACACAACAGTGCATGCACACTGCTACTTGGCAGTAGAAATAAACATTGCGGTGGTACCCACCCAGATGGACTCTTACATATGTGAGTTCTACCACCAGTACCACCACCACCATCTTGTTTATGGTCTGTGGTGTCAACAACACAACTCTTCTATACATGATAGGAGTTGTTAAATAATTATATATCTATCAATTTATAACCGCTAGAGAAAATATTTTTTTTTTGTTACGACATATTTAGTAATAACACTGCAACTGCAATGCTGAGGTCTCGGGTTCAATACCCGGGTCGGACAAAGTGATATTGAGTTTTTCTATTCAGTATCAGCTCGGAGTCTGGAATTTGTGCCCGATATGGCGATAGGCTCGCCCCCTATCACATCATGGGACGGAATAACAGCGAAAAGTGGGTGCACTAGTTGCGCCTCTGCCTACCCCTTCGGGGATAAAAGGCGTGAGTGTGTGTGTGTATATGAAATCCTCCTAGCCAGTTTCGGCCACGGCGGCCAATCTCAACGGAGATCAGCCAGGTACGCAGGAGATATTATAGTGCACAAGTGTGTGCGCAATACACAGGTGCACTCGCTATTCCTTCACTCTCATAGTCCGGTGAGACGGCAATCCGACATGACCGGAGAGAGATCAGGCGCAGGACCAACGGCTTTACGTGCTTTCCGAGGCACGGGGGTATCACACCGCCAACTTCCTGACTCCGAGCTGCGACTGAGTAAATTTTAAGATGGAAAATCCCAGTCACAATTTATTTTGGCTCGACCCGGGATTCGAACCCAGGACCTCAGCGCGCAAATCGTACCCGTAATGCGTACGCAATACCACTACGCCACCGAGGCAGTCTGTATATATTTAGTAATAAAGGTCCCCGATTATCCATTTGTATTTGTGATAAATCCTATTTGCTAACACAACCTTCAATTTAATTACAATTATTTCGTAGCACTTTACTGCGCCCATCATCTTGCGGTTTGATGGTGATATTTAATTACGTGAAAATTATTTTTCTTTGGAAGCTAGGGTTTACTATCGTGTTGCGTTTAAAAAGGAGGCTTATTTTATATTGATATTATTATTATAAACTGAAACTAAGGAATCTACTCCGTCGCCGTAAAAATCTTTTCCTTGCATGAAGGTTCCACTGTGCATTTTCGAGATTATTTTTTTTTTAATATGATACTGCCCGTCTAACTGTGTGTTAAATATATCCATTCTAGAGTTTATCTAAATATATAAACTTTCACATTCCCAGTATTAGGTTTATATTAATTTGACAATTCATATTTGGGTCTGTAAATTGTATGAACGTTTGTGGTTCACCGCTGGCTAATTTGCCCATCCGTTTCAAAATTATAATAGACACTACAATTCCATAAAATAAGATTTTAACAGACTCTATTATCACAATGCATTTACTTGAGCTTTGTTTTGAAATTACGTTAACATTTTTTGAAGTGTGTTCTATAATAAGCATAAAAATAATAATATTATAAATACAATTTCCCGCCCATTTTTTTAAGGTTTTACTAACTTGATGCTCTGTCGTAAGCGCAAGTCCCCCTACATTTACATACATATACTAACACAGTTGAAATCTATTTCTACTATTAACTACGAGTGTTCCAGCTCTACGTTTCATTTAAGACATTCATATAGATGTAATTATTATCATGAGACTTAACATCATGTCTCAAGGTAACTAGCGCGGTGGAATTCTGTGTAATTTGAGGTTCTAGTTTGAGACCGTTTTATTTATGACACTGACGATAAAGGAATTCTTCATCGTCCGTTTAGATAAATAAAAAATATATCTTTTAAGAGGGGAAGTATGATTAGACACCTAGTAATTTTATTGACTAAGAAATACAGTAGCAAAGCTGCTTCTTCCCGCCTTTAGTCTGAGATGATGGCGCCAACCCGATTGTGCCCTATTCATGTAACGTGTTCACTAGCCCTATTCACTGCCTACAACGTGTTCCTATCACTTATAAATAATTAATCACTAACAAATATTTACAAAATGCAACAAAATTACTCTCTATCTTTTAGCCTAAAGGTAACCCTAAAAATAGCTGCGACATCGAAGACTACCTGCAAACCAAAAAGACCAACCATGACTGTACAGACATTTATTGTTGCTGGCAATATATTACCATCAAAATTACCTTAATTAGTTCAGGTGCCAGCCTTCGCGAGTACACTCACTCCAATATTTATTTTCCCCGCTCTTTACTGTAAACTTGTCTCATAACTCTCGCCCGCGGGAACTCTTTACAAGTTGGATGATTAAGTGAACTTCCCGATGAGTTTTTGTACGTTTTTACGAGTCGATGTGAGCGGAATGCGTCACGTGCGGACATTGCTGAAGTTTGGTTACGGATCCCATTATATCTTAGCGGAATGTCGTATAACTTGTAAATTACTAGGAAGCTAAAGCGACTGCAAAGCTGGGGTCTCGGGTTCGATCCCCGGGTCGGGCAAAGTGATATTGAGTTTTTCTATTCAGTATCAGCTCGGAGTCTGGAATTTGTGCCCGATATTGCGATAGGCTCGCCCCCTATCACATCATGGGACGGATTAACGGCGAAAAGTGGGTGCACTAGTTGCGCCTGTGCCTACCCCTTCGGGGATAACAGGCGTGTGTGTGTGTGTGTGTGTGTGTACTAGGAAGGCAAAGCCAAATATTGTATCCGAAGTGTTAAGGGCTAAGGTGACGTCGTATTAAAACTGATGTAGTGGGTCGTTCTGGCATGGCGTGTCGAATTGCAAGATCTTTCAGAGAGTAAACATTCAGTGAAATAGGTCTATATAATTTGGCGACCGTCAAGCGTACAGGGGTCTCTAGACTCTTTCTAAACACCAAAACATTATAGTGCTATTATTGTCGATATCAATCAGTATAAAATATAAATATTGAATGGTGTAGACATTATCTTTTTCAAAACAAATTTTAATAGGACTAAATGATGAGCAATGTGCTCGTCTGATAGCAAGCCCCTTTTCCCATAAATAGTAGCAACACCGCCCAGCACTTTAAAATATAAAATACTGCCATAGCTCGGCGGTACGCCGTGCCACCTGAGACATTCGATGTAAGTCTCATAATGCCCTATAATTACGCTTACTACAGTAGCCTTCAAATTGAAAGAACCGTACCAACTTGCTTGGATAGTAGTACTACAGGAATTGTAAACAGTGCATAGTTAAATACGTTATTTAAAAACTTATCGTGTAAAATGAATAATGTATTTATCATCAGCAACATGAAGTCTACTGCTGAATATAAAAGATTTCTGGACGGACCTATTGAAAGCGGCCTGCAGCTAATTTCTTTATACATACAGAAAAATATATAAACGATATAAATATAAACATAGATTCCGTATGGTGAATGCTTTTTTGTTGTATAGCATGTGATTGTACGCACAATATTTTGGAATTAATTGCTTAAGATTCGCATGTGCCACGCCTCCCCTACGCATATAACGTTTACAACAAATTCCATTTTAATGTAGTTTCGAAGCAAACGTTTGTAATGCAATGTAATCAGCCCTGTATTATATACTGTTCACTCAAGGGTTTAGGCCTTAACCCACCACGCTGGCCTAGTGCGGTTTAGCAGACTTCACATACCCTCGATATTCTTATGAAGAATTCTCAGGTATGTAGGTTTCCTCACGATGTTTTCCTTCACCGTTAAAGCGAACGATAATTAATTTACAATACACACGTAACTTCGAAAAGTCAGAGGTGTGTGCCTTAGGTTTGAATCTCCGGACATTGTCTCGACAGACCGTTCCATTCCCAACCAGGCTATCGTCCACTACAAATTGAATACACACACATATTTATTCCAACATCGAACACGATAAATTAATATAATCAACCCTAATATCTTGATACATGAATGACTAAGTGGTTGTGATGGAAATCTTCTTGTTATCGCTTCATTGTACCCTGCGCCTTGATTTCCAGTTTTCAAACAGGTGCGTAAAAACTGGTTCACGCTTACCCGTTTCTTTGAAATAGATAGAAAATCAGTTAGAAAGAGCTCGTTATAGGTGTGAATGCGATCAATTCACGTTATTCGGCCCGAACGTCGAAATTGAATGATTGTTGCTATAAAGCTCCGAAGGTCACTTTAGTTATGGACTATAGCTTTCCCCGGTTTAGAATGCTAATAGAATCAAAGAATGCATTTCGATTTATTTTACGAACTTTCTATTTAATTTTATTTGGTATACAAATATTTGAATATTGATGTGTTATTGGCACATTATACCTATAACGTCCATACAGTTAATCTCAAACTAACTTCCGAATGCAGTGTGAATATTATTAATATTATAAATATTAATTTTATTTTTCGAAATTGTCAATTTTGTAATGAGCAATGTGATACTTATGAGCCTTATTGAACACTGCCTCAAACACAAATATTTCATAATTTCTTCTATCTGAGTCAGTCAACTTATATGTAATTATGTTATCCTGTTGCTTATTATTAATGTCGCCCACCTGCGAAGATTTGTAAAATCAGGCATAAGTTTACTACAGAAAGACTCACACAAACGTCAGCTCTCCTAAACTTTCTTTGCAGAATACTTAAATTGACACACTACTTATCCTATCTTACATATCACTTGCGGGGAATCTATAAAAACAAATTGCGTAAAGAATTCCCCCTGTCACCGTTCGTCAGCGATCCTCAGATCTGGGGTGCAAGGCTTAATCCCATTAGCGTCCCCCGTGGAGTCCTGGCCCCTTCTGCCCCCCTGGCCTATCCTATCCCCTGCACAAGTTCACAAGACAGACGCTTTGTTTGGCTTGACAAACTTTGATGCGGAGTTGCAAAAACGGATTAAAGATTGATATTTGTTTGAGTTTTTGGCGTCGGTTAGGATTGATGGATTTGTGTGAAAGGTTAAGATTAATGTCCTCGGTTATAGGCTTTGGATTTTTATTTATGAAGAAGCTGTATAATATGAAAATCGTTATGCGAGTAATTTAGTAGGCAATTTCTTTTAAAAAATAGTGAAAGATCTCGAGCTATAGAATTACCTACGTCACTGTTTTCGTTCACATTGTTATCGAAATATTTAAGCACTGCTTTTATAATGTTTCTTTATGTATCTGTTTTTTTAATATTACAAAATTCGGGGTAATTTTCTTTGAAGCATCAAGGATGAGATGCAACATACACCTAACATTAATTTAATACTCAAAAATGCTACTTCTAATGAAAGTTATATAATCGCTTCATAGCACGCATATGTTTTAATTTAACTTATCTGCTGTCAAAGATATATATTTATATCATTAATATTTAGTGCCCTAATCGAAGCGCCATCTGTCGTGTTGGTGACGGCGGAAAGCGAGTAATAATAACCATGGTCCGCTTCACTCACAGCTGCCGCTACGACAAATGGACACACAACCATTAGTATTGATTGTATATTTTCGTTTCAGATTAATCAAATTCACCTAAAAAGCGCTGCAAAGGTAATTGAAGACTCAACCTCTACTATATCTATTCTAAAATATTAATATTATAATAGTTTCATAAAGTGATAAAAAAACTTAATCCTTATATATTCCTATTGGTGCTTACAAGCTTCTGATGCAAACGGTAACAATTATAATAAGATTTACATACATACATACATATACACTCACGCCTGTTATCCCCGAAGGGGTAGGCAGAGGCGCAACTAGTGCACCCACTTTTCGCCATTATTCCGTCCCATGATGTGATAGGGGGCGAGCCTATCGCCATATCGGGCACAAATTCCAGACTCCGAGCTGATACTGAATAGAAAAACTCAATATCACTTTGCCCGACCCGGGATCGAACCCGAGACCTCAGCTTTGCAGTCGTACTGTAATACAACTACGCTACTGTATAATAAGATTTATTTCTGATTATATAATCTTTTTAATTTTTCTCTATCTTATTCATTTACCGGCTCGCACACTGAATAAGATTTAAATTTCGAATACAATCTTTGTAGAAGTAACAATACTTTCAAGCATTTATACTTTACAGTCTTATTTTCCAAGTAAAGTATTGCCGTTATCTCAGTAAAGTTGTCGCAACAGTGACGATCCATTCGATAGCAAACGTTCGTTATATAGCTGTCGCTACACGCTGGTAATTTGTGACCACGTCCGCCGGTGCTGCGAATCAAAACTTTTATTAAATTTTCAATTCATACGTTTATGCTCGGCACAGTTAAACACATTACATTTCGCTTGCGTTTCGTTGGTATTGGGACATTGAATAATGACTAGCTGTTATGAATAAATAACTTACAAAATATGAAATTAAAATTAAGCTTCACGCGGGGACAGAAACCGTGAAGGATTTTATTTTCAAATAAAAAATAATTATTGTATCCGGAACCTTTTTAGATGCTGTATAGAGTTTTTTTTTATATTGTTATTTTTGACACAATTGTATTAATATTATAAACGCGAAAGTTTATAAGTATGGATGTATGGATGTTTGTTACTCTTTCACGCAAAAACTACTGAACGGATTTCGATGAAATTTGGCACACGGGTAGATCATGTTCTGGATTAATATATATGCTATTTTTTATGCCGGGAAAATATAAAGCGTTACTTTTATCCCGGAAAAACTTTTTAACGCGGTTGGATTTTCATAATAATGGAGAAGGAAAAAGATTTATGACTGAATTACCTACTTAATATATTCAGAATTAATAGTTCTTAAGTCAGTTATTAAAATATCTTGCCAATATAAAGGCAGGGTTATCGGGGGACCTTATAATGGAATACCTTTGGTCTCGGGGCCTGTAAGTGCATTTTCATTGCATACCGGAGGCACGCCAGTCTCTAATTAAGGATTATTTTTTACATTACTCGGGTAACGTTTCAATATTTTTTATTATAATGCCCTTATTACGTTGAATGAAGTGAACATCTTAATTTGCAATAGAGAACATTTTGGTCTTATCTTTTATGTGTATTTTTTAAATTTTGTTGCCTGTAATCTCGCAGCCAATATTCAATCTCGGTATTTGCGGGACAAAAAAATTTTAATCCCGTAACATCCCGGTATTTGCAGGATCCCGCATCCAAGGAAGATATAAAGAGAAAAATAAATAATCAACATAAATTCACTTATATTTCAGTTTTACCATTACCTATCAATGCAGTGGCTCCTTAAAACCTGCCATAGTAGCCCAAGTAAATGTGTCGCGTTAAGGGGTTAGCCTGATATCCGATTTTGAACAGGACGGCATAATTGTCTATTGGCTGGAGAATATTTCATCTCTTGTCGGTCAATAAGTACTCCAGACGCTACTCCACAAACCACCAAGTACATTGGAGCTCCATTGCTGTGCCCGTATGAAAAAAAATATAGAGGTCAATTACGGAAAAAAATAAACAATTGACTTACATTAAAAACAAACACCATTTTCATCTGAATATTTACAAAACTATTTAAGACTTTGATTACTATGGTCAGCATTCAGTTGTAAATGCTTGCGAAGAATATATAACGTGTCGTTTCCAATATGCCAAATCAGACCCGCAAATCCCGCGAGATCTCGCGCCGAAAATCCCGCAACACGCGAGACTAGTAAATGACGCAGGATCCCGTAATATCGGGATCTCAAAATTGCGGGATTCTAAGACCTTCTTTCCTCCCACTTTATTTTATATAATTCGCTCAAGTAAACATTATTCGACTGACAACATGAATCAAAATTCGTTAATCCAATTTTACGTAATTCACAGATAAAAACAGTGGGCCCAGAATGGGGCAAAGAACGCAACTCGTAAGACAATGTCGGGTAATTTTGATGTTTGTGATTGATTAATACGTCAGTCACGACTCGTGTTAGTCTCTCAACCAATCCAAATACAACGAAATGCAGTCGTGTCATGTACTTTGCCACATTCTATGTCGTTAATTGGTTAAATACTCAAAGCATTCTAAGTCTACAGACCTTTTTATTATACGTATATATAGCCAGCCAGCAACATATTATTCTCTTCTCATATAAAAATGTCTGAACCGAATGAATCATTGCTTAAAACAAACAAACATCGTAAAATTTATAAGTCCAATATTTGGTTAGTGTCAACACTCCGAAGAAAGTTACATACACGTTTATTCAATATTGAACCATCGTTAAATTACAACTTAATCGACAGTACAAACACGCAGAGAAGGCGTTGGCAAATTTTCGCATATGTTATTGTTCCACACAGTGCGGTGTTTGATTATTTATTCTTAGTCAAGTTTAGTATAAATACAACCTGTGTGCATATTTTATTATAGTAAAATATATTTTATATAAAAACGTACAAAATTCTTCTGACTTTTATTATAAGCTATGTATGTATTTTTGTGAATTTTCGCTTCGTTTAAGCGTGAAAGAGAATGTCGTGAGAAAACCTGCATACCTAAGCAGCTCCCAATAAAAAATTCGAAGGTGTATTAAGTCTGCCAACCCGCACAAGACCAACATGGTAGCCCAAGGCCTAAAGCCCCCTTAGTAGTAGAATAGGCTCGTGTCCAGCAATGGGATAGTAGATAATATAGGGCCGATATTATTATGAAAATACAAGAAGGATTTTGAGTGCACTGCTGGAAAGGAAAAAGTGTTTAGAACGTAGGAGTTTGAGCCTACGGAAATCTCACTCGCCAAGTCACGATGTTTTCATCTAAACAGTGGTACTACCACGGTTGAGCCGACCCATTAATTCTGTAGACATTTATTTGTACGACATAACTCTACCACTAGTATTATATTAACAGCGTAGCCCTATTATATTAACCTTGATAAGTTGAGGCAATCTTTTGTCAGTCTGGTTTTATCGAGACTTAACTATAGTGACACTGTTTATGGCCCCTGTTTACTATCACGCACAGATCGTCTAATTCAGCGGGTACAAAATGCATGTGCTAGGTTTTGCTTCTATATTCCGCCCCGTAACCATGTCACATCGTATTTAAATAACGGTAATATTTTAAAAATGGCAGCCCGGCGTGAACTACACTTGTCCACATTATTATTTGGTATTTTTAATACAACAAGGCCCAAGTATCTTTATAATAAATTAACATGGAGACATGATCACCTTACATTCGGCACACGTTCCACGACGAATCCATTGTCAATTCCGAAACATAGAACCGCTGCATTCAGGGGATCTTTCAAATATGCCGCCACTCACTGCTGGAACAACATTCCACCGCCGTGTCGATCTAAAAAAAGTAAATTTAGTTTTAAATACAATTACAAACAATATTTATTACAGATCCAGAAGCATATTAATTAAATTTTAAACATTTACCAACTTACCTTCTAGTTTTAGATCACAAAGTAAGATCTGATTTAAGATGGAATGACGTTCACTCACGGCGTAGTGGCGGCACGCTAGAATGTGGATATATTATTTGTTGCGTATCCCCATTGCCGTGTTATTTATTTCACATAAGTATTTAACCACACTTAAATTTGCATCATATCAGTGGTTGACCATTATGTTCACACCATTATGTGCCGTTACTGCAGTGTAACATATTTATTATAATTTTAATTTTTATTTTATATCTTGTTCCACTCATTATTATTATTTTGACCGCACGGCGCGACAAGTACTTCGCCTGCTTATGGCCGCGCGAGTAGTGGCGACTGGCAAGTGTTTTGCCTCCGTCGTCGCCCCTCAGTGCTAGTGAGTAGCGAGATATTTTATTTAAGTATATATTTTTAATTGCTTTTTTATATATATATATTTTTTTTTTTTATTGTTGTACGTAATAGTTGTGTTATAATGTTAATGTTATATTGTGGTGTTTTCATTCCGACTTGGTGTCCGCACGTCACTTGGGTCCCCCATTGAAAACCAGCGCTGCAGTGTCAGTCAGGCTGACGCTGCAGCACGAAGCTGAATGGGGGTTCCCGTTGTTGGCACAATATTTATAATTATGTTATAATTTCTTTGTATTTAGTTCTTTTTTATTGTGCCAATAATAAATATTCCTTTCCTTTCCTTTCCTTTTATGCACCAGCTGGAACTGCAACTGTTTGACTTCAACGCTACGTGTTTGTACAACTATTATTTAATCTTGCGACCTGACGGAGCCCCGACATTATTTTCTTGGATGCCTTCAATAATCACGCAATAAAAGGTTTACTGGAAAACTTTATACTTTTCTCCAGCTTTTTTAAAGGTTTTGCGAACGCCTTGCTCAATTCAATTACACAATTAGCGCCGTAGCCGGTCAAAGAGATATCGAATTGGAAACCGCCGTAATTGCTACAAAAGTGTACATAATCAACATTTCGTACTGGGATTGCTTTGAGGTTACGTGAAACGAGGTTTCATTAAAATAGTTTACAAGTTTCTGAGGTTAGAGCTGGACATTTAATTTAATAATATTTATGAAACCGTACTATTTAATTCACATTTCTTACGATTTTGAAACTGCTCCTTGGAATACATTGTACGAAACTATTTACCACGGTGTTCTATTGCAGTGATCAAGGAGAACGGTCTAGGACGAACCTTCGAAGTGCCAAATGAATTCTGTGGAACTTTCTCACTTTGAGACAGGGTTGTTTCATCCATTGTTAGGTAAAATTAAAGGTCTTACCACAGTGGCGAATTCACAGCAAGTGGAAGAAGCAGCGCGCTCGCCTAGTTTTTATAAGACCGTTATTTAGACCGTATTTTGTTAACCGTTATCCTATCCGGAACCGCGAGTTTGACGGCTGACATTTGTTTTATTTTTATTTTCATACTAAACCTTATTGCGTAGGTAGGACCGACGATTTTCGCTTTTATGCCTGAAGCGTTTGTATGTTTAACACGAAATGTATTGATTAGTATGTATTTTGGTCCTGACTGCACATGTTCCCAATTCGATACAGACAATGCTTTAAAAGGAACAAATTAAGTGACCCAGTTAGTTTGCGGTTACGTTGTTCCCCAGTTCGATCTCTTGTTTGTTTAAGATAGTTGTTTGTAATGTACTTTGTGTTGTCAATGCCAGAAATAATACAAGTTAGAATCCAAATGCGGTGTACGATGTTATTAATACAACAATTGATATTATTCTCTTCTATTTTGTTGAGAGGTTACTGTTTATATTGTGTTAACTGTAAATAAACGTAGTAACAGATTTTTTTAAGCAGTATACAGACAGCGTTCTATTCAATAACGTAAATGTATTTTGTATATTTATTTATAAAAATATCTGTTAGACATGTCCTAATGATAATTATAATAATTATTATTTATCTAAACTTCTATAGTAATATTATAAAGAGGAAAGTTTGACTTTTTGTTTGTTTGTTAATGTATAAGCTCAAAAACTACTGAACTTTATATTGGTGACAGAATTTTTTAAATCAGTCCAGTAGTTTTTAAGCTACTGGACTGATGCTACTCGCTGGTAATGTAGCTACATTATCAGCTTTCTTAGATTGCATTGCATTGCAATAACAGTATCTACGAAAAATTTTATAGCGTTTGTCACTCAACCGCCTACATTTCCCTATTGGATTGCATAATTTTTTTGTAATAATATTGTTACGCATCTTAGCTTTAAGCCTAAATATCAATGTGCATAATAATCATTACGCATAATTGTTTTAGCATAAAATAAAAAAGCATAAATACAAAAAGCCCAGCCATCAGAACGACTAATGTCAAATAGCATAAATATCAAGTCATAAAAATAAATAAGCATCATTCATGTTTGGTTTTGTCTGAGTTGGAAACGACTTAAAGTCGGTTCTGGCGGTGGTTCATATATACCTAACACGCTCGCCTCGCTAACCTAATTTATTCTAAATACATGTTATGCAAAATGTGTATTAGTCTAATACAAATTAGTCGAGCTAAAATTATTCCAATAGCTTATTATGACAAAAAACGTAGTAGGCCAAAATATTACTATGCGATAGTACTATTATGCCAATATATATTATGCAAAGTCAATTATGCGAAAAAATTATAGTTTAAAAAAAAGTAGGCGAACCAAAGGGATCCCACCACCTACAATATCGCTAGATGTCGTACGACGTTGTTAAACATGTTTATCGTCATGGATTTACAGATACGTCTTACATTATAATTTAACCGAATATACCATCTAGCTCATAATAAGAAACCCAAATTCATATACTCAACCCTCTGTAGTGAGATTGGGGGCGGATTCGGTGAGTCATTTACAATTATCGGGCGGCAGGGGTCAACGACAGATACAGGGGTGTTGGGGTGGGACCCCATCAAAATTAAAACTCAAGCGTGACGCCAATAGATGGTCTAATAGATAATGGATGGTAACAAATGGATATTCAAATGTAGTTTTTGGACAGCTGTATGGTGCCATTATGTTTTAAGGATCGATATTAAAGGTTGAGACGACCTTGCTATATGAAATCGCTAGTATTTACTTTTGAGGGTGTAGAATAATGAATTATTTTAAACTATAACATAAATAATAAATATGAAATAAATAACCACATGCAGCGCATAATGACCTAACTTCGGGATTCTATTAATGACTATCATTGCTCGCGGCTCCGCCCGCGCGTAATAAGTTTTCCGGGATAAAAATATATCTCAGGGATAAAAAGTAACCTGTAGCCGTTATGGTATAAAAGGGGCGCAGGATGTCACCAGTGTAGCAAATGACGGTGACAGTTAATGCATTACCATTTTCTGTGTCTAGATGTGGAAGTAAAACACTCACGGTATAGTTCAGAGTTTAATTCTAGACACAACACAGAAGGCACAATTAAACAGAAGGCACAAGCACAGTGTACAGTCTAGAGTGAAGAAGCGATAGACAGTTCAAGAATACAGCGTAGAAATGAAGACAGAATAAATAAGCACTAGCGTATAGACAATATAGCGTAGCGTAAGCAGGGTAAGCGAGTAGCGTGCGCTTCGCGTCAAAAGCAAGTCTCGACTGTCGGGTCAGCTGGCAATGTCATGTGCCGATGCGGCGCGGGCGCACCGCACCGCACCGCACTTCACACCGCTGACTCCTTGTACCTAACGGTAAATCTGTGCGCAAGGGACGTCGCACTGGTCGATGATATGATATCGGTATCGACATCGACAAACCGTTACGCATCGAAGTACTATGCTTGTAGTTGAAATATAATATTAAGATTTGTGTAATAGTTAGTTTAGTATAAGTGTAAATAAATAAAATGTAAATATATATTTTTTATGTAAATTGTATAACATGAAATTGAAAACACAACATTGTAGGAAAGCTGCCTACACCACCCCCCTCCAGAGACCGTCAAGGGCGATACAAATCGGTAAATTTTACCCGACGTCCAGAACGAGTGATATACTCTTTTGGAATATCTGGGGAGGGCTCGTCGTTATGGTCAGACAGTATGAAGGCCGGCTTAACTCGGTCTATCGATACTGTGACCTCCTTGTTTTTTAAAAGAATTTTAAAAATTTTACTACCTCTAGATAGGACTTTATGTGGACCCGAATAAGCCGGTTGAAGTGAGCCATGTGATGCGTCTTCACGAAGGAAAACGTGATCACAAGTAGCGAGATCTTTAAAAATAAAAGTTTTCGGCTTTCCGTGATGAGTTGTAGGTGTCGGTTGCAACTTCCGGGCAAAATTCCTAATACGGGCAATAAACTCTGACGTGTCAGTGGTACCCGCCGTATTGGGGTCGAAAAATTCGCCTGGTAATCTTAATGGCTCTCCGTAAACCAATTCCGCCGAGGAAGACTGGAGGTCTTCTTTGACGGCAGTTCGAATACCCAACAGCACCCACGGCAAAGACTCGGTCCATTTGTCATTCCCATGACACACGATAGCGGCTTTGAGTTGCCGATGGAACCGCTCCACCAGGCCGTTGCATGCCGGGTGGTAAGCTGTCGTCTTTTTATGCTCGAATCCGGCTATCCTAGACAAACATTGAAAGAGGGCCGACTCGAACTGGCGGCCGCGGTCAGTTGTAATGTTTGTAGGACAGCCGAATCGAGCTATCCAACCTGACAGCAAAGCTTTGGCAACTGTCTCCGCTGTGATGTCTTCAATCGGTATTGCTTCCGGCCATCGAGTGAATCGATCTACTGCCGTCAGGCAATACCGATATCCACATGAGAGAGGCAGGGGTCCCACAAGGTCAATGTGGATATGTTTAAAGCGCGCCCGAGGTAAATTGAACGTACCTAGTGGTGCGGTCACATGACGGCTTACCTTGGCCAACAGTTTTTCTTCCTTTCGTGGAAGGCAAAACTTATCGGTATAGTTCAGAGTTTAATTCTAGACACAACACAGAAGGCACAATTAAACAGAAGGCACAAGCACAGTGTACAGTCTAGAGTGAAGAAGCGATAGACAGTTCAAGAATACAGCGTAGAAATGAAGACAGAATAAATAAGCACTAGCGTATAGACAATATAGCGTAGCGTAAGCAGGGTAAGCGAGTAGCGTGCGCTTCGCGTCAAAAGCAAGTCTCGACTGTCGGGTCAGCTGGCAATGTCATGTGCCGATGCGGCGCGGGCGCACCGCACCGCACCGCACTTCACACCGCTGACTCCTTGTACCTAACGGTAAATCTGTGCGCAAGGGACGTCGCACTGGTCGATGATATGATATCGGTATCGACATCGACAAACCGTTACGCATCGAAGTACTATGCTTGTAGTTGAAATATAATATTAAGATTTGTGTAATAGTTAGTTTAGTATAAGTGTAAATAAATAAAATGTAAATATATATTTTTTATGTAAATTGTATAACATGAAATTGAAAACACAACATTGTAGGAAAGCTGCCTACACCGTGCTATAGGCTACTTTTTATCCATCAGGGGTAATTTAGCTTCATTTTAATAATATATAATAATAATACCAGCCCTGTATTATGTACTGCCCACTGCTGAGCACGGGCCTCCTCTACTACTGAGAGAGTTTAGGCTTTAGTCCACCACGCTGGCCTAATGTGGGTTTGTAGACTCCGCATATCTTCGAAATTCTTATAAAGAACTTCTTAGGTATGCAAGTTTCCTCACGATGTTTTCCTTCACCGTTAAAGCGAACGATAATTGATGAACAATACACACGTAACTTTGAAAAGTCAGAGTTGTGTGCCTTGGGTTTTGAACCTCCGGATATTGTCTCGGCAGACCGTCCCATTCCCAACTAGGCTATCGTCCACTTTCCTTCGCTTCCTTTTAGTGAAAGAAATTTCAAAATCGGTTCTTTAGTTCCTAAAATTAGATTATTATCGATTATAATAATGATAAGTGTAGATTATATTAAAACATGATATAAAACTAGATTTTGCCCGCGGCTCCGCCCGCGTTAAAAAGTTTTTCCGGGATAAAAGTCCCGCTTTTTATTTTCCCGAGATAAAATGTAGCCTATGTGTTAATACAGGACATGATCTACCCGTGTACCAAATTTCATCGAAATCCGTTCAGTAGTTTTTGCGTGAAAGAGTAGCAAACATCCGTACATCCAGACATCCATACATACTTACAAACTTTTGCCTTTATAATATTAGTAGGATTCGTGAGACTAGTGTGGTTTTTTTTTGGGAATAATTCAAGAGAGCCATTAAATTTTTCATGTTTTCAATTTCAGTTCCACAATTTGTATGGATTCAACACATGCAATAGTTTATTTATTTCGAAAAATAATTACATATCAGAATTTTTCACGGAAATCCTTTTTACTATCCATTTAAGATGCAATAAAATACATTTATACATAATGTAATAAACAGAAAAAGAAACTTTCAATATAAAGAAATTTTCAAAGTAAAGGAGTTATAATAAACATACACACACCAGACCCGTTATCTTTATATAATATGAAATCCTCCTAGCCAGTTTCGGCCACGGCGGCCAATCTCAACGGAGATCAGCCAGGTACGCAGGAGATATTATAGTGCACAAGTGTGTGCGCAATACACAGGTGCACTCGCTATTCCTTCACTCTCATAGTCCGGTGAGACGGCAATCCGACATGACCGGAGAGAGGTCAGGCGCAGGACCAACGGCTTTACGTGCTTTCCGAGGCACGGGGGTATCACACCGCCAACTTCCTGACTCCGAGCTGCGACTGAGTAAATTTTTAAGATGGAAAAACCCAGTCACAATTTTTTTGGCTCCACCCGGGATTCGAACCCAGGACCTCAGCGCGTAAATCGTACTCGTACTGCGTACGCAATACCACTACGCCACCGAGGCAGTCAATCTTCTATATACATATATAAAATTCTCGTGTCACAGTTTTCGTTGCCATACTCCTCCGAAACGGCTTGACCGATTTTGATGAAATTTTTTGTGCTTATCCGGTATCTATGAGAATCGGCCAACATCTATTTTTCATCCCCCCAAATGTTAAGGGTGGACCACCCCTAAATTTATTTTTTTATTTTTCAGACAAAATTTTTTGTTTTAATTTTTTTATGATACAGCATACAAAAATACCTACAACCCTAAATTTTCACCCCTCTACGATCAACCCTTATTTTTTAATAGCTAGAAATTGCTAGGAAATTATTTATATGGCAAAACAACGTTTGCCGGGACAGCTAGTAATATATAATATAACTACGCCATCAAGGCAGTCAGAGGCAGAGTAATAAAATAAACATCATAACATATAATAACAATAATATAAAACCAACACTTTATTTGTTTTCGTTAATTAAATCCAGTTTTCGAACACATAAACGGTTCCTAATGCGTATTCGAACCGTCTCATTAATTCCGACAGGCACTCCGGAGTCACGGGGTGGGCAGGGGCGCATGCAGCATGGCGACTAATTGTCCCGATTCAGAACTAGCAGCCGACCGTGGAGGCTGCTAACTTGATTGATTATTATTGTTCGTAAGCGATATGGACTCAGAGTAAGTATATACCTATAGAGGGCTAATATCGCATCGTGCGTCCACTACCCAGCGTAGGCAGGTGAACTATAGCTACTTATATAGAAATGTTGGCGACTGCTAGGGATGGGCACGCGAGCAGCACCAACGCAACAGTTATCGATAAGTACAGGTCCGGCGGCGCGGTACATATTGTTGTTAAAAAATTGTGGTTCTACAAAATATGGCCTTGTGAGTAATTTTAAGCGTATTGTCTTAATATAGATAAAAGCTATGCTGCGAATTGGTGTAGTGCCATGTGGAATGATTTATAAACACGGTACCTCAAGAGCAGTTTTTACAAGCAATAAGAACCAATAATATTAATGGATATCCATTGTAATTGAACCAATGGATATAAAACGAGCATCGCACCATGGATTTCTTAGCTAGTCTCCCCAAGCCTAAAATAGTCACGTCTAGTTTTTGAAATGCCTATTTATTACCAATGTTAAAAAAATGACAAAGAAATATATTTTAATGATTGCCAACTTATACTGTCAAGACCCGCGATAGAAGCTATGCAATAGCTTAAAAATATTATCGTAATCAGTGAATTTTTAGGAACAGTAATTATTTCTTTCATTTCATAAACAAAAACGCAATTATTAATTGGCTTAAAAATCACACACAGACAAAAACAGTTACCTAAGCTACATTATATTAAGCATCACCTTCGATAGTAATAAATACGTATGCTATAATATGAAAATATTACATCGATTCTGGTATCGACGCATAACATCACTATCGAAAAAGCGGGATGCGGGGCAGTGCGGGGGGTACAAGCGTTCGCCTCCCGTGCGTCTTTCATACCGCGACGCGTGATTTCAATTTTACCTAAAATATATTGAAATATGGCTTGCCTGTGAAACGTGATATTAGAATTCTGTTTAGTGTGTTTTCGAGTGTCGTTTTTGCAACATTCCACATACCATTTAACCATTTTGCAGTATTAATAATCAAATATTCGCATAGATCGCACTCGCGTGTGCTCACGCCGTTCCTACTCGAGTGACTACAAGCGCTTGCGGCCGGCGCAGGACGATGTTCCCACCCGTGCCTACTGTTCCCACTTGCATACGCGCTCTCTATAGGTATATACTTACTCTGAGGATATGGAAGTCTCGGTTTTTCGCGTGCAACTTGCTCCGTTTATTTGTGTGGTTCAGTTGGGTGTTTGCTTCTTTAAACTGCAAAAAAAAGCACTGTTAAAAACCGATTTATGTACGTAAGAAAGATTGAAACAGATACTTATTTTTAAGCATTTTTAGTGCGCATCTAACCTTTACTTTACCTCTTCACTCAGACATTTAATGTGAAAAAAGTGGTTCAGTTTTATAATGCTTTTTTACATTCTTATTATGAAGAAGGTTTAAGTACATATTGTAACTTTTTGTTAGTGTAGGCAACTAGTATTTATTAAGTATTATTAAAACTAAAATCCGCACAATAATTCGCAATAAAAAATGTACAATCACAATTCCTCTTTCCTCATCAAGCAGGCAATTTATCAACAGCGCATGTTATTTTTTGTTTAACCACTTACATGTGCACGCGATTGACGTCGCTAAAGCTATCGATTTTTCAATTAACCCACCGCAAATATTAGCTGCACATTCGCTGCAACAAATCAAACATGGATTGCGTCCAAAACAAATACGTGTCACTATTCCAACGGCGCGGCTCTGGGTAACCAAGAATGTCTATCAGCTATCCTAAAGGGATTTCATCCTATAAATATTCTAAGGCTCGATTTCACCGCTAGCTGATAAATGCATAAGCAGGTAAATGTATAAGCCGACCAAATAAAAAAGTGACATTCTAGTCTATGCTCCAAAGTAAAAGATAATAAAATGAGTAGGTACTATCTATGTATAAGCTGTTCAATATCATAACTGTCAAATAAAATTTTCTTGAAACATGTGAAACTAGCCCTGAGAGTTTATGAAGATTTTTGGGTGATTTTCAGCGCATTACGCAAAATCGCTGATTAAAATTAACGGGCTAAAATTTAAGATAAGATAAGATAAGATAATTTTTATTTGTTTTAACATGAGTATACATACGCACATGAGTATGCAAGATGTTTCATAATTACAGAAGAGACATCATGTTTAGCCGCAGCAGCGGCGTACAAATATCACACAGAATCAATTTTAATAGTATTTACGTCACACATTAACTTTTAAAATTATTCATTATTTTTATAAGGTCATTAACCCCTGGAATGCCGGGCTCAGTTTGCGTAAAAAACGCTTGCGTGCCGCCCATACATTTGAAAACATCGGATTTTAGGTGTAAAGGATGTTCCAATTTATACACCATAAAATTATTTTAGTACGAATTTTGAAATTATTTATTTACTTATTTATTATGGATCAATGGTCACTAAAATATTTAGAAACATTGCGAGATTTGGCATAGACGGCCGCCATTTTGAATTTCTTCGTTTTAAGGCCAATCGACCTCAAAATCGATATCTGGGCAAGCCTTTAGGTACAGAAGTCGGATCCAATGTTAGAATTGAAAAAATTGGCCGCCATTTTGAATTTCTTTGTTTTAAGGCCAATCGACCTCAAAATCGATATCTGGGCAGGCCTTTAGGTACAGAAGACGTATCCAATGTTAGAATTGAAAAAAGTGGCCGCCATTTTGAATTTCTTTGTTTTAAGGCCAATCGACCTCAAAATCGATATCTGGGCAAGCCTTTAGGTACAGAAGACGGATCCAGTGTTAGAATTGAAAAAAGTGGCCGCCATTTTGAATTTCTTTGTTTTAAGGCCAATCGACCTCAAAATCGATACCTGGGCAAGCCTTTAGGTACAGAAGACGGATCTAATGTGAGAATTGAAAAAATTGGCCGCCATTTTGAATTTCTTTGTTTTAAGGCCAATCGACCTCAAAATCGATACCTGGGCAAGCCTTTAGGTACAGAAGACGGATCTAATGTGAGAATTGAAAAAATTGGCCGCCATTTTGAATTTCTTTGTTCTAAGGCCAATCGACCTCAAAATCGATATCTGGGCAGGCCTTTAGGCACAGAAGACGTATCCAATGTTAGAATTGAAAAAAGTGGCCGCCATTTTGAATTTCTTTGTTTTAAGGCCAATCGACCTCAAAATCGATATCTGGGCAGGCCTTTAGGTACAGAAGACGGATCCAATATTTGAATGGAAAAAAGTGGCCGCCATTTTGAATTTCTTTGTTTTAAGGCCAATCGACCTCAAAATCGATATCTGGGCAGACCTTTAGATACAAAAGACGGATCCAATGTTAGAATTGAAAAAAGTGGCCGCCATATTGAATTTCTTTGTTTTCAGGCCAATCGACCTCAAAATCGATATCTGGGCAAGCCTTTAGGTACAGAAGATGGATCCAATGTTAGAATTGAAAAAAGTGGCCGCCATTTTGAATTTCTTTGTTTTAAGGCCAATCGACCTCAAAATCGATATCTGGGCAAGCCTTTAGGTACAGAAGACGTATCCAGTGTTAGAATTGAAAAAAGTGGCCGCCATTTTGAATTTCTTTGTTTTAAGGCCAATCGGCCTCAAAATCGATATCTGGGCAGGCCTTTAGGTACAGAAGACGGATCTAATGTTTGAATGGAAAAAAGTGGCCGCCATTTTGAATTTCTTTGTTTTAAGGCCAATCGACCTCAAAATCGATATCTGGGCAGGCCTTTAGGTACAGAAGACGGATCCAATGTTTGAATGGAAAAAAGTGGCCGCCATTTAGAATTTCTTTGTTTTAAGGCCAATCGGCCTCAAAATCGATATCTGGGCAGACCTGTAGGTACAAAAGACGGATCGAATGTTAGAATTGAAAAAGTGCCGCCATTTTGAATTTCTTTGTTTTAAGACCAATCGACCTCAAAATCGATACTTGGGCATGCCATCGTTTTGTTTTAACGCTAATGGGATTTAAGATAGATATTTGGGCTTGTCTTTAGCCAAACAGAATAAATCGAGGTTGTAATTTTACTAATTTAACAATTTAAATACGCAATCACATCAAAATTAGATACTTTTAAAAATGAATAAGGTAATCAACCTGAGTATCCTTTTAAGTCTGGTGATGGGGGGTAAATAATTAAAAAGAGACAGTAATTTAATGGCCACCCAACAGGGCATAACAATGTGGGGGAAGAAAAATATAATAAGATAATTTCTACTACGCGGCTAATTATTCTTATAGCAATCGTTGAATTGTTAACGACTCCCTGATTTTTAACCGATTTTGATGCTTTCACAAAAGAATTTACTTTATTTGCTGTTTGCTGCCACGGGACACTTTTTTCTTCTTCAATTCTTTATTTTGCGACATAACAAAGCTGCGTTATTGAAGAGAATTAAATAAGCATTGATGGTGGCCTTAATATTTAAAAAATCTATAATTAAAACGTACTATAGTTTGTGGACATGTCCAGCGGGCTTTGATTTTAAAACCAATAGCCCTTAAAACAAGAACATTTAACATGGAATGCAGTTCTTAAAATTCCAACCTCGAGTTATTCTACTTGGCGAAAGACAAGCCCAAATATCTATCTTTCCTCTCGTGGAAGGAGAGTGCCGAGAGGGATCGCCAGCGCAGTGGTGATCCCTCCCGCCGCCAGACGAGACGTAGGAGGCGTCGGGTGGACGACTGATCGACATCTCCCGCCCTGTGGATTGGGGGCGTTGGAGAATTCCACCACGGTATCCCCTGCCTGTCGTAAAAGGCGAATAATAGGGGCCTCCGGGGGTGACGGGTGGGAGGGAGGTGCCGTCCACCTATTAGTCTAGCTAACTTCTGTGACCCCCGTGATGGACGGCAGCGTGTCTCACGCTGCCTCGGACGCCAAGGGCGTCCTTCGGTGTACGGGGGCTTCTGAGCCCCCGCAACAACAGGAGATGGACCGCAACAGCGGTACGCGCAGGGGCGGTTGCGGACGACAACTTAGACGTGAGTCGGAGGAAGCCCGCAGCCGTCCCCAATGCGCCGAAGATGGCCACCGCGGAAAAAAAAATCTATCTTAAATACAATCAGTCTTAAAGCAAAGAAGTTCAAAATGGCAACCACTTTTCTTAAGTCTAACATTAAATAATTATGACTTTTACTATCAATGCCATGCCCAGTATCGATTTTGAGGTCAATTGGCCTTAAAACAAAGAAATTAAAAATGGCAACCACTTTTTCAATTCCAACATTGGATCCGTCTTTTGTACATACAGCCTTGCCCAGATATCGATTTTGAGGTCGATTGGCCTTAAAACAAAGAAATTCAAAATGGCGGCCACTTTTTTCAATTCTAACATTGGAACCATCTTCTGTACTTAATGGCTTGCCCAGATATCGATTTTGAGGTTGATTGGTCTTAAAACAAATAAATTCAAAATGGCGGCCACTTTTTTCAATTCTAACATTGGAACCATCTTCTGTACCTAAAGGCTTGCCCAGATATCGATTTTGAGGTCAATTGGTCTTAAAACAAATAAATTCAAAATGGCGGCCATTTTTTTCAATTCGAACATTGGAACCATCTTCTGTACTTAATGGCTTGATCAGATATCGATTTTGAGGTTGATTGGCCTTAAAACAAAGAAATTCAAAATGGCGGCCACTTTTTTCCATTCTAACATTGGATCCGTCTTCTGTACCTAAAGGCTTGCCCAGATATCGATTTTGAGGTCGATTGGCCTTAAAACAAAGAAATTCAAAATGGCGGCCACTTTTTTCAATTCTAACATTGGAACCATCTTCTGTACTTAATGGCTTGCCCAGATATCGATTTTGAGGTTGATTGGTCTTAAAACAAATAAATTCAAAATGGCGGCCACTTTTTTCCATTCTAACATTGGATCCGTCTTCTGTACCTAAAGGCTTGCCCAGATATCGATTTTGAGGTCGATTGGCCTTAAAACAAAGAAATTCAAAATGGCGGCCACTTTTTTCAATTCTAACATTGGAACCATCTTCTGTACTTAATGGCTTGCCCAGATATCGATTTTGAGGTTGATTGACCTTAAAACAAAGAAATTCAAAATGGCGGCCACTTTTTTCAATTCTAACATTGGATCCATCTTCTGTACCTAAAGGCTTGCCCAGATATCGATTTTGAGGTCGATTGGCCTTAAAACAAAGAAATTCAAAATGGCGGCCACTTTTTTCAATTCTAACATTGGATCCGTCTTCTGTACCTAAAGGCTTGCCCAGATATCGATTTTGAGGTCGATTGGCCTTAAAACAAAGAAATTCAAAATGGCGGCCACTTTTTTCAATTCTAACATTGGATCCGTCTTCTGTACCTAAAGGCTTACCCAGATATCGATTTTGAGGTCGATTGGCCTTAAAACAAAGAAATTCAAAATGGCGGCCACTTTTTTCAATTCTAACATTGGATCCGTCTTCTGTACCTAAAGGCCTGCCCAGATATCGATTTTGAGGCCGATTGGCCTTAAAACAAAGAAATTCAAAATGGCGGCCACTTTTTTCAATTCTAACATTGGAGCCGTCTTTTGTACTTAAAGCCATGTCCAGGTATCGATTTTGAGGTCAATCGACCTCAAAACAAAGAAGTTCAAAATGGCGGCCACTTTTCTCAATTCTCATATATGATTAAGATTTGCATCCAATGGAAACAAAAAATAAGCTAAAAAGAAACCACCTGTAGATGTTCAGTTTTCATACATTTTGCAGAAATCGGCCCGAGCGTGGATCCACGCTCCCGGCAGAGTTTGAACACTTTTTTTGAGCGTGGATCCACGCTCCCGGCACGCGAGGGCTTAATGTAGTAGTATAATTATTAGGTACGTCCTGGCATTATAAACTTATTCACATACATGTCAAATTACATTATTAATATAGTTACATTTATTATGCAATTATTATTACAATATTATGTCAAAGTAAATTTATTCCGTTTATTATTTATAATTTAGATATTTAAACAGAAACAATAAAAGTCCTATTAATAACAGTAGTTAACGGAACAGTCAATCAATTAAAAATATATATTATCATTAATAAATTCGTCAATACTATAGTAAGCTTTATCTGCAAGAAATGTTTTTAGTTTTTTTTTAAATATTTCAGTATTTTGTTCTCTCCAAGGTCTTGGAATTTTATTAAATATTTTAGGAGCCATACAGAATATGCTGTTACTCATTAAAGCGGTTTTGGATGAGTGCAGATAGAGTTTACTGTTATCCCGCCTATTTCGAATGACTACATCAGACATTCGTCTAAATAAATTGGGGTTGGTTCTTACAAATATTGCACTTTCAAATATGTAAATGGAAGGAAGCGTTAAAATTTTAAAGTTTTGAAAGTATGTTTTACAACTGTCGGTAACTTTTAATTTGAACATGGTTCTTAAGCATCGTTTTTGTGCCTTGAATATTAATTCTTTATTTGTCGAGTTACCCCAAAATATAACACCATATCTAAGATTCGAGGAAACTAATCCATGGTATGTCGTAAGAAGAGCATCAACACTTATTACAGGAACTAGTTTAAGTATTGCATAAGTGGAGATACTAATATTTTTTATTAATGCTTCCGTGTGTGCTTTCCAATTTAATTTTTTATCTATTATTACCCCTAAAAATTTGGCATTGTCAACTTCGTTAATCCTTATTTTATTGTAATGTGTATTAAGATTAGACATAGTAGATCCTCTTTGTGTGAAATGCATTATATTAGTTTTGTCAAGATTAATTATTAAATTATTGTTTTCTAGCCAAGTTATCATTGATATTAAAGAATTGTTAATGTCAGAGTTATATGTTTCCCTATTCATGCAAGGTATCGTTATGGCGCTGTCATCTGCAAAGAGTGTTGTATACTGGTTAATACTTTTGGGTAGGTCATTTATATATATAATAAATAACAAAGGTCCCAAAACACTACCCTGAGGTACACCATATTTTATGATACGTACTGATGATTTATGTGTTTCTTCATATTTTGTGTGTTTATTTATAGTTGTTATTTCCGTATATTGTTTTCTGTCAGTGATGTATGATCTTAATAGACTTAATGCAATTCCACGAACACCGTAAGCTTCTAATTTTTCAATTAAGATATTGTGACAGACATAGTCGAACGCCTGCGTCATATCACAAAATATTGCACTAACGGGGATGTTTCTATCTACTCTTGTAATGACTCTATACATGAAATCGTAAATAGCCATATTTATTGTTTTATTAATACGAAATCCTTTCTGTTCGTCGGTCAGTATATTGTTTTTTTCTAGATATGTATATAATTGTTTATATATGTGTTTTTCGAATATCTTAGACATTATACTTAAAAGAGCAATCGGTCTATAGTTTTTCATAAGTTCTTTATTCTCTTTTTTAAATAATGGCTTTACAACTGATATCTTTAGTTTTTCAGGGAAAATTCCTTTATCGATGCTAAGATTGATTAAGTAACTTAAATGCGTACTGATTTCTCCAGCAACCGATTTGATTACTTTTGTTGTTAGGCCGTCATGACCAACACTATTTGTATTTTTTAGAGAACTTATTATTCTGTTAACTTCTATCGGTAGAGACGGTGCCATAAAAAAAGAGTTTGACCTCTTTTCAATTAAAGCAGTAACTTTTTTGCCAGAATTAGCTACTGGTATAACTTTATCAACAAAATATGTGTTAAATGCATTTGCAATATCCATAGGTTTAGTGATGATGTCATTGTTTATTTTAATTTTTCTAATGATGTATCGTGGTATATTAGATTTTGATTGATTTATTATTTTCCAGGTTGCTTTGACCTTATTTGTAGAAGTTTTTATAGTAAAGTTATTTTGTGCTCTTTGTGTTAGTTGAATAATTTTTTTGAATCGTTTTGAATAGTCAATAAAAGTAGTTTTGTTATAATAATTTGGTCTATGTCGAAATTGCCATAATAATTTGCGTTTTTTTCTGCTACATAGTTTAATACCGCGAGATACCCATTTCGGTTTTTTCATAACATTTATTATTACACTTTGTTCTGGAAAGCATAATTTATAAAACATAGTAAATGTGTCAATAAAGATATTATAAGCTACATTGGGATCATCAGCCAAATACATTTCCGAAAAAGATAAACTATTCAAACAATTTTTGAATTTCTTTATGTTTTCATTGTTAAAATTTCTTTTAGTTATGCGCCAATATTTATTATTAAAAACCACATTAACAGGAAATCTAAAAATTTGCGCCGTGTGGTCAGATAAGCCCAATTCGCGTACTTGGACGTCAAATTTATTAGTAAAATTGTGTGCAATATTATCAATACATGTTTGACTTTTTATGCGAGTAGGTTGATTTATTGCCAGTTTTAAGTTAAAATTTAGAAATAGATTTTCAAATGCCTGAGTTAGTGTGTTATTTTTTAGTATATCTATATTGAAATCTCCCGCTATCATTACATTTCTGTATTGATTTTTGCAAAGTGTTTTTAATAGTATTTCCATTTTTTCCATACATATATTGTAGTTACTAGGTTTAGGTACTCTATAGACACACGCAAAAGCTATCTTATATTGAGTAAGTTCTATTGCGCAACATTCAAATATTCCGGTTTCCGAGAGATTTGTTATTTGTTTTAGTTCTGCAAAGCGGTGACCATTTTTGACGAGTATGCATGCCCCTCCTCTTTTACTTTCTTGTCTGGCAAAACATGCTGCAAGTTGGTAGTTTGGAATCCATAAGTGTGATTCATAACCAGCCATAATAAAATGTTCAGTGATGCATAAAATGTCAACATTTACGTGTTCTTCTAAGAGCTCATTAATGCATACCGAAATTTCATCTGATTTATTTATCAATCCTGCAATATTTTGGTGTAGAGCATATAGATATTGATTATTCACGAAAAAAGTCTTCTGTTGTATTGTTTTCTATTTCATTTGTTTCATTCACTATTATTTTTGTTTTGAAATATTGTCTCTGTAATTTTTCAATTAAATTATATATGTCCTGAAAAATTATTCTTAATCCAGTATTGTTTATTACTCCTAAATGTTTGTAGAACATACTATAGTCGCACTTCAGATTTAGGTTAGAGTCTAATAAATGCACATGTTTATAGGTTGATATTTCTTGGTATAGCTTGATGCTGAATGTTTCTACTCTATAATTATATAGATTAGTGTAATATCCCAGTTTGTAAGTAGGGCAGCAGATGATTATATTTGTATGTTTGATATTTTCAAGTATATTTCGCATGTAAAGGATAATGTTTGAGAAGTCATTTGTTATTTTGAAATCATCTTCGCCGATCATTATTATGCAAAAATCGTTCATACTGTAGTTAGCTATTTTTTCTTCAATGTTATGTATTAATTGTTTCGTGCTAGCATTTGGTTTTATGTAGTGACATATTTCGTATTTTTCATCTAATAAGTTTCGAGCAATGGATGATACTGAATTTCTATTATTGGTACTCAATATGCATAGCTTGTTTTTTGTAGTTGTTTTTATGGGTATTATAGAATTATTTTCGTTTTTTTGAGGTTTGTGAAAGTCTATTGTTTTATTAGATATATTATTTTTATTTTTTGGAAATTCCATATTGTCGGATTGTATCTGCTTTACTTTATTTACCTTCTTTGCGGGTGTTTTTTGCTTAATGGGGCTGCTGGTTATTTTTTTAAATAAAATGTTCTTTTTTGATAAATCTGTATTGATCTCTTTAAGTTTATTATTTTCTAGTGTTAAATTTTCTATTTCCGTATGTGCACTATATAATTGAGATTCGAGCTCTGATATTTTGTTTTTTAAACTTTTTACTTGGTCATCTTCGTCATCTGATATATCGGGCATACTGTTACTTGTGCATTCCAGTGTTGTATCGGAAATAATGTCACTGTTGTTAATGATTGCGGTCTCTGAGTTTGTTCTTTTGCGACGAAAAGTTATATTGTCGAGGAAGTTCATTGTATTTAATTTCTTGTTCTTATCACTAGATGTCTCTCTTTTATTTTAATGCTTCCAAATTGTGCAGATAGATGGCGCTGTATCGGAGTCCAATTATTATTTTATTTTTAAAATTTGCAAATTATATTTTATGTGTTGGTTTCGAACTCACGTCCATGCAGGCCGGTTCAAGTGGTCACCGGCGTCAATGCCTCCAGGCCAAAATAGGGACTAGCCTTTTAAGCGAAATTGTGAAAGATGTGCAGAGTTTATTTAAGTATAAGCGTACCTTTTGTTTTAATACAGTCCAAAGGTCACTTATAGTTTGAATTAAAGTAACGGCCAAAACAGGTTTGCATTGTAAATACTGTTGTTTTAACTCACTACTTCACTATTTATCGTCGCTTTTGTCCATGCTTGTGTATTATATTATTAAATACGGTTCTCGAAACATGCACTATTTATTAGTTTATCTGATATTTTTTAGTTTGTTGACACTTCACACTGGATACTTTGGTATACACTTTTGTAGTTTATTACTAATCCAATTGTCTCACAAACACTGGTTGGTGATTATTAGGCACTATATTACTTTTTAAAAGCACAATAACGTTTTATTAAAAGGATTTAATAATTTTATTTAATTTATTTACGCAGAGTCGATATGTCTATGACTAGTGGCGCCACTATTTAGGCTTATTTAGGCTATTAAGGCTATTTATTCATGAAAAATATATGGTTATAGGACCGGAATTACTCATTAAGTCCTCTTAGTATTGCTTGCGATTGATTACAACAAATGAATAACATAATTACAGTGTGGGCACTCTTGCACTGCTAATGTACTGACGTAAGTGGTGAAAAGCCCACAATTATGATCACTCTTTTCCAAGAAAGTTATTTTGAAGCTAGTTGGATTAAATTTGCAATTTTTTAGGGTTTCAGACATTCATTCATCCCCTTTAATTTCTGTACTTTACTGTACGATGGCTTCGGCTGTTTCCCTGACTACTATAGTCCATGAACGGCCACCTTCTATCAGACCGTTAATTCCTCTTTAAGACTCCAGAATGAGTACATTTCGCATAAGAACTAACTGTGTAAAGTATAAAACAAGTCGGAAAGTTTGATTGTTCCAGGCGTCATTCCTAGTGTACATTGTTTATGGATGTCTTGATAGCCAGACTTGCAACGCATAGTCGGAATACTCGCGCGCGGTTCGCATATTAATGCGCGTGTCCTTGGCTTTGTACGTTACGCAGAGTTAAGAATGTATTGGCTGTACCGAGATTTTCAAATTTTTTTACGGCTATGGCTCGTCATGGTGGTAAAATGTACCATATATTTCTTTATTCGATCCTTGAGGAACAGGCTAAGGTCAAAGACCATGCTGCCAATTCATAAGTTGTACAAGAAATAATAGTATTTTTTCATACAATAGAAAGATACGAAAAAGTGTATTCGCAAAGATGTAAAGAACATCAAAGGATATAGCTCAGCAATAAGTATAACTACAGGTTACAGGTGCATACTATTTTTTTTTAATTATAATGATAGGCACAATGCGCAGTAATTCGTCTTTTAAAATTAGCAAAACAAAATAATAACGCCAACGTTTAACGAAAGCAAAAATAAATTCGCCCCATAATCATGTCAAAGATCAGGTAAAGGGTAAAGTTTAATAAGCAAGCGAGTTGCGTTAATCCGGGATAAAGTCGGGAAAAATCCCGTCGCGGCTGCCTTCCCTTTGGTGTTTTGGCAACAAACGTTTTTTTAATGGAATAAATTTAATTTTGCAACTCAACATATTTTTTACATTACATTGCGATTAAAATGAAGACCGTCGCAAAACGTTAGGTCTCGGAGAAACTTACAAGTATTTTTTCATAGAATGAACCAGTTATTATGTAAGTATCAAAATTTAAGGATTCAAAAACGCAAAAGTAGTAGTAACAAATCGATTGCAAGGAATTAAATTAATTCTATAGGTACTAAATATATTTTTATAGTATAAAGGTTAAGGTTGCAAACAAACTAATATTTCATCAGATGACTTGGTCACTAGTCACTACCATCGATGTAACTCATACAAATCACATATGCTTTCCGAATTTTAGGGTAAGGCATGGGTAATGTTTGAAAGTGTGGCTTAATAGAACCATACAAAATGCAAAAGCCAAACTATAAAATCTCGATATCGTTTACGTTTACTTTACAAAACGTCATGTCGTGTATTTTTGCCACTTTCTAAGCCTACTGCTACCGTTATTACACGAAATTAAAAATTCCCAAAGTCAGCTTATACGCAATGGTTAACATACAATCTGAAATAAGTGTCCAATAGTTCATATTTAACATAAAAGTCTTCATTTTAAACCTAACACAAAATAGTTGGCATTTCCATACGCGGTCAACATATTGTCGCGTCACTACATAGCAGTAGCCGGCCGCGCGGCGTCAATTAATTGGTTGTTAAACGTGTGCTCAATCTGTGCTATACATTTTATTTAACCATTGTTAGCGTTGCTTCATTTAACAATACACGTGTTTGTATCCTTTTGGGTTAAAATTCACGACCGTCTTTTATTCTACCATTTTTTAAAACATAAATACGAAGAGAAGTCAAATAACTGATTAATATCGGTCCAGTGTCTTGGAATATAATTCATTCAATTTTATGAATTTCCTTTTCGATTTGAAGCTGTTATAATAAATGAAGTTATTTAACTTCATATTATCAAATTTGGAGTATACAGATTGAATGTTTACCAAAATCATTTTATCTAATTTATTCTTTCTTTTCTTGAATTCAACAAAAGTCCATTCGTGAGAAATGGTACGTTACTACGTACCTGGGTTAAAAAAGGCTCTCAGGGCTCGTATACGTCTAGCTAAATTAGTTTAAAAATTATTTTAAATGGAGGCGTAGTTTAACAAATTAGTGGTTCAAACAAACTCTTCAGCGTTTATAGCAATATACATTGGTAAATCGTTCAAAGCAAATTTTCTGAGAATTTATTGATAAGTAAACTAATTTCAAAATGCTTTGACATAATTTTTTCGAAGTAAATATAGAGCTATAAATGATTTAACATAACCGTGTCGTAAAACAGCTTTTAATACCAACATTTTAAGATTTTCTGCACATATTCTAACTAAAAACTTAGATAGAACTATTACGAAGCGATGTCATAAAGATAAGTTATAAAATGGATGTCAGCCGCGCTACGTCAGCGAGACAAGCGCGCACCATTCGCGGTAAACTATTAAAAACACTTTGTATTCTGTTTCATAGTTGTAAACATGCAGTTTTATAAAGTTAAATGTTAGTGCACAACCACAAGGAAGGTCTTCTAAGTAACGATTATTTATAAACAAGCATGAGACTATGAGACTTAAAACCTCTAAGAGACGAGCGCAGTTGAGTGCCACTCAGTACTTTGAAATTCAAACTTCTGTATGGTGTTGCTACTGTTTTTGGGCGGTCGTATCACGTAGCATCAGGTGAGCGCCATGCTCTTCTCGTTATTCAACTGTAATAAAAACAAAACACACTCAAATAAGAACATTTTAGTGCGTTGCCTTTTTAGACGAATTTGAAGGGACCGAGGGAATTCATGAAGCTTTATCCAACTCCTTTTATTTTCTATGAAACAATGTAAACCCCGGTTGAAAAGCCACTACTACATTAGTCAAATCTGTCTACATAGCGACTTTACTATTTCGCAAACTATATTACTAAAGATTCTTCAATATTAGCGGCTCATACTAGTCGCAAGCACAGTCGCGTGTCCCAAGTTAGCGTAAACAGGTGCTTGGATCACTTAAACAATGTTTTCAAGTTTATTGTCATAGTAACGCGGTCAGTTAGCGAGCGATTCGGTTCATTAATCTACTTCGTTGAACAGTTCTTATTTTATATGCATTTTAGGTGTAAAAATAACTGACGATAGGATCAAAATAAGGTCAGTGAACCTTGTAATTAATGTAAATTGCGCTCTACCTATCCCTTTAGAGATAAAGAGCAAACGAAGTACACACATAAGTGTACTTTTTAATAACATAAATAAGTTAATAATTTATACAGGAAGTATCACATAATTTTACTATAAAATTTATAATGAATACAGTTTCGTTAAATCCATACCACTTTACATCAAGTACAAAAATCAGACTAAACAACTCTAAAAACTATTACTGTTAAAAATGCACCAAGAAATCGCTGAACAACTATGTTAGACCCACCGAACTCGTGAAGGCTGAGTTGTGGAAACATAATACGTCTCCCGAGGCAAATTTGTCTCCAGGAACCCCGCAACTGGAAAACCGCTATGTCGTTTGTCCAATACTTTTTCACGAAGGAGAGTTGCAGTGCAACTATTTATTTTCTGTCGCATGGAGTGCAGTTATATTGATAAACAGCGTATATTCTGTAATTCTTTTTCATTAATCTGACCACGATGCAGTGGGGTTACCGGAGACTTTTACCTATTGCCGGTCGATATTTGTGGGCTTAATTTCATTCATGAGGTCACGTGGTCGCGACGTCGCGTCGTTAAAAAAATCATATCAAAAGAATCATAGAATATTGAATTGAATACGGAAAAGTAGGATAAAAGGGCACTGTTTGATCCATTCGAAATCGTAGGGAACGAAACGCAACTGAAAGCTATTACTTCATATACCTTAAAAATATAAAGAGTTATTACCACGTGTTTTATTAATCATAATGGCCACAATGTCAACATTATAGAAAACAGTAAAAAGGCAAGCCGGTACAATTTAATCGAATAATAGTCTCTTACAAAGATTCCACGATAAAAGTGAGTAGATAATTAAGTCGAGTTCACATGAACCGTCGCAGCCGGTTTGTGGCGCGGCGTTCCCAGGCATCGAACCGCGACTGTGCCCCGCTCATTGTCTCTCGATATAAAATACTGGTATCCCAGCGCGTCTTGGGTTACCTTTTATTACCGTTGTAAGGTTTATAAGGAGGTAATTTGAAAATGAGCTCTTAACTGTAATGGACTTCTGTGAGCGACATTCACACCTGTTACTTTACATATAGATAAACAAAAAAACGTGTATTTGAACTACAAAGATTTGCCATTTACATCACTAACAAACAGCAAAATATAATAAGCTTGTTATTCGCGCAAAAATTTTGGATGCTTATTCACGTGCCACGACAAAAAGAAGCCGAGATTTACAATTGTGTTCCGGCTTTACCTCTGGCAGCTCTGTTACACTAATTGGTGGATTAATTTAAAATTGAAACACATTTTTAGCGAGTAGCTCCTTTAATTTTAATTTAATCAAGAGCCCTCATTAATTGACGCCATGCTCTGACAAATTTCCGAGGTCCCAGGAGGGTTTAAAATTCAAGATTTATTCCGACGATTTAGCCGCTTCGGAGTACTCATTTGGATATTATATTGTGTTTAAAAATTAAATTATACTCACTGAATAAAGAGATTCTTACCACTTAAGGAAATATTAGATAAATTAAGTTGGTAAAACATAAAATTGCCGGCTTCATTAGGGAGTTAATTAGAGATTATGTTTTTTTTTTGTTTCAGGTACAATCTTCTGTTGCAGGTGAGGGTACACTATAAATACCAAGTGGTAATTAATTTTAAATACATAGATTAAGTAATGATTAAGTCCGAAAGGTATAGATTAGGTGCGATTCTGAGAACTGAAACTATCGATAATAAATAATTTAAAGTGAAATGTCCGCATTTTTTTGTCAGCGAGAACTGATTCGCGATAAATTGTTTGTAAAAAGTAGAACAGCGACGCGCAAAAAATGTTTATCAATATTTGTATACACAATAATATTTTATAGTGGAAAAGTTTATAATAATAATGATGCAACAATTATTCTATTTGAAAGTTAATATTTTTCATCATCAGCTCGTTGAAGTACACTGCTGGACATAGGCCTCTCCCAAGATGCGCCACAGAGCCTGGTCTGCTGCTTTATGCATCCAGTTGCTGCCGGCCCTCTTGTGCAAGCCGTTTCGCCATCTGGCCAGAGGGCGTCCGACGCTACGTTTACCATCTTATTCCACTTAATATTTTTGTTCAATTATAATTTTGGCAAATATAAACGTCGAATCAACATTGATATGTAAAAAAAACCCCGAATCAAACATATAACTCGATATAAGTATGTGATATATTTTTTTCTACGTTCGTACTTTTCTATTTATTTAAAGATAAAATAGTGTTAAGTTTCAACACCGTTTAATTATTTTCATTGCGCAATGGTCAATATATTATGGAAGTTCATAGTTTTTGTATATTTCTGCAACTATAACTTGTTTTATCCACTTTATACGTGAAGAATTTATTCCTTTATCATTATGAGAAATCTTGTACTTGTTTTGAATATTACCTTCTAAAAGACCCAACGCTCGGTGGGCGAGAAGCCGGCCGTAAAGCGAAAGGATGTAGGATCAACTTACACGTCTAGACAAAAACGTCCCCATATTGGACTTAGCTGGAGATTATGGGATCAGGTATTCATTGCTTTTGATACACACACCGCTGAGAATTTAGGGGAACAAAGTTGAGCTGTACTACAATTTCTATTAAACTTTATTGTTACGAATAAGACTTAGCAAAAATAACTGTTTAGCTAAGTTACCTGAGGATAGGTGATCACTTCTGCACATATAATCCATAATCCCCTTTCTAGCTGATTTTGACCACGGCGGCCAATCTCAATAGAAATCAGCCAGGTCCGCAGGAGATATTAAAGTGCACACTTCTGCACTTTAATGTGCGCAATACACAGGTGCACTCGCTATTCTGTCACTCCCATAGTCCGTTGAGACGGCTATCCGACATGACCGGAGAGAGATCAGGCGCATGTACAACGGCTTTACATGTTTTCCGAGGCACGGGGGTATCACTCCGCCAACTTCCTGACCCCGAGCTGCGACTGAGTAATTTTTAAGAAGGAAAAAACCAGTCACAATTTTATATTAGCCTCACCTGGGATTCGAACCCAGGACATCAGCGCGCAAATCGTACTCGTAACGCGTACGCAATACAACTACGCCACCGAGGCAGTGAAACATATCCGCATATTTAACATCTATCACAAAGGATTTAGATGTGTGTACCACCACGCAAGGCGTAAAATTCTCCATTGTGGCCTGTATATGTCACGTTCCGGGATCAACGTATGTTTCAAACAGGCCGATATATTTGCGCGACTGTTTAGGGATTATTCTCTCGTCATCCGACGCTCTATCGGGATCCTACTCCATTTACCATCAGGTGCAAGCCTTGCATGTGAAAAATCTGAACTTTGAACTATAAAGCACTGCTTGGCCACTGTTCCTCATTCCAAGACATAGAAGTTAGTTATAATATAATAGACTAGCTTTTGCCTGCGGCTTCGCCCGCGTTATAAGTTTTTCCGGGATAAAGTACATATAAACCTTCCTCTTGAATCACTCTATCTATAAAAAAAAACCGCATCAAAATCCGTTGCGTAGTTTTAAAGATCTAAGCACACATAGGGACAGACAGCGGGAAGCGACTTTGTTTTATACTATGTAGTGACTACCTATCACCTACTACTAATCATCGGCCCTTGCCGCCAATGTAGAACACATATAGTTCATCTAAAATGCACAAAGCACGTTCACCGAACCCGTCTACGATAAGCCTCGATACAGTCATAACAGTTCCAATTTACGGGAACGTCATGTTCTGGGCTGTCAGATCATTTATTCAACGTGGCTATTAGCGACATCCGTACGATGGCCGCGTGTGCATATTTCATGAGCCAATAAGTTCCACGAGTGTTCAATTGATTAGCAACGGTATGATTCACGGTTTGCCGTGTTTTGGTATTCAGATAAAAGCTGTCTGAAATGTATTGCGTGTTTTGAAGAGTTGGTATTGAGAGCTTTTAAAATCACTATTCAGTTTTAAGATACCATCTTAAAATGTACACTTAATTTCAGGTAATGAATAGGCATGTTGTATTTTGATTACCTTTATTACAAAAAAACGTTCACGCAAGCATCAAAGTAAAGTTAGTAAATGGTAAACTAAACAAATCAATAGTCAATACCTATGTACCCACAATAAAAACAAAGTAATAAAACAACACATTGTCAATTATAACGCCCTTGCCACATAAAAAGTTTATACATAAGAATTCGACGTCAACGGACCCTGCACATGCACCGAGCTAGCGACGTGAATACAAATGTACTCATTCGGTATAACGACATGCGGCATCGGATGTAACAACGTCGTTTCATAACAGACCGTATGAGAAGTCTCCCTTAGTAGTTTAAATTCAATTACCGGCCGCGTATTCACATTGTATTTCGTATTGTTGAAATTCTGTGTTTAAATTGTTTGGAGGTATTTTACTAATCACACATTAGCTACTGTCGTGCCTTTGTCTCTGAAGGCGTGGGCAGAAGCCAAGTATTTAGTCAGGGTGTGCTACACCTACTTCCATTTCATGTAGGTGGCAACCCTATCACTAAGTTAATAATTGTAAGTCGTATTTGATATCTCGGATAGCTTGTACTAGTGTGTATTTAAATTTGTACCTATCTCTATAATAATATCTTATCATAGTAAATTCGATATAAGAAATCAGACGAATGAAAAAACCGCAAATGCAAAAGTCAGACTACTAGCGCCACCTAGTTCATTAATTGTGGTTTACGTAGAATTATCAATTATTCATTCTACGATTCGGGGAATACACGAAAGATAGATAGATCCACGTAGTCGGACGGATGAAGTTTCCTACCGATTTTATCGTAAATTTGTCCCTTCAATTTATATCTCCGGAAGTCCTGTTCTTAATTCGGGACCAATACGTCCCTTTTTTCATTTGGTTAATGTGATTTATTTGATAAAAGCCTCGGTACAAAGCAAACAACCCGGGCAGGAAGCAGATTTCTGTGGTCCCGGTGTGCAATTACAATCCAGGTGGATGTAAAAGGACTCTACAAAATGCCTACTTAGTTTTATATGCCCAATCGGCTTATGCCATTGTTTGTTTTATCCAATTTTTGTCGGTATACATAGAGCTCTATTGACATTATTAAATATAGCTTTAGCCCGCGGCTCCGCCCGCGTGAATGAGTTTTTCCGGGATAAAAGTCCCGCTTTATATTTTCCCGGGATAAAAAGTAGCCTATGTGTTAATCCAGAACATGCTCTACCCGTGTGCCAAATTTCATCGAAATCCGTTCAGTAGTTTTGCGTGAAAGAGTAACAAACATCTATACATCCAGACATCCATACATACTTACATACTTTCACCTTTATAATATTAGTAGGATAGTAGGATTATTGTGCCATTTTTGAAAATTATTTTTCCGTTACATTTTAGATAAAAGTATTTAGAAAAGTAGTCTACTACCCTAGTACTTGCATATGACTGCAGCATTATGTGACAATAATTTAAACGTGTTAAGCTTCATGATATTAAAGACTAGCTTTTGCACGCGGCTCCGCCCGCATTAAAAAGTTTTTCCGGGATTAAAGTCCCGGTTTATATTTTCCCGGGATAAAAAGTAGCCTATGTGTTAATCCAGGACATGATCTACCCGTGTGCCAAATTTCATCGAAATCCGTTCAGTAGTTTTTGCGTGAAAGAGGAACAAACATCCTTACATCCATACATCCAAACATCCATACATTCTTACAAACTTTCGCCTTTATAATATTAATAGGATAGGATAATAGGATTATAACGTAATCAATTCTAAATACAAGGCTTGAGCCTTCAATCCTTTGTATGCTGATTAGTTTCTAATGTTTGCGTCAGTGCCTTGAGAGAAAGCTTACTGATTATAAAATTAAAATTTTAAATTTATACATTGTTAGGTTATTGTAAACTTTAAATCAATCGGTACGATACAAGCAAAATGGACGTTCCGAATATTGACGTTAGTTTTTTTCTAGGAATTAATAAATAATTTACGAGACTTTTGCATGTCCACGTCCACTTTACAAGTGTCCCACACATACTAATTGAATTAAATTTTACGAGTAAATCCACGGGGAAATAGGTCGCTAGTAAAATCCATCATACGAAGCTTACCCGAAATTGGTTAATTTATCATGTACATGTACATTTTTCACATTATCACCGTGACCCTTAGGGCACGGACCTCGGCCCGATGTTGGGAGTTTTACTAATTCAATTATCGCAAATGATTCAATTAATTCTGTTGCCCAAATTACAATGACATTGTAATAACGTACGTAGTATAGTTTAGATTTTGAATTTTTATAACTCAGTCATGAAGGCAAAGATTTTTTTGTTTATATATAAAATCAATAATCCTTTGCCCAGGGTATGGATCATAAATTAGGCCAGTTGGGCCTTTGATTATATCCCATTTAGAATTATTCGAAACTTGATTTGAGCTCTAATTTTTCATCATCATCATTACCCACATGAAGTCCGCTGCTGTCTCTTATATTTGGGTGCAAATATTTGTCTTCTGTCACCCACATACAACTGCTTTAATTATATTTTTAGTACGTAGATATAGGTATATCTCGTAGTAACAGTAGCGTGCATGCATATAAATTAGGCTTAACAGCTTAGAAACTAGGGTAAGTTTGGAAAGTCCTTGACTTGATAACCAACTTCTGCATGCGGTGCAATGTATAGCCCACGTGTATAGAAGTTCAACGCAGTTACTCAAAGCCTGTTGGTTGGTACGTACTTTTACCCGACTGCACCAAGGAGGGTAATGCCTTACGGGTCTGTGCATGTCAGTTTAATTTTTCTCATACTTAATTGTGTTGGTAGGTTAAATAAAAAATGTTATTTATTAAAATTAGGCTGCCTTAGTGGCGTAGTTGTATTACGGTACGGCTGCAATGACAAGGTTTCGGGTTCGATCCCTAGGTCAGGCAAAATTATATTAGGCTTTTCTACTCTGTATCATCCCAGAGTGTGGAATTTGGGCCCGATATGGCTCGCCCCCTATCACATCATGGGGCTGAATATGCATGGCGAAAAGTGGGTTCACTAGTTGTGTCTCTGCCTACCCCTTCGAGGATGGAAGGCGTGAGTGTATATGTATTAAAAATTAGAATATTTTCTTGTAGAACTGACAATACTGAATTAAAAAGCGAAATTAATTATGATAAAAACGGATTTTCTAAATTATTCAACAATCAGCTCTTAAAGATTATATCGTAGACAGCACCGAAATCCACCGTTTACTGTTCGTTTCTACCTTTTCAGTTTCAAGAGTTCCAATATAAATTGGATTAAAACGCCATTAATCAATCGAAAGGTTGAATTTGCTAACAGTGTTTATCACTTTGAACCGCGTTAAAGTGGTAAAAGATCCAATGGAATTCTTTTGAAAGTATCCTTGGATTGTTTTCTGTGAGACGTCGCGTCGCGTATTTTTGTTGAAAAATACAGTCTTATTTCCAGTCTCGGTTCTATAGACATTCCAAAGTATTGCTTTGTGTAATTCATAGAGTTCTCTCTGATAGTATGTTGAGGGTAAAGTGTTAGTTAAAAATATAATACTATTGCTAACAAATGGCATAGGCTTTTTATTTTATAGGATACTGGACTTCTGTTCGCGGCTTCGCCCGTATGAGTGAGTTTTTCCGGGATAAAAGTCCCGCTTTACCTATATTTCCCCGAGATAAAATGTAGCTTATGTTGCTCGCTGATGTAGCTTTATATTGGTGAAAGAATTTTTCAAATCGGTCCAGTAGTTTCGGATTCTATTCAATGCAAACAAACAATCAAAATATCTTTCCCTTTTATAATATTAGTATTTGGCTTTCGCTCGTGGCTTAGCCCGCGTCCGGAATAAAATGTAGCGTTATATTATCCTTCGCAGGATCTCAAACTATCACTATATATGGTAGGTTAGCTAGGTTAGGATGTGTAGTGTCCTCACCGGTGAGGATCGCGACGCGTGCCCCCCATTAATTTTAATAAAAAATATTCTTTTTTTACCTCTTTCCTGCCAGCCCGAGTTTGGCTTCTTTATATTTATTTTTCATTGATTTTGCTCCCTTTAAAAATGTCTGTAGATATATAAATGACCATTTGTAATAATTATTATTATTAATTGAATGTATCTTCACATATCATAAGTGCAACTATGTTCGTGTACGTTATGAATAAAGTATTTAATTTTTTTATGTTATCTCCATACCAAAATTTATCGAAAGCGGTTCAGTAGTTCCAGAGATTACTTCCTTCAAACCAACGTACAATCTGTACGTCTTTATAACATTAATCCTACTATAATAATATTATAAACGCGAAAGTTTGTAAGTATGTATGGATGTCTGGATGAATGGAAGTTTGTTTCTCTTTCACGCAAAAACTACTGAACGGATTTCGTTGAAATTTGGCACACGGGTAGATCACATCCTGGATTAACAGACTTTTGTCCCAGGAAAATTTACAGCGGGATTTTTATCCTGGGAAAACTTATTCAAGCGGGCGGAGCCGCGGGCAAAAGCTAGTAGAATATAAGTGGGACCTTTATTTCAGAAAAAGATTCACACAGGCGGAGCAACGAGTAAAAGTTAGTTAATAGCTCAAGATATAGTCCAGGAGCTGTAGACTTTAATTTAAAAAAAAATACAAATTCTATTATATATGTCGGGACAGGAAGGAAGTATAAAAAGGAATTATAATTTTTATTAATCACATTGAGGGTGTCTGAATATATTACGTCGGGTAAGATAAAATAATAATCGTGCGACAAACCAGTCGGTATGTAGAACTCGTAGTGGGAGTTACAGTTGGGTGTATAAAGGGGTGCCGAATCATTTGAAGAAACAGTCTTAGTCTGTCGTCATTAAGTTCGGTGGTGTTGCAAGTAGTTGGGTGCAGTTCAATACTATGTGGTAACTATGGTGGTGTTCATATCGGTCAGTGCTTAGTAAAGCGGTTACTATGTTATTTCGAGTTGTTACTAGGTGAGTTGATTGTAATCACTTAACCAAACGGTTAAGTAATTGTCTCGATATGCAGTGTGTTATAATAACCAAAGTTAATAACTATTCCTGACGTGGTATTGTACTCTGTGAACATTCGATTACGTAATAATTGACGAACGAACAATAAATAGCGAGTTAAAGAGAATTCATTTGTGACTTTTATTATGTGAACCTACGTGTATCGATATCGGCCACTCTGTCTCCGACATATATAACCGGTTAAGTGAAGACGATAACAAATACTGCTCATCTACTTTGAACACAATACGCTAATTCCAAACACGATAGACATCTGTTAACTTGTTCGCAGACGTTACAAGTCTAAATAGAGCCGGCCTAACCCGTTCCAAACCATAACTTCGGATCAGACTTAACTTACCCGACGACAAATGGAATTGAGTGCATTTTCGAGTACACGCAAATTTTGTAAGTGCTTTCAAATTGAATTAGCCTTGGTGAGTTATGAAGTGTTGTGATTTAGATGTCAGTCAAATACCTAGATGATTATATGAAGTTATTGTTTTTGTTAGACGTTTATCAACCACCTAGGTCTAACGTTATTTGGAAATTGCACTTCTTAAAATTTATTTTTTTCTACTGCATAAAACAATATTATGATTAACGTGAATCTGTAACGTGTAATTCGTGAATATTAATTATCTTGTAGAACAATACAAAAAATACGAAATATTGCTATTATCATTTGATTACTATAACATAAATGTATGTTCATTAAAAATATACAGATAAGTTATTGGAGTTGTACAATTTTTTTTGTGCTGTCCTTAAATCCTTAAAAAACTTTAGGAGTTATTTATTGAGGTCGACATACTAATATCTTCTATTGAAAAATGCCCAATCATCTTTATTTGCATCGTAATCAAACACTAGTTTCCAGCTAAAAAAAAGGTATTTTCTAACCCCTTTTTAATAATATTAACTCACACACTGTCATATTCTTGGGAACGGTTTTAAAAATAAAATATAAACGCTTACGTTCAAGAAACATAACCGTTATAACGTATAAGTTCACCGTCGAATACAATTTCAAGGACGTAATAAGTTGAAGCTGAGTACACAATACTAGTTTTTGCTCACGGTTCTGCGTGTTGATCTTGATAACTATGGGTAAATAGAAACGGATTAAATGGAGCATGTTTATAAAGCTAGATTGCTTACTCGATTTAAATGTAGTAAATATACGAATTACTTAAATGTAATTATATTTTGCTTACGAATTACGACTAGGTCTTTCATGTAAAAAGTCCATCTGAGTAGGAATTTATTAGGCCAATCGGCATTGCTTCTGTTTACACTTTACATGCTTTCAAGGCCACTGAAATCACTAATGAAACTTAAAAAGCCTTCAAATTATAAGCGCTATGAAGTGTGATTTAAAATGACTGGGCATTGTGAGACTTGATACCTAATATCTCAGAGTGACGCAGTATTTGTAATTAAAAAAACTGTAGGGTGTTGGTAGTGTTTATGGGTGGTCGTGTCGCTTACCATCAGGCGAGTAGCCGGCTTGTTTCGTCATTCAATGACAATAAAAAAAATCTGGATCAGACTAGGTACCTCATACAGTTCATTAAAGTACTTGAACATATACTTAGATAATAAACAAGATATAATTCTATGTATAGCTAACGCAATTTATGCTGTACCTGCCTTGGTTTCTCTAGAATTTCCTGTTCACGGAACCATAAGAACTGATACGGGATGAATATAAATTAGTAGTTCTTCAGGAGGCTACTTACCAATTACACAATGTTGCTACTAACCCAGAAACTTTAAACACAGCTAATTAAGCTACAAATTGAGGTTATATTTTCTTTTCTCGCGTATTTTCTGTTCAGGGATGTGTTTATTCTTTTTTTTACCCTTTTTATGTTTCTACCGTTGTGTAGAAGTTGGTTAAAAAGAGCATATGATCGTAAAATTAAATAATCTAAACTCTCCTCTCTGCCTTTGTTCCTTCAATGTCATAGACAGTCATTGACAGGATATATTTGCTCTACTATACCTATAAAGTAAGAAAAACTAAGCATTCTAGTCATTAGGAAAAACAACCATAACTATCGAAAAACAAAGGTCATCAACCAACAGAATAAGTCGTCAAACTTCGCAAAAATCGCGTAAAATCTAGTCTGGGCCGTAAACAAAAACTTACAGCTATTGTTCGACGTAACGCTCGAACGAGCACCGCATAAAAACTATACCCTAATCACGACACCTGACGGACATCGGCAGACGATAATGGGATATTTCTCGAATCACTGGTTCAAAGCCTTTGAAAATATTTATGATATAAACCGGTTTTGACGGACATCTGTTTTAGATGGTCTTATTTAAGTGTATCGCTTTTTTGTGAAGATATTTGAATATTATAACATAAACAGAAAAAGAAATGTGTTTGTGATCCTATTTTTATAGGTATGTTGTAACATGTAGGCAATATAATTATTTAATTTGGAGGTTCGTTTGTAGCAAAGTATCTACAGGGAAGAATAATACAAGACCTCATATTTTGGAATCTGCACGTATTTGTCTAGCCTAAGACATGGAGCAAGATTTCATTACATTCCATTCGTATTTCTTGAAAAGTTGGGCTGTAATCCACGTTAGGTCAATGTACTTCTTGCCTATTGAACGAGTTATAAGTTTGTGCCATTCCAGCCACAAGCATAAAGAATAGATTTCGAATTTTGCACGAAAATAAATTTAAAATCATCAATCTCATTGGAAAACTTAATATGCATTATTGAAACAAGACTTGAATATCTTGTAAGCATAATATTCGCGAAGAAGTGGACTTCGACAAGCGGCTTAGGTCCCGGCTCGAGAAATTCGCACGAGTTGAAAATTTAATGAACATGCCTTCAGTTTCGGCGGAACGAAAATTTGCTCATTCCACGCCTTCGCGACTTTGTATTGAAAACGTTTTATTTCATTTATTGATGTTCTATGTGAATGATTTGTTATGATTCGGTTTCGAACTCTGATAATTTTTGAAGTAATTATAGAAATTAATTAACTGTTTTTCAGACAAGGTTGATTTTAGGCACGCAATAAGAAAATTAATGTACAAGTATTTAAAAAAGAATTATTATGCAAAGCTACAGGCTTTCCTTCTTACCATAATCGGGTAATGAGTGGCCAATCCTATAGCGATACATCTAACATTGCTATACAAAACTGTTAACTGAACTCGACGCGGGAACATAAAAACAGACGGCATCCATTAAAAATTTCATGCATTTTAGTTTGAGCACGAATTTCTAGGAAAAACTTTTAATGGACCTCGTGGACTTACCTGTTTACACGGTTTTATGCGATTCTTGTACGAGAGCAGAAGTGTTTTTGTTTCAACTGGCTTTTTTCGTGGTATGGATCGCGTACTATCTTTCCAAAAATTACATATTTTATTTTTTTGATCGAATTCATAGAGTTAACGAGCAGACAATTCACCTGATGGTAGTGATCACCTCCGCCCGTGAAGATCTGCAATACCAAGGGGCATAGATATGCGTTGCCGGCCTTAGTTTGTTTGTTTAAATTTATTTCATACTCGGCCATGTGACATGTCGGATATAAATTCATTTGAAAACAACAACGACGTTTTTGTGGTTAATAAAAATGTTCACAAGCATATTAAAGCATCGTAAACCAAGAGATGGGTAGTAAAATACGTCTTACTATGTATACATATTATTATGTCAGTAGGTACATAAAACGGTATTCACTGCTGGTGTTTCGAATAACAACTTATTTTTCACGCCTATCGTAAAAAAATCGCATAAAACAAGTACACTTTTCAAGAAAGATGAAGTTAAATTTATGCATTGTAACACTATAATCAAATATTTAGTATATCCGCTGTAATTTTTTATTAAACCATAAACAGTAAATGGGTTGACGATTATTATCTAGCTGTCAAGTAGATGCGGGCAGAAAAGTGTGAAAAAAATAAAGGGATTGTACGTTCCATAAACGTAGCGAATGTCTGCGGCATACACTTACAGAGGACAGACATTGGCCGCACAGCAGCTTTGTCTCTATCTTATGTTTATTTTGCACTAGGCGAAGCTCACGGCTCCGCCCGCGTGAAAAAGATTTCCGTGTGTGTGTGTTCCGGGGTCAAAAGCCAAAAAAAGAACAAAATCAAAAAAAAAAGAAAAACATAAGAAGCACTCAGTAGTAATATAGCTTCCTATTAGTGAAAATTCAAAAATAGGTTCAAAAGTTCCTGAGATTAGCGCGTTTAACCAAACAAACAATCGAACTCTTCAGTATTGTTATATTATATGCAATTTTTTTTTAAATATCTTACACTTTAGTCCATATTTTAAACACAGGCGCTATTTATATTTCCAAGCGCTCTACTTTGAGCACCATTTTTTATTCTCGGTTAAATGTGTTTGTGGTGTCTTACCCAAAACGGATTTTCCAGTTTGTACACAGTGAAAACAGTTCACACCTATGTTCGAAGTTTGACAAATATATATAATATAATAATATATTTAGTAGGAATATACAAAGTATAAAGATGTTAAGGCTCGCTCGTAAACGTTAAAGAAAGAGGGAAAACTCAAACACTGACCATTAGATGTGATTAATCAGTGTTTAACAAATTTTGTCACTTGCTTCTTACCTAAAATAATTTAAAAGTCAAAACACTAATTAGGTTAATAACTGGTTAAAAATATACGTTAGACGCTACATGTAAATTTAGTACTGAATACGAAACACAATCTAAAAATATTATTTTAGTGCTTCCTTCTTACAAACTTGATGTTCACTGAAACAACTTGCACACTATATTTTAGAGATTTGTGAATCAACGTTTTATGTACACGTATCGAATTTATATCTCGTGAACATATTTCGTATTCATAAAATATCGCAGTCTGTAGCACGGTTTCGTTTTCTGTATGTCATAACCGCAACAAAGGTTTGCGAAGTCATATTAAGCACCACACACGAAAATTAAAATCTGAAACAAATATGAATAACAATTACAAATGTGAGATAGCAATTATAAACGTAACATTTATTAGTGTATTTTAAACTATTTACGCAAACAAAAATTGTAATCAAGTCGAAATATATCATTAGTTTATTGTACAATTAAAATTATTTACGTATTTGACTCAAACAGTAATTGTAATTACAATCTCAGCAAATAACACAAGAGATTAAACTAAGTTATTGTTAACAGAGACGACTCGGTCTTAGACACACCTCCTTATCGTAACTTTAAACAATTTAAATTAAAGTGGATTGCATTTCACATGTAAGGCTTCATTAACGGCTTCTTAATTAACTGACACTTGAAACTGTTTCAAATTACTCAAGGAATACCTACATCGTGCGACGAAAACGTATTTTTCTATTTTGAACCCTAAAATGGTGTGCTGTGGTCTGAAATACCGCTGGGGTTGATTTGGGGAAGGCCCGCGGAGTCGATTTGCATATGTATACCGTTGAGTTTCCAATGTACGACGAGTTTATTTATTTATAACTTATTTATTACTCTTCTGAATAAACATCGTACTTATTATTTGTACAGTACACTTTCGATTCTCTATTTTACCGTCTAATTACCTACCAAAATAATTATTTATTAATTCAATATATACTATTACACCTGGGTGGGTACCACCGCAATGTCTATTTCTACAGCAAAGCAGCAGTGTGCATGCACTGTTGTGTTTCGGTTTGAAGGATATTGTAGCCAGTGTAACTACAGGACATAATGAAACTTTTTAAAACGATACTGCATCTCCTCAAACGCAGCAACCACCTAAAAATAAAAAAATCTCCGTTTTCCTTTATATTACAATAATAATATAAATAGCTTACGAGAGCTTTTACCTAGCTAATCAATACGCACGGTAACACAATGGACTAAGACACCGGATCGGCACTGCGTCGGTCCACTCGGCCCTCCCGTTGCTTTGTATACTTCACTCTTTTATGTTGTCAAGCTTCGAATACCTTGCTGGACATTCCAGTCGTTAGACTGGTTAGCGTGAATTTTCCAATAGAAAATTCTACAGTATTGGCTTCTAGGTGACTAGTTTCATTACTAGCTGACTGCGCTTCGCCTTTTGATTCATGTGCACAATGCACATATTATGTGAATATATCGATGTGGCTGGAGTAAGTCTATTTCTTAAGCTATTAGGGGTTGGTTCACACAGGTCTACTAAGGTTGTATTTTTGGTTACATGGACTTGCGTTGGATTATTTACGTTTTCTATATCACTGGTGTTTTGTGGTTTATTAGGCTATTTGCTCTTTGTATCATTAAGTTACTCATTAAAAACTCAATTCTATGTTATGATAATTTTTGACGACGTAACTTCCGCCATTATAAACTTACTTTCCCAAATGGCGGTCCGTTACATTGTTAAAAGTTTCCATTACAAATGAATTGGTCACATTTTCCTCATCAGAACACTCATTGTTTGACTCTGGTATAAAAGAAGATCTAAAATCATGAAATCTTACTCACAATTCCTTCGAAAGTTTCCTTGTGGACGGCACTAAAAAATCCTTTGTAATTACACTCGTAAAACATGAGTTGAATGAAGGCGGTAGTTTAATTTAGCGGACGTCGTCTCTGAGAGTAGTGTGGCTTTAACCTATTTGTGGAATACAAATTACATGGTGGCTTGCTTCGTTACAACTTTACATACAGGTGTGGTTTGGCGTTGGATTGCTCGCGCTAACACGATTTCGCGGTCCAGATTTGATTTATTTAAATTTCTTCATTTGGTGCTATTTAAAATTTAATTATGTGTTTTTTTGCTCTCGATATACCACACAATTGATTTATATAATTGTACTACTAACTACACTATATTTAGTACTATTAAATAACTATAATTGTCTAGCATAATTTTTTGCTACATCGAACTATAATTTTTTTGACAATTGGTTTTATTATTACTTTTTTGTCTTGCTCTATTAATCCACAAGATTTTTTCCGTAATACATTTTCTAAGGTGTTTACTGAAATGTTTAAACACCTAGTAGTGGTTTATGGCTATAGACAATGATTACTTCACATTTTTCCATACTCATTAATGAGGCGTAGATTTGAAGTTTGCTGCTCATCATCGCTAGGGCTTGTTACGATGGGGACATTTTATCTCTCATTTTTGTCTGGCCTGAGCTCCCAAGGGATGTCACTCGATTTAAAAGCGAACGAAGCCGGCGTACTGTTACTGCAAACACAAATATTACCACTGCGTAATTAAAAATGGAAATTATAAATTACTATAATATGCCTCTGTATGTGTATAATTTTACTGTGTAATTTATTTACGAGGTATGTTCAGACTAACGTGTAATGTCAGGGTTATGACCTCAGATAGTGACTTGCAATATTTTGTAATTCTTAGTTCAGGCCAGTTGATACTTTTCTAAGCAGGTATGGGCTTTATGATTAGAAGAAATGCCTTTTTATTAACATTGATACCTTCTAAACGAAACAATTAATTATAATAAGTGCTGGCTGGTATTGTGTGAACTTGGGCTGCCAGCAAATGAACGGCCTTCATGTTTATTGATACCTATTTACTTCATTATTGTGTTCTGCTACAGCAGAATATATTCTTGTTCACTTTGTAGTTTGTACTATTGTCAATATCGGTAATGATGGAAGGAATGTGTCTATGGATGAGACTGATCAAACAATCTTGCGACTGAGAGAAAGCTAAGGGGACTATTAGGTGTACCAATATTCGGAATTTAATTTGACTATTTGCCTTTCTTTACGGCTACATATTAGATCAGACGGTTAGAAAAGAATAATTGAACTAGGTGTTGTTCGAGACTTTGAACGTTTTAAAAGCCTTTCCAGTTACAAAATTCTCTAAATGACTATAGCGGTCCATAGAGACACCTTTGCGACGCCAGTGCCATATATATATAAAAAAAATATTTATTTATTTATTTGCACTTAATATACAAAATAATATAGGCGGACTTAATGCCAAAGGCATTCTCTCCCAGTCAACTTGAGGGTGGTGCAGAGATAAATAAGGTAGTAGTAATCAGATTTAATATTTCAATTGTTTTCCACGAGAGCAAGTTACTAAGACATGTGTTTTAACCAGGACATGCTTCATGTATGTATCATATATCCAAATCTGTCTAGATTTTTCCGAGTTGACGTCTCACAAAAACCCAAACATTTTCATGAACTTTTGCATTTATAATATTAGTAAAATAATATAAGAAGTATGAAGATAATATGGGCCGACGATATACCGATATTCGAGTTTCGACAGTGTTGGCCTATCTTAATGGATATAATCCAGCCGGTACTGAAATAAGCTCGGATGGCTGATTTTTTAAATATACAAATGGTCGAGTGCAAAATATCCGTCATTCCCCCACTATTTTTCTAATAAAGGCCCTCTAATTTTACGTCCAGTAAGTTCGTGTACTTAAAAAAAATCGTGTAAGACTTGATTGGTTAACTTGGCCTCCAATCTATAAAGACTTGATATTGTAAAGCTGAAGAGTTTGTTTGGTTGAACGCGCTGATCCCAGGAACTACTGAAGCGTTATTGAAAATTATTTCACTAATATGAAGCTACATTACTCCTGAATGCTATAGGCTATTTTTTATCCCGGTAAAATATTTTTATCTGTATGGTCACGCGGGTGAAGCCGCGATCATTACTATGTCTAATAAAGAAAAATGCGTGTCCTGATCAGCTAATGAAAACAAATAATCATACCAGGAAAGGAATTCTCAAAAAATAATATTGACCAAAACTAAAGCTGTGCTAAAATTCCAAAAACATTAAAAACTAACTCATTAATATTAAATATAAACTCTCAATTTTATTAATGTGACGTCAGCATGTGAATGCCGGCTTATCTCGAAGTTGATGACACTGGTGAGTCCTAGCGTGTGGTGCTGAAAGTGAACGTGAAACCAGCAACCCGTGGCGATATGACGTCACTGTGCTATTAATTTACTTTGTGTAATAATATAATACATCCATTAATTTTCATTATACGTGTTATGTGGATATAAACGTATTTAGCTAAATTAGTTGTAAATGGATTTTCTAGTTGTCAAACTCGCCTCGTAGATTTGACGTTACCTAGAACATAAATTCACGTTTCTATGCCGAAATGGTTAGGTAGATGCAACTAGCGCATTTATAAACCGAGCGTACCTAAGCCCATAGTACATCTGATATTCATATAATATCAGATTTGGTTTTGCATTTTTATATTGAAAACCAGACTATTTTTTGCCGAAAGCTTAGAATCGAAACCAGAACCTAACGGCCTACAGCTCATTATACATCACTACATCAGTGAGGCTATATCATCTATAGCGATTGTAATTTGGGTTAACTACCTGTAGCAATTTCACGACCGAAATCACCATTATGATCATATTGAGCACAACTCACTCAATATATAATAATGCATTATATTATTAATATTTATCCCGCCTCACTCGAGATATTACGTGCTAATTAATAAGCAAATTCTACAGAAACAAATCTTTTTATGAGTGCGTAACTTCAGGATGAATTGTTTTCCCGCTAATAAAACCGTTTTGTTGAGCGAACATCCGAAAATTGACAGGCTAAGATGGATCGCCTCCCACCCAATAAAGTAATCTAAGGTCAACTTTCCTACAGAAATGTTTTCGTTTCACAATCTATGAGTTTTCTGTTGTAACCTCAGGGTATTTTGTAAATTAGGATAGCGATATAGGACGGATTCAGGGAAAAGTACGGGGGGCCATGGGCTGTGTTTAGAACTGAAAAAATCGCGTTTTTTGTGTAGTTATTCTTGTGACAAATTGTGTTTTTAGAAATAACTGTCTTTAATGAAAATATAAATTCTTAGAGGACGTTTCGATTCGGTTATGGTACCTTTTAGTGAGTAACTATCATTCATCTTTGAATAACGTTTTGTGAGACTTTGTTAAATCACTTATAACCCTTCAAAATTTTGAATAATCAACTGAAATTTTGATTATGATAATTTTACGTTCAACAATTAACTAGCACAAAATTTGATACTTCTCCCAAAATACCAAAATTGATTGTCCCAGAAGAATCTTTTGCTGCATACCCCATTTTGATCTCCAAGTCCGGCATCGGTACGGATTTGTCCACAGAATTCATTTAGTCAATGCCGGAGTTGCCCCAGGAGTTCCTTAAGCATCCGCCACGGGCCACAAAGATCTCAAAAGCGTAACGTTGATTGATTACTTTAAATTTTCTTTGGTTGTGAAGTTAATGAAAGTGGAACCCATTGTTAGTTAAAGCGTTTATTGAGTTTACCAATTTAATGGTGCTTTCGCTGGTTTATTTATGACCTTTAAATGTATACCAATTTCCCATTTTGCGTACTACTTCATTTTGTTAACATTTTTGTAACTTGCAATCCAAGTATCACAAAGAAAGCCTAATTTGGAAATAATTTACAGTATGTAATTGAATAAAATTCACGTTCGCTGACTGAAGTCTACTTTAGGATACATTTTATGTACTAAAATCTAACCAAAATGGCTATTTATGATTTGCATGTATTATTCCCTTCCGATATTGAGGTCAGAGAGATGCTTAACCCGAAACACATAACGAGTTATTTATGCCCATATGACCAGGGTTGGTAATAAATGTTGAATATAATTGCGAATATGTTCCTTTCATCGTAATTCATGAGCTTTGTTGGTAATAGCTTTCATAACTGCTTTGTTATGATACACCGCGCCCGGTTGAGGGTTATTTTAATTTTTAAATTGTTCGTATTGTATTTTTAGATCTAAACCTCATTAAAAATATACTCCGTAAAAACATTTGGGCTTTTTTAAAAGGCATTTAAAAGTAGAGGCTGTTAAATGAATACAATTTCATATACCTTCTTCTAATGGATTTAGGATACAGAATGTCTTAATAATTAATTTACATAATGTTATACAATATTCCACATCGTATTTGCCCATCAAATTAGAATATAAATTACTTATTCTGCTTCTAATTAACATTTCCGAGTGCATCAAGAAATAACAGCGTCTTCAAAGTTTAATTCTTTGCTCATTATGCCCCTTGGCAATGCAGGTCATACCGACAAGGAGTCGTAGAAACGAGATGAAAACCTCCATAACAATTGAAGATGAACTCAAAGTAGAGCTCTGGGTACGCTTGTTCTACGAGTAACTTTGAAATTTCACCTTAGAATTTATTTTCGGCGAAGCGATCCAACAAACTTAGTAAAGACATCCGTGTAAGTACTTGATTTGGTACGTTCAAAGGAAATTACGTAATCCGTAGAAGGTCGCGCGGGAAATTCGCCTTTGCTCGTTGCAATTTCTCTTATTTGATCCTAGTATGAAATGTGGGTGTCTATAATTTCATTGAAATTTTGGCTAAATTCATATCATCTCTGTCCGAGGAGCGCTACTTGTGAAAAGGGTAGGTGATTTCTTTTTTAAAATACATTTATCAATAATGTATGCTATCCAAAATATAACTGAAGAATTATATATTAATTTTTATATCGGCGTAATAATACGTTATAAATGTTTGAAATTTGATGAAAGGGGTACTTGTTAAATAACAGTCATATCAGACTGTGACGTCAGCAAGTGCCACTGGCCATAACGCTGCGTGCGTGCGAAAGAGATAGCACGATATCCCTACAACGCCCCCACTTTTGCTCACAACAATATTTCAAATATGAATAACTGCTTTATTTTTCATCCAATTCGGATGCTAATTTCACAAAAGAACTTTTTCATGATAATTTCTGTGACATATCTATACTTATACTAATATTATAAAGGTGAAGAGTTTGTTTGTTTGAACGCGTTAATCTCAGGAACTACTGAACCGATTTTGAAAATTCTTTCACTAATAGGAAGCTACATAACTCCTGAGTGCTATAGGCTACTTTTTATCCCGGGAAAATATTTTTGTCCTGGAAAAATTTTTCACGCGGGCGGAGCCGCGAGCACTACTAGTAAAAATAATATTATACAAAATTAAACATACCCTCTTTGGATTGAGTCATACGTGACTCGGTAAAACCTATAAAGTGCTTCAGAAGTCCGCTTTATTGAGCTTCTGTATTATTTTACCTTTAAGAGGGGTAAAACGCGTTGCGATACAATAATCCTCGTATTAACTAACGCAGTTGTAATGAAGCTTATCTTTATACGTGTATAAAGTGAATATAATTAGTATAGCAGTCGATAAATTCGTTTATTTAAGAGAGGTGTTGAAAACTTAGTAATACCAACCGATGGTTATGAGTTATGACTCCGTCTCCATATAAAAGGGTATAAATCGAAATATAAAATAGGAAATCAACTTCTTTTGTCCCTGATGGATAGAAATAAAACTAAAACTGTCGAAATTATTTTGTTTTTGCGTGATACATACAAGAAATTGATAAGTTTCGGTTTATTCCCCAATCTGACGATCAATTCTCTATAATGTGACGAATTCAAAGAAATTGCGTGTCCATTTAATACTACAAGTAAAGTCCTAAATTTATACATACATCCTATCAAATATATTACAGTGAAGCTTTGTGTCTTAAGGACATCCGACACAGTATCAAATGGTACATAATAATTTAATGCGCACCCGTGTCGGTTAACTAATGGCCGATTAATGAACCGGCCCTGCCAGTTATCTGTATAAAGGTTCAACGATATCCCTACTGGGGATAATCCTTCGGGATAAGTAATCGCATTGGCATAGTATCCGATTTCTTTACGGTGTTTGCTTTCGTCTTAGCCAAGATTCTTGTTTACAAAATCAAATCAATTAGCAATATATTTGCTTAGATTGTTTGAGAATGTATAAGTTTTATTTGCTAAGGGAGTATTTATTTATTATACGACTAAGAACAGATTGCATTATACACTATCACCTTTTGAAAATAATATAAATTGACGTCGCGTCGTCCTAACAACAAAACAACAAAAACAATTTGTATATTTTCGGTTTAGTGATATTCTAAATCCAACATAGATGGGCGTACTTTTTTCAACAATAAAGCATAATTCTATATCAGTTACCTTTTTATACATCATTTCTTTCCCCACTTCCCTTTGGCGAAATCTGAAGAATTTGGTCTGAAACCGACTACAGGAGGAAATTCTGTGAACTCATGCCGGTAAAGAACGCTGTGACAGTTATTTAGTTGTCGCCACTCGCGAGTAACGGGACGTCCACAGGCGTCTCATTGGGTGGCGTGCAATAGCCGGGCGGCAATTATAGTTCGTGCGCGACATAATGTCGCACGTTGAATAGTTTCTTATGCAATAGACTTATGGGCTGTTTCACAGGTTCCAAATTATATTTAACCGTTATCGTATTAATGAAGATGCTATTATTTTTTTTATTGCATCTAATGATGACTCGAGCATGCCGTTCGCCCGATGGTAAGCGATACGCCCACCCATAACCAGTAGCAACACCATTCAGCACCTTGACTTACAAAGTACTGTGTGGCATTACACTGCGCTCGTCATCCTGAGACATAAGATGTTGAGTCTCATTATGTCCAGTAGTTACACTGGCTACAATTTCCTTCAAACCGAAACACAACAGTGCATGCACACTGCTGCTTGGCAGTAGAAATAGACAGTGCGGTGGTACCTACCCAGAAGGCCATTTATTCTAATGATGATGCCATTTATTCGTAACATAGATTAAGATGTGTTTGTATTTCGGTCAGCTTACGCAATTGTGTGACGAGTAGCATTTATCACTAAGCGGTGAAAGCCGCCGAATAATTGTGTATAAATAGATTATTGAGATACGGATTTAATTTGATGCTCTTGGCCTCTTTTACCCTTTTTGTAAGTTAATCGCATAAACGTGTTGTCTAGACTAATGAATAATAACGTAATATTAAACTTATAATAGCTATCTACAGATAGTACAAAATGAATGAATTAATTTTCTTAAAGAAAATCACAAATTTGAAGCGTAAATTGTCCAATCTAAACACACAAAGAAGATAATAAGTCTTGAAATGAATCTTAATAATACTACAAATAAGTAAAATATTAATATTATTAAAAGTTATTATTAACGAAAAATCTTACGGCCCGCGTAAAATACGTGAAGCCATAGAAATAAGTAAGCGCCCGAATTTCAACCGTGACGTAGGCTGGACGTTGCTGACTACTTGGAAACCGATACTTCAAACCATACATAAGACCAGTAACAACCCTACTCGAGGAGTCGACACAGTTAGCTCAGTACACACAAGTGTTCTACATGCACCGGTAGTGTCTGATGATGATGGTCTATCAGCTGCGCCTTCTTCAGAACCCTCCGAACCTCCCCCACTCCACCCTTCGAGCCGTGCTTTACGTTTCGCAAGGCGGGCGGCGGCGCGGGCGCGGGCGGCTGACAGTGATCAAGAGGCCTCCGCGACGCGACGTCTTCTCGGCACTCGCCTTTGAAGATGACCTTCGTAATAGGTCGAAACTGGTCGGCGATTCTGACCAATAATATACGTGAGTGAAACCGTTGTTTTTCTGATAATTAAGTAAAATATTATCCAAACAATAATCCAATCGCACGCTTTATTGTCGATAGTAAAGTCTATAGAGCGTAAGAATCGGGCCCCGGGACCGGTTCCGACTTCCGATGCAGAATTTAATAAAGTCTTCGCATTTTACGATTCAAATCGTAAAAATGTTGTGACGCGGACAAATAAAATGTCTTACGTTTTACGACGCAGCCTCATCGGACTGTATATTGGTATTTAAAGGACTCTCCTGGTAAACTGGTTATGTATTTTTTTTTTTTTTTTTTATAAAAGGCCAACTTCGGCGCATTAGGGACGGCTGCGGGCTTCCTCCGACTCACGTCTAAGTTGTCGTCCGCAACCGCCCCTGCACGTACCGCTGTTGCGGTCCTTTTCCTGTTGCGGGGGCTCAGAAGCCCCCGAAACACCGTACCGTGTCCGCCTTTTGGTGTCCGAGGCAGCGTGAGACACGCTGCCTCGGACATGTCCATCACGGGGGTCACAGAAGTTGGCTAGACTAATGGGTGGGCGGCACGTCCCGCCCACCCGTGACCCCCGGAGGCCCCTATTAGTCGCCTTTTACGACAGGCAGGGGATACCGTGGTGGAATTCTCCAAACGCCCCCAATCCACAGGGCGGGAGACGTCGGTCAGTCGTCCACCCGACGCCTCCTACGTCTCGTCTGGCGGCGGGAGGGATCACCACTGCGCTGGCGATCCCTCTCGGCACTCTCCTTCCGCGAGAGGACCGCCTCGCAGAAGTGGGCCACCGCCTGCCAGGCCTCCCGGCCGCCGACCATGGAAGCGACCACGGCCGGCAGCGAGAGGTCTTCTCCGACGACTGTTCTGAGAGCGCTGCGCTCCTCATCCCAGGCTGGACAACACTCCAACGTATGTTGGGCCGTGTCCATTGGGCAGTTGTCACAATAGTGACACACGGCCGACTCCTCTATCCCTACCACCCGAAACAGGAACTCACCGAAGCAGCCATGCCCGGTGAGCACCTGCGTCAGGCGGTATGTTGCCGCTCCGTGGCGCCTGTCCAGCCATTCGGCAAAGACAGGACGCACTGCCTCTACGACCCGGTGCCCCCACGACGGGGCCTCCAGCCTGAGACGCCACTCCTCCACGGCGGCTCGCCGTAAGGCGGCCCTCTTGGCCTCCACCTCCTTCAGGGCCGGACGCTCCCCGCGACTGAACGCCTCCTCCCGCCAATGGAATACATCGGCAAGGGATTTGGCGTCCAGGTCCCAGGGCAGAAATCCGGCCAATAGGCAAGCCGCCTCGAAAGAGACCGTGCGGTACGCCCTGACCGCCCGCTGCGCTAAAGCTCTCTGCGGGGCGCGCAGAAGGGCGACGCAGGGGCGGCCCAGGGAGTCAGCCCAAACGGGGCTGCCATAAAGGGCTATGGACCGCACGACTCCGTGATACAGCCTCCGGCAAGGGAAGCCAGGACCTTCCAGGTTGGGCAGCAGGCGGGAAAGAGCGCCCGCTGCCCGGGACAATTTCGTCCTCAACTCCTTAAAGTGGGTGCGGAATCGCCATCGGCTATCCAGGACTAAACCTAGATACTTCATGCTAGAGCCGATGGGGATCCGCACCCCCCCAACGACGATGCCGGCACCGGCCGGTGGCCCTCTCCGAGGTCCGTGAAAACACACGGCCTCGGTTTTCTCGAGGGCCACCTTCAACCCTAAACGTTGTATTCTACCAACTACTTGGCCGGTGCCCGCCGCCGCCAGAGTTGCGGCGTCCCGGAAGGTCCCAGCAGTCGCTGTGACTAACGTATCGTCGGCGTAACAAGTCACGCCGACGCCCCGGAGATTGGAACCACGGAGCACCCAGTCGTACCCGATGTTCCACAGGAGAGGGCCCAAAACCGAGCCCTGTGGAACACCGCACGACATCGCTCTTCGGTGCCACCCATCGGCGCCCGGATACACCACGTGCCTGTCAGACAGGTACGCGTGCACCAGACGCCGGAGATAGGGCGGCACCACGTGGTACCGCAGTGCCTCGTGGATGCAGGGCCAGGGCAGCGAGTTGAAAGCATTGGATATATCCAATGATACAGCAATCACTACACTGCCTCTGGCCACTGCATCCTCCGCCTGTGCCTTCACCCGCAGAATCGCGTGGACAGTGGAACGTCCCCTCCTGAATCCAAACTGCTCGTCGGCCAGATTTGGTCCGACCCTCTCAAGATGCTCGACGAGGCCGGTATGGATGATGCGCTCGAAGAGCTTTGCCACCTCGTCGAGCAACACGATGGGCCGGTAGGCCGACGGCGACTCTGCGGGTCGTCCCCCCTTCTTCAGCAGGACGAGCTTCCCGGTTTTCCAACGCACCGGGAAGACGCCCTGCTCCAGGCAGGCGGTGAATAAGCCGCGGAGCCTCGGGCCCAGGTACTCGAGGGCTAGCACCCAGGCTTTCCCGGGGATGCCATCGAGCCCTGGGGCCGTGTTTTTGCTCCGCAGCCGAAGCACTGCCGCCCGCATTTCAGCGGGCGAAACCTCCGGGATATCCCTTGCCGGATTCTCGCTCGACGATGACGCCACATCCGGTGGCGCCATCGGTGGAGGAGTGAACTCCACGGTGGCCGGGAACAAGGCCGCGACGACGTTGGCCAGTAATTCTGGCCGGAGACTCTGCGACAGCGGGGGCGCCGCTGGGCGAAGCTTCTTCATCACCATACGGTAAGGGCGCCCCCACGGGTCCCTGTCGAGAGTCCCCACGAACGCCTTACGTGCCGCGACCTTGGCCCCATGGATGGCCACCCGCAGCGCTCTCTTTGCCTCTTTGTAGAGGCCATAGAGCTGCCGCTCCTGGTCTGCGTGATTCTCCTCTCTGAGCCGGCGACGACGATGCCTGGCGTATCGGCGGCGCGCAGCAACGCACGACGCGCGCAACTGCGATAGCTCCGCCGACCACCAGTACACCTGTCGCACCGGCGAACGGCGGAGAGCTCGGGGCATGCCGGCGTCGCAGACATCCGACATTGCCACCCCGAACCACTCCGCCTCGTGCTCAACCCGTACCGGCCCGTCCGGCACGGGGAGCCACGACATGACCAGAGCGGCCAGCACTAGGGCCTCCCCATCGAGGCGACGAAGCGCCCACCGCGGGCCGTCCTGATTTGGGGCACTCGGTACACCACCGGACTGGACACTCGGGGACGCGGAGACGCCGAACCTGATGTAACGATGGTCCGACAACGTCTCCACGCCCACGAGGACTCTCCAGTCCCGGACACGGCATGCGACGGCGGCACTCGCAAACGACAGGTCTATAATAGACCCGCCGTTGTGCCGCACGCACGTGTCCACCGACCCCCTGTTCAGGACGACCAGGCCGACAGAGATCGCCCATTCCTCCAGGACCCGACCACGACCGTTCGTCGCCGGCGAACCCCAAGCCACGGACTTGGCGTTGAAGTCGCCGGCGACGACCGCCGGGTGAGGTTGGCCTTGTTCCACCAAGGCCCCCAGCCGAACGAGGAAAGACTCAAATTCGGCGAGGGGTCTGTTGGGACAAAAGTACACTCCTACTATCCAAATGTCTCCCAACAGAACCGCCACGCATCCCCTGTCCTTCGCTACTTTTTCAAAGGGTGGGGAGCCAGCGGCGCCCCGGCTGATGATGGCCACCAAGCCGTCAAGGTCCCCAGCCCAGTTATCCCGGGGGGGGGACAAAGTACGGCTCAGCGACCACGGCCACTTGCACCGACCACTGCGCCAGGCTTTGGGACAACAGGTCCTGGGCACTGGCACAGTGGTTGATGTTCGCCTGGAGGAAATTTAATTCCATTATTGGGCGATCTCTACCACATCCATCGCGGCCCCTTGCGGTGGGCTCGCTGACTGCGGCTGGGTCGAGGCCCCAGCGGCAGCAGCACTTCGTATCCCGTCGCGGCGCCTATCGCGACGGGAGGGGGCGGGACACGCCTTCCCGCCCACCGGATGCTTGGCGGGCCTCCCTGCGGCCGCGCAGACTGCGCAGTTCGGCGCGGCCTCGCATCCGCGGGCTTTGTGGCCCGGTTTGCCGCAGCGATAACAGAGATCGCTGCGGTCCGGTCCTCCGGTGCAGGTGCTTTGCGTGTGTCCGTGCTCAAGGCAACGGAAACAGCGCATAGGGCGCGCCCCTAGCACCGTCACCCGGGCCACTGTCCACTCCACCATCAGGCGGCCCGCCTTTATTTTTGTGCCACTTTTGTTGGCACCTTGGCCCAAACTGCGCCCAGGCCGGAGCGGTCAGGCCGGATCTGTCCGACCTTGACAGCGTCGACTGCGCACTCGCCAGCAACGCTGAGTGCCGCTGCGACCGTCTCGGAAGTGGCTGCCGGATCCAACTCCGACAGCCGCAGCTCCGTGCGCTTGGTGGGCCGGGAGATTTGGACATCCTCCGACCCGCCAAAGCATTCCCTCAGCCTTGCGGCGAGGGAGTCCGCCTTCCGCTCCGACTCAGCCCCGGGCACCTCATACAGCATGGCACCCGTGGCTGCCACCTTGGGCCTCAGCCTGTCAATGCCGAGGCCGGCGAGGTCCACGCGGTGCTGAGCGTCCGTCAGCACCTTCGCGTAGGTCAGCCCCTTGGCCACCGCCGCCGGCGTCAGCGACAGCACTATGGCCGCCGAGCGTGGCTGACGCAGTTTGGGCTCTTTGCGCCTCTGCCTCCTCTGTTGCGTCTGCGGTATAACTGCGGGCGCTGCGGCGGGGTTCTTCCCCCGCTTCTTCTTTCCCACCACCACCGTCCATTCAGTGTCCATGGACGCTGGGGCTGGTGGTAGCGGGCGAGGCTCCCTTGGAGCAGTCCTCGCGACGACGGGGGCAGCGGGGGTGGCGACTTTCCCCCTCCCTTTTTTGGGCACCCCAGACGGTCCAACGACCGCCACGGCAGCTGAGGTGGAGGGCCCTGCCACGATGGCAGGAGCCTTGAAAGGAGCAGGCTGCACTGCTCCTTTCCCCTTCCCCCTCCCCTTCCCCTTAGAGGAAGGCTGGGGAGCTCCCCCAACGAAACCACCCTGGACGGGGAGTGGTATGTCCCCGGGGGTGGACCGTCTCTCGTGGGCCAGCGGAGGCCTCTGGGCCGGCCCTAGGAGCACCGACTCCATTCTGGCCTGCCACTTGGACTCCACTGCTGCCAGCTCCTCCAGACGGCGAAGGAGAGAAGCGTTTTCACGCTTCAGCTCCTTCACCGCCTCCTCCAATTTGGCGCATTTGTCACGCCACTTTTTGGCCTCGCCTTTAGGGCGAGCACTCGGAGCCGGTTCCGCGGCGACAACCACCTCGGCGGCGGGCACCTTCGGCTTAGCGGCAGAGCGAAGGACCATTCCCTCCTCGCTCTCCTCTCTCCTCGCCCTTTGGCGGGCTTCCCTGCGCTGCAGGAGATCGCGCGCCTTACCTCTCTTTCTTTGGTCGACGGAATCGTCGACCAAAGATGGTCCTCCCCTGCCGCGTCCGGTTGTCGCTTGCGACTTCGGGACCGGCTCCTCAGTGTCGCTCCCGAGGGACGACCTGCTACTCATCTCTGAGCGTTTTCTCCAGAGCCTACGGCTCCGAACGGAGGAAACGCTCCCACTCGACTCAGAGTCGACGCCTGTGGACATCTTCTTGCCCGCGCCGACTCTCCGCACTCGATCAGCAGGCTTTCGCCCACCAATCTCCGCCTCTCCAGCCGGAACTGGAGTAGGCAACCTCGTCAATAAAATTTTTGGTTCATTTTTATCCATTTTGAAACCCACGAGTATGGGGGAAATAAGAGTCCACCCAGGCAGTGCCCCCTGTACCTGGGTAAGCCTAGCGTAACCCGCCAAGAGGGTCGGCCGGTACTCTGGCGGGGGTCGCACTAGTGACCGAACTACCCATCGGCCATGAATCCCCTCGCGGTGCGCCGCCGCTTGGGATTCGGGGTAACTTTTTATAGAGGTATTCTCCCTCGTGGTCCGGGCGATTAAGCCAAGACCCTCGGTCCAGCAGGAGCGCGAGACATGTCCACGGACCTCCATACTAGATTACGATCTGCAACGGTGACAGCAGAGAGGAAGGTTCCCCCCCACTGCCTGCTCGGGGCGGTGTTAGCGCACACCGAGCCCGTCGACACCCCCGGATGAACCAGGAGCCGCCCGAATAAACGGGCCCACCATCTAGAGAGATGCGGCAGCCACCGCAAAAAGCGGCGACTACCGCCAAGACCACTGTTCGTCAGGATATTGGCCGTTGCGCCGATCAACTCGACCGACGCTCCGTTGCCCAGGGTGCACCACGTGGAGGTTTCCTGACTTCGCACCCCAAACTGGTTATGTATGCCAATATATAATAATCGTTATTTTAACTAGTGCGGCAAAAAACAACTCTTTCCAGTAAAATTATTAAGATGGATTTGAATTTATTTTTGTTCTTGCTTTTTTCGTAAAAATACTCACCGAGCTTGCAGTCGGACCATCGAGATACGTTGCGTCGACGGTCGTCAGAATGATGCCTATTGAATACAGCCTGACGCCGGAATTACATATTTTTATTATATTATTTTGCACCCTCTCATCAGCAGTCAAAGATTAACCAATTAAGTTGAAGATCAAAGAAGCGATCTACTTTATCATTAGTTCGTCACGTCTGTTTTGATGGCAGTGGCAACATGTTACATGGCAAATTGGATACACAATAATTTAGCTATAATGTTATATGTCACTATGGAGGCTTTGATCGCTTAATTACAAAAGCCGGTACGAGATGAGCTGAGACAGTGTAAACAAACTGATTCAAATTATATCAGATCTATATTGTTTAGGTCGGGAAATAATAATCATCTATAGATCTTTACTTCAGTATAGCTACAATCTCGCACAACATCCAATTTCCTCAGGAAATTCGTATACAAAATATTTCAAAACTTATAACCCAAAACACCGTTGTTTATCAACTATCAAACATCCATAACCAAAATGCAAATACCGTAACATGTTATAAAATTCACGCACGCATAGGAAGGATATAGATTTTTTTTCCACGCGGTCTCCTGGGGACCGTAAACGTGAATTATATACCTATCGAGGATGTAGGGTTGCCGTTTGCCCCGACATAATTAAGCTCATGACAGAAGGGTGGACAAACGGAACGTTGCTAGAACAAGAAGAATGGAGAAGGCTTCCCTTGGGTCGGCCCTACAGTTCGTTAATCTATGGAAACTTAAACTTGAAGAGTATCTAGAAGTTCATAGCTTTTTATACTCCAACGGTAAACTTACTTCACTGCAAAATATATTAAATGTGATTTTATATGATGTGCAACCCAAGGGAAATGTCAACCAGCAAGGATTGTTGTACCTTGGGAATACAAAAGATTATTATCATCGTGATAACGAGTGTCAATCCTCCGTATAGAAAGGACTAAAGTCTGTAAAAGCGTTTAAAAGCGCACCATCGACTCTTGTTGCCAAAAACAGTGCTAAAGCCAAGTTAGAAACATAACACTTGCTAAAAGGTTTGCTAATGCATTTCGTGCGGTCCACAACATTCGCTAATGCACACTACATTTCTTAAACATCGACAACGCATGCAAGGCAAGGCATTGATGATCCACTTAAGCTACTCAATGTATGTTAAACTAGTAGTGCTCGCGGCTCCGCCCGCGTGAAAAAGTTTTTCCGGGACAAAAATATTTTCCCGGGATAAAAAGTAGCCTATAGCACTCCGGAGTTATGTAGCTTCCCATTAGTGAAAGAATTTTCAAAACCGGTTCAGTAGTTCCTGAGATAAGCGCGTTCAAACAAACAAACAAACTCTTCATCTTTATAATCCTACTAATCCTACTAATATTATAAAGGCGAAAGTTTGTAAGAATGTATGGATGTTTGGATGTTAGGATGTTTGGATGTTTGGATGTAAGGATGTTTGTTCCTCTTTCACGCAAAAACTACTGAACGGATTTCGATTAAATTTGGCACACGGGTAGATCATGTCCTGGATTAACACATAGGCTACTTTTTATCCCGGGAAAATATAAAGCGGGACTTTTATCCCGGAAAAAGTTTTTAAAGCGGGCGGAGCCGCGGGCAAAAGCTAGTATTAGTATAGATTTAACAAGTCACGTGGGATTCGTCTATCTTCAATGGTAAAAAAAAAATGCTTGAAATTCCTTTCATTCTTCATCTCTACATACATTTACTGTCTTCTATCATTCATATTTTCCATACACGTATTCGTACTCCTTCTCGATAGTCATTGGGAATGCGAGTACCATGTCTAACAAATGGAATAGATTATAAATCTCATTTGAATACTGTTCTCATCTAAGTACTATAGTGTACACGAATCGATTACGTGACGTGGTTATGTTTTATTATTATTACGATTACTTTTAGTATTTATGGACTAATTAGCGATATTGATTATAATTAAATTTGAAGCGATGAATTTTGAAGTGTTCTGGTTGATAGGAGCGGAACAATTAAATCTTGAATTTCAATTCCAGAACAAATTTCGGTTAAGAACTGAACTAAATTCTATCATGTTTTCTGGACTAGACTTCTGAAATATACTATAGAACCGATTATGTCATATGGTGCGAATTGCAGAATCATTACGATACGATGGACCGATAATGGCCCACGAAGTCATATCATGGACACCCAAGGGGTCCATCGACCTCACTTCAGACCCTGCTAACGTATTAAACATTCCTAACCGGCCATTAATCGTAGGATTGAACTAATGACCGTAATTAATAGTCCCCTTAAAGTTTAATTGATATCTGAATCCTTTATTTCCCATCATACATATTTTAAGTTGGAAATTATTGTTGAAAATTTACACACACACACACACACTCGCGCCTGTTATCCCCGAAGGGGTAGGCAGAGGCGCAGCTAGTGCACCTACTTTTCGCCGTTATTCCGTCCCATGATGTGGCAGGGGGCGAGCCTATCACCATATCGGGCACAAATTCCAGACTCCGAGCTGATACTGAATAGAAAAACTCAATATCACTTTGTCCGACCCAGGGATCGAACCAGAGACCTCAGCATTGCAGTCGTTCTGTAATACAAATACGTTATCGAGGCAGTCAAAGGCAGTTGAAACTTTACGTTAAATAAATTATTGGTGCCGCTATAATATTGGCGAACTTCGAGGTACACGTCTCTCAATAGTCGACATTATATTATGTAGAGTGTACTTTAGGAACTCAACATTACTTTCAGTAGAGGCTAGTGGCGTGCCAGGTACACAAACAATACTTAGTAGATTTACGGAATACGAAATAAAGTTGGGTGATTTATCTGGTTACTTAATCGACTCTGAATATATAAAATCTAACTGATTCCTTTCGTTAAACGTCATGAATAAGGTCAGGTTGAGTGGAAGTAAGCCGCTTTTCACAGGTTCGTCTGGAAATCTTTAGGGGAGGGGCCTATGTTCAGCAGTGGACATCATGTGCCTGATGATGGCGATGATGAATGAAAGGAATGAGTTTTGGGAGTTTTCAGCTAACAGTATACATACAGAACACAAATAAAACGGTGATTTTATTTCTACTACGTATTTTTTTGTGAAATATTCACCATAATCTAGTATTGCCCCAAGAGATCCTAACTTTATTTTTTAATTGAATTAATTTCTTTACACTTCACGTTATGTTTTCTTTTATTCATTAGTAATACTAAAAACATAATTCTGCTAACAACGACGTCTCCATAATGAAATGCCAATCAATGTCATCACGTAGTCTGTATGCAAAGCTATACATCGCTCCGTATTAAAACATCAGCGTGCGGCTTTAATCTCATTGTCGCTGTTTGTGGAAACAAACATGGTGCGGATTATTCGCCCCTATTCCGAGACGATGGATGAAAATTTAAATCATATGGCTTAGATAGTTTGTGGAGTATGCAAAGTAGTATTAATATCGAAAATATGATAGTAATAGTTGTTGGTGGTTAGTATGTAAATTAAATTTAATTATCATTGGTGAAATAGTGCTCAGATTTTATGATCAATTAGGTGTACCTATTTTGCCTCGAGTTAATTTAATTACTTTATTGATGCTGTTATATATATATATAACTGAGAATATAATAGTGATATTAAAAATCTACTCTTCTACATTTTTCTTTCTCATGTTAAAATATGCAATTTAAGTAGTTGAGTTTTATTCAAAGCGAATAGGACGGACATTATTATAAAATAATATGGAAATCCAACATGCCATGCAGTTTAATTTTTAACCGACTTTCAAAAAAGGAGGAGGTTCTCAATTCGTGTGTTTTTAATTTTAATATTACGTTGCACGAATGTCGTTGGAATTTTCGCGGCTTCGTTTTATTATTCGACACGTTTAAAGTCCTCTTTATATAAATTCGCTCAAATATTTAATTAACAGGTCAGCTATGAAAACATTGAATTAGGTCGCGAAATTACGTTCTTCTTTTTAAAATGCTGGTTTACGTGGAAGTATTATTTTGTATTCACTGAAGTTTATCGGTGTTTATTCCATACTAGGTGTTCCCCGCGGCTTCATTCGCGTAATAATGCTACAAAATCCCTAAAAACTACACCAGTGGCGTCTATTTAAGAAACAGATCAAAAAGTACAATTATTTCCCATGGAGCAAATAACTGGGATAAAAGTATCCTATGTGTAAATCCAAGACATGTTCTACCCGTGTGTCAAATTTCATCCAAATTCGTTCAGTTATTTCTGCGATTACTTCTAACAAACATCCACACAATTCACATTTTCATTAGTAAGATAACATGAGATATATTGTTATTTAAACTAATGAAGATGTAAAACTCACTGTTCATAAATTGTGCTAGAAAATATCTGTCACTAATCCACCGATTCGTAGACATTCAGTAATACATCATTACCATAAAAATCAAATGAATGTGTCATTATCATAAATTATTTATTTTAATCGCGTGGATTTGGTGAAATACTTCCACACTAGCGCAGCAGTAATAAACTCGTAATATTTCAGTTAATAGTCTCCATCATGCGACCGGGATACAGCCGCGGGCTAAATACTGTAGTCAGAAATACGATTATCGATTGTATTCGAAACGATACATCGTTTAAACATCAGAATAGGTACGTCGGAGAGGGTAGACATGAATTATTCAATGTTGAACCGCGTTAACGAATACTCGGCAGATTTCGCTTTTCAAGGGCGCTGCCAACAGAAATTTTTCCTCCGCCACAGTTGAATGCCATTACTTTAATTGGAAAGCTTTTACAGTTTAATTTAATTGAACTTGTAGATAATAGTTTGTCGTGTTTAATTGTGCGGTTGTTGGTTACAATAGATTTGTGTAATGTGTGAATACAGTATCTTCGTGGTAGTGACTTGTGTCTATAGCAAGAATTCTTTTTGTGTTTCTTATCTAGAATTAAATAAATATACGTCCAGACATTGTAGAGAATAAACTTCTCACGTTGTTATAAACGTGCACATTATTTTTTAAAAAGTGTTAGTTTTAAAATAGTCTAGCTATATGAAGGATGAATAAGTATATTCTAAAATGTACAGTAGTATTATAAATTAATACCGATTCCTTTTTTTATAGAGAATACCCTATTATTTATTAAGTAAACTTAAATTTTTAATTTTATTATGATTTCTCACCTCTATTAATATTTTAAGTGGGTGCACTAGTTGCGCCTCTGCTTACCCCTTCGGGGATAACAGGCGTGAGTGTATATGTATGTATGTATGTATTAATATTTTGAACAAAATCCAGCGATTCTTCCCACTCAATTTGTCAAAGCTAATAAAAATAGATGTAACTAAAGTACCAAAGCACCCGAGCTCCGCATTTCCCACGTAATCCAACAGTGGTTGATTTATGTTCAGTTTTGTAAAGTATTGTCACATCTTCTTACGGTTTGTGGAATCCCGCGTCGTTTCATTGAGCGCTTGATTAATGAGTTGACCCTTCTGGATGTACCTTATCTACCAAGGTCGTTTTCGGAATAAATATATTTTGGACGGGTTAGGCAAATGTTTTTTAAAGCATGGTGAGAATCCTGTCATAGTTACTCGTTGCTGACTATAACGGCCATGCCTGTTTTTAAAAAGTAGCAACACCACTTAAACATTATTAAGCTCCGCGCTGTATCCGTCATCTTGAGACCTGTCAAGTTGTCTCGTAATGCTCTATAATTGCATTGGAAATAATGTCCTTTCAGATGGACCACTAATCCTCGAGGCGTATATTGACGAAGCAAGAGTATTCTAACACTTTCTCTCATAGCAAAGACCTAGCACCAACTAAGCAAGCAGATAAAAAAGAAATTGTAACAGCATAACTTAGATTAGAACTGTTACTAATCATTTGTCATATGACCGTCACTCAGATAAGATATAAAAGAACATTTGCGTAACAAATTTATAAAACGTTTGATTAAGTTAATCACAGTTTAACAATCTTCATTCAATCCGGCGTGGGTCTATTACGTCACTAGCGGTTCCCGGACGCTCTGGCCAGCAATAAACCTTCTATGGTAAATAAACAACAATAAAATGGGCTATGAAATAGATTTTGTCTCGCCATGATACATGGGTCGCCGCTCGCATCGGTATTGACTTATAACGGGACTATTTCAAAAACAATCTTTTACAGGAAGTTGAAGTAACTTAACCTCGCATTTACCTAAATAAAGCCATAAAATCCCAAGAATTCTTCAATCTACATGCAAACGAAGCTTATCAATATTGAGTCATATGAAAGTGGAACGTATCGCATTTCTATACAAACTGGTTTCTACGGCCTGCGGTTTGCCCAAGTACCATTAAGTTAATACCAGCCGCTTTTAAATTATTGTCTCTCAGGCCAGTGTCAACGGCGAACTGTGGTTGGATGAACGTCTTTGCTACGATTACTGCCGAGGCTCGGCAATTTGTGCCAATTTGCTGGAACGGACTTATAGCTTGTTCATTTTTTAATCATTATTGCCGGTAATTTCGTTGTTTGTTCCTTGGATTAGCTTGTTCTAAAAAGGTTTTAAGTGGGGTGATTACGCTCATTCCGCTGCCTTCTGAATCTGTTGCAATGTTTGAGGATATAATGTAATGAATAACAAAGTATACTTAATTACTAAACAACTGTATATTATCGTATAAAGCTATTCATACCAAAACACATTCAAATATTATTTTTAAAAACGACACTGCAATAGAAAAAACATAGACATTTAGAAAATATACCTTTAAAATCGTTTTGTTAACACACCCAGACTATAAAAGGGTTAGCACAGAGGTACGATTTGCCCTCAGCCGTGATAAGAGGTGTATTTTCCGCCTTGTTGAACACGATGGGGATCCTTTGGAATATATATTTAATATACCTCAAACACCACGTTTATAGAGTGTTTTTATAAAGATACCAGCTTTTGCCCACGGCTCCGCCCGCGCCATAAAGTTTTTCCGGGATAAAATTCCCGCTTTACATTTTCCCGGGACAAACAGTAGCCTATGTGATAATCCAGGACATGATCTAGCGGTGTGCCAAATTTCATCGAAATCCGTTCAGTAGTTTTGCGTGAAAGAGTAACAAACTTTCGCGGTAATAATATTAGTAGGATTCTTTGGTAGACTGCTTCGGTGGCGTAGTTGTATTACTGTACGACTGCTATACTGAGGTCTCGGGTTCGATCCCCGGGTCAAACAGTGATATTAGATTTTTCTATTCAGTATCAGCCCGGAGTCTGGAATTTGTACCCGATATGGTGATAGGCTCGCCCCCATCACATCAGAATACGCATGGCGAAAAGTGGGTGCACTAGTTGCGCCTTTGCCTACCCCTTTGAGGATAAAGACTTGAGTGTGGTTTTTGCTTTAAAAAGTAACAACCATCCATCTTTACAAACCTTCGTGTTTAAAATATTATAGTAGGATTATGAGTTGATGACAATTAAATTAACAGTTGTTACATTTAATTCTTTGAATACTGTGTACTTCGCAAACAGTCTTATGCAACTTACTGAAAAAGCTTTTTCCAACTTATATTCAATGCGTTTTTAAACCTTTTTTATTTAAATAATACGTAGCATCAAATTCACAGTTTGCGTCGTGGCTTCAAACAGTAGTAACGGAATGTAGTATCGTAGCTGCAATAACAATATCATTCAATGTCTCATTGTTACATGAGATTCCCAGAAAGTGGTTTTCCACATTTAAAAATCAGAACTATATGGTTTTCTTTCTTACTTAAGAGACGCGAAGTATTCTACATAGTTCAGAATAGATGAATATTTACAGAAATCAATACAAAAATCATATTTTAATCTGCCATATTTTCATACATAGAATCATCTAAATGTATTTAAACTACAACAGACTGCAATATATTAAAATTATCTGATTTTTTAATTTAATTTTCATGTACCCATAAACAAAAGACATAAACATACCTGCATAAAAACCTTATAAAATCTAAGCCATTCCATCGGTAATATTTTTAACGTTATCTAAACTGGCCGGTCCGGCGCAAATACGTAAAACAATATCTCTCACTCTCGATCTTTTTACCTTTTTCGAAAAGGTCCCGAAATTCGTACAATCGCATTGGAACGTGACATCGGCCTGTGATTTATCCTCTGGCCTACTTTCGGTAATATTTTATTATAGTTCATTTGATGTTGGATAAAACATTCTTTTTGTTTAATAATTAAAATCCAAAATTCATGAGTGGTTATTAGATTTAAATTATGAAGATGTAGAAACCATAATAAAATAACACACATGTGCGCGCACACACACACACACCTTTCATGCAGATAATGCTGTAATGTTTTATTAGTAATTTTTTTAGATTTTCTTTCTATTGTCATTAAATGTAAGTAAATTCAACCTCATAATGGGAAGTAACTGACTCCTGATATACAGCTATGCTAGTTTGGGAGTCAGGGACTGTTTTGAACTTGTACCACTATTTTAATGTACAATAAATAAATAAATAAAATCAGGAGTTAGCACGTGCTTATAACTCTTGCAAACAGTTTATCCACTTGGTATTGCATTAGACAAATCCCTTGATGTATTTTTTTACTTCTTATCACGAGTCTTTAGTTAATAAGAAAAAAAATGCGTGTAATTTTTTGTTTATTTTTCTAATAAATAAATATTTGTCTTGTAATTCTAGTATCTGGCTTCCTTAAAACTTAAATAACATTGACGGAATACCCCTAAATGCCATATACAAAAAATAGAATGCCTAATATCTCGGGTTGTAAAAAAAATACCAGCGCAAGCAAAAGACGCCTCGTGTGTTGATAAAGGTTTAAACGATAGCCTCCTTCCGCTGAGCAAGTCGTCTCCCTTATTTACATAAACCTTATTGGCATAAATATATTACATAACTCTCCCACGGAATACATTACTTTATACTCAGAAAAAAAAAGCTGTACCTATTTACTGAAAGTAAATGCTGAAGTTCCGTCTCTATCATAGAGTAGTAATGGAGTGAGTGTGTACTGTACTCAACACTCAATGGTGAAACAATGGATGCGTATTAAAAGGGGTACCGCAAAGAAAACGATAGTTCAATGGAAGATATAATGCATTACTAAATTATAATAAAGTGGGATAAAAATGTTATTATGCTTTATCAACATGTAAAAATAATTTTCTATTCAGTATCAGCTCGGAGTCTGAAATTTGTGCCCGATATGGCGATAGGCTCGCAACTTATCACATCATGGGACGGAACAACGGCGAAAAGTGGGTGCACTAGTTGCGCCTCTGTCTACCCCTTCGGGGATAAATGGCGTCAGTGTGTGTGTGTGTGTGTTTGTGTGTGTGTGTGTAAAAATAATTTTAGTCGAATTAAGTTGTAACGAAATAAAAAACTATTTTGGTGTCTGTTCTAGTATAAAGCACTTTATAACAGAGTTTGCAAATGTAATTTCCTACAACAGTTACGCTGTCCTACTCCGCTCTACAGTAGCGCTTCTCATGTCTACAAACAAACTTCATGTTATCAATAAGTGTACAGTTTGTTGTACGTAACAATCTGATAACAATCAAGACGGTTATCTGATGGTTGATGCACGGTCTGACCATCGATACTATAACGTCCGAATGAATAATAATAAATAAATGACACATATAATTCACATATGAAAGCATTATAACTCATAACACCTATATAAGAAGCTTAAAAAAGTAAGCAAGGCAGAATCGTATTATGGGTTTTTCTTATCAGCCTGGAGTCTGGAATTTGTAACTGATATGGCGATAGACTTTATACAAGATACATACCAACACAGAAATAAAATCTCTTTCCAACGCTATTAGTTCCATAAAATGCAACTGTATGTAAACGCTATATGGGTAGTTGAAACAGGAGACGAAACAATTTAGCGGCCGCCCGTGTTCGCTATTAGGACGCTCGCCAGAATGCCTTCCTTCGGATTAGTTTGCGCGTTATCGCTGTGAGTTTTACCAAACTGGATGTTGAGATTGTGTCATAACGCTTGCAATTAAAAAGCATAGTGCCCCGGCCATAGTTTGATAGCATACCACAGAGATTTACGTTTGGAATTGCTGTAATTGACTCTCACGCACAATGGTCCGATTTTTACGTGCTAAGTGAGGAAAATGAAATCCACAGCCATGATATCTTTGACAGAAATTTATTGTACCTATCGAAACTTTTGTGAGTACGGAATGCATCAATTATGACTCGCGTATGAACATATGATATAATAGCATAGCGCACATATTAGCATATTTGTACGGATATTCGTCCACAATTTTTAATACAAACTGAATAGCGAAATAAAAGTTCTTGCCCAATACTAGCGCTCTTGGACACTAAATAAATTATGTCAACGGAAAAATTCAAAATGATTAAGTAACTCCGCCGTCGGCGAAAGCGCTCGCATCCGAGATAGATGTCTTACAAGGAATTTAAGAGTCTTAACTTAAAGTTTTATCTTCAAGTTGCCTTCAGTTTCCAAGTTATCGGCGTGGCTTCACGTGGTGCCAAGATTGATACAAACTTTTAATTATAGGATTTTTTTACAGATTATTTTTACAAAAAAAGATCAGCGTTAAAAAGTTCGCGTTTTTAAACTTAGCATTTCAGGTATTTTTGCTAAGAATTTTTAAAGCAAAAATTTCGGTGATTCGGTTTACGTACCTACAGTAAAATTTACTTTTTAAAATTTCCAGCTGGCTTAACTTTATTGCTAGTCGTTTAATCTTTGTGGCACGTAGTCCTACCCACCATAAAATATTTATATAATAGGAGTTGCTATAATATATTGTGCAACTTTAAACTTAGTGTCTTGGCAATAATTTTATTGCACTTTAACATTTTCGCACAATATATTTCGTCTTAAGCGTATATAGTAGAGTAAGAGAGAGTATATTTGCCTTAAAACTATTTTATTTTTATTTAAAAGTCTAAAGTCCGATAAAATGTAGACTATAGCGCTTACGAATAGCTTCATATTAGTGAAAACTCAGGATCGGGTAGTTTTTAGTTCACACAAGACAAACACTTGAGGTATAAAATGACTAGGTAAGTAGCGCTAAAATTGTAGTTGTTCTAAAATCAATATTAATGTATACAAATTCGGCTACTTCTAGGAAGTTTTAAGTGTATCATAGCCGCTCTATAACATAATAATATAGGCCCTGCATCATACACTGTGCTATTGCTGGACCCAGGCCTACTCTACTTAGTTGTAGATGGTTTATGCCTTAGTCCAGCAAAATATAGCTCGCATATTAATTTATGAACTGTTTTATAAATCTACTCCTACATATTCGGTGCATTCACCCTTCAGCAAAGGCTATGATGAACTAGGTCGTGCAAATTGTGCGTAGAGTAATAAACGGCGCGACCATATCACAATGTGCACGCGATATTGTCTAGACTCTAGACTGCTAATTTGCCGCCATACCATACCAAACCAGTCCTGTATTATGTACTGCCCACTGCTGAGCACGTGCCTCCTCTACAATTGAGAAGGTTAAGGCCATAGTCCACCACGCTGGCCTAGTGCGGGTTGGCAGACTTCACATACCTTCGAATTCAGAGAAGGTCCCAGGTATGCTGATTTCTTCACGATGTTTTCCTTCACCGTTAAAGCGAGCGATAATTCACAAAGAATACACACATAATTTTTGTGAAAAGTTAGAGGTGTGTGCCCTTGGGTTTTGAACCTGCGGACATTCGTCTCGGCAGTCCGTTCCACTCCCAACTAGGCTATCGCCGCTACTTGCCGCCATGCCTAGCTAAATAAATTACTCTATTTTATATAATGTAATAACTATTATTATGAAGGCATAGAAATTGCCAAGAAGTGGTCATCATGCTGTAGATATTTTTGTCTACAATACTGTAGACTACTAGTTGCTGATGACCAATCTAAACAATTGTATCATTGCATTTCTTGTGGTTAATGAGTTTGTGCTTTATGACTTTTTTCTTCAATCTTTTCTTTACTTAAACCTTAGGAAAGCACTCACGATTCTCTTGGTAATGTGTAGTAGTCAGTTACCATCACGTTAATAATGTTCTCGTTTCTAAAATACAATCGTAGGAAATGTGTTTGATGGGCCCAAAACTGAACAGTATATTTTCACAAGTCAAAATACCTCGGTGGGCCTATATGTAACAATTTCTTTCCATCATTATTAGCCCACTGAACCATTTAATTACAATCTGTACTGCAATCCAAAATCGCTGAATGAAGTAGATAAGCCAAATTAATGATATTTCTGCTTTTGACCTACTAAAATTGCTTTTATTGATAAAGAAAATAGTAGCTTTGCTTCTGGCTCAACGCACGTAGAATTCTGATTTTAAGATAAAAAAGGAATATATTTATTACATGGAACCTATATAGCAGGCGAATCCTAGGCATAATATACTTCTACCTACCACTGAAAAAGGCGTGATACTATGCATGTAAGGTACTTAATATTATTAATGCGATTGTTTGTGAAAATGTTTGTATGTTTAGGTGTTTAAATTAGAAATATATACATGAATCATGTCCTGGACAAAAGCCTCTTTTTATCCTGGTAATTTGCTTCCATAGGAATAATTATTTTTTTTAATAGATGACGTTGGCGGCGTAAAAATATGGATTAGTAGAGTGATTTAGAGATTTTTATAGCGGAAAAGGCTTTTAACGCGGTCTAAGCCGCTAACAGCACCTACTGTATTATACATTCTTACGAACAATGTTATTGCCTTACATAAAAAGCAACTTTAAAAGCAATCGTCATGCATCTCAGGGTATAATTTTAATTCGGCTCCCCTACTTCAGGTTTACGATCGGTAAAGTGAGATTACAATCATAAAGCCGCCGAGAACAGAGTGCAGTGCGATTGCTATTCAGCAGGCGTCTGCTGAAATGTTCATGAGCTCGATGTCTATTACCGTAGGAGACACTTGGATTAAAGGACTTCTAATTTGGGGACCCTGATAGATTTGTAGAATGTTTTATTTTTTAGTTAATCTCGGTTTTAGATAAAAGTTTATGTTTTAAAAATCTTTCTAACGTTAAAAATCGCGTGCTCTCTAATAGTTTTAAGTTCAATACGTTATAAAGCAGAATCTTTATTAATTAACTTCATCCTGAAACTTGTCGACGCTATTAAAAACAGGTTAAGTTTATAAGTCTGTTTACATTAAAATTCACTTGAATCATTTTGATTCCACAAATTATAACTAATAATAAACTGCAATGGTTTAAGAAACATAGGGAACATTTTACTTTGACTTGATTACTTTAGAGAACCCTTTAGAACGAAGCCAGGAGCAAAAGCCAGTTCTATCCAATACAAAGAATCACAGTAGAATTTGAAAGTTTCACAGTGAAATGGAGCGGTAAAGGAACACGTGGCGCTACCTTCATTATGCTCGAAGGGGAGCTGTATGAAATATAGCTTGCGGGAAACTGTATCTGCAAGCTAATGATAACAATATACATACGGGTGGGTTGTTCGCGTAATTGTTACTTTTACTATAGCTAAAATTATCTGACTGGCACATAATAATGTACGGCTTGAAAAGTCGAGCCTAAAGCATAATTTGCACGGGGAGTGGTAAATTAATATAGGTGAGCACTAAGAAAGCTTATCGACCGTTAGCGGGCATTAGGGGGGAAATAAATAACAAAATATGGACTCAATTAAATCTCTGGTGTCCATTTTTATTTATTTATTTATAGCCTTTTTATTCCGTTTTTTTTACATTATTTTTTAACATTATCAAATAATTAGTAATATATTATAATTGGTAATATTAGGATAATTGATATAAAATTAATTATAATTCGAGTTAAAAAATATTGATCAAAATAATAATCAAAATATTAATTATAATTAATCGGAGCTCTTGTGAGCAAAGGCCTCCCCCAACCTATCCCATATTTTCCTATTTAAGGCTGTTCGCCACCAGAATCTTTCAAATTGTACCAGCTCGTCTCTCCACCTAGCCTTCGGTCTTCCTCTGCTGCGGACGTTATATCTTGGTACCCATTCGGTGAGCAGTTTTGCCCATTTTTCATCGTTCATACGACTGATGTGACCAGCCCATGACCACTTTAATTTCCTGGCTCGCACCACGGCGTCGTCCACTCCAGTCATCTTCCTCAGATCTATATTACTTAACTGGTGTCCATACTTTCCCAGAAATTGTGTTAGTGTCATTAACAAGGAGGAATATAATTTGATGCTATGGAGACCATTGTACAGCCTCCGATTATCGTAGTACCGTACTCAACAGCAAAACCTGTAGTATTCCTACTGGCCTTTTATACAGACAGGTATGAATGCAAAGCCATTGCCCACATACAAAAACATCCCTCTAAATCATTCATGTTCTGAACAGCATGGTTGTCGTACTTAACAAGACTAATAAATTAAATTAACCACAATGTTCGCGGAGATATACGACCGTGTGTCTTGAGACCACATCCCGCCGCGGTGACTTCTTGATAAAGGCATTAAAATATGCAAGGAACCGCCCCGGACCTCTAGCTCCTCTTGGCTAATTAGTGGCAAAATTATTGGTACAAAGCTTTGGCTACACTCTGTAGTGAAGGACCCGGATGGCGAAGGATTCTGAATAAATACAGTGCTTATGTAAACATTTCAGGTTCATCATCATGATGCTTAGAGCATTTAACCACTCCTGTATATTTCGATAACAAATCGACGGTCCCTACGTAAAGTAATGAAAGTGAAAAGTGCTTACTTTACGGAAGAGCTATTTGAAGTTTATTTTTGGCATAACTTTACCATAAATTATGATAAAAATAAAAAAAAAACATATTTATACTTGTGTCAAGGTTACAAAATAGTGTATATGCTAAGCTCAAAACAGTAATAATAAAAAAAATCAATTTTGCAGATTCGATACCTTACGTAGGGACCGTCGAAATACTACTGTTTTTCTATTGACATCGCCTTTAAATAATAAAACTTGCTATTTTATCATTCTGCGACAAATTCAGTAAGCGCGGCGTTGAAAAAATTACGTGTATTCTACCGTAACATGAACACATTTACAGGGTCCACTAATGAAGTTGTTGTTAACTTTTTGAAACCGCCACCACTGAGCTCCTGCGCTGTTGTGTAGCCAACGCTTTACAGTGCCTTGCAAATATATCGTAAACAGGATATTTACTTTATAACGAGAATTTGTGTTAACGCTTGCTTGTCTTAATTGTTATTAGCGGTAAGAAACTTTTTTAAGTGAAAATTTTCATAAATATTTCGGGGTTAAACGGGCATCTATTTTCACGATGTGTTCCGATTTGATTAAACACTTTAATTGTAGGTAATTAAGCCGTATGTCTAAGGTATGCGGTATTTTTGAATTTGAAAACTCTACACAATACAAACAGTACATAATAAGCTACTATTTTCCAAATCTTAAATGCACCATGTATAGAGTTGTAAGCCGTTTAATATTAGATGAATTATACTAATTATTTCTTTGATTTCAGGTAGTCTTCACATCGATTGTATAAGGTATTTATCTTGTTTGTCCCCCAAACTCGATCTACCTAATATATCCGGGTGAGTCGTGACGGGAACAAATGACGTCATTTCTCCAGGAGGTAAAACAAACAAAGGGTCCGTTCTGCAGTCCCATCTGGGTCCACAGATGCTCCTACTAATTACTTAACTGCTTTGGGTCAAATAAACTTGCATTCCTATTTTTAGACATTAGCGATGACGTTTGCATTTGCTCAATTATTAAAGCGGGAGTTGTTGCATTTATTTTACTTTTCCTTAGTTCCATTGAAACAATGTATTTCTGTGATTCTATTGTTAATAAAATTAAAGCAGGTAATATTAGAGGTTAGTATAGGCACGTTCAAAAGTATCTAATATTTTTAATTACATTTATAATAGTTTTAGGACTTTTACATTATCTGCATTACATAAATAATTTCAGTAATTCAGAAATATTATTAGTAACAGTGTCGCATTCCATGTCAAAACACCTACATATCACTTAATCAATCTAAAACTATTCGTAAAATAAACTCACAAAATATTTACAAGAGCTTGTACAGTTCTATATAAATTTCCGCGTATCTTCCGCTACACGGCAGCGTGCAGCGCCCGTGCCCGTGTAATTTCATACCAGCCCTAAGAATATAATAAACTCGCCAATTTGTGCCCCTGTCTCCCCTTCCTTGTATCTTTTTAGCGCAAAATGCAGCAGTTTTGCGACATGAAAATAATATTTAATATGTAACGATGTTTTGCATTTACTGGATAGATACTGTTTTGAAAAGTCCGTTTGGTAATTTTTAAGGGAGGCCTATGTTCAGCAGTGGGCTTCAAGTGGCTGATGATGATGATGTATGTGTAATCTATACTAATATTATAAAGCTGAAGAGTTTGTTTGTTTGTTTGTTTGTTTGTTTGAAAGCGCTAATCTCAGGAACTACTGAACCGATTTTGAAAATTCTTTCACTAATAGGAAGCTACATACCTCCTGAGTGCTATAGGGTACTTTTTATCCCGGGAAAATATTTTTGACCCGGAAAAACTTTTTCACGCGGGCAGAGCCGCGAGCACTACTAGTAATATATAACTGTCTCTACGTATTTTTATAGACTCTAGGGATATCACATGGGACAGAATACATATTATGGCAATAAGTGTGTGCATAAGGCGTGTATAATATAACTCGACATAGATAAAATTTACTATTTTTAACGTGTGTGTGACACACTTTACTGCCTTTTGACCTTTGCAAATTCTTGAAATGGCGCTGATTTAAATCGATTATTTATAAGATAAAAAGCGAAGAAGCCTTTAACAGAAAGAATGGAGACACTGAAAACAATAAACATTCTTTCATTTTCAATACCTATTTTATGAAATATCTTGTTTACAAAATCCCTTTTGATATTGTGTAGATGAGATACTGCTGTATAGGTATGTAGTGCCTAAAACGCCATATATAATTTAAATTAAATATTTAACAGGGTAAACATAATGTCTTTTAGTTATTAATACAGCATATTCACACATTCCTTTACGTCCCAAATAATAATTTTAATCAAATTCACTGTTTAAAAATTTATGCAATATTTCCACAACATTCCACTGTCTTTCCATTGACAAAAATAACATTTGAAATTATAATAATCCAATCAAACAAGCGTTGTACGGAATCGACGGTGATTCGAAACTACAAGCCCACTTGACCTAATAGAACTTTAGTTCGCATTGTTGTGTGTAATTAAAATAATACGCAAATTGGCACAATTAGTCTTGTTGAACGTGAGACTCGCAATTCGTTATGGGATTATACTCTTGCAAGTGCACGGAATTTGTGGGCATGTTTTTATTATTTTATACAAATTGTTACCTCATCTACAAATCCTACTCTACCTGTATGTTATGTCATTTGCATGTATTTGACTATATTATGATTTAGTTGTCATTTAACAAATACAATAAAAATATTGTTGTTGGAAGCCTTTGTCATGTACAGATAATTTTTGTGGGACGGCTTATAACTTTTTTTTATCGTGGCTGGTCAAAGTGCACTGTTTATGCACTGTGCTAATATTACAGCCTCTTAACTCAGTATCAAGACGATCCTAAGAAGTAGGTTAGCTATGTTTAGAATAGTCACAATTAATTTTAACAAGGCAAGTATATCAAAGCGATAAGGTTTCTGATAGTTTTAAATAAATTGTTTGACCTCAATTGTTATAGCTGAAGCATAGACCTCAGAATTAAATGATAGTTGAAACTACGTGTTTGACACCCTTTATATTGTTTGTACAACTTTCCGGAATTTTGTTTCGATTAGGCTGCTACGCTTTTCATTTATCCCTTCAGAGGCCTTTTAAAGTTCGGACGTGCAGACAAAACGTGCTTAGACTTAGTAATAACGTGCATTTTTTTAGTACGTAATTGTAACTTACACGCACCAGTTGTCCATCATGGTTAGCCTAAAATCTAGATTTATGTAATCTAATCATACCGGTCAATAAGCAAAACGATTGAAGTCTGATCTCATTTAATTAAGAATATACTAAAATGAAACCTCAATTTAAACGTCGTAGAAACTTGCTCGCCTAGTAATCTTCATATTATGTAAATTACACTCAGGATTATGTTATGTACTTAAGTTATTGAAGTAAAGTAATTTTAGCTCAAGTTACGGCCTTTTGCAGGGCCCGCCTCGAATAAATATTAGGATAAGCACTTACGTTGATATAACGCCGCCTTATTAGAATAGTAAATCACAAAGCACTATTAAGCTTGCTTAATTGTCGTATAAATTGACATTAACAACCGCCACTTTAAATTGTGTACATTGCGCTTGATTTTCAGGCAAAGCGGCAGAAATGTTGTACAGAAATAAATTAAAAATACGCAACGATGAACAAACAAAGCGTACGGTTCGCGACCGGTCGCGTTTCCATGTTTGATTTCTGTGTACACTGTACAGGTACAGACCGCATCAAAAATTCACACATTTTTATTTATTCAACGCGTGAAAAATCATTTGTAAGATTTTTATCGAGTTGCCTCTGAATTGTTCGGTTATACATTTATGTAATATAACGAATAGAATATTGGTGGTCTGAAAACGACTTAATATTATATTTAACTCGTTTCCATTTGCGTGACTTCTATTTTTATTCGGTGATGTAAGAAATTTCACTAAGACACTTATTTATCTAAAACTATGTTTAAAATAAAAAAAACACACACCCATTGCGACGATGAATTAAAAGCGAAGTAGACATAAAATAAACTAATGCAATAATACAATCATAAGTTTTTCACAATTCAGTAATTACATATCGATGGAAGTGACAAAAAGTTACAAATGAGAAAAAATATTCTGTTAAAATTAATGGGCAGCTAAAATAAACGAAATACGATCCGTAAAAAAAATACAAAAAGCAAACCAATCACAAGCCCGTAAAATTTGAAAACAAAGTTTAGTGGTGAAGTGTACCGATAACATCGCAGTGCATATTGAGTTTCATGGCTAACCAATTAGCTACCATCAAAACTTTGTTTGTTCTGTACTTTCGACAGTGCGAGCTTGTATTGAAATCTCACACACGCTTCATCCACACACGTGTAGCCTTTCCACGTCTATAATAATAATACCAGCCCTGTATTATATACTGCTCACTGTTGAGCACGGGTCTCCTCTACTACTGAGAGGGTTTAAGGCCTTAGTACACCACGCTAGCCTAGTGCGGGTTGGCAGACTTCACACACCCTCGAAATTCTTATGGAGAATTCTCAGGTATGTAGGTTTCCTCACGATGTTTTCCTTCACCGTTAAAGTGAACGATAATTGATAAACAATACACCCGTAACTTTGAAAAGTCAGAGATGTGTGCCTTGGGTTTCGAACCTCCGGACATTGTCACGGCAGACCGTTCCGTTCCCAACTAGACTATCGTCCACTTACTAGCCCTCTATGTACTAGCCCTCTGCTGGGCACGGTGTCCTCTACTACTGAGTGTAGGCCTTGGTCCACACTGGCCTAGTGTAGATTTGGAAAACTTTATCACCATTGAAACTCAAACTGTGTATTATTAGGGTATAATACTAGAACTATGTTATATCCACTGCTGGGAACGGTGATGATTTACTACGAAGTTTAGGCCTTATTCCATCTGGCTCAGTATATAGAAGGATTGAATAAACTTGCGATGTGACTCTGAATTATTAGATAAAAGACTATTACGTGCGGGAAATCGCTTGCAAAAATATTGTTTTATTGTAGAGACGAACTCAAAATGTAAGAGAAAATAGTGGACTTGTTCAATGTATACAAAAATATACTGAGGCAGAAATTATTATCGAAAACTATATGTTACATGGCTAACTTCAAAACTTTTGTAATAACTAAACTTTTCAGTATAATGAGTTTCCAACAACGTAATGATGTTTCAAACTTATTGTTTATTATGACATTATAGACGATATGTGACGAAAGTTTCAATATGTTTTAAATTTTAATCCTGGGTTTAACTATGTGGTTATAATAGGTAATGTTTTAAAGGTTCATCACAGTATCACAGTATAATAGCCTAAAGTTGAGGTCGATATTATATATATTTTTTTACTATATAATAATAATCGCTCTGAGGTCCTGGTTTTGAATACAAGGTAAAGTGATATTATATTTTCCTGCTCAGGATCAGCCTGAAGTCTGGAATTTATGCACGATATGGCGATAGGCTTGCCCCGAACACATATGCCGAAAAGTGGGTGCCCTAGTTGCATCTCTTTTAAAGGTGAAACAAGCAGGTCGCAATTCTAGGGTTTTACGCAACTCTTGCCGATAAAGGGTAGATCAAAACACCACATAGCTTTTAATTAGAAATTAATCTTATTACACTGTTCCACGCTCGTCGGCCTGAAACATTATTTCTAATTGTACCAGAGATTATGTTGGCCGCATCTATCTATCTATAAATATAACAAAGCAGTAGAGCCGGTGTGTCTGCACATTTAAAGACATGTGACAAAAAAAGGTGTGACTAAAGAAGAGTAATGGAACACAAATCAGCGATTTTTGTGATTCTTTTGTCTGTTTTTCTGTTTGTTTGTTACTGCATAATGCATCTTAAAAATTACGCAACGGATTTCGATAAAATTCGTCACATGGGTAGATCATGTCCTGGATTAACACATAGGCTACTTTTTATCCTCGGAAAAATATAAAGCGGGAGTTATAATCCGAAAAAACTTATTCACGTGGGCGGAGCGGCGAGCAAAAGCTAGTGTTCAAATATAAACATTATCACGCAGTGATGCCTTCCCAAACAGACTACTGTACTTAAATTTTTGACAATAACCAAGCCTGTTCACTAATAAATATAAAACATGCTTCAAACGCTACAAAACCAACCCAAACTTTATAAAATCGAACCAACACTAAGCCATTAAAAAGCTGCTCAAATAAACAAAGTCGGGATATTTTATTCAGCAGAAAAACATTGAGGGTTCGCTGGATCCCCTAAGTGACTCGTGTAAAATATAGCCCGGGATCCTTTGGATGCGTGCGTTCAAAAACAACGCTTCTGGTGCATTATTCATTGTTATCTATTCTTTGACCTGCTTTATCTTCATGGATATCAATAATATTCTACACGAATGATTCAAATTCTTCAATAATCCTTAAATAATTTGGAAGATAGTAGAGTTTTAATATGTCAGTTCATCACGATTAAATTAATGGTACCCTGATTTTGCGTTAAAAATGCACAATATTGACCACGTCCATTGATGTAGGGTTTTTAATACATCAATGACCACGTCTTAGAAAAATTACAGGCCGAGAAGCGAGCAGCAGCTAGTAAAAATAATTGTTTTTATTTATGCGACATTCCATTATTCTTTCTACCAAAGATGTTATAGACTTAATGACGCGGAAAATATTAAGTACCCCTGGTATCGGTTGGGACGAAGCCAGGTCTGCGCATATCGAGTCATTATTTCATAGCCTCGGAATGTTTGGCACTACAATGTGTAAAGATAAAAGAAACAGCCAATGAAATCGAAGATTACCTATGTAATACTCTTTTGTAATAAAATGTATGTGTACGTATTCACATCTTATGTTTTAATAGTCCAGAACATTCTAGAGTCCGTGAATAATAGATTGGTTTAGGTAAATCACAAATTGGCGTACCATTTTATGGACACGCTTTTTTTTAATTGGGCGTTTTTTATCATTTTGAGAAATTTATCTCATCTTCGGGATAAATAAAGGCTAATTAAATCCGAAATGAAAGAAGTACTAACTGTCATAAAATCTAATCTGAATTTACATATACCAAGCAATGGCCATCACTTTATTACAAACCATTGTGTTTAGTCCTACTAATATCCTACTAATATTATAAAGGCGAAAGTTTGTAAGAATGTCTGGATGTTTGGATGTTTGGATGTATGGATGTATGGATGTAAGGATGTTTGTTCCTCTTTCACGTAAAAACTACTGAACGGATTTCGATGAAATTTGGCACACGGGTAGATCATGTCCTGGATTAACACATAGGCTACTTTTTATCCCGGGAAAATATAAACCGGGACTTTTATCCCGGAAAAACTTTTTAATGCGGGCGGAGCCGCGGGCATAAGCTAGTTTTAAATATAATTTCATAAAATACGAAGCTATTAGATGCCATTTTACTTGGACTAAAAACTTGAGCATACAACGTTGAAATTGTTTTGCCTTTGGACGTCTTTTATAATAATAAAAAAGCTTGATGCAAAGATGTTGAAATAAATGAAATTCAAATTTGAGCAAATTAAAATCTCCTTTCAAGTCGAAAGCACGACGAAGCGAAATAAAACTGATGAAAACAGGAGCGGCATTGCATAAACAAAACTAAAAAAATCCAACTAAGTGAAAGAATAGTGCTCAGTTATAGCACAAGTTAAATTTATTCTCAGCTATAATAATCTAAGGGCCTCGCCACACGATCTGCAATCGTTTTTTATGTAAATTACACGAATGCGATCTTGCTGTATGTTGCATTTATGTCCTTCGATGATGGATAGATGCAAGTTTACACAATATTATGTGATTTGTATCTTTAATCGAAATGGTGAAGAAAAACTGTTTGATAAAACCTGCTCACTTGAGAGTCCTTTTCAAAAATTTCCAATGTGTCTTTTTGACTTGCATTTAAAAGATGAAAAGAATCCTACTTCTTACTAATATTATAAACGCGAAAGTTTGTAAGAATGTATGGATGTATGTTTGTTACTCTTTCACGCAAATACTACTGAACGTATTTCGATGAAATTTGGCACACGGGTAGATCACATCCTGGATTAACACAAAGGCTAATTTTTATCCCCGGGAAGATATAAAGCGGGTTTTATATCCCGGAAAAACTTATTCTCGCGGGCGGAACCCTGAGCAAGATCTAGTATTCAATAAAAACATCGCCGTCCTTACTTTATCAAAATATCTGTATTGGAAATTGCCACAGTTACGTCCCACGCAATAAAACGTGAAATGTCACTGACTAAACGATATTTCGATAGAAAAATCAGTCAAGAAAAATCTTTTTCATATTTATTACACGTCTGTAATACAAATTAATGGCTCCGTACGTATAATAATATATAATATACATAGCGCGTGATGCTTGGAGATAGCATAGCTGTTAGTAAAATATTTTTTAATCGGTTCACTCTGCAAACCAACTCGCAAATTAATAAATTTGGCCTCGTTGTAGTATTACGTCGATTCAATAGTCATTTATCGACCGACTTTTTTTTTATTTGTGAACTCACCAACTGACTTGAAATTGATACCACAATAATTTTAGACTTTACTCATTTATGAAAAAAAAAAATTGTCGGTTGACAAAAATACTGACATGCCGAAGTCAAGCACACTGCACAGGCAACGTGTAGCGTACAATGGCGCAAAACAAGTGTTACTACTATTATTCTTAAGACTCGGTATGCTAACCAAGTTCCATACAAATTAACACATTAATATAAGTGTCACCGCTAGACTGGTTCAATTAATACAAACATGCTGCGAGACGCTATATCACGTCCTGTCGTGTAATAAGGACATGACCATAACTTTCTTTATGACGACTAAAGGACGCATATGAACGGATTTATGACTATCACCCATAATGAGGTGATCATCATGAGGGACTATGTACGCAAGATTTGCTCTTGTTGAATATTTATTCGTCCTTGTTACTTTGTTAACAGTTTTATGAGTTTCCTCATATTGTGCTGGTATTAAGGGGTTGAGGAAATGTTGTTTGGTTGCTTTATGTCTTATGATAACTATGAATCCCTAATGTAGGGAAACATTATCGATATGCCATAGTCTACCATAGCCACTGGGCTACCCGTAACTATCGAAGTTACGTAATTTTCTTCTATGACTTGCCCTTACTAGAGAAGGTATATTCCTAACAGTGAAACAGGACTGATATTATTAGTATGTTTGGTTGCTTTATTACTTGTGATAACTATGAATCAGTAATATAGAGGAACATTGTCGATATGCCATATTCGATCTTAGCCACTGGGCCACCTTTGACTATCGAAGTTACGTCATTTTCTTCTATCAATCGAGAGAGAGAGAAGGTCTATTCCTAACATTGAAACAGGACTGATATTATTAGTATAGACTTTCTATACTATTTTTATTGCAAAAATAGCCAATAAGATTCCTCATGAAATTCTTCCCTAAATTCCGCTTCCTTCGATAAAGAACCCAAATTAATTTAGTTAGTCTAGCAAACTTCCTGAGCAAGATGAAGATAACGTCACGCACTCAAATAATTTCGCCGACATGAACTAGATGCGGGCTCATATTGCATAATTGCAGGATACATTAATAATTGGCTAAAGAGGCCAGCATTGGCTAATTTGGCGTGATGACCTTAGGATACTGCGCCTCGACGAAGTGGGACCTATCCTTTATTAGTTTTCCCATCTTAGTGAGTCAATTTCTTGTATCAACTTTGTGTTAGTTAAAATTGATGAAATGCCTTTATTTCACTGTTATATTGGACACATTCTTCTATTAATACGATGGATCAGACCTATCGATTTCAATATATCGCAAATTTAGGATGAAAACGACACAATTCGAAAAGATAGATATTTGGGTTATCGTCATAAAATTACTTAAAACGAAGTATTCAATACAACAATAGTTCAAATACAGCCATATTCAAGTAGGAAAAGGAAGAAGCTGTTATATCAGTCCCTTTTTTATTATATTTTTATCAATAAGGAACTAGTTTTTAGTCATTTAAAAATGACAACTCATTTTTCTATTTTTTGAATTGTGTCGTTTTCGTTCTAAAAGTGCGATATTTGAATTTCTTAGGAACAGCTCTCAGGTGCTAATTTCTACATGATAGGTTCCTTGATATGCCTAAACTTAAAAAAATATAATAGACCAAGTTCAAACAAAAGTATGAAGTAATAACAATAATTTTATTTTTCTAATAGTGACACTTCTAAGCGAACTTTTCCAATAACAGCCGGCGACGTGTGTATGACAGCACTCCCGACTCACCTGCATTTAGCCGTAAAAGCAGTAGCTTTCGATTAAACAATATTCTAGAGCTTAAACCTGCATCTATAATCATTATTCGAAATTCAATGGAGACATTTTCGATATTAAAATTTTATTCGAGGAAATAAAAGCATTTCTGTGGTTTAAATTTATTTTTGATAAAAAGAGTAGTGAAAACGTGTAGCTCAAGCAAGAGATCAACTGTGGTGAATCGGCAGGTATGTTTGAAAAAAAAAGAGACTTTTCGATGGCTGACCGTGGATTTGCAATCGTTACAGGATTAATTATTTTTCCCGCGGCATCGTCCGTGACAGCTCGAAGGAAAAAAGTCGCTCTAATCAGTGCGTAAAGTATACATCGATGGTGTCAAATGTTATCATAAATGACTCCCGCAACCTTTAACATCACTAATAAACACGACACAAACCAACACACTAACTATATTTTGCATCTCTGCATTTCAGCAATTACAGTTAAGAACAAACATAACTTCACACGATAATTTTATGTAAACCTCACCACGTCTACGCTGGGTAAGCCAAGATTTAACTGTTCGCAAACTTTTAGAACTCGGCAATATCAAGAACAATATTCGCAGCGACAAAGTCTTGACGCCACATGAAATTTACGTGAAAACTATTCCGAAGTGCGCGTGTTAAATGTATTCCTTGTATAAACATATTTACTGCGGGTTGCTCCAAACAGTTCGTAAATGTTCCTTTTTATAAGGGTTTGTTCATTTTTACATTTTGTTATAGGTGATAGCTGAAGATGCGTTAAGAGTTTTAACTGTTTCTAGAAGCGTGTAAGCTTAGTTGTGTTTTGATTTTAAATACATGGTAACCAGTCCAATTATGGGTCATTTAATATAAGGGGATAACGAAAACGATACCATACCATGCACTTCTTTGTGTAATTCAATGTTCAGGAAGAAGTTGCTGTGTTGTGTTATCATTGAGTAATATACAAATTACCAAAAAATACAATAAATAAGTCTTGCGAACAAACACATTTAAGCTACGGTTGAAAGTCTCCTTTAAGGTTTGAAACAACCGGCTCTCAGTGCGCTATAAAATAATAACTTTACCGTTTCCCGACTGTTTGCACCGTGTAATGATACATGCTTGTACTATGTAAATTCCACCACATAAATTCCTTTAATCTGCATACATGTGAGATGAAAGCGAGAAGTTTTTCGATTTATTTTTCTTTGTAAGAAATGTTAACGATTGTTTGAGTCGGTTTATAAGATGTGTCAAATCGTATTCTTAACTCATAAAATAGGCTTACTCACGTTGTATGAACCGGTGCGGTGATGATGGTTTCTGGTCTGATTTATTTGTGTTATAATTATTACCTTACACCCACTATAATTAGGTACTATACTTAGATTTTCAAAGCATATTTCGGATTCAGAAATAAATGTCTCTGTTATAATTGAAAAAAATCCAAACGCTTCAAGATTGGAACGGAATACACATTTTGAATTTGCATATTCATCGCAAAGAACTCAACTTTGATTAACGTTACGCAACTCGGAAATTTTATTTCCTGAACATGACAGCTAACCTCTTCGAAAAATAAAATATAAATATGCCGTCTTTACTTACATTCAGACAAGTGCAAAATTGGTTGATAATCAAAGCATAATATATTCATAGAATAAGTATCATTTATAGTTTAAAATCAGAAAATAAAAAGAACTTCTTTAAATGAGTATTTGTCACGTTTCCTTTCTATTAGTATTCCTTTCTTTCTACACGTGGCAGAAAAATAATATATTCTTCAAGAAACGTGGAAATAGATAACAGTTGTATGCTTAAATTGTTATGTTACATCCCAAACACTGATATCATCTTGATACAATTTTTTTTATACAAAACATTTATGTAAACTACATTATTTATTGATAAAGTTAGTATTATATTATCCATTTATTCAAAATGATGAGCGCTTTCCCATGCTTACAAACGCCAGTAAACCGTTCAAAGTTTTGCTTCAATAAACCTGTCAAGTTAAATAGACTTGTAGTTACCACCCCGAGCCTTAAACTTCCTGGCTTATTCACTTCGCTATATTATAGCCATAGATTAGACGTAAATGCAAATATTATACAATATTTATGGCTGTATATTTTCGTCGAAACTAAAGCTATCAAAAATTTATAATTTTTTTTCAATAAAGATGCATCGGTATCCAATAACTGCTTGGTAAAATATAATGGAATTTCAAAGAACAGTGAAGAAAGTAGATGAAAATATAAGAGTTTATTCCGAGCGATTTGGCGGCCGGCTTGCCCGGCATGGCATACGGGCGCCGCGCCGCATCGCGGCGTAGGAAACGGAGCTGAATTTTTGCTGGGAAATTTTAGAAATGACAGTTGTTTTAGATATAATACATTTCAATCGACGCGACGCATATGGTAGAAAATTTCTTGAAGCCAAGATCCAGAATTTGCGTGCTTTTGTGAAAGACGGTCCTTGATCTATGGCCTTTTTATACGCCTATGTATACTGTTTCAAAAGTCAATTTATTCTTTTATTGTTTTTTAACCCTCCAGCAGCCTCATAAATTTAACTAATGTAATTAACCATGAATGCAACATGGACAGTACAATAAAATGTAGTAACAGGTGCGGCTATACGTTATGTAGAGTTCAATAGCAGATCGACGTAAGACAATAGCGCGATAAAGCATTCATGGGACCCTTTAAGTGACATAGTATTGTCCGAACAGGTTTGTATTGTTTTAGGACGGAATTCAGTTCCAATTCATATTGAGAATTGATCTGGATAAGCGCATTTTAAACTGAATTGATTTTTAAAAATAGTTGGTGTTTTAGTAAGCAGTTGGTGTTTTGTAGTAAAACGAGGATATGGTAATGACTTCGAAGAAGATATAGGATCTCTAAATTAATATAAATACGTATATATCTTTCTACATTGAATGTCGGCTAGTGTGTAATTTAAATAACAATCTGCTACCAAAGATGAAAGAACATACCTACACCGAAATTCATTTCTAATATAAAACACTATTGTTTATCAAAATTTACTACTATTTTCGTGTATCATAACGGTAGATTTATCTCTAAGACTATTGAGTATACGCAACGAAGCAATATATCAATCCACATGCTATCAAGATGTATCTTAACAAACTGATGTGATCACGCAGCGGTTTACAAGGCTTAATCAAACGTCTCATGACGTCGCGGCTGATCCGTATTAACTGCAGTCAGGTCTGCATTAGTAATATGTCTATCAGGTTTATACAAGTGTTAGTTATTGTACTAACCTGTTTGGATTATAGCATTTGGTTTTTGCACGGTCCCTATAATTTTTTTTTTTCCAAATTAGTTTTTTGCATTTTGAAGAATTCATTTTGAAAGATACAATTTCTATCTATCATGTAGCTTTTCGTATATGGTTTACGCAAGGTCTAGACACTTGTAATTTTTTTCCTATTCAAATCCTTCTGCATTTTGAAAAAATATTTTTAAAATTAAAACTCTAATGCAGATCTTCTAATAACGCTCCCTAACATTCACAAATAAATTTTATTAAATCAAACAAAATCAGTCTGTTAGATTGTTATCCTCAATCCCGGCTTGTAAGGCATACGAATGATTCGTCTTAGTAAATAAAACGAGATAGTTTTATGGGAAAATAGAATGTTCCCCGGGGGAGATATCTCGCGCTTTGACCACGGGTAGATAAATCCACCTTCATATCTTAACATAGATTCCCTTCTTAATGTGCTTTTTACACTAACTTTTTTAGAAATACCATTTGATCATTAATGGAATCTTTTATACATCTTGCCATTAGCTTATTCAGTTATGAGGTTAAACCAAAGTATCAACAAATATTGTTGTTGATAAAGATGATATCGAGCCCGTGGAAACCGTGAACAACAATCAAACGCCTTATCAATAAAAAAAACATATAAAGGAATCAATGTTACCTATGTGTACATCGAAACAAATTCAGTTCCCAGTTATGCGCGGGTAGTCACAGCGGCCGCTCGTATCGCACTCCGCAAGTTATCGTGTCGTTTGTTTTACGCGGCGTATATAATAGATTATCGCCGCGCCGTAACAAAATAAGGGTAACTCCTGGCAACAGGAGACCCTATGTGTTAAAATGAATCACACCCCAACGTCTCAACAATACCAAAAGTCGCAACCAAATACTTCGAGTTATGCAAACGTGACGTCATCAACATGTTTTCCTAAGAAAGATCAAGCGGTAATAATTGATTCAATTGATGGAATAACATTAAGAGAATATCTCGTTTCGTTGTCTGCTCTAATACCAGGTTCTTCTATTCGATTTATATCAAGAATTTCGAATGCACGCATATGTATATATTTAGACTCTAAGAAGACAGCAGATAACCTTATAGATGGAAAAAAACAGATAACTATTCAAGGCATTACCCTCGAAATAAAACCGTTAATTACCAGAAACAAAAGAATTGTACTATCCAACGTTTGTCCCGTTATACCGCACTCCGCTATAGAACAAAAATTCCAGGAATTAAACATAAAGATTATGTCTACTATAACATTTATGAAAATAGGAGTTACTGACCCAGGGTTCTCGCATATATTAAGTTTTAGAAGACAATTATACATCTCTCCAGAGGATGAAAAACATCTTCCAGAATCTTTTCAAATAAATTATGAAGGTACAAATTATTGGATTTATGTATCCACAGATTCTCTAAAATGTTTCTCTTGTAATACTATGGGCCACTTAGCAAAGAATTGCCCTCAAAATAATCATGATACTCTACCTCAAGAAATGGATAACGAAACAGCGGAAGATATCAATAAAATTTTTGATAGAAATGATAACCTACAAGCGGATACCATGATTTCCCCACCCATCATACAACAGTTTCCAAAGCTACCTGAACCCAATCAAAAAGGAAAAAAACGTAATCGTTCTCCAACTACCAGTGATTCATCAAACAAACAATTGACTAAAATCTTGCACAGAAAAGAAGATGACTCCGATATTATAGAAAATGAAACTGATGAAACCGGCAGTAATTTATCGTTCGAAGAAGTAGAAGTCAAAGCTAATGCAAATAAAAAGTTGAAGAAACGAGACCTTAGAACTGAAGAAGAGGTATGGAAAGATATTGAAAAGAATATGACAGAATTGAAATCTGATACACCATTTCCCATAAATTTAGATCAGTTTATAAGTTTATTAGATAACGCACGAGGAAAACAGAATGTAAAAGAACTAGTTTATTCATATACCCAAGATATGAATGACCTAATTAAGATGTGTAACAAATTACACGGTAAGATGAATAAAGGATTAAAAAATAGATGTTCTCGCTTGACAAGAAAATTACAAGAAATGTTGAATCCCACTTTCTTTATGACTACAGATATAGATCCCGATACATCACTTGAATAACGACTTTGTAATTATAATTTGGTTAACACTAATTTCTATAACATCTACATTAACAGTTTTCTTTTATTATCAAATAAGTACATATTATATTATAACAATTATATTCTTATCATTATGGATATTTTACAGTGGAATGTAAACGGTTTTTATAAGCGATTAGAGAACATAAAGTTGTTAATAAACCAGCTAAATCCAACTTGCATTTGTCTACAAGAATCAAATTTTACGTCGAATCATTGTGGTTCATTATCGTGGTATGATCATTTTTATAAAAATAGATTACAAAATTCGAGAGCTAGCGGTGGAGTAGCTATATATATTAAATCATATACATTACCAGAAGAATTACAGTTAAATACTCATTTAGAAGCAATTGCAATAAGAATTAAGTTCCCAGTGAATATTACAGTATGCAATATTTATATTCCAAATAGTCAACTTTTAAATATAAATGACTTTAATGCTCTGGTCAACCAACTTCCAACACCTTTTGTTATCTTAGGAGATTTTAATAGTCATCATTTTTACTGGGGATCGGGAAAATGTGACTCTAGAGGTAGATTAATAGCCCAATGGCTAGACAACCAAGACAATATATTGTTATTAAATACGGGTAAACCCACTCATTTTGATAGCAATACCGGTCGAACTAGTATTATAGATCTAACTTTTGCTTCACAAAATATAGCAATATATTTTGAATGGAATGCTTTAGACGATTTGTATGACAGTGACCATTTTCCGATTTCAATGCAATGCCAGATCTCACAAGACGTAATGAATAATGTAAAGTCTCCTAAAAAATGGAAAGTCGAAGATGCAGATTGGGCGAAGTTTCGTGAAGAAATAGAGATAAATATAACTAGTTTAATACACCTAAACCCCTCATTTGATTATGCCATAAATGATATTGTACAAAATTTTACTAAAGTTATCCTTGACGCAGCAGAGAAGACGATACCACAAACATCTGGAGTTAGCAGGAAAAATAATTTACCTTGGTGGAACCAAGAATGCAAAATTGCTGTCAAGAAATCTAAAAAAGCTTTCAGATTATATAAAAGATACTCCAGAAGTGATCAAGCTTCTGTATATAAGGTCGAATATAAAAAGAAAAGAGCCTACGCTAGAAGAGTTCTCAAAGAAAGTAAGAGGAAATATTGGGAAAAATGGGTCTCATCAGTGAGTAGCAAAACCCCAGTGAAAGAAATGTGGAAAAAGATACAAAAGATTAATAATCGTAACAATAAATTTAATACTATTATACTTGAAAAACATGACGGAACGTTAACATCCAATCCAATTGAAACAGCTTATATCTTGGCTGAAAGTTTTGCAGCAAACTCTAGCTCAAACAATTATGATGACCAATTTATTGAACATAAGATTAGTAAAGAATGTGGATCTACCTTTGATGTACATAATAATAGCAACCCGATTAATGGAAAAATATTAATGCATGAATTGTTACTAGTATTTTCCCAAATAGGAAATACTAGCCCTGGACCAGACAATGTCCCAAATATTATGATTAGACTTTTACCATTGTGTGGTCTTGAGTATTTACTTGAGTTGTATAATTATATATGGGAAAAGCAGGTATTTCCAGATAGCTGGAGAGAAGCATTGGTAATCCCTATATTAAAACCAGGAAAAAAATCAACTTTACAGTCAAGTTATAGACCCATATCACTAACATGCAACCTTTGTAAAATACTTGAAAAAGTAATAAGCCGAAGAATCAGATGGTACTTGGAAATAAATAAATGTTTGTCTCCCTTTCAGTTTGGTTTTCGACAATTCCGATCAACAATTGACCATCTAACAAATATCGAAGCCGAAATACTTGACTCTTTTGCAAATGATTATTATGTAGTAACTGTAACCTTAGATATAGAAAAAGCTTATGAGATGGTCTGGAAACATAGGGTGCTTATATTGTTGCAAGATATAGGTATTAAAGGAAACACTCTTGCGTTTGTCAGAAACTTTCTGTCACAAAGAACCATAAAAGTAAGAATAAATGATACAACTTCAACTTCAATTCCAATCGAAAATGGCCTTCCCCAGGGTTCAGTACTTAGTGTCATTCTCTTTCTCTTAACTATTAATAATGTTCTTTCGTATATTGACAAACCAGTAAAAGGTTTTTTGTTTGCAGATGATCTGACAATCACCTGTAGTGGTAGGACTCTGAGTCCTACATTAAAACTAATCCAAAATACACTAAATCATTTGCAACAATGGTCCAGGGAATCTGGATTTAGATTTTCACAAAACAAATCAGAATTTATTATCTTTTCCAACAAAAAGAAAAAAGTCAAAAATATAAAATTGTTATTGAATGGACGTTGTATCACTCAGGTGGATAGTTTAAAGCTATTAGGACTAACATTTGATAGTAAAATGACCTGGATTACACATATAAATAAATTAAAATCAGATTGCCTCAAAAGATTGAATGTTATAAAAGTTTTATCATCGACAAGTTGGGGATCTGACAGGAAGTGCCTGTTAAACACTTACCATGCGCTAGTGAGACAAAAAATAGATTACGGTTCTGTCATTTATGGCTCGGCAAAAACAAGAACTTTACGTACCCTGGAAAGTGTACAAAACTGTGCTCTTCGGCTTAGCATTGGTGCTTTTAGATCTAGCCCTATAAATAGTATTTTAGCAGAAGCTGGAGAAATACCTTTATACTTGAGACGAAAGGAATTGGCTATAATATATTATCTCAACCCAATAACCCTACTCATAAATATTACACTAGTGCATCAGCTACAGACGCAGAATACCATCTACGACCGAATCTGCCACAACCATTACGTATAAGAGTAGCTAAATATTTAAATGAATTTAATCTCCAAATTCCTCCTGTTTACACCAAGAAACTACTCACTTGTGGTCCTTGGGAGAAAATAAATTTTCCCATTAATCTCGAGCTTACAAAATATCATAAAGAAGATACACCAAAATGTGTTTATAAGGCAATGTACAATGAAATGAATTACAAATATAAAGATTGGAAAACATGTTATACAGATGGATCAGTTATGAACGGGAAATCAGGTTGTGCAACAGTATTTGACAGCGGTTGTGTTAGATATAGGCTTTTTGATTTCCACTCCATTTTCAGTTGTGAAGCAACAGCCATCCTGAAGAGTTTGGATGTAATACATAGTAATTCTAATTTAGAAAAATATGTAATATATACAGATTCTAAATCATGTCTGACAGCCATACAAAATATTAATAATATACACCCACTAATATTGGAAATCAAACAAAAGATGATAGATTTACTGAAAAATAATTTTAAATTTGAACTAATTTGGATTCCAAGTCATCAGGGTATTAAAGGCAATGACATAGCAGACAGAGAAGCCAGGAATGCTACAAATGAAAATGCAGTTGATACGTCAATTAAATCATGCACACTTGAATTAAAAAAATATTTTAAACATACAATAAAACTATTTTGGGACTTATAATGGAAATCTAATAACACAAGTAAGTTATTTAATATTAGGAATTCTATATTTGATAAAGCTCCTGTACATTTCACCAGTAGAAAAGACCAAGTTATTATCACTAGATTACGCATAGGACATACAAATATGACACATATTCACTTAATAACTAAAGGTAACAAAAACAAATGCAAATGTGGACTGGATTTAACTGTGTTACATCTTTTGGAAAATTGTTCTTTGTATAATGATGAAAAAACTAAATGTAACTTACCAAATACGCTCAAAGAATGTTTAAGTGAGAAAGGATATAAACAAACAATTTGTTTTTTAAAATTAATTGATGCTTATAAATTGGTGTAACCGATAAATTGTAATTTTTTTCTGCTGTGGTCGCTAATGACCTTAGATGTTAAAAAGCGACCTAAAATAAATAAATGAAAAAAAAAAATAAAAAATTCAGTTCCTTAAAACCAATATGCTATAATGTGCTCGAAGCTCTACCTTTTACGAACTCTCACAATTCATTCACACGACCGTGACGCGATGTAAAAACGATTTCACGGTTTCACAACATACCAAGTGTTACCACAATTTCTGGGCCCATGATAACCGTACGGTTTTGATGGTCAAATCACCTATTCGGCTAGTTCCGGCGCTAATAAAAAAAAATTATGTGTGTAATTACATAATTTATCTTTGATTGCTATGAACTATGGGAAGTATGCTTTAAAGGCTTTTCGACGGTGCATAAATATTTTATTAAGAATTTGAAAAAACAAAATAATCGCCATTGTCTAGTGTGATTTTCAGGATGAATAATCAATATTTGCTTTATGTTCTATATTTGCTTAGCCATGTAATGTAATTTCTGTCGCACATAAAAACATAATCAAATTTACTTTGGACAAATAATTCTAATACTTACTGCAGGCAGGAATAAACTCAAAGAACTATCAAGTATTCCTCTTACTCGCATCGCTTTCCTCATTACTAAGGGTCGTAATCACCTAAACGTGCAGTAATCTTTGTCTCTTCTAAATATGTGTGTATGTAAATACATAGATTCCAAAAGCAATTTAGCATTGCTAAACTCTTTCGTCTTCTAAACTGTTCAGATTGGCCTCTGCCAATTAACTCTGGTTAAATCATCCGTTACCGTTTGATAATTCGCAGACGTTGGACTTGCAAAGCTTTCCCGCACGAAATTTACTTGTGCGGAGTCGGTACAGTGTATGCGTTTGTTAAATACCATATTTAAATACTGTCGTTAATTCGTCGTCGATTTTGAGATCAAGCAGTATTGCTGTTATTGTTAATTATTGTAAAATTAATTGTATGCTTGTTCAGAAACAACAAGGAAGGTATTAGAGATTATCTTAATGTCTTAGTACAGCATAATAAAATTAATCTCGACAGACAAAAAAAATATTATGTTGGAACGGCATAAAAGATACAACAATTATTTGTAGACAAAGTCGCATACAAAGCTAATGGTTATAATTAATATGCGAATACCTACAGATTTTCTAAAATGCTCTAAAATTCTTGATTTTAAATTAGACTCAATTTTTAGGAGACATTTTCAATTAGTCTTAATTAAAAGCTTTCTATTTTAATTCATTCTCGTTAGCCCTAATTGAGTAACTTTGAGGCGTAACTGACACCAGTTTAGCCTATTAATTTTATGGAGGCAATTTAAACTAACACTGGTCATCTCACCTCGTCTGATATGTCTCTAGATAACCATTTTGACCTCCTAGAGTTTCCCGATAGAGCAATGAATAAGAATGTTATAGGATAGTTAAAACAGATAAGAAATGTATATAAAAATAAATAAAACTTAATTGTTTCTGTATTCGACCGATTATTAAACTTTTAAGGTTATTCTCACGTCGTCAAAATGTAAACAATTATAGGTATTTATCTCTTTGATAGTTATCTGATTCTGGAAACGAATAAAAGAAACTGTGGGATTTTTTTGGTAACTAATAAATATTCAATAAGTAGCCTAGGCTTCATTTTATGTCATATGTTATTTACGCGGCAGGAACCGCGAGCGAAGACTAGTTTATATTATATCAATAGCAGATAGGGCTGAATGCAATACGAAATCATATAACGTGATATTACTTTCAATATTTACATGCAAAACAAGATGTACAGGTTTGATATGTCTGCCCACGCCGGAGATACAGGCGGTCTTAGAATAAAACGACAGCTTTATATTATTGTGTGCAGCGAAGTTTGTTTCTATAATTGTCTATTTAGGTCTTAGTCTGTGAAACAGTCCAAGTGCTAGGTTTGACCCCCAGGTTAGTAGGTATAAGAGAAAAACATTATGAAAAAAGAAATGAAAATTGCTCGGAATTGGAATACGTGCTCTAGCTGAATTGTAGTGTACTGAAAATAGTTAATATAACCGCTACAAAGTAGAGCGTAGTTAACCTTTACTCCCTGTTAGAATATTGCCTGTCTGAGCCCAGTGTTAGCTATTAACTCGGCCTATTTGGTCATAACAGACGCTGTTTCTCGTAAGTAAAGTTTTAATAAAAATAAAACTCATTTAATATATGCGAAGTTTATTTGGATTACCCAAATAAACTTCGCCTGGCTTGCACCATACCCACAAAATATGATAAACGCTTTATATATTTTAATCATAGCGCTTTCTATGTCAACTCTTATGCCTCGTTTAGTCTATTAACGAAACATTATACACCCGAATAAGCTGTTTACATACTTGCATTCGTGACTATTCGTCTCAACTCAGTACTCAAGTATCTAAGACAGGGATAATGGATTACAGTGACAGCATGAAGTCTTAAATAAGTTTAGCATTAATAATATTTAGTGAGTCTGTTTGGTATTCCACTGCGTTCGTCATCCTGAGACATAAGATGTTAAGTCTCATTATGTCCAGTAGTTAAACTGGCTACAATGTCCGTCGAACCGAAACACAATAGTGCATGCAAACTGCTGCTTGGCGGTAGAAATAGACATTCGGTGGTACCCATCCAGGCGGAATCTTACATATGAAAGACTTACCACCAGTCCACCAGAGTGTATATAATTATTGTGATTAAATAAACACTAGATAAGTTCGTATCCTATTTTTTTACCTGTGGCTATCACTACTTCGTTTGATGTTAAGTGAAGTACAATTGAATACCGACAAGCGAGAAACTGTTATCTCTCGTGGTCGTTATAATTATGGCGGCTTGCTTAATTCACACTCCACTTAAAGAACTCAACTCAGTCTAGACCCATTACACATGTCGCAAAACATTAACTAAATTCCATATGAATATTCATACACTTTACGACGACTATAAACTTTAATGACCATACATTGACGGCCTTCCAACAACCGTTATATTTTCTACTCAAGTGCACCCAGCAATGGATCCAAAGGGGGTGATAATATGGCCATAACCGCCCCCTTTACAGGCAATCATCGCTATTGAATTTTTCGCCTCATGGTCCCGTAAAAGCTGGGGGAAAGAAATGATCTTGCTAATCGGAAGAATTAGGTGATCCATATCTCACTGGATTGGTGGAAATATCAATGACGTCATAAAAATCCCTCGTCTACCATTGTGAGCCAAAAGTTCCCAATTATTTTGAATGGGTGGATTGAAGTCTATTGGTATGGTAACTATTGTTTTTAAAGACTTAAGTTGACAGTAAGCGAAGAGGCTGAATGAGGTTACTAAGTTCAAGTCTGCTAAACATGAGAAGAATTATACGATCGTTTATGAATGTTGCTTTTATATCAGTTTACAAATGTGCATATATCTCATGAATGAATTTAGACAGTAACCAACTCTGGTCAATGGAATAAGATCGCCAAACTCAACTCAGGAACAGATTGCACCGCGTGCAGTTACGGGTGTTTAGGAATCCAACTCATTTGAAAAGCGTAAAATAGTTTGTTAACAATGGGATACAAAATATACCAAGTACTTTCCTTCCAGCCAGGTCACGTAAACAAATCACACCAGAAGATAATAAGCGGTCGATAAAAAGGTAACCACCGTATCCCGGAAGACACAAATAAAAAACTAATAAGAATCACAATGATATCCATTTATCACAAACCACAGTATTAAACATACCTCTAATGTAGTTATAACTGGCTATACAAACCATAACAAGCTCACGTCCAAATGTAATACAAATAAAGCATGACCACTCGCTTACGAGATGTTTACTACAAAAAAGGAAGTGCAGGAGTGCGTGCCGGTAAACGCGGGCGCAACCGGTCCGCGCCACTTGTATTAAAGTAGATTACTTCACAAATTACCCCACGACATCCTGCCAATCATTTGTGCACTTTATATCGATGTGTTACAGTTTAGATTAAGGTTGCATGTAAGTATTCGCGTGCGCCGATCACAATTTTCACGAAATATTTTAATGTGGTTAGACACGCATGTTATGGCCCTGGAATATTGCCCTAAAGGTACATAATAATATAATCAGGGCCTTTTATGCTTTGTAAGATATCTTGGAGTGTGTTAATAAAAATGAATTTAAGAAGAGGCCCTTTACAGTCGAACATTTTCTAAAATGAGGCTTATTTCAATACGAATAACAATGATTTAGGTTTAACGATCTAAAATAGCCAGACAAGTGCGAGTTGGACTCGCGTACTGAGGTTTCTGACAAACTTGTAGGTAAGGTAGGTACCTATTATATACGTTCAAAGGTTCGCGATAATTCATTAACAAATTAATGACATAAAAATAAAAAAACAACAAATTCATGCAGTATAGGTATCTGATATTCTCGAAAAAAACTTCATCGTTGGTAGTTCTTAACAAATAATTCCTTTTTATAACTAAATTTGTTTAATTTGTTAGAAATTAAGTGATTTTCTTAGTAAATTAGCTATAATTCACGAAATTGTTATAAACTTTTTTTATTGCTAAAGTGAAATCATCGTAAATGATATCTGACATCGTCACGTAGCCAACGGTCATTGGATTTTGAAATCAACAAAAACCCGGCGAGTATTGTTTATCTTATATTTCACAAGACATTACACTACACAACATAAATTACGCTGCTCATTTTGTGAGCTACGTCCATACACACATTGGCAACGCTATAATCTCGTTCTATTTGACAAAAGTGGAAATAGAATTGACGATTTGCATTACTTGCCCTCAGCCATCATTAATTACAAAAGTGTAAATAATAAACGTCCAAAACTTACATTAATACGATACTAACTTTCCTGTATCTCATTCCATAGTGTAATACTTGTAAACTTGTGCTAAATAGTATTACAGTACCCGCCCCATTACATCATCTGTTAGCTATATTTTTCGCCAGATCAAAAGTTCTCTGTCCTCCTTGTTAATTTTCAGTCTATCGGAGCATAAATTTCCACCATGCAGACCCGTAAGGCTGCAACTCAAGAAACTGAATTGAAGTTGAGGACAGCCCTGTCTGATCTGAAGACCTACAAAGACCAATGCCAGAAGCTCCTGCAGGAACGTGAGGAAAGTGAGGAGGAGGTGGCAATCATTGTAAACAAAAATGCATCTCTTAAGCGTCAGTTACTAGAGTTGCATCAACAAAATGATGTTTTACTCGAGGAACGGAACAAGCTACAAGCGGTGACAGATTCCTTTACTCACTGTAGTTCTTTATATGAGGAGGCTTTGTGTAGGATTAGGGATTTAGAATATGAATTAAATAGTGCCTACAATACTGTTAATAAATTGAATAAAGACAAAGAGTGCTCTGAGGCAGCGGCGAACCAAAGTTTATATAATGAATTAGTTTGTGGTAATTTAGAACTGCACTCAGTGAAACCTAGCTTAACCATTGATCTCACTGAAGATGACTCACTATCTAATTATAATCATTGTAATGTAAAAAACTTGAGTCACAAGAAAATTATAAAGTATATAAAATTAAGTAAATTCATTAAAAAATATAAGAAACATAGCCGGAACCAAAAACAATTTGCCAAAAATATAGAATTAAGGAAGGAACGTAGGACCTTATTAGATAAGTTTAATAACTATCAGATTAAATTAGAAGATAGTAAGAGGATCTATGAAATTGACACCCAGCGTTTATTAAATGATATTAAAATGCTGGAAGAATCTTTATCATTAACATATAATAAATATTTATCCTCAAAAAACAAAATTGATGAATTAGTATTACAATTAGACACTAAAAGAGATATTCTAGCAGGTCCTGACACCATTAACAATAATAACTATAATACACTAACAGAAAGTTGCAGTATAGCTTCTGGACACACTACATCTCTGGTTGAGTTGGAAAAGTCTGTCTTTGTTGATGCTCAGTGTATCAGTCAGACAAAACCTCAGTCTACTGAAAACACTACCTACACAAAAGTAAAGGCGCTCTCTTCTAGGTCTGCCACAGTGTTGTTCTCAGATAATATAGGGAAAGGCTTTGGTTCACTGCTAAGTAACAGCCTGGAGCATTCCATTATTAATAACTGCCTGCCAGGAATGCACTATAAAGACATAGTAAAATGTTTATTAAATAAAAAATATACTTCTCAGTCCTGTATTGCTCTATTAGTTGGAAGCTGTGAAAATGTATGCAAACGGGATATTACAGAAAGCATTGCCTCTATGACTGAATTGAATTGTAATAAAGTAGTATTGTGTGCCTTTCCCTATCTAGCTAATGTACCAGATAGGTTGAATAAGCACATACATATGCTAAATAATCATATGCAATTTCTAGTAAGTCACTATAGTGATAAATTATTATTTTTTGACATTAATAAATTTATAAATAAATGTAGATTTAAATCGACTAGGGATACTATGTATCTGACAAAATTAGAAAAATTTGACATTGCTACATTGTTAGCATATAATATTAACTCAGTCATAATTAATATGACGAAATCTCCTAGTACTACATGTTTTAGTAGTAATACTAATATAAATGTAGTAAATAATAATTTAAACATTTAAGTGTGACAACAGAGAAGGGTTGTAAGTTTTTAACATTAACTCATCAAAATATAAATCGCTTCTCTGGCAAAATTTTAGACATAGATATTTTTGTGGAAAAGTATAATGTTGATATTCTGTGTTTTACAGAAACCTGGTTAAAACCAGATCGAATGGCGTTCAGGGTGAATGGTTTCGGGGTCGCCGGCTCGTTCAACAGAGTGTCAGCAGAAGGTGGAGGTACTCTGATATTAGTTAACGAAAGTGTTACTTGTAAGGAGAGACCAGACATCTCCAATCTCTCTGTTGAGCGAGTCTGTGAGGTCGCGTGCGCAGAGATTGATGAATATATAGTTTTATGTGTGTATAGGCCTCCATCATCAAATATTCTGAACTTTCTCTCTAAAGTGGAGGATATTCTTTGTAAGCTCAAGAAGAACAGGAAAATATTAGTTTGCGGTGATTTTAATATTGATTTGCTTACAGATTCAACAGACAAAAATAATTTCTTGTCATTATTTAAATCTTTTAATCCTAAATGTCACTTTTTCGAGCCAACGCGAATAACCACTGCATCAGCTACATGTATAGATAATGTCATCTCAAATTTTAATATAGATCACAAAGATGTAATAACTGGTGTTCGATCTGATCACAAATGTCAGATGGTCAAATTAAATTCATATAGTTCTAAAAGTCATAAAATCATACAATTTAGGCCACTGTCAAAGTATAGACTAGAGAAATTTTGTACTAGGTTAAACTCAATTTTACCTTTATTGACACACAAAACGGAAAATCCAAACGATATGTTTAAAAACCTTCTTAATGCTATAACAAGTGAATTTAATAAGACTTGTGGGGTTAAATCAATTACAATAAAAAATAAATTAATATTTAGTGCCTGGGCAACTAAAGGCATAAGGCGTAGTAGAGATGTTCTTTACGAATTATATGACAAAAGGTCCTTTACACCTGATGTCAAATTTGCTAATTATGTAAGAACATACTCTAAAATTTTTAAAATAGTGTGTAAACTGGCTAAAGCTTCTTACGTTAGGGACAATATAAAAAAATCGGATAATAAAATAAAAACAACTTGGAAAATAATTAATTCTGAAACTGGCCAAATTAGGACTGATAAGGAAATCGCACTTAATATAAATGACGTACTGGTTTCTGATAAAAATACCGTTGCCAATTTTTTCGATAACTACTTCACTAACATTCCCTTTGAAACTACAAAAGGTCTATCATCTTCACCTGAAGCCGCTGAAGTTCTGCTCAGGCGTAATGTCAATTACTCGCAACACAATTTTGAATTTAAAGTAGTTAGTAATTACGATGTTGTCAAAGCGTTTAGAAGCTTAAAACTAAAGACCACTGAAGATGTCTGGGGGTTATCAGTTAAAGCGTTAGAATCGGTCATAGTTAGGATTGCCCCAATATTAGCGGAAATATTCAATTTCTGTATTAAAGACGGCATATTTCCGGATCTCATGAAAATAAGTAAAGTTGTGCCAATTTTTAAATCAGGATGCTTAAATAATCCTTCTAATTACAGGCCGATATCCATACTACCAGCATTAAGCAAAATTTTTGAAAAACTAATGTTACTACAACTGCTGTTGCACTTTAATCAAAATGACATTTTACATAATAGGCAGTTTGGTTTTACCCAGGGCCGGTCTACACAAGATGCCGGTCATGCCTTAGTTAGATCTGTACTCGAATCCTGGGAGGTATCACAGGATGCCTTGGGGGTCTTTTGTGATCTCTCCAAGGCATTCGACTGCGTTGACCACAGAACACTAATTTTGAAACTTAATTTCTATGGTATTCGGGGACAAGCGCTTAAATTGGTATCATCGTATCTTTCAGATCGGCATGAAAAAGTATACATCAATAATATTAATTCTATAGGATCTCCTGTTAGTATAGGGGTACCTCAGGGTTCCATATTAGGACCGTTCTTATTCCTAGTGTATATAAATGACTTACCTTACATGATAAATAGCAAAGCGGATGTTGTTTTATTTGCTGATGATACCTCACTTATTTTTAAGATCAATAGGAAAAATGAGGCTTTTGTAGAGCCTAATGAAACACTTGGTTTCATTTCAGACTGGTTTTCCGCAAACAATCTACTTTTGAACGCGGCGAAAACCAAATGTATAAAATTTTCCCTACTACGCAATACTCAAGAAGTATCGAATATTGTATTAGATAAAAAAGTCTTAGATCTTGTTCCTTCTACTGTCTTTCTTGGAATAACAGTTGATGCTAAGCTGCAGTGGAGTTCGCATATACATAGAATAGCTGGTAAATTAAGCTCCGCTGTATTTGCTATTAGAAAGATTAGGCAACTGACAGACGTGGCGACGGCCAGGTTAGTGTATTTTGCTTACTTTCATAGTATTATGTCGTACTGTGTTCTGCTATGGGGTTCTGCAGCTGATCTGCAGACTATTTTCATATTGCAGAAAAGAGCTGTTCGCGCTATTTATGATCTGCGATCGCGCGACTCTCTTCGAGACCTTTTTAAAGATATCAATATACTAACCTTGCCCGCTGAATACATATTCCAAAACATAATGTATGTCCGCAGAAATTTAGATAGCTTTATAAAAATCAGTGATATACATTGCATAAATACAAGAAACAAAAACAAACTTGCAGTTCCAAAGTTTAGGCTCAGCAAAACAAGTAATTCGTTTATGGGCAACTGCATTAAATTCTATAATAAGCTTCCTTCTGAAGTCATAAATATGCCTGAAATCCAATTTAAGCCTTATGTTAAACGTGCATTGATTTCTAGAGGCTACTACAAAGTGACAGACTATTTAAATGACAAGGATATTTGGAATCAGTCCTGCGCACAGCACTAAGGCACTGAGCTTTCACATTGAGCGCCTATAAAAATAATATTATAATATGACATTTATATGGCTAGGTCCATATTGTATTTTTACATATATTTTTGTTTTTAATTTGTGACATTTAAATTCAATTTATTTAATATGATATTTTTTAAAATTTTTTTTTTGCTTTTGACATTTTGACATTGCTCTATTATTGTGACGACCGATCTATATTTTATCACTATTAATGACTAAAGATATGATGTAGTTATTTAGTGTAAATAATATTTGTAAGCGTGGGTTAATGCATCATGAACGCCAATATATTGTTATTTGGTTGCTTCGTAGTAGTATTTCATTTATATCTTAGGGCTACATTCATGTATGCATTAACCTATGTAATAATCATACTGTAAAATATATATTTAAAAAAAATGCAGTATATCATGACAATTGATGACGAAAAAATTAAGCCCGGAGTTTCTTTCTGCCTTTCTTCTTCGGGTCGTCATCGCTTAGGTAGCTAGTGAAAGGCTGGTAGGTTAGCTAGGCTAGGACCTTTTTATCCTCGCCGGCGAGGACCGTGGCGTTTCCTTTCCTCGTAATGTAAAGATACTCCTTCCCTTTCTTTTATATCAGCTCCACTTCTCCTTTCCCTAGCCCTATTCCCGTCCCTAATGTCCGTGTCCTCTGTACCTATCAGCCCGTGCTGGTTGTTCGATATTTAACTTTAAATTACTTCATTGGTTTATTATGTACCTTTGTTATTGTGTCTACCTTCATGTCATGACCTGTCATAAGTGCTTTTTATAAGCCTATTTGACCAATAAATTATTTTATTTTTTATTTTTTTATTTTTATTTTAGTTCTCACCTGACTAAGTTACACTTGAGTTAGTAAGGACCGTAAGAACCAATAAACGTAATCCAAATAATGTTTACTAACTTCAACTTTAATTTTGTCACTCTCTTAATTACGTAGAATCAGCGACTAAGGCTATATGGTCGTAGGAGTCGAAACTCGAAACACTGATAAAATTAATATTTGATGAAATGTATTATGTTTACCTACTATTTCTATAAATATGTATTTAGGTATTTAAAATTTTTCAACATACTTTCTCACTTTGAAGCCTTCTTTAAGCACGCCATACGGAAAAATGCACCTAATATCACTTCAATACTAGCACACACAAGGCAAATATCATATGGATACAAGTATGTAGATTCCTGATCGAACACATTAGATTTCCTGAAGGGAGCGTATCATTTCCGTGCGGCCCGACCGGCGCTAGCCTTCGTCAGCTATCTTAAACGACACTGTAACGAGGGGACAAATGTCATGAGAACAAGCGATCATTCTTTTCCATTTTATTTTAGGTTCTTTTTAGCTTTTGTGTCATATACCGTTAACCAATATGCCGAAGGATAATTCTGCCTGAGCCAATCACGTAATATCAATAACTAGATTTTGCCCGCGGCTCCGCCCGCGTTAAAAAGTTTTTCCGGGATAAAAGTCCCGCTTTTTACTTTCCCGGGATTTAGCCTATGTGTTAATCCAGGACATGATCTACCCGTGTGCCAAATTTCATTGAAATCCGTTCAGTAGTTTTTGCGTGAAAGAGTAACAAACGTCCATACATCCATACATCCAAACATCCATACATACTTACAAACATTCGCCTTTATAATATTAGTAGGATACCAGCATTAAATAAAAAATAAAATAAATAAAATCATTTATTGATCAAATAGGCTTATAAAAAAGCACTTATGACAGGTCATGACATGAAGGTAGACACAATAACAAAGGTACATAATAAACCAATGAAGTAATTTAAAGTTAAATAACGAACAACCAGCACGGGCCGATAGGTACAGAGGACACGGACATTGGGAACGTGAATAGGGCTAGGGAAGGAGAAGTGGAGCTGATATAAAAGAAAGGGAAGGAGTATCTTTACATTACGAGGAAAGGAAACGCCACGGTATAAAAAAAAATAAAAAGGTCCTAGCCTAGCTAACCTACCAGCCTTTCACTAGCTACCTAATCGATGACGACCCGAAGAAGAAAGGCAGAAAGAAACTCCGGGCTTGATTTTTTCGTCATCAATTGTCATGATATACTGCATTTTCTTTTAAATATATATTTTACAGTATGATTATTACACAGGTTAATGCATACATGAATGTAGCCCTAAGATATAAATGAAATACTACTATGAAGCAACTAAATAAAAATATATTGGCATTCATGATGCATTAACCCACGCTTACAAATATAATTTACACTAAATAACTACATCATATCTTTAGTCATTAATAGTGATAAGATATAGCACGGTCGTCACAATAATAGAACAATGTCAAAATGTCAAAAAGCAAAAAATAAATAAAAAATAAAAAATGTCATATTAAATAAATTGAATTTAAATGTCACAAATTAAAAAAAATGGATAAATACAATATGGACCTAGCCATATAAATGTCATATTATAATATTATTTTTTGTAGGCATTCAATGTGAAAGCTCAGTGCCTTGGTGCAGTGCGCAGGACTGATTCCAAATATCCTTGTCATTTAAGTACTTTGTAGTAGCCTCTAGAAATCAATGCACGTTTAATATAAGGCTTGAATTGGATTTCAGGCAGATTTATTACTTCAGAAGGAAGCTTATTATAGAATTTAATGCAGTTGCCCATAAACGAATTACTTGTTTTGCTGAGCCTAAACTTTGGAACTGCAAGTTTGTTTTTTCATTGAATTTTATATTCTCCCACTTCTGGGCATGGGACTCCTCATAGCGTTTAGGCCAGTGTAATGGACTACCATTACACTGGCCTAGTGCGGCCAGCCAACATCCAGTTACATAAATTAATTTTCTTTTTTACAATTTTTTTTATAATTTTACCAATACTTCGTAAAAACCAGTTGACTTAAAAAGCACCAAGAGTTATAAGGCATACATAGATACTTAAATAAATAATCACTGCGATGATACAATTCCAGATCAGTTCGTGTACATCTTTACATTGTAGATGAACAAGTTGTGACTGTCAACAAGAGATTCTTGGCTCGACTCCCAAGTCGAGCAATAATCTATGCAAAATGACGAGATATTCTCAAGTTGTATTTATTATATAGCGAGTTTGATCGTAACTTCGACTTAAAATGTGGCTTCTATATTAATTAATCCATGGTCTGTATACCAAATTTAGACAAATTCGTCTTCGCTTACTGCGTTAATTTATAAAAAACATTCAAACATCTTTACAAACTTTCGCATTAATCAGACGAACGTAAAACTAGCAGAAAATCAATAGGTAGGTACTACTTGTTTTATTCACGAGATTCTATCTCTAAGCGAGATTGACAAACTGTGTCCCACACGCGTGATATTTTAAAGTAATTAGACGTACGTATCTACTCGCATTCATCTTAATGGTATAGAAATACATCTGAAAAGATTAATGGCCCACGTAACCTCTGGCAAATGAGCGTTTCCTATCTTCCGACGTAGAATGTGTGAATCGCTTGCCGCTTATAATTTGTACGAGTAGTCTAAAAGTATTAGGTGTCGCGCTACTTTTTATGTCGCTCCGTAACAGGACATTGGAATATTATAGTGCTTGTGATAAAAAAAAATCCACTTTGATAATTTTTATTTTTTATCAAATTTCATTTCATTTTCTTTGCTTTGCTAACAAGATGGGACCAAGATTGCTACAGTTTTTTTTTAGTTTCATTTTATGAATCATCCCACGTAACTCCTACACAACATTTTCTCAAATCGCTTGATACTGAGCCATAATACGTATAAGTTCGAAGCATTATATTGTACATATTCGTAAATATAAGTTGTACCGCCCACTGATATTGGAGCGGACTGCGAACACTCGAAGTGTAATCCGCCTCTGCAATTTATCAAACAACCCTTGAAATAGCGTGTGCGATTCACATCCCACGCCCAGTGTTATTCCTGTCATATTTGTTATAAGTTTGTAAAGGAGACATTTAATACTATAATATGATGTATTATTAGAATAGTTTGTACCCATAAAAAGAACATGGATTCCATTCTTAGGTCAACCACTATTTGAGGCGTTAATTCGGGTGTTGTAATTTTCCTAGGCATAAATATTATTCAATTTTTTTTCATAATTACTGACTAGTTGTTTATAATGGATTAAGTAAATTTGAATATACAACTCTCATTACCACCAGATATGCCAATTTATGGAAGAGATCTCTCCAGTCTCCACCACAAAATCGTAAAATTTTGATCAAGAAAACGTACTTTTCTTCAAATAAAATATTATAAACTTTAAGACATCAGCAAAAGACACATACTAAATCTTGTGAAGTCGAAGTTCTAATTGGATTCAGTCAACTTTTTTCCATTGGCACCTCGACTCATCGAGGAAGCCGTATTAAAGACGATCTCCCGACCCCACTTCCTCAAGATTAAATATCCAATGCCTTACAGCTATTAGCTACCTGAGCCTTCCTGTGGTTATCGACCATGTCAAATCCTTGTTAGTGTCTGCACGTGTTTATCCTGTTCACAATTTGTGTTTTTTTTTTATTTCCTCGAATTAAATAGCACAATTTGAAGTGCAGGATGAAACAATTTGTAGTTTTTGAAACGTTTGCAAAGAGGATTCATGTCATACCTACTGCTTGTATTAAAATGAATATAATTTGTAGAGGCCAAATAAAAGTAAAATAATGCTAAAAAATAAATAGAATTATACTTAGTAAAGTCTATTTTTGCTGTACTCTTTATCTTCTCCCTCAATCTCTCCTTAAATAATAATTCGTATTAAATCACAAAAGTTATAAATACGAACTCACTACTACCAAATGTAAAAGGAAAGTTCTAAAACGGTCCAAAAACATCCCGATTAGGAACAAATACCTCGAAATTTGGAAGCTCCTGAAGCACCGAGGGACAAATGTTAACTGTCTCAATAAACACTTATTTCCACCCCTTATAATGTCAGGGGAATTTGTGTACTCGGCGCTGCTCCGTGAACCCACACTTGACTGCTCGAGGACTCTCCAAGCAACGTCTTCCAAAGTCTAATTCAGCCTTTAGGAAAAGTTCCGGCACTTAAGTTGTGGGCTTGGAGTGGCAAGTATTTATATAGCACTGTAAGCACTAAGAGTGATATTGGTATTTTTAATATCATTATTTTGGGAATGTGCTAAAGGGAATGAGTATATTTACGATTTCTGGAGTGTGTTTATTTTTGTATGTATAATATTTAAAGTGGCTTTTATGAGGTCAGCTAATGATAAGTGACTACCACCTTTATCTTAATTTCATGGATACTTTTATAGGAGTTAGGGTAGCGTTGTAAAGTTTTAAAGGCAAGAATTTTTTTAATACTTCAACAGCAGTGTTGCCAGATTAGGCGATTTTTCGACATTTAGGCTATCTCGGACGGTGTCGGGGCGACCAAAAATTGTGAATTGCGACCAGTCGCCATTTAGGCTAAACATCTATTTGTGTTGAAATTGGAGTCATTTTTAGCTTTTATGTTCCAAATTTACACGAAATTTGAACGGAAATCATCGTACGCACCGATGAATCAAATATTGATGCTTTTTTTTTTTGCTCCTCGTCTTTGCCCAAGATTGTGCGACTTTAGGCAACTTCGAACAGTCGACGACTTGAACCACCATCTATCTAGCAACACTGTCCAACAATGCATCTAGCATTATTGTGAATAGAATTTAATTTACTCTCCCAATAATAGACTTGCATTACATTCGATACTATTCAAACCGCACAATAATTTACTTTTTGCGGAAAAAATGTTTAAGCAAATATATTCGAGACAATATGTAATCTCATTACAACGCCGCGTCGCTTCTACAAAAAATACCAAATGAAAATATTCATTCAATTCTCACAATCACAAACATCCATTTCATTTACGCTCTTTGTATTTCCTTAAAACGGTGTCTATTCTTCCGTATTATACACAAGTAAACTCTTTTGTGGATGTATAAAATGTCGCATGCGACTATTAAATATACAATTTTAGGTTGTTTATTTTACGTAAACCATTTAGCGGGGTCTTGTCGGTTATGATCTCTTTTAAGCAAAGACTTTAAACAGTATAGCTATAGACTGGACATCAGGACCAAAAGTTATTAGCAACTGGTAATAAGTCCCTGTCTTATCTGACATATCCGTGTAACAAGACAAACAATATTTGAATGGAAATCTGCCAATATACGCATTACGACCTTGTCAAAGTATGTTCTACTGAACTTTACAAATTATAGGTATTTTGTTATTTCCCGGTGGATTGAGTTAGTGACGAACAGGCTCAAAATTTTTGTAGGAAAATTTTCCCAATGTCCGCTCTATTAATATAATCTTAAAAATTTTTGCTTTTAAGTAACATAAAGATGGTAGAATGAAGGGAGTCCAATTGACATTTGCAAGGCTCCTGTCAACCTTCTTTGGCCCATCGTGCATGCTGCCAGCCAATTGGAGCATTGTGTAACCAACCCGCGTGGGGCTGTGCGGTTATGTCAGTCCAAACCCTCCGTAGCTCACTAAATGCGACTATAGTGGGATAAACCAAAAAGATAATGAAACAAATAACTCGCTAAAAAAAGTCAAAATAGGATTACTAATTTTGAAAGTTACTGTTGTTTTGCAGTAGGTACCTCCACTGTGAAATTTCGCCATTTTAAGCTGTTTTCGTCAGCTACATTACGATAAATTAATCGACTCTACTTATCAATTCAATTGAACATTAGAAGCAATATCGTATCAATGAACTTTCCTCAGTATAAAATTAGTTTGAATATGTCGTAAAACGCTAAGACCAAGCTCGATAGCAGGCTTACGTATTCGGAAGCATGTATTTTATTGCATTCAGGCTCGTGCTTTACGTTATTGAAAACCTTTCCGTGACGTACAGTTATAAAGTGCCTTTGCTTCGGTGCATAGAAATATGCAGTTTTATTTTATTTGGGACACCTATTGCACCGCGTTGTAGGATATTGGATGTCTCTTATAAGAATGTGTGAGAATGAAGGTTTACGTGAGAGTATTTGAACGTTTCGAATCTTTTAACGCTTAAGGGGGTTTTAGATAGCATGTGTGCTTATTATTTAAGAATATGGATATATTATTTATGAATATAAGAAGAAAATCAATGTAAATTACGAAAATATATGTAAAGTGACATGTTAACACAGTTCTCTCATATTCAAATTCGAAATAAATGTTCGTACGAAAAATCATCACAGTGCAAAGATCAATCTATTTCTGGCCAAAAGCAGCAGTAAGAAATAAAGATGAGAATTTTTGAATTGTAAGACTCTTTTTATCTTGATATATTAAAGATAATATAAATTAATAAATCAGTGATAATTACCACTTCGAAACGATGAAGCCAACTACGTACCTGTCTATGTACAATATGGTATCAAATATATTATCGCAACAAAGGAATAAAACAACCGGAACAACAATAAAACAACAATCTAACACAATATGTTCGCCTCACAAATGTATACGAGTTTCCTTTACAATATGGCTTCGGGTTTTTAATGTTGTGTAATGTTGAACCTAGATCTTGGTTCGTAAATCTTTTTAACGTACCATGTACGATCATTTATTACGTTTGAAGTTTTTGTTTCCCCTGGATAATAATTGTAATACACGCTACAGGGGTTGTCTGATTTAAGGATTTGATGTGAATTAACTTACTATTTTAATAATTATTGTATAGGACAAAAATAATAAATTTTAATTCCGTTATAGTTTTTCTACACAAACTTAGATCCTTTTATATCTCTATGTTATCCCGACTTGTATTCGTAGTGGCCGATCTGACTTTGACGACACTTTAATTAGCAGGTAGAATAATTATTTTCAGATAGGTTTTTTAATTCGGATATGTTTAAAAAAAAGGCTAACGCGAGCGAACAAAGTGTAATCTCATATCAATAGCTTTCTTTATATACAAAACTGATATATGTTTTAAGGTATCCGAGAAAGGCATATCAGTAATGCGTAAAGCTTTGTTTGCGACATATCCATCGTTCATGTTTACGGGCCGGGCCTTACGCGCCGACGCCCGCTCCCATCTATTCCCGAATGTAACCGAAAATCCACCGTCAAAGGCACTTTGCGGATTTCACCTATTGTGTATGGTATCCCATTGAGCGTATTGTCCATTCGTGAATGCGCGCAATCCGTATTGCCGCCACTTCCCATCGGTCTTCCACGTCCCCCCATTCTAACAATGTATTGATACAAAAAGGGGGTGTGCGGGTCGTGCTGAGGGTCCTGGTTGGTTGGTCAGTGGGCATGTAATTTGTTCAATCATTGCGGATCGAGTTGGGGAGATTTATTAGGCTGGTATCACGTTGACAATGCATTATCATTGTAAATGTAGTAAGTGGTGGAAATTGAGATCGTGCTTCGATTTTGTGAAGGATTAGTTTTTTGTAGTTAGCATGTGTATTACTGTGTATTACTTTTAATCCTACTTTGTACTAAGTAGGATTAAAAGTAATTATCGGAGCAATAACTCTAAATTTCATCATTTCCTACAAAGCATCTGTCACGATGTCAAAATGATACAACCAATGACAGTCCTAAAGTCAAAACTGGTTTTGTCGTAATTCAAATTACCACTAGCCTAATGTTTTCTCATCTCCTTTAGCACGTGCGTAGCCTATGACTTTCACATAGGGGGGATCCTAGGATGTAAAAATTACAGTGGCGTTTTTGTTTTTCTTGTTTTTTTATTTATGGTATCGAATGACGAGACGAGCATGCCGTTCACCTGATAGTAAGCGATACGACCACCCATAAACAGTAGAAACACCATCCAGCACCTTGGGTTACAAAATACTGTGTGGCATTCCACTGCGCTCGTCATCCTGAGACATAAGATGTTAAGTCTCATTATGTCCAGTAGTTACACTGGCTACAATGCCCTTCAAACCGAAACACAACAGTGCATGCACACTGCTGCTTGGCGGTAGAAATAAACATTGCGGTGGTACCCACCCAGACGGACTCTTACATATGAGAGTCCTACCACCAGGCGTGGGTTCTTGCCGCCCCATGACACTGTAGACCTCCTCCCCCGCGTCACCAAAAGAAATTTTATAAATGCCAAAGTTTGTGCAAATGTTTGAATGTTTCTAAGGGGGGGGGGGGGGGCGGATACCCCAAAACTCCTCCTTATATACGCCCATGCTCTTTAGTATCTCTCTTAAGCACATATTAGATTTTTTTCCTATGACATCATTCGACTCATATTCACCCCTTTTTGTACGGTCAACATACTTATAAAATCCTACGCGATCTTACGCGATTGCGTGATGATATGGGATTGCGTGGGATGTAGATATGTATCTGACCTTTCGAATTCCGCTTTTTGAATGCTCAACATTATTTGTCTAAGGAAAGGAATATCGAATGTAATATCTACATGTTTATGCCTCATTGGTCTTGTGAATTGTTTTCTGTTTTAGAATTAACGAGGCGTTGGGTTCGATCTTTAGAAATTCAAAAGTGACTTTCATTCGAGAATTACGTTGTAGGTATTGAATATTTTCCTCATAAGGCGTTTCGCTTTCTCTATATTATGGCACAGAAATAAACTACGCGAACAATGGGTGTCTACATACCCCTGCAGGATGCAAGGGAGAGCTTATTTTATGGCTTATTTACAAAGGACCTTGCTTAAATAGCGACTAGCAAACACAAGATAAAAAGTCATAGTAACTTATTCGATGAATTTGTTTGTTACCAGTGTACGAAAAATATTATACATTCGTGATCCGACGTGCTGTTCACTAACTTTAAATGTGTCCTGTCTTATTGAATGTCGTTATTTTTTAAATTAGTATTTGGGTATACAAGCAACTTAAAAATAATATGAAACAAGTATCCAACTAAAGAAATATATATTGTACTAGCTTTTGCCTGCGGCTTCGCCCGCACGATAGGTTTTTTCCTGGATAAAAGTCGCTGTACATTTTCCCGGACCGAATTGAAATCTAAACCATTTTCGAATCCACCGGAAGACATAAAAAATTTCATTAAAATCGGTCCAGCCGTTTAGAACAGAAGAATCATATATATAGAGATATTGAAATACATTATATTATAGACATTGGGATATTATATTTTTATAGTATTAAACTTACCAATGGATTTTAACAATATTAAATAAGTATTATTAAATACCCTTTCATTGTGGTCATCTGCATGGTATTAGTAAGCCTTATCCAAGAACAGACTTCCACGAGGTTAGTGCTGTAATCACGTCTGACATACCTATATCTAACATTGAAGACAGGTATAATCCCTCAGGCTTGTTACCAGGGGCGGATTTAATAAGTTGGCCGCCCTAGGCCTACGAAAGATTGCCGCCCCATATGTGCTGTGAAGCATGAAAAATTAAATAAACTATAGAAATTATATTAAAATGAAAAAAAAAACGATAGTCAGTAAATGATTTAGTTATCGTATTTCAGATACTGATTCTAACCATTTCTATTTGTGCTATGTTGTATGGACACATTTTTGAGTTTTTAAACGTAGTCACGTAGGCAACTTAAAAAAAAAACTACCAAATTTTGCCGCCCTAGGTCCGGGCCTATTCGGCCTATAGGGAAATCCTCCCCTGCTTGTTACTTAGAGATTAGTTGTCAGGAGTTACGAGTTTGGCGACTCCCCCTAAACTACGAGCCACAGGTATTCGTCTACCGTCTGGATATTTTGGAACTACATACATACGATGTAGCGACGGCAGTTTGATTCCAACTATGCATTTTACTTTATTATTGGTTCCATTGCAGGGTATTAAAACATCCCACCAAAACATAAATGTAAAAAAGGAGAGCCAAGTTCAATACAAAAATTATTCTTGGCTGTGGGCTTCGACGCAAAAAGAATGAAGATCTAAATAAGTGCCAAGTTTTATGCAAAATCCAAATATGTATTTATAGGAACTAAATAACATTACGTACAAGTATTACACTCTATTTCTTTGTTTTATTGGATACCTATAACAGTTGCTGTTATTTAAAAATGTGAGATCTTAATGTAGATTAGATTTGACTTGGCCAGTTTTCATTACATCAGTAATTTTATAAAGTTATTCAACATAATATATATATTTAATTCTGATGAAAACTGGCCAAGTCAAATCTAACCTACTTTTAGATCTCAAATTTTTAAATAACAGCAACTGTTATAGGTATCCAACGTAGAGGGACATCTATTTTTGTTAAATATACCGAATTTACTTTCATCAAATTAATTAACACGTAGTGAACTTTGTTTTGTAGTCATTATAATATGAATACAAGCTCTGTATTATATGTATACCTACTGCCCACTGTTGAACATGCACCTCTTCTACTACTGAGAGGGTTTAGTCCTTTATCCACCACACTGATCTAGTGCGGGTTGACAGACTTCACATACCATTGAAAATGAAGCATTCTCGGGTATATAGGTTTCCTCACGAAGTGTTCCTTGAGCTTTAAAGCGAGCGATAATTCATAAATAATACACACGTAACTTCAAAAAATTGAGGTGTGTGCATTGGATTTTTTTATCTGTGGCGTGTTGGCAGACCATTCCCAACTAGGCTACCGTACAAAACCTCAGCTTAAACAATCCGAGCCATTTCCTCCATAAAGCAACTATTGTACAACTAACTCACATATCCATCTACTGTCCACCCTGAAAAACTCCTAACACGCTGCCTTTTCGCTTCATAAAAGGTTCTAACGCGTCACAATACATTATGCCATTGAACCATGGTTATGCGAACGGTAACCAAAGCATATTTGTAAGCGCTCAGATCTATTCAAGCAACCCCCATATGGTTTTCACGTAAAATTATCGAACACAATGGGATATCGCTAAATGTTCCTATATTTTCCTTATTTATGTTTATTCTCTTTGTAGTACAATGTAAATGAGATTATGTGTTTGTGTTTAACTCTTATGGACAATATACAAGGATTTATGGGAAGTAACGGATAAAAGACTGGGAATTGTGGATTAAGCTGTTTAGAAACATGCTGAAAATTATGCGTAGCTTGGGATTTTTCTAGCTTTTATACTCTGATTCAAGAATTTTAAATTTCTTTTTCAGTAAGTGTATAATGTCTAAATTTTATGGTAACTTACGATAACCATATAAAAACAAATTGCTTTACACACAGCAAAATCAATATCTTACAAGTTTTACATATTTCTATTATTTTTTAGTATTTATTGTGACCAAAAATCTTATTAGAAAAAAAAAATATTAAAACTGAAATCATACTGTTTCTCCGTATATCCCAAGTTTTAAGTAAGAAACATAACCCAACCACAATTCAGCAAATGTTCTAACTTTGGCGGCTCATTTGTTTACAAGATTGCTTAAATTAGTTCAAACATTCGCGGATTAAGCTCAGATCTCGAGTAAAGTTCACAAGTTCGGTATTTCGGTGTTGCGCGCTGCAATTTGTTTAAGACAAATACGTCGTGATAATTTTCGTCTTTATAGTCTTGCAGCAGCTGTCATACTAATCATAATTTAGCACCTACGATATAAATATTAAGAATCTCATTAGCAACCGACTTCAAAAAAGTAGGTTCTGTAGTCGATCCGTATGTATGTTTGTATGGTAAAAGCTACTGATCCGATTTGTTTTTTTTATAAAACAATGTAAATCAAAAACTTTTTAAGTCGGTCTGAAATACTGTTTCACAGAAAAGCGGCTTACGGTGTTCCCTTTATGGTTTCATGCGGTCACTAGAGATGTAGGCCCGAAGTTTTTTGATATCCGTTGGAACCGCCTCCCTTACACGTTAGGATCAGCAAAGCAACCACAATTCCTGTGGCGAAATATTATCTCGTGTGACATTCATTCTTCTGTTATTTAAAATACTTTGAAGTATTGATAGTCATTAAAACACGAATTTAATGATAATTATTTTGAAATCACTAACATAGCCGTGCTAAACTGACATTAATTAACAAAGAGCTGGGCTAAAGCGTCCTCATTTAAACAATCAGGCGCTTACTCGCAGTTGACAAACCATCGCGCAACAACAAGCGGAACGCACAATACCTCAAGCGGAGCCGCTACGTCTCTCCAGGTGCAAATGAGAAAGCAATCCTAGAACAATGAAACCCCCTCAAAATAACCAGCCGCGCCTAGACATTGTACGCATCCAACGCTTCCAGACCACTCAGCGTCCCTCTTAATTAAGGGGGCAATACTCAGATGCTTCCGTCGAATGGGGCCCATTCAAACGTGTGTCTGCGACGAGATAACGAAGCTCTCTCGGTTATTACCGCTTCTGTTTCTTTCTCTATGCGATCTATACTCGCGTACAGTTACCTAATTTCTAATTTGAAAGTGACCCTATCACTAAGTGGCAAAGTTCGAAGTGCTCTGGCACGATTTCGCAACGGGATCTGATGATACGTCTGTATCAAACGCAAGTATAACAAATAAGTTTGATTAAAACTCTAGAGGCTGAATAAACGCGTCATTACCTTCCCGGAATGAGTACGAAGATAATGATCGTGTGGACGAATTCCTTTTTTGCAGCTGAATAGCGAATTCGTCGGATCAAATGTTGTGTGATGAGTTTGTCAGTTTTTGCCGTATATGTTGCAAATATTGTTGAGTTTGTTTATCTTTTTTTGTGAAATGGGTATGCCTAAAGTTATCGCTAGTACAATTTTATAGATTGTGTTGTGGAAGCAAAAATTTACTTTATGCGTCTATCTTTCACAACTTACACATAATTGTGATCAATTCAATAACCGCTATTTAAAATCTAACTTAAAAAATATCCGCTCGAAGCTATCTACGTATGTCTCGAACTCTGATAAATCCCCTGAGATAACTTAATGTTCATTGTAAGAAGTTTTTGCTTTCGATTCTTAAGAAATATTCTGTTATACGTATCTTTATTGGTACAAATAATACACTTTTTATTAAAGTGGTTATCAACATCAGAACACGGTATATGTGTCTCGGACGGGACACGAATTTGTAAGTCAAGGAGTATGCCATACAAGCGAGTTAGTAGAAGCTATCGTTATGTATTCCACAAAGCAATAAGTAAAAGCTGATAGCGAAAAACACTCGGGGCACTTATAAATAAATACCATGGAACCACACTCTTGCCTTTTACAATCCCGTTTGTCAAGGCTAGTCTAGGATGCTAACGGTAACGAAACCTGCACTCCCATACTTAGTCCAGAATTTATTTGCTCACACTTCAAACGGATGTCATCGCAATGCTAATAGGAATAAAGTTGCTTTTCAGACTATAAAGGGTATTCGTAAAAAAATGCAACAGTCATACCCGTTTAAATGTTTGATTAATTATTCTTCATTTTAAACATACTAATGGTAGCGACTGGTTGAAACGTATGTAAGTAATTTTATAAGAATTCCGCGGGTTTAATGGATTCTCATTGCGTTAATTTTTTATTCTCGTACGGAAAAGTCGATTAATTTCCGCCGCATGCTTCGACGCGTGTGGTCTCTATAAAATATTACATCAACAACATAATATTTTATACTATCATTTGTAAAGTTATTTATTATTAATTTTGTATTACAATGTTAACAGACTGTGTTATGAATTCTGTCCGTAAAAAAGCTTTGCGTTTATCGTTGAATTATTTTACACAAATATATTTAGTTGTATTATGTCTTATTATTATATATTTGAATAAACACTACCTCGGTGGCGTAGTTGTATTATGGTACGACTGCAATGCTGAGGTCTCGGGTTCGATCCCCGGGTCGGGCAAAGTGATATTGAGTTTTTCTATTCAGTATCAGCTCGGAGTCTGGAATTTGTGCCCGATATGGCGATAGGCTCGCCCCCTATCACATCATGGGACGGTATAATGGCGAAAAGTGGGTGCACTAGTTGCGCCTCTGCCTACCCCTTCGGGCTAACAGGCGTGAGTGTATATGTATTGAATAAACACTACTAATTGAGTCTATTTGGTTATTATATTCACGCTGCAAATCAACAATTTGTTGAACATAATAATTGTCCATAACAGCAAAGAAGTATAGCTCAAAAGTCTTTACCTCCAAACGAGCGTTCGAAAACCCCATATGAATTATGTATTGGTAAGTAAGCAAACTCGGCACCGATTAAGGCGTACGATTAAATTAATCAAAAGCAACGAGAACAAATTTACATAATCACTTGGGTTGGAGATGGTTGCAATCATGACAAGTACGTAATTTCTACGAAAACTAATAGGGTCTTCATTTAAGGAGGAATTTCAATCAGATAGAAATAAATTAAAATCTGACCGAATAGAGAAAAATAACAATTCAACTAGTCTAACGATATACCTGACGTTTTTAATTGTTTATGTTGTATTTAACCTCTGAATAAGTTTCATCCGTTTTATTTGATTGAAAAATCGGTCCTAAATCAGGTTCGGTTTCTAGTTTTCTTTTAACAGAAAGCAAACAATACGTGCACAACGAATCTTACAACCGCTATCGATCATTAAAAAAATTAAATAATACTGTAGTGAATGCAAAAAAAAAATACCATTTCGAACCAAAAAAGTTCATCTTGTCATCATTTAGTTGTTTATCTTTTTCTGTAATAAATAAAAATTGTCAAGTAGATAACCTACAGCTTGAATCATTGGAAATAGAAGCGTGAAAGTTAACATTATGTTGTATAGTACTGAGAACAGATTTTTGGAAATTGATCCCGTAAGGGATGTAAATCCCATCAGATATAACTCTATAAAATATTTAACTATTAGATATCAATGTATAAACGTAAATCCCAATTTCGATATAAAAGTACCCACTATAATTCTTGCAGAATTACGTAATATATTACAAAGAGTTTGAAACTCTACTTTTCTGCAAAATTAATAGCCACAAAACTCCTAAACTTCAAAGGAGCTAAAATATATGTAGCAGATAATGGGATTTTGTCTGCTTATTTCTTCCTGACACTATTCGTCCGGATTCGGTTAGTTATAGATGCTTTCCATGATTTATAGCATAGGATTTGGACTAATGGTACCTAAAGGAAACGTTATTAACCGTTGTGGTTTAAGAGTGACTTAGTTACGAATTTCGCTAACAGTTTTATTTGTTAAATAAACGAAAATTGTTATAATTAACATAAAAATTGTTACTTACATTATTATAATACTAGCTTTTGCCTGTCGCTCCGCCCGCTTAAAAAGTTTTTCCAGGATAAAAGTCCCGCTTTGTAATTTCCCGGGATAAAAAGTAGCCTATGTGTTAATCCAGAACATGATCTACCCGTATGCAAAATTTAATCGAAATCAGTTGAGTAGTTTTTGCGTGAAAGAGTAACAAACATCCATACATTCTTACAATCTTTCACCGTTATAATATTAATAAGATATATTTTTCTAACTAAAACCCCTTATTTGACTTGTTGGCTTTATATTGGTAATCTCTACGTAACCTACATTCAATAGGATGAGCAAATTCAAGTTTTTCTTTTACCAATTTTCGACCAGCAAAAGTATGACTATGATTTTATTAACTGAAATCGCAAACTACGCTATGAACTAACGTATCTAATCCATCTCATAATACCAAACGCACTTGTTGGAACCACCTGGGACCTTCCGGGACGCCGCAACTCTGGCGGCGGCGGGCACCGGCCAAGTAGTTGGAAGAATTCAACGTTTAGGTTTGAAGGTGGCCCTCGAGAAAACCGAGGCCGTGTGTTTTCACGGACCTCGGAGAGGGCCACCGGCCGGTGCCGGCATCGTCGTTGGGGGGGTGCGGATCCCCATCGGCTCTAGCATGAGGTATCTAGGTTTAGTCCTGGATAGCCGATGGCGATTCCGCACCCACTTTAAGGAGTTGAGGACGAAATTGTCCCGGGCAGCGGGCGCTCTTTCCCGCCTGCTGCCCAACCTGGAAGGTCCTGGTTTCCCTTGCCGGAGGCTGTATCACGGAGTCGTGCGGTCCATAGCCCTTTATGGCAGCCCCGTTTGGGCTGACTCCCTGGGCCGCCCCTGCGTCGCCCTTCTGCGCGCCCCGCAGAGAGCTTTAGCGCAGCGGGCGGTCAGGGCGTACCGCACGGTCTCTTTCGAGGCGGCTTGCCTATTGGCCGGATTTCTGCCCTGGGACCTGGACGCCAAATCCCTTGCCGATGTATTCCATTGGCGGGAGGAGGCGTTCAGTCGCGGGGAGCGTCCGGCCCTGAAGGAGGTGGAGGCCAAGAGGGCCGCCTTACGGCGAGCCGCCGTGGAGGAGTGGCGTCTCAGGCTGGAGGCCCCGTCGTGGGGGCACCGGGTCGTAGAGGCAGTGCGTCCTGTCTTTGCCGAATGGCTGGACAGGCGCCACGGAGCGGCAACATACCGCCTGACGCAGGTGCTCACCGGGCATGGCTGCTTCGGTGAGTTCCTGTTTCGGGTGGTAGGTGTAGAGGAGTCGGCCGTGTGTCACTATTGTGACAACTGCCCAATGGACACGGCCCAACATACGTTGGAGTGTTGTCCAGCCTGGGATGAGGAGCGCAGCGCTCTCAGAACAGTCGTCGGAGAAGACCTCTCGCTGCCGGCCGTGGTCGCTTCCATGGTCGGCGGTCGGGAGGCCTGGCAGGCGGTGGCCCACTTCTGCGAGGCGGTCCTCTCGCGGAAGGAGAGTGCCGAGAGGGATCGCCAGCGCAGTGGTGATCCCTCCCGCCGCCAGACGAGACGTAGGAGGCGTCGGGTGGACGACTGACCGACGTCTCCCGCCCTGTGGATTGGGGGCGTTTGGAGAATTCCACCACGGTATCCCCTGCCTGTCGTAAAAGGCGACTATTAGGGGCCTCCGGGGGTCACGGGTGGGCGGGACGTGCCGCCCACCCATTAGTCTAGCCAACTTCTGTGGCCCCCGTGATGGACATGTCCGAGGCAGCGTGTCTCACGCTGCCTCGGACACCAAAAGGTGGACACGGCACGGTGTTTCGGGGGCTTCTGAGCCCCCGCAACAGGAAAAGCACCGCAAAAACGCGGTACGCGCAGGGGCGGTTGCGGACGACAACTTAGACGTGAGTCGGAGGAAGCCCGCAGCCGTCCCTAATGAGCCGAAGATGGCCATTTAAAAAAAAAAAAAAAAAAAAACTTGTTGGAACCACGGGCCGAACCTGTGGTCGTAACAAAACTTCTGATTGCCATTGGCCGTACCTTTTCGTAATAAAGGCAGTAATTGGCCTTTCTGATTACAAATAACCGTTGGATTGAGATAAAATTCACATCGAATAATAACTACATTGTAGTTGTGGTAACGCTTCCTGTCATTGGTTTAGAAGGTAATAATAGAAATGAACACACACACACACACACTCACACTCACGCCTTTTATCCCCGAAGGGGTTGGCAGATGCACAACTAGTGCACTCACTTTCCGCCGTGCGTATGATGTGTAAGAGGGCGAGCCTATCGCCATATCGGGGACAAATTCCAGACTCCAGGCTGATACTGATTAGAAAAACCCAACATCATTCTGCCCCACCCGGGGATTGAACCAGAGACCTCAGCATTGCAGTCGTACTCTAATACAACTACACCACCGAGGCAATCTAGAAATATAAATACTAATAAACTCTTTGAAGAGGATACAAGTGTGTGGCAATGTATTGTATACTACCATCCTTATAATTAAGTTAAACACTGGATTGAATTATTGAGATCTTGTAGAACGACTATGGAGAGATACGTCTCTTGTGGGTTGTCGTGATATATTGTCTGTACTTAGACAAGATACTTACTGCTAGGTACAATCATTAGAAGTGCTAACATAAATAATATAACGAAAATAAAATATTGTAATTCTAAAATAAACTCAATGTGTAATTCAATAGAATACAACATCAATAGCATCTTTTGAAGTAACGAAGGGTGCTTGAAAGATTTCAAGGAGATTCACAAAGTTAATTAAGACGTAGGACTCGGTGACTTGCTTGTATTAAGGTCAAGAATCAGTCTAAGCATAGCATTTATCTAACCTCATTTACAATCATAAGCTCATGCAAGAATTTCTTAGCTTATAAGTTGAGGCATTGAGTTCTAAATTGGTATCAATAATTTGAGATGTCTTACTTTTTACTTAAACTTATTTTTCTTAAGATGTTTTTTGTTTAGAGTTATGTACATAGTTCCACGAAGAGACTAATAAAATAAATAAAACTAGAACGAACAACTCCAACAACACCCAAAAGCGTTTTAAATAGAATTCCTTAATAAACTTAGTCCATATTGAAACTAATTAGATTCCTTTTCTAATTCCATCATTCGGATGTAGGCAATAAATTCTCACAATATCATGCTGTCTAGACGTGTAGAATGTAGCTACAATTCATGGCGCCAAATATTTAACGTAGCAAGCTGTTTTTGCACCGCTACAAAACAACTTGGCTCGTGTTGCATTAAGTGCTACAAATTGTTTCGCTATTCGTTTAAATGGATAACATTGGCTATCTTTACAATCCTTGAAATATTTTTTTTAAGATAATTAATAATTAAAATGGAATAAATACTATTACAGATTATGAGAGATGAGAGACATGAGATGCTACATTGAGGCGGGATTTCCTATTTTAGAAATGTGCAAAACCTAACATTTTCTTCTAATTAGTACTGTTTTCTGTTAAATCATATTTATTAATAAAATTTCGTGTCTAGCACATTTACCGTTTTAAAAATGTTTAGCTAGTAATTTTGGATTTTCCGTTCAACAGGTCCAGCTTTAATTGTAAAGTGTGTGTCAATTTTGTAAGTTTCATTTTGCCACAACGTTTTTGTAATTTAAGTAATAAATAAAGGTAAGAATCTATTTTTGACAACTCAAATTTTGAGTTCCAAAAAAGTACAAAAACAAAACGAACGAAGGAAATATTAGAACTTCGACTTAACGAAGTTAAAGATTAGTGACACAAGTGTAATAAATCACAAAATGAATTCAGGAAGGAAAGGACTTTTTAATATTTATATCTGTTGATAGGAAGCCATCGTGTGAACATAACACTGATGTATTGATTCACAATGGTAAGCGCCATTACTATTCTACTCAGCTACAAATTCCACAACCAGTCTGAGAACTAAAATCGCGGTGGGATTTGTTGAAGTTATCCTTGGATATAATACAACAGCACAGTCTAGCTAGTATTATACCGATTGCACATCAGCATAGATTTTAGAAAAATGTTGTTGATAAAAAAATTAAATAGAATGTTATAAAACCTTTCTCGTTTAGTTGTAATGTATTTGGTACGAATCGTTTTATTAATTACTAGCTTTTGCCCACGGCTTCGCCCGCGTTAATAAGTTTTTCCGGGCTAAAAGTACATAAAAACCTCCCGTTGAATCACTCTATGACTATGACGTTGATACAACTCTTAACAAATAATGCATTAATTTCGACCAAATTTCATTACCATAAAAACGGTTCTAGTAAGTTAATCTTAAAAGATAGACATATACTGTTGCGGACATTTTTTTAGATAATTTCAAGAGGAATAATTCTTTCATACATATATTTTTTATATCTTGAACCGTTTTCGCAGCGCACGCAATGGAAGCCCTCAAGGATGAATAATTTTCCCCGTTATTTTTCACATTTTCCATTATTTCTTCGCTCCTAATAGTTGCATCGTGATGTTATATAGCCTATAGCCTTCCTCGATAAATGGTCTATTCAACACAAAAAGAATTTTTCAATTCGAACCAGTAGTTCCTGAGATTAGCGCGTTCAAACAAACAAACAAACAAACAAACAAACAAACAAACAAACAAACTCTTCAGCTTTATAATATTAGTATAGATTTTTTTGCATGTCGGCGTTATATTAAAGTCAAGATAATTAAAGACTGTTTCCTGCCCATACTGATTTCCAAATGTAACAACAAAATATCAAAAACTAATATTTTAACATAATATTCATAGCCATTTGAGAAACTAACCCCAAAAAGACTTTAAAGCTCATCCAACAATACAGGCGTTTTAACACTGCATGATCAATATGTTTACTTTTACCCGTGTCGAAACGGTGATAGTTTCCTAGAAGCCCGACCAATGTAATGAGCAAACAGTTATTCTTACTTTTTAACACCTGTACCATTAAGGCGGTGTCCATATGAGCTATGGTCGTTGAACCGTAGCTGCATCTTGATAGGGCGTATGCGATTTACTTATTAACCGTGCCTGCATACAATTTGAATAGTTTATTTCTTTAGATAACGTTTATCAGATCGAATGTCATATTTTTTTTTTACAAATGGATGTTAGAATTTAAATGGAGGTTACATGTTCAAATATCATCAAATATAGTCATAATCCAACTAGGCAAGCCCAACTTTGAGAAAGAGATCAATCGTCAAATCCAGCTCGGTTGGGCAGCGTTCGAAAACTAAGCAAAGTCTTCTCATCCAAAATACTTCAGTGCCTGGAGACAAGTCTTCAATCAATGTGTGTTACCAGTGATGACATAACATGGCAGATGTGTGTTACTCAGACGTGGCCTCTGACTATGGGCCACCTAAGACGGCTCACAGTCACTCAGCGTGCTATGGCGAGCGCTATGCTAGGTGTTTTTCTACACGATCGCATCAGAAATGAGGAGATCCGTAGAAGAACTTAAGTCACTGAGATAGCCCAGCAGATTAGCAAGCTGAAATGGCAGTAGGCAGGGCACATATTTCGAAGAACTGACGGCAGATGGGCAAAAAAGTTCTCGAGTGGTGGCCGTGTACTGGCAAGCGCAGCGTCGGCCGTCCACCTGCAAGTTGGACAGACACTTGATAAAGGTCGCAGGAACGCACTGGATGGCAGGCCTATGTTCAGCAGTGGACGTCGTGTGGCTAAGGATAATGATGATGATACTCAAAATGAATTTGTTTGTTATAAATTAAAATGAAGGTTACATGAATTGCCTTAATTACTAATGTCAATCGACAATAGTTTGGCTTCACTGATAATATATATATTTTTGTTGACTAAATCACGTTATGATACAAATATTAACAGACTATTAAAGAAGATTTTTATATCTATACTGTAACCCTTACATAAATTAAAGGCTTTCCAAAACTTCGCCACCATCTTCAAAATCATTGAAAACTTACTAACCTATTTTTAAGAATCAATGCCACTAATAAATCTATATTAGAAACACACTCGCGCCTTTTATTCCCTAAGGGAAGGCAGAAACGGAACTAAGGCACCAAAATTTTGCCGAGCCTGTCAACTTTTCAGCATATCATCACAAATGCCAATCCTAGGAAACTCGGGTGTATCCGCATCATATTTTGTACCATAAACAAATCACACATTGGGTTTAAAATTCAAATTCATTTGTTTCCTATTTTAGTTTTTTGTTTCGCATTTTCGCGTGAGAATTTTAATATATCTTCATGCCAGCTGATTACATTTGAAGCGGAACGTTTATAGTTTCATACTATCATTATAGTTTTTATGTCCGTACTAAACACGTGGTGGCTACCGTGCAATTTCGCGTATATTATAATGGCATGCAGATTTTATGAAGATGTTAATCGGTATTTTATTCGGAACTACATGCCATTAAGCCTTAGTCGTGTATGGGGCGCCTAAATATTAGTATTACAAAACATCTTAATATGCAAATAAATATTAATTAAATTCCGTTTCTCAGTGACCTCACATAAATACTCCTACACGAGACATATTTGTAAATCAGCTTCTTACAATATATTACGAACAGGTCAAAAGGCAATGTAAGAATAAATTAACGAAATACACGCAACGCTGTTAAATTTACGTTTATAATAAAGATTAATTTGAATCGTAAATATATTCAAATTTGTAAGAAGTCACAAACACGATATAAAATCATAGAATTCCTATATTTATTAGTCAAATGTGCAAGAAAATAAAGTTCAAAATTATCACTTAAAAGCTTATTCTTGAACATAATATTGACCCGGTTAAATATTAAAACAACAACTTAGGCAATTAAATTTTTATCCACATATTTTAATGCAACCCGATATCTAGGGAACAGATCGCTTTACTGATAATTCTGAGCACCATACATTCCCATAAACAGTAGCATCGCCAGTCGTCACCCAGACTATGGAGTTACAAAGTATATGGCATGGCACCGCGACGTCTGAGATCAATTTGTAAAATCCGGTTGTTTCAAACCATTTGTAATCGTTAAAACGCGCGTTAAAAGCCTGCGATCAAAATTCATGACATCTAAAAGCATTTGCGAAATTTAGTGCTGACTCAACTTCGAGAACTTTTGTACACTAATGTTTAGAGCGTTTTAGTTTACGAATGGTTTGTTGCAACGGGCCATTAATTATTTTCCGTTTTTTAGAGCATCCCTTAAGAGAAACACTTAAGGCCTTTTTTACCGCTTGCTGATAAATGCTAGTCGTCACATAAATGTATAAACCAACCAAAAACAAAAGTCAGACTCTAATCTGTGCTCCCAAACGGTAATAAAATGAGTACAATCTACTTTAGCTGTTCAATACGATAACGGTCAAATTTTACTTGAAACCTGTGATATAGGCGCTAAATATGTCATACCGTAAAGCGATTGAAAGGTTTATTCGAAAGGCATTTCTTCCGAACCGACACAAGTTTGTTCTACATATATTACCGTGTTTGAATTTGAAAACTTACATGCTGAAGAATGTACTTCGAAGTAATCAATTTCAATTAAAATTCAGTACAAACGGCGCCGTCTAACCGTAAGCTGTAATCATAGGCCGGCGACCCTAGGCGGTCGATATGTTTTGTCTACACGCTTACTGTTTCTACTAGTCATCTACTTTAAAAATGGCGGCAATAGTTTAATAGGAAGTTGTGAAATACACAGGAAATAGAGATTATGAGTAATCGAGTTTTTATTCGTGTAATCTTGGAATTAAGTTGTAGCTATGTTAGTGTTTGGAGCTGTGACCATTTCAATAGGAAACTTTTGTGTATAGTGTGACCTATTTAGTAGTAAAAACTCTACGGCGTTGCGCTAACAAGTAAAAAAAAACTATTTTTAAATCCCGTCAGATCAAAAATCGTTTATTGACCTGGATAGTCCTCCCGATGATTGAAGTAATGTTTTTCTGCTAACGAGTTCTCAACTCTCGTTAAGTCCACCGTTTTTGGCGAGTGACACGTCTCATTAAGGTAACTTACGTACTATCTCCCTTATTTATCCAGAATGTTCGGCAATGTTCCTAGTACCCTAATTCAGTAACAAAGTAATATAACTAAAGTAACAAAATGAGTTATAATTTCCGTTGAGTTCACACCGAGGTCTCGAGACGTAAACTCTTTACGAGCTGTAGTAACCGCATGCGCTTTTACGGCCACCTACATTACACTTGTGGCTCGGGGATTAGGATACGTTTTTATTTTAATGCGTTTACGTGTACTCCCCGGTATGTTTTGAACGATTTTTGCAAAAGCAGCTTCATCACTGGAATAAAATTATTTTTCTTTCTGTAATTTTTTTTTTGCATAGCTGAAACATAATATAATACTTTACAAACAACGTAATAGGTATTATGGAGATTAGTGAATATATATATTGCCTAGCCTATATTTATTAGCCTGTCCGTATATTATTACTCTAACTACATAAATAAGTTTACTTTGTCAAAAATATTTCACAAAGAACAACAGTCCAGACATAACGTAGAGCACTTTCAATCTGGAAAAACACAGTCCTCTAGAGACAACCGGTAGAGTTCATCAAACAAATGGAGTCGAGGCCTAATGCTAGTTCAGGGAATATTTTACGGTCTAAACGTACACAGAGACATGTCAGCTATTTGGCTTTTTGATTATGTACTTAGGGTGTCAAATAGGGTTCTACGTTCAATTTCCAAGGTATCGAAGTTTGTAATATTTTTAATTCAAAAAATAAAACCCAATAAGATGACAATGTACCGATCATGTTATTATTCGAAAGTAAGCTAGATGTACCGTGGTTACTCCTAGTAGCACTCTGCCTATCCCCTCTGGCAGAGCGTGAGCGTATTATATACAGAGGCAAAACATAAATTAACATTATCAATTCTAATGCTTTTCTATCACTAGTATAATTAACTAAATGTGCATCTCGTATGCGGCAATCAATTTGGAAGATAAAAAAGTTATAAATCTGAATATAGAAAGTGGTAGACGACATTTATAGCTCTGATTTTGAGGTGAATGAAATTAAATTGCCATTATCTGTGACATTTGTTTAATCGTGTTATAATTAGTTAGAGCGAGATGCATGTTAGAAAACACGCAAATGGTATTATTATGTTATGTAAACTTCATGCAAGTCATACAACTAAGGTAGTACTGTAGTAAATCAATAAGGTAAGATTAGGTAGGTAATTTGTGATCACAGAATCAAGTTTTTTCCTTTTAACCTATGCGGTAGATATAGGTGCATACTTTTTTAATAAAAATCTGTATGTAGTAACTTTTATAGTTACAAAAGTAGTTTTATAAAATGTTGTTAACTTTGCACTTTTGGTGCATCTAGCCATTATCCACGTTCCACAATATGACGCATTAACTTATTCAGCGTCACAGAAAATGGCACATTTTCATAACCCAAAACCATAGCATCCTCCGGTACGAATTCACGACAACATTTACGTACACAAAGCAAAATAGCCGCCATTTTTCAATTATCATCCCTATTCTGATCCCGTACTAATGTAGTGAAAGTAAACTAAAAGCGTAAGAGTGAGAAAATAAGTCAATAAATTACCCTCAGACCTCGAAACTACGCTCAGCGAGATCGGTACTATATCGTGTCCTCAGGAAATGTCCCTATTCATCAAGCGTACACGTGAGTCGACTAAATCCCCGAATCCAAGACTCGATCATCACACACCTATGTACTGCCGAGCGTGTGTAGCAACGCAAACGACCGTATTATTTTAGAGTCGCTTCGAAAGGTATAGAATATGTACGTGGAAATGTCGCAAATCTATTACATTTTTTTTACAACACACGGAAATTTGAGTCTGATTACAAATATATTTAGATTGAAAAGAGACGTTCCTATAACTTCTATATACTAATTAGATACTTTTGAGAATTTATCTAAAGGTAATTGAACGTTTTAGCGAGTTATAATAAAATTATTGATGTGTTGTAAGTGATAAGTACAAATTATTTTGGGTATTTTAAAGTACTGGTCAAATGATATTTTACTGTTGAGAAATTTTCCCCAGATGTAAAAGTTTTAAACGAATGTTGCGGGTCTTACAATATAGGTACACACTGACATGCTATGATAGTAGGGTTTCTAGAATACATTCCACCAACACATTGTTGAATTTTAAAAACGGACGTTTAAGTAAGATGATTTTACCAAATTCGGGTAGAGTAACCGAAGTTCCACGCCCTTCTGCTCAAATATAGGGGGATTGACTGATGGCTTCCTATTACAGTGATATATTTTTACAGGTTCCCTTCCTCAAAATTATTTGTTATTCCATGGTAGATATTTTTGCCTCAAAGTAAGTCGTGGCGCCGTCTAAACCAGAAGTCATTAGTACATTTTTTGTTAGATTTCAAACGCACACGAAATCGATCTATCATTACGTTGATATCAAAATATCTTGCGAATGGTTCGCCCCTTTTACAATACTGTACTAATTTAGTTTTGGCATTTTATAAAACTTTCATTGGTGTCTAGAGGCATTAATTATAATTTATGTAGACAAATAATGGTGTCTCTACTACACGCGGGGTTTTAACGGTCAATCGCAAAATAAATGCTTTGATACCTATACTATGGTTCGTAAGAATGTGAAATATAAAAATTGTGTGTCATCCTTGACATACCACTTCTTAAAGGAACGGGGAGATCCGTGACGCTCAATACAGGAATGAAATCGTTTATCCCGAAACAGAGTTAAGCGTGACTCGCGCGACTCCGCATGTAGATTACCCCGATTCCTCTTTTATTTGCGTACGTTCCGAGCGAAACGTGTTCCCTAACGCATAAGGGTGATAAGAATATATTAAATTTCTCCTTTTGTAAGCAATGACTCCCTCCGTATTAAATGGCTGAACAAATGCTTCGCTGACGGGTTTCGACGTGTTGATTAAAGAATTTGATTGCGCAAATATTAAGTAGATGCTTATATGTATATTGATATCAATAATTTTATATTTTATAGAATCTTTCCCTATTTCCAATTGCAAGCTGCTGCCGTGGTTTGAGATAATTTACCTTTATTTTGAATCAATGTGAAAAATGTTATAACAAAATTTGTGAGAACCTTAACCAACAATAAAACCTCAAAATATCTCAACCATTAAGACCAACGTCCAAGAGCCCCCATTTCACACGTCTCCCCTGCACTCGAACAGTGATTTTGCCGTATCGATAGTCCTTGGGATAGAAATTGTATACAATTGAAAGTACCTGGCGAAATAACAAGTGTGGTATCGCTTTGTAGCTACATCGCTCGGCTTCCACTCGACAAGAGTGGCTACTCCTGCCGTGCCTCGTCTCACTCTAACGTGACTGACTAAGCCTTCTCTTAGCTATTTTTTTTTTCAGTAACGCAGCATTTATTGCGCTGTTTTCGACTTTTGTTTGTGTAAATGTTCTGTGGATCGTGGCTGGAATTAAAATTCAGTGTACATTAGGTTTGTTTCTGCTCGGCAGTTCACAATTAATTTGATAAAGCTAAAGTATTTTATATTTTAGCGAAAATAATGCCTGAACATATTTTAGTTTATAAGTTTAATTTAATAGGTAATTTCTCACAAAATGAATTAGCCGTGTCACATCAGAACAAAGGCATCTCGAGCAACGATCCATCACAGCTTTTTACTCGAGTCTACTGTAGTTCATTTGTCAAATTTAACCAGCCTTTTGTGTAATCTTCCGATAATTTTCTTTACCACCGACTCGGCTTAGCGTTAAGCAATTAGCCCAATTGTGATCTTGCAACTTTGTTATGTTATATCTGTTGTATTAATTAAGGTGTTTTTGTTGCAGATGTTTGGGTGAAACAGTCAAATCTACTTGTTGGGATACAAGGTAATTAACATTGTTTTCTTACATTAGTACTTAGCGCGTTGGCATTCGACACCTGTCTAAATCTTTTATTAAATTAATCTAGTCAACAACTTTTTTAGTTTCTTTTTCTCGTTTAGCTGTGAAGAACGATTCATTATTATTAATGTTACAAAAAAATTATGCATTGTTTCTGAATCTATATAATATATCGTTAAATATTACATTTTTATAATGAATAAAAACATTTTATAATGGCTATTCTCAAGCGGGCAGTTAAAAATTAAAAGCGATAGCTCTCATCTTAATAATTGCGGCTACAAATTCGGTAATAAAAATTGTATGGCCAACGAAAACTCGAACGTCAAATTATTTATAACGCTGACAAGTTCATAAACTGCTTACATTTTAATTAACATTGCCAAACAACTTTTTTATATAACTTTCCTTCCGCATAAAGTTTATGAACGCTCCCGCCCATTCTATTATAACATAAGAATTAAAAAAGATTTACAACCAAACTTTAAACATTAAGCGCGATAAACTCGTTTTTGCTTTGACATGTTTTCCAGATAAAAACATGGTGTGTTTCCAAATCTCCATTTTGTCGGGCACATTAGTTTCGGAATGTTGATAGATATGGCCAGGGTTGCCAATCCTGCGTGATTTAATAGCGCTCCCAACAATTATAAAACATGCTTTACTACATTTCTTAGATATAATATGAGGACCATTTTTGAAGTTATACTTCTTTAGGCGCGTTATGAAAAAATAATGAGAGTGAAATTTTAAGATTCAAGCGCATCACTGTTACTGTTGAAACTGTTTAATGAAAACGTTTTGGATAAAAATGAAAGGTGAATATTTTTTTCGTTTTTTTTTTTATTCAGCCACAATTGTCACAATAATACATTGAAAAAAAGACGTGTAGCACTCGGAGACTCCCGCCGTAAAGCTATTGCATAAATTTTAATATTTATAACCTCTTTGAACAGATATAAAATAAAAAGACGTGTGGCACTCGGAGACTGCCGCGGTAAAGCTATTACATAGCATTTTTAAGCTATTACATAGCTTCTATCGTAGGCCTTGGGCGTGGAGACCGAATCCAGAAATTCCGTAACGAAAAATAACCTGACACCCCTCACTCCGACTGGCACAGCGGTGATATTATATTTTCAACTCTATCACAACCATGTAGAGTGTAAAATTCCATAAGTAAATTTAATATCGCAGTCTTGTAAGAAAATAATATGTAAGAGGATACGAGCTGAATGTTAAACGATAAAAGGTTGAAATTACCGTGTATTTAAAAATTGTTCCAGTCAGTGAAACGTATCGAAATGTCAAACGCGCGCAGTTGATGAGAATGTCCCCGTGGCGGGATGACGTGATTCTAAGTATGAATTTTTAAAAAGTTTTTATTTTAAACAAATTATCTCATAATATATAATTATTTATTTTTCTATTCTATTATCTACTTATTTAATTTTTCAAATTTAAACTGAACTTTATTGACTGTGTTGACTGACTATCCTTTTCCGGTCCTTTTATCACGTTATTGTAATTAATTAATTGCATGCAATTAAAAAATATTTTTTAATCATTCCAAAGAAGTATAACTTCTCACGCGAGTACATAAGTACACACAGTAGTATGTACATAAGTACACGCACCTATTCTTTTTAATCATCCTTAGCCATATGAAGTCCACTGCTGAACATAGGCCTAGCCTAAAGATTTCCAGATTCCTATTTTTATGAAGTTGAAATTCAAGGATCAATTTAATGTTAAAAACATAACATCTCGTCATTATATCCACAGTGTCAGGCTTGGGCGCATTTTATGCATTCACATTGCGCTAGCCTTACATCTCTACTATGAAATAAATAAGGGCGATTATATCGCACAGGGGTACCAATTCCAAAACCTTGTTTTTCAATCGAACCCCGAAACTAATGAGTCACGTGTTTAGTACACTGCCACTGGACCAATGGGGTGATATAATATTTATGGCAGAAAAATACACTTTATTAGATTCATTCTGCAGCTCGGAGTGATAAATCTATATTATACCATCGATTATTCTTCTCATACAAGTTATATGATAATGATCCAAAAATGCTACAGCAAAAGTAACAACCCTATTTATGGCCAGCAGTGGATTGTTCTGTTCAGTAGGTATATCAAGGGTCAACAGTATTCAGTTTTATAGCATCAATTTAATATGGTCGTTAAAGAAAGTTATCTGGCGGGTAATTCGGCCCAGTCGGGTCCAAAAGTTGACAAAACGGCTAAATTATACCCCTATAATTGAGTTTTATTGAACGGTGAGTTAATTCCTTCATCCGCATCTATTGTATGATTATAAGAAATGATTCTTATGGAAATTATAGATACCTGTTCGCTGTTCCTTACCTATCCCAAGAGAGTCATGGGAGTGCGAGTTTGCAATCTAGAGATACTGAGCTTTTTACTTATCAACCTAGATAGGATAACAGTAACTCATGTTCGTGAACCTCAGTAAAATTCACCATTTTCTTGAACCTCATCAAAGTCTGTATGCAGGTAGGTACTATCTTTCTCTGTTTAATTGAAAATGAAATTGTTTTTGCATTCACTAATTTTAAATCATTATATTACGTAGATAGCTTTGTTCTTCCAGTTTAGACATCTATTATGATACGTAGAACTTCATGCAAAGTACAAAGTAAATATAATTTCTTTGCCTTTCTTGTAGTTGTTGATGAGCAAAATTATTCCGAGCAGTTCTACTAGATATAAAACAGCTGAGAGGCGATTACTCGCTACGAGCCAATAACTTATGGCAGAATTTTCTCCATGAGTATAATATTGGTCGCTAATGCAGCCAAGTACAAAAATATCCGGCAGCTACCCACCAGAAAATCTTCATTTCATTATTTTCGAAGTCATGACAATTTTAAAACTATTTGACCAGCTACCTCTGATGTGTCTGTCCTTGACCCGCCTTATTACTACAATCGGCTCATTCATCATCATCATCATCATCAGCCCGTTGCAGTCCACTGCTGGACATAGGCCTCTCGCAAGATACGCCACAGAGCCCGGTCTGCTGCTTTATGCATCCAATTGCTGCCGGCCCTCTTGTGCAAGTCATCCCGCCATCTGGCTAGAGGGCGTCCCACGCTACGTTTACCAAGACGCGGTCTCCACTCCAGAACACGCTTACTCCAGCGGTTATCTGTTCTGCGACATATGTGGCCAGCCCATTGCCACTTTAACCTACTAACTCTCAGAGCTATGTTGGTCACTTTGGTTCTCTGACGGATCACTTCGTTCCGAATTTTGTCCTTCAGAGAGACTCCAAGCATAGCTCTTTCCATAGTACGTTGAGCGACTTTAAGCTTATGGATTAGCCCCACAGTCAGTGTCCACGTCTCGGCTCCGTACGTCATTACGGGGAGGACGCACTCGTTGAAAACGGCTCATTATTAATTGTATATTTAATCGTGTGTTAATCTCATGTAATCCATTAATATTGAATGTGGTTCGTCCATTGTTTTTGTGCAGGTATCTGATAATTAAAATGCATTTAAATATACCCTGGGGATAATGTAATTGTGCTGTCACCAACAGGTTATTCGATATTTAAAATAGTAATTAACATACGTATATTTGTGACTAAACTTTGTTGAAAACGTTTTCTTTGCCATTAGACATACATTTATGAGTAACTAGCTTTTGCCCGCGGCTCCGCCCGCCTGAATGAGTTTTCGTGAAATCCGTTCAGCAGTTTTTGCGTGAAAGAGTAACAAACATCTATACATCCAGACATCCATACATACTCAACATTTAGCCTTTATAATATTATTAGTAGGACTAGGTTTTGCTCGCGGCGTCTCCCTCATGAAAAGCCTTTTCCGCTGCAAAAGACTCTAAAACGCAGTACGTATCACCAGCCCTACTTAAAGAATCAGATTAAAAATATCCATTATTTCCCATGGGACCAAATTACCAATTAAAATATCCGTGTGCCAGATTTCATTCAAATCCGTTTAGTTGTTTCTGCGTTTACTTCTAACCAACTTCCCAACATACAAACATTTACTCAAACTATTGCATTTATAATATTAGTAAGAATAAGGTCACGAGCCGTTAATTTACTAATCAATTTTTATGCATTACACAAATGCCATAAAAGTTTGCACTGAAGTCTCCAGGGCATTTGCTACGAAATCACATGAACAAACTGTGAATATTTCGTTTTGATAAAATGACTATACCTACAACTGTGAACGACAATACTAAACCTTCTAAAAAATCAAGGGGATTTGATTACATGTTTTAAAATTTCTTTCAATTGGCTGAATCTATCATTACTTATCATTAAAAACAAAAAGAATTTAAGTAGCAAAGTAACTAAATTTAACGAACGGCCGGATCATTGCAACACAGACTGACCATGTATTGTGTATTCTATATAATGTGCTACAAGTTACATATTCCTATACAAGATTAGCTAGTTACATGTTTGCGAATACCATTAAACTGTTTGCCGTGGAAGTAATCAAATGACCGGCGGGGTGATCGCGGGGTAGGGGTCGGATGGGAATCGGATCGCCAATTCCTGACACGTTTAATTGATAGCGCAATTAGCATAGCGTCTCCCGTACTGGGCATTCCGGGCCGGGATAATGGTCCGTGAACCGAAATATGAGATTTTGATTATGCGATAGCGACGCGCCAATTTGTATGGGATGGTGTTTTATATGAAAAGTATACGACGAAGTTAATAATGGGCGTCGCTTTCCTAAAGGGCCAGAATTATTCCATATTACCTTACCACATGTGCCCATGCTAATTGAATGCGGATCACGAGTCGTCGAACTTTGTCAGTGCCGGGATTTTTACCGCTATATCTATCAGTAGTATTAGTCTACAAAATATACTGGGCACTAACTCAAGGCCCATCAGTAGCAGTTCTATTTGGTAAATTATCATCATCACTAGCTGTCAATTATTACCTTACTTGCGACTCGTCAGCACCAATCGCTATGTCAGGTTTTTACCACTAGGTCTGTATAGTCTACAAAATATACAGAGTAGTGGGTACCCTCTCGCCACCATTTGTATTTGGTGATCGATCAACTGATCATAACTGTCACCAGCCAATTATTGCCTTAAATGGCAAAGTTGATTAATCCTATCAATTATTCGAAAACAGTTGACATGTTTATGTTCGAGTCACAATAACAAATTACTTTGAATCGAACGAGGTTAGTAAAGATAAGTACTTATTATAAGAAATATCATTACTTTATCCACCGTTTTGTTAGAACTGCGCTTAGACTTTACTTATAAAAATCTACTCATTTGATTAGAACAATTAGAGTAATGCGGAATATAGCAATATTTGATCGCAACATAACTTCACCTACATATGCGACTAACCGAGGCTTTGTAAAAATCCTCAAACATTAATTATACCAACGTGTTGGTTTATAGTCCAAACTACAAAAGATGCCAAATGCCATAGTGAAATATTAATATAGGCTCATTGATGTATTAAAAAACCCGGCTGGAGAAAAACGCTCTACAAGCGCGATATAATACGCTCTATGATTACGTATAATTATAACATCCTGATATTTTTCCCGTCTAGTTACACATTTCCTTCGAGACCATTTCCTCACTTTTACTGGTGGTAGGTCTCTCCTAAGTAAGAGTCCGTCTGGGTGGGTACCACCGCAATGTCTATATTCTACCGCCAAGCAACAGTGGCTTGCACTGTTGTGTTTCGGTTTGAAGGGCATTGTAGCCAGTGTAATTACTGGACATAATGAGACTTAACATCTCATGTCTCAGGATGACGAGCGCAGTGTAATGCCACACAGTACTTTGTAACCCAAGGTGCTGGATGGTGTTGCTACTGTTTATGGGTGGTCGTATTGCTTACCATCAGTCAAACGGCATGCTCGTCTCGTCATTCAATGCCATACAAAAAAACCGGGCGTGTACTTATGTACGCGCGTGAGAAGTTATACTTTTTTGGCGTCATTAACCTTTATAGTTTAAGAAAAATTGCAGTCTTGGCTGCGGCCTTTGAATTTCGAAAAAGTCCTTGGATGTTGTAATACATCAGACTAGGCTGCATGGCTAAGCGCTTTTACCTTCTCCTATTACTAAAAAAAAAATTACATATAATTATTAAATATAAAATTTAGACTGTAATTTTGACTGCCTCGGTGGCGTAGTTGTATTACAGTACGACTGCAAAGCTGAGGTCTCGGGTTCGATCCCCGGGTCGGGCAAAGTGATATTGAGTTTTTCAATTCAGTATCAGCCCGGAGTCTGGAATTTGTGCCCGATATGGCGATAGGCTCGCCCCCTATCACATCATGGGACGGAATAACGGCGAAAAGCGGGTGCACTAGTTGCGCCTCTGCCTACCCCTTCGGGGATAACAGGCGTGTGTGTGTATGTGTGTGTATAAAATTTAGAGAATAATAAATATATATGACATAATTTGTACTAAATATTATAAGGTTCTTAATGTAAACTGTTTATTATTAATTACTAGCTTTTGCCCGCGGCTCCGCCCGCGTTTAAATGGTTTTCCGGGATAAAAGTCCCGCTTTATGTTTTCTCGGGATAAAAAGTAGCCTATGTGTTAATCCAGGACATGATCTACCCGTGTGCCAAATTTCATCGAAATCCATTCAGTAGCTTTTGCGTGAAAGAAGAACAAACATCCATACATCCATACATCCAGACATTCTTACAAACTTTCGCCTTTATAATATTAGTAGGATTTAATATTTTAAAAGTAAATGAAAAAATTTAGTAATTAATTTAAAAAAAGACAACCAATAATATCACTGAAGACGAGGCTGTATGGGCTTGAACCCTTTGGCTTCCCTATAGGGGGAAAATTAAAAAAAAAAACGTGAAAATTTTTGTGTCACACATGCGCGCGCATCGTAAAATTACACTCTCATCATTTTTTCATAACGCGCCTAAAGAAGTATAACTTAAAAAAAAATATACCTAACTGGTTAACCACTGTTTATGAGTCGCATTGCAGTCACCCGATGTTTCTTTTTTATCTTATTTTTAGGAGGCCGATACACTTACCGTAAGTCAAAGCGGCGTAATTCGTAATATCTCGTCATTTAAAATTGTATTTGCTTAACCTGTGCAAGACCTGATATAGTATACTGTAAAAATAGATATGAGTTAAACCATACATAGTACTATCGCAAGGATCAGTCCGTAAACGATCTTCCCGATTCCATTTCGGTACAAAACAAATTGTAGGTATCATTGTTTTGTTTCGTTAATAGCGTCTTGAGAGCTTTTAGCCGAATTTATTATACGATTAGCGTTATTGAATGGAAACTGCGAATAGTTTTCAATTTAAATGTTAGTTCGACTAATCTTTTTGCCGTGTCGCTGTTTAAGATGGTAGAGTAATAAATTTTAGATCGACAAAATACAAGTTTAGAAATAAGAGGTTTTTAATGCACATAATTATGTAAGGTTACAAAGAACTAGACTATTAGTTGACTTTTTTTTACCAATTAATTCATTCTTTGTAGTACATTGTTTCATGCACTCATCAATTCGTTCTCATAATAACACAAATATATTAGTATCATAAAAAAACTAAAATAAAATATGGGTGTAATTTTTCATCCAAATTACTGAAAACAAGCTGAACGCACCCCAAGAGAATCTGTCGTAGATTAATTAAACACCATCACATTAACCGAACATGCCCAGGTGTAAAATGATCCTCCATCTCATCGAATGGAAAATAGGAAAACACGGAAATTGGCGGGCACGCCACCGGCAACAATAATCGACACCATTAATCTTTTGACCGAAATCGACAGCTTCCGAATTTACACAAATCATTACGGGAAAGGCCGATCCTATCCGAACCATGATAATTGGGAAGTATTAGCTGGTGCTTATTAGATTCGCCTCAGCACTAAGCTGAGATTAACCTGTTTGTTTAGGAAGGGGTTTGTTTCGCTCCGTCGTATTGTTGTCGTGGCTTATTTCATATTCAGCGGCATATGCCTTAATCTCGCGAAGGCCTCGATATCTGTACCCCAATTATTGTTTGGAAGGCAATTTTCACGCTACCAAAATGGAATTTTCATGTTGTTCACCTCTCTTTGTTTTTATAGCGAGGGGTAAGTGGGAAATAATCAATTTATGATTGTAAGTAGCTTTTGCTTGGATTCTGGCCTATGTTAGGAGGGTTATGAAGAATCTTCTACCATTTAAAGAGAAAGCCTTTATCAGGAATTCGACAAAATGTCAGTCATTATGAAGTATCATAAAGCGATGAAAAACCGCGCAGATTTTCTCAAAGTATTGGTTTTTGCGTCAATCCTAAACAAACAGACATCAACTCTAAAAAAAGTTGGTTTCAGAGATCTCTAAATAAATCTGTTCTTTAACAAATAGTACATTATGTAATTTCTCTCCAAATTCATTTTGGTAGCTTAAATACATTATTCTTACTTTGTCCCTATGTTCCACGTAATGTTTTCTTTCTATCTTCCAACAACAAACAAGGTCCTGCAATATTTCCAGGCGATTTGTCTCACGTCTACGAGGGCTGGTGCAATATACACAGCCATACCTAATAGCTGTCGAGTTAGTAAAAGAAAATAGCATAGCTGGTCATATATTACGTAGTACTTCGACAAGTTATACCATACTTCTATATGATTAATTTCCTGCCTCGACTGCCTCGGTGGCGTAGTTGTATTGCGTACGCGTTACGAGTACGATTTGCGCGCTGAGGTCCTGGGTTCGAATCCCGGGTCGGGCCAAAAACATTGTGACTGGGTTTTTTCATCTTAAAAATTACTCAGTCGCAGCTCGGAGTCAGGAAGTTGGCGGTGTGATACCCCCGTGCCTCGGAAAGCACGTAAAGCCGTTGGTCCTGCGCCTGATCTCTCTCCGGTCATGTCGGATTGCCGTCTCACCGGACTATGAGAGTGAAGGAATAGCGAGTGCACCTGTGTATTGCGCACACACTTGTGCACTATAATATCTCCTGCGTACCTGGCTGATCTCCGTTGAGATTGGCCGCCGTGGCCGAAAAACCGGCTAGGAGGATTTCAATTTTCAATGATTAATTTCGTTACGGTTAAGTAAGTGAAGACTAGTACCCCCAGAGGCTTGACGAAGTTTACTGCTCGGTGCTGCTGATCCTGGCTTACAGAAGTTACTACTACTACTACTTGCGCTGGGTGTGAGGGCAGTATAGTTTCAACTTATACCATACGTTATAAAGTGCCACGTTTCTCAATGACCTCACACCCAATTCACACCCAATATTTTGTCCGTTAATTCATAATTTAGTCGAGCAACTGATTCGTTTCATTATTAACTTATGTATCTGCAGATTATTACGAGTAAATCATATAGGCACTCAAAACGTTCAGAAACCGGTCAGAGATGTGTTACAACTGACAATAGTACCACGTGTTTTCCGTTAGAGTGTTTACTCTCAGACTCGGGCGGCAGGCGGCAAAGCCTTCACGCGACTACCACCCGTCCCATCAACAAATGTTTGCTCATGCATTCTCGAGAATGGTACTCGGTGCTTGAGTGGATAATGTATTAGACTGTCTTTTTTGTTTCGACAATCCATTGCAGTTTGCACCTGGTAAAACGGCATGAAACGGGTAAAAAATTAGCAAGCTATATTCGAATTGTGGCTTTTAAAACATTTTAGTGTTAAGGAAACATTATTTTAATGATTATAAAACAAGAATGGGTGGTTTATAATGATCTTAATGTTATTATTACCAAGAAAAGCCGTTAACCTGAAAATTAACGCAAAAATATTTTTGAATGTGGTAGTGCCTAATTTGTGCCTAAGGAATAATTCATTGTAATAATAATGTGAATAACAAAATAATTATAATCTTTATTTTGTTTCAGATGGGCAGCACGCGAGGCTGGTGGTCGCGGCGGCGGCACTGCAGGTGAACTGCCCGCAGCATGACGCGGACATGGCTGCACGTGGTGGTCGCCGCGCTGCTGCTGGCGGCCGCCCGTGCCTACCTCATCCTCGTCTCCGACTCCGCACCACCTGGATACGTAGTGCTAGATGCCGCCGTCTACAAGCTCGGCTCTGAACGCACCTACAGCATCGACGTCCATAGAACTGCAAACTTCGTGCACCACATACTCAAAGTCAATAAGACAAGCGGCCTGGTCACATTACGGAAACGGCTCAGATGCGATGGCATACTGTATCCCAACCTTTTCACCTTCTACGTGGACTCCACTTCGGAACGTGTCCGCGATATTGATTATTACAGCTTGCCAATTAGAATCCTGGTTACAGGAGACGACTGTAGTAGACGGCATGCGGCCCTGTATGACATTGATTTCGATAGAGTCTACGACCAAAGTGATTCCGCTTTACAATACGATGAAATGGTCGTTAGAGATAAAAGAGAGGTAATGTACCACCAGGAGAGTATAGACTGGAGGTTGCTTGAAGGCGAAGAGTTGGTCACTAGTCAATATAATGTGTTATCCACGGCTTATCCGTGGTCTAATGCTATGTTTGAAGATTATGTAGCAAGAAATAAAAGTAGGAAGAAAAGATCCTATAACTCAATGCCGTTTGACATGGCAATTGACGTCAAAATAGCCGAAGCGAAGCAGTGGATATCGGAGACATATGCAAGTTTCGCGATACCAACAACGGACAGGTGGCAGGGGATATGTCTCAAGAAATCGCAGTATGTGAATTCATTAACAGCGTTCCTGCCGCGAACCGTTCAGAAAATGTGCAAAGTGCAGTTCTTGGATGTTAGTGATCCTCGTTTCATAATAGAGAGCAGCCAGGGAGACCTCGTGGCGAGTGACGACATGTGCATCATGGAGCCCATGTGGAAAGTGTCAGTGCTGTTCACATTCAATTGTGACCGGACTAATATCGTAGACTCCGACCACAGGCTAAAAATAGTGTACCATCATCAGGAATTGAATGACACCGATATTGCTAGGAGAGTGAAGCGGGAACTTCGAAATCAATCACCGTTCTTTGAACAGGCGTTGTATGTTGCGTCGGTAGCAGAGGAGCAGCCTCCAGGAGTTATAGTAACTACAGTCAGAGCTCGGTAAGAAATATTTAATTTCTAATCAATGTAAGTATCCCTAATTCTGTCAGTTAATCTACTGAGCAGGATGTGAGCGTAACTGTAATTAATGAATCCGGAAATATTTAATTGCTTGGCTAGTTTGTTATGGTCTTAAGCTAACATGTAGTTACTTGGCTATTTTAGAATATAGCTCGGTGAACAACTGTAATTTTGTCTACGACTGGTTCCTAATAGCACAATAATTATAGTGCCATACCACCATCCTCAGAATTACCAGTCAATCGATATTTTACCACGGAGCAGTTACATTAATTCTTTTGTACATATTAAGATATTGATAAAAAGCACTGGCTTACGATTATTCTATTTTCTAGTACTCACAGTAAAACACAGAAATACTTCCCAGGAAATTCTGTATGAATTCGTCAACTCCAATAGTTACCTCAAATGGTTAAACATTAAAACACAGTTTAAAACTTTCGCTTAAGCTATTTCTCATAGAGAATGCTATTATCGCATTATTGTAATGTCATTTACAAATGATTATAATCGTATTATACAAACCGACAACTAGCTTCTACGTAGAGCGGTGACTTTCTTCCAACTGATTACCATCCCATGTTATTTCACGTTTATGTAAGAAGCGTTTGCAGTTTTCTATACTTGCACCGCTGATATGCTAGATTATCTAGCTCTATTAAATTAAAATATTTAAATATGTACTAACTTACTTTTTTAAAACATTTTTGGTCTAGGAGTTATCATTTTTAACGCATAAAAAGCTCTTTTAAGACCCTCTTTAAAGTCGCTTCAACTTCTACTAAAAAACCTACTGTTTGAAACACATTGTATGTGATCTTAGTCTTTAGAAATTCTAATATTTTAGAATGCATTTACATTGATCGTTAACCGCTTAAATATTTCTATTTTAGATTTTATCTACAGTTTTATGACCTCAGGATGTTGCTCTGTAACATTGTACAACACACATAAGTTACCATCATTTTATACCTACATATTTGCACGACATTCACCAGTTACAACACCAATTAAATCTTGCAATCTAAATAGTTTTCTGCCTTAATTGACGTTAACGACTATCCATTGATTACTATTAGCAATTAACTAAAACAGCTACATAAGTAACGTTTACCGTTTATTTTATTATTATGTTTTCTATACTGGTGCTTGCTTTCATGTTTTTTGCGCACGCTGCAAACGACCAACTGTCACTAGATGTTGAGTGAACTCTACTGTCTATAAATAAACATTATATCGGAAGATCATGCTGGTCTTAAAGAATAGTGTATATGTATAGATTAGATGTAGATGGGGTTGTTTGAGAGATGTTTGGGCCACCGGAAATCTCATTTGCCACAGGAAATGTAATAGCAAGCTATTAGCACGTAGGTTTTCCGAGAGATTCTGAAGCGGCCCGTTTATGTCGTCAATCAGTACGTATTTAACAGATAAATGTTGTGTCTACAGTATATCTAGTCTCTAACCACAACAAAATTTTGAAATTGTTAATCAGCAACCGTTTGAAGCAATTAATTTAACCGTTGAGTTTTGACATCAATTTATAAAATACAAACGCACGCAAATGTAGTTTATCAAATAAATTCCATTACAAAATACGTGACACGAATGAGTACCATGTCAAAATCAATAAGCAATGAAAATGTCTGCGAACAATACCTCATTGGTAAAATTACAAATACCCTCGTTAGTTCAGGGGCAGCATACTTTGATTTCCGTTCATTACGTTCGATTTCCATATCATGAAATTTGGATTTCATGTTAGTTTTTCTAAAACACAAACAAGTTTAATTGGAATTGAAATTTGCGTATTTTATTAAAGTATGGGAGGAGAATATGCTTTAGAAGCTAAGCTTTCCCTTTAGGCGCACAGACGCCAGGATTAGGTTCTTACCTAATTAAAATTTTACCTATTTGTAGTGATTTTTGTGAGTAAAAATAATGGAAAACAGTATTTTTTTTAAACCTATGTATAAAACAATATAGAATAACAGTTAAAAATATATATAAAAATCATTTTACACGTTAATTTAATTATATATGTACTTGTACATATAGTATGTCTCTAAATTATATTTTTTTGTATTCAGGGACCCAGAAAACAGTCCAGTGACGTACTCTATGTCTAGTCTGCTGGACTCCCGGTCGGCGGGAATGTTCGCAGTGGACACCCGGACCGGGGTGGTCACCACGCAGGCCCGGCTTGACCGGGAGCGGCTCGACGTGCACTACTTCAGGGTTGTTGCGCAGGATGACACGTTCCCGCCGAGAAGCGGGACTACTACTTTACAGGTAATTCAAATATCGCTTTTACTAATTTATATTAATGGTAATGAACGTAATTAAGAACGAATGTTGTTATTCATTTAATATATGTACTCATAATTACTACTAAAAATCAAGCAATTTCTAGGCAACACTCAAAACAAGTCTTAGTAATATTTCAAATGAAATATAATCAATCTCTGTTTATGAAAGAAACTTTCATGCCTTACGGAAGATCATTTAGCAAAGTTGTTCATTAACAAACAAACTAACTTTAAGTTATGTTTACAATAAACAGTCTAGAGTGCCCGAAGTTAGTTTAAACATAGAAAACTTACCAGTTAATAATTACTTAGGAATTTTTCTCGTTTTTATCTTTTAGATAAATTTCAAGAAAAAAATCCACTAGGCATCTCCTTTAATGAGATAAAAATAGGGAACTTGAAATTGAAAAGACGAAGATAAGGTCGAGATAGCTCAGTTGGCAGAGCACCGGCACGGTACGTTGGAGGTCACGGGTTCAAATCCTGCTTTCGACTGTTTCTTTTTCAATGTTTCCATTAAAAATAAAATCATTGTCCAGGCACTACATGGACCTTAACATGTATAAAAATGATAATATAGGATTAAAATCCATTATTATATGAGATCAAGTTCCATTGAAAATAAGGATACAATTATATCTACACAGAACACGCACAACGGCCCGACTTTATACGGGCTAAGTGCGGAAAAAGGAGCCCCACAACAGTAACAGTAACAGTAACAGTAACAGTATCTACACAGAACGTGATCTTTCCTGCAGGATTAATTCCTTAAAAAAATTACAATGCAATAGAGTGTAGTAACTTAGGTAATAACGGAAAAACAGTAGCGAAAGTGTGATACTGTAGCAATATATAAAAACATAATAATCGGTATGTAAAATGAATACAAAAACGATAAATGTTTTGACAACCCTAACAGTTTGTCCACTCAAACCTATCGATTACATTATCTCCCATAGAAATAACCCTTCTTTGTAATCATACCCTAATAACTTCTTATTACACCATTATACTGTCTTTTATATCTCTATACACTTTTAACCCTTTCTATTTCTGTCCTTTTAAGATCTTTGCCACATTTTTATTATTATCTATTTGAGAAACACTTAGCAGAGCCGGAATAAAATGTTACTGGTACTGCAATAATGAATTCAATCTGGTGAATAATGTTTAACTTCGTTTACAATTAAGGAAATAAACACGAATAGACAAGATTTTAGCGTTAGCTATTTCCACAATCTGTAGTGTTCAAGTGTTTAGTGTTTCGTGAAAGGCTTTGTTTCACGAAAATGATTTCTTAATTTTCGAAATTTTTACTTTTTATTCTGAAATTATTCTGAAAAGTAACAAAAAGCTATGGAGATTGAATGAATTAAAAATAATCAACAATCATATGTATCTATTCAAAACCGAATACCAATATGTCCATACAATCCATTCGCATATCTATAAAGGACTCTACCAGTTGCAAATGTATCGTTTGAACAGATCAACGTACTGGACTGTAATGACCACTCGCCGGTGTTCGAGATGCAGCAATACGAGGCTTCGGTGCGGGAGGGCGCCAGTCCCGGCACCACTGTGCTCACTCTTAAAGCTACAGATCAAGACATAGGGAAAAATGCTGAGGTACGAAGTTTCGTTTGTGTGTTTAGTTGGTGAAAATTACATTAGTAATAAAATATTTTTAGTGGGCTTTATACGAATGGTATGGTCTGCACAATAAATTTGATCTACAAAAAACATAAGCCATCAACAACCAACCATTTTCCAGGTTGAATACTCAATAGAATCGGTGTCTGCGGACAGCCTAACGCCGGAAGAATCGAACGGTGCGGATTCCAACCAATCAGACACGCAGGACGTGTTCAGAATAGACGGCAGGAGTGGCGCTCTGCTCACCAGGTCCACGCTGGATAGAGAGAAAGTGTCGCGGTACACTGTTATAGTTAAAGCTACTGATCAGGCAAGTCCTGTCTCGGATAGGCTGTCGAGCACGTAAGTAGTTTTTTTTATCTGATAGATAGTTGATTTGGTGTTAGAATGTATATATTTTTTTTATTAGATACTCAAGGATTGAATTTTAAGCTACCTGCGTCGTTGCTTACAAAAAAACACTTTGTGTTGATTGTAGAATATTTTGTGGGTCTTATTAAATCCTACTCCTATATCTGCAGTACCGGAAAAAAATACTTACAATATTTTTATTTATTTTTTATTTATTTATATTTATTTATATATTTTTATTTATTACTAGCGGCCCCGACAGACGTTGTCCTGCCCTAAAAAGAAAATAAAATCTTAGAACCCGAGTCTAAACCATTCTGGAATCCACCTGAAGACACGCAAAAAAATTTCATTAAAATCGGTCCAGCCGTTTTTCCGCGCAATTTTCTTAATTTTTTCTTTCATAAGAACCTTCTCCTGACAATAATAAACACATCAAAAAAGAAATAACGAAATCGAATCGAATCGAAAACGAAAGGAAAATAGGGATTCATTTTTATATAATAGATAGATTTAATATATTTTTGTTTCAGTGCAACAGTCCACGTGAACATACAGGATGATAATGACAACTACCCACAGTTCAGCGAGAAAACCTACACAGTGACCGTCGACGAAGACGTAAGCGTCAGTGACAACCCTGTTGTAGCACGGATCAAGTAAGTGACATAGTTTTATTACTAACTTATTGATAAATATCTTAATGCCGGGCAAAGCTTGGCCGGAGATTCTGGTTATTAGACTTTTGTCCGTAACCTTAACCTATATTAATATATACTAAGTAAAAATAACAGAATAAAAATCGGTGCGTGGACTTATGTACGCGCGTGAGAAGTTATACTTCTTTGGCATCTTTAAAAAATAGTTTTTAATTGCATGCAAATAATCAGTTACAATAAAATGGTAAAAGGACTGGAAAAGGATAGTCAACACAGTCTATAAAATTCAGTGTAAATTTGAAAATTTATAGAAATAAAATTTAGATAATAATAAATAAATATATATGATATATGACTGCCTCGGTGGTAACTGGTAGTTGTATTACTACTCGACTGCAAAGCTGAGGTTTCGGGTTCGATCTCGGGTCGGGCAAAGTGATATTGAGTTTTTCTATTCAGTATCAGCCGAGAGTCCAAAATTTGTGCCCGATATGGCGATAGGCTCGCCCCCTATCACATCATGGTACGGAATAACGATGATAAGTGGGTGCACTAGTTGCTCCTCTGCCTACCCCTTCGGGGATAACAGGCGTGAGTATGTGTGTGTGTGTGTGTGTGTATGACATAATTTGTACTAAATATTATAAGGTTCTTAATTTTAAATATTTATTATTGATTGTTTAATATTTCAAACGTAAATAATTAATTTTAATAATAAATTAAAAAGTTGAATTTAAGTTAATTATTTTTTTATAAAATATTCATTATTTTCTTAATGTAGTCTGTCAAGGCCCGCGACGGAGTCTGGTGTCCATATACATAGAGTTTTCTCATACATCTATGTATATAAGCGGGCCTTGTATTTACTTTTAATTTCTTAAAAAAAGTTTTCATTAAACAGCTTCAACCTTCTTCGTTACAGTGATGCGCGCGCATCTTAAAATTTCACTCTCATCATTTTTTCATAACGCGCCTAAAGAAGTATAACTTCAATAAACTAAGCAAAATAATTATCCAAGCAATTTGTATCTTGTTAAAATAAAGTCAGAAGTCGTTAAATTCATTGGAAAAACAACATCCCTAGAGAATTGCGCCGGAAGGGTTTAACGCTTAACCACTCCGGGCATTGAAACGAGTCACACCCTTCTTATTTTGACGTTCTAATATCAAAGAAAAAATATTAATTAAAGGCAGACGGGGCTGTATGGATTAATTTTCCTTTGCCGTCTGATTAAATAATAAAACCAGGCGTTTTAGCGGGAATGTTTACCTTACGATTGACTGGGATTTAAGTTTTTATAAAACTACTGAAAGACTTTGGATTGTCGACGAAGGATTTTAGTAAAATCACTGCTAATACTGTTTGTCTAATTACGATAATGAATTCCATCAAAGTTATAAATTATTGCCTGTAGGTATATTTCAATTTCAATCTTAAAGGTTTAAAAATCGATCATTAGCGTAGGTATGTGTTACTTAACATTATATATCATTCAGTGCGCGTCATAAAACATTTAAATAAAACTAAAAGCATAAAAATACTATAATTTCCACTAGATTTTAAATCACAGTTCTTTTAAGAAATACAGTTGGTGTCTGCAAGGCGGCCAGTTGGCACACGAAACGTATCGCGGATTCAACACCGTCTGCTATTTCCAATTTGCATGTCCATAAATCGTTATTGAACATATTGAAAATTTATTTTGATACTTTATACATTTGTTTGTTTCGTATCGCAAACAAGATCGCTCTAAATAATAGATAAGTAGATACCGTTTATAGAAAGAACCTGTTATGAAGCATTTTATTCTCGGCACAGTTGCATACATACCTTGTAACTCCGCGTGAGTTTATACGCTCAGTTGTATCATGAATAAGCTCTTTTATTTATATAACAAGCTTTTTAGCGCGTAAATATAATATAATCTTTGTACGTAATAATTTCTTACTTAAATATTTATTGAATAGAATAAAGATAAAGTGGCTATCAACTACATAATTTGCATAATTAATAAATGTTGTCGATTGAATATCGTTCATCTAAAAATATTATAATTAAAAATCGTGACATAATACGGTTAAAATTTTCGTATTCAAGTTGTTTTCTTAAAAGTGAGAGTTTCCCTCCTATTTTTAATAGTTCTATGTTTTATCTATGCGTAATACCTACTGTGTATTTACCATCCTTTTTATATGAGCCATAAGGTCTATCTTTAGCGGAAGCCTATGTTCAGCAGTGGACAATGGCTGATGATGGTGGTGATAAATAAGGTCCAATATTATTATTTTTCCACAAAATTGTTACCAGGGCGACAGACGCGGACGTAGGTGCAAACGCAGCGATACGGTACGCCATCATCGGCGGCAACACGCAGATGCAGTTCTCAATAGACAGTCTCAGCGGCGACGTGTCGCTCGTCAAGCCGCTCGACTATGAACAAGTCAGGAGCTACAGACTCGTCATTAGAGCTCAAGGTTTGTGATGATTATTTTATAATATAGTTGAAAATAATTGCATTATGTTTGGATCAGCAAAATGTGTATCAGTATTAGCTGGTTGACTCGAGCAAGTCAGAGTACAGACTTCATAATACAAGAGCTCAAGGTTTGTAATTTAATATTGATTTATAATACTTGAATGGATGGAGCAAAATTCTCTCCTCTTTTTAATGAAGAAGTTTTCACTAAGTACATTAATGTTACTGTCTTGGTCGATACGGGAAGGACACTGTATATTTGACTACAAGGCTCTAAGGGCTTAATATGACAGACATATTTAAGTTAAAAATAAATAATTACCTACAAGGGACTCTGTTATATGTAGAATTAGTTTTAGGTAACAAAAGCTTAAAATCATACTGCACAAGTTCAACAACAGCCGAGCTCAATATGTGACAAGCTTAAGCAGATTAAGTCAGGTTATATCAACAGCGTCAGTCGCTCATTCCAATTGGATTCGCTCAGACACTAGGTCAAAATCCGTCCATTCACCTTAATTATTAAAGTCTCTAGTGAAAAAAGTAGCTCCGTTACAAGGCCGTGTGACACCAAAATCCCAATTGAAAACATTTCATTTTTTCAATATACTCAAATTTTTATACTATATGATACTTGATCTAAAATTATGAGACCCATATTTTTTTCTTTTTTCAAAGTTCTGATATTTTCATTCATGATTTTCACTTTGAATTTTGTTTTATTCTAAAACGTCAGCACAAAATGACGTCATATATACGGCGCGAGACAATAGCCTTTGATTTGCAATACAAAAAAGCTGACAAGTGATAGCTCAACTACATTCGACCGTATGTGTGACGTCATCAACCATTTTTAGGTTTTTATGTTCTTTTTCCGAAATTACGTATTAAATAAAATATTTCATAATGTAATCGTATTCAGAATTGAATAATTATGAAACGGTATTTTTGTTTTAGGCACGTTTAGATTTTGAAATGTTGTCAATTATAGGAATATACATGTCTTGCAGTGGAGCCAATCAACATTAGTGTAGGTCACATAATATGACAGCACTGTTTCCCCTCGTATAAATTTTAATGCATCGTAAAGCATTCGTGCTTTCTGATATAATATTTATACCCCTCCCTACTAAACAATAAATGTCACATTACATAAATAGACTGCATTCCATTCTGCATTCACTGTGAATAAAATACAATCTGAGTTCCTAATGGCGGAATAATTTATAGTATTACTACAGTTATTGCGCGAAACTGCTTATATTACTTAGGTAAATAATGACCTTATTGAGATAAACTTAAATCGAATGATAAATTATTAAATTTATCTATTTATCATATCATTATTAAAACTGCCTCAGTGGCGTAGTTGTATTACAGTACGACTGCAATGCTGAGGTCTCGGGTTCGATCCCCGTGTCGGGCAGAGTGATATTGAGTTTTTCCATTCAGTATCAGCCCGGAATCTGGAATTTGTGTCCGATATGGCGATAGGCTCGCCCCCTATCACATCATGGGACGGAATAACGGCGAATAGTGGGTGCACTAGTTGCGCCTCTGCCTACCCCTTCGGAGATAACAGGTGTAAGTATATATGTGTGTGTGTGTATGTGAAATTATTAAATTATAGTTGTAGACTGAAAAAATAAATTAGAGAATTGCATTACCTAAATGAAATAAAAGTAGATGAGGCAAAAGAAAAAGTTGCCACTTATGTCGACCAGACCGTAATTAAGTACTTCAATACCTCTAGTTTATAATAATCTCATACAAAAATATTTTTCTTTCTACTTTTACAGCATTCAAACTTTTCATTCACAACATAGGTTAAGTTTTTCTGGTACGAGATTCACTATTCCGCTGCAAAGTTCTGTTTTGGCCCTCTAAATACAAACTTCAATATAAACTCATTTGCAAAAAAAACGGGCACCTAAGCAATGAACCATTTCAAATGTTACTATTGGTTTGTTTGATAATTATAGGTAGTTTTACTTTCACAATTTTGTAAATTAATAAGCAAATAATCGTTTTCGTCAGTATTATCATAAAATTTTGATAAAATTTATGGGTTTTAATGCTAAAGTTCACTAGTAGTGTATGCTCGCTAGTAGTGCATATGCTCGTGAAGTAAAAGTTAACAAAGATTTTTGTTTGTTTTTTCTTTAATAAAGTAAAAGCAGATAAATGTTTAGTATCGAGTGTGACCCCCTCTAGCTGAAATAACAGCTTGAATTCGTCTGGGTATGCTAGAGAGGATATCCCGGATACTTACTTGCGGAATACGTTCCCACTCCGCGGTAATCACATTCTTCAGCTCTCTGATGGTTTGCGGAGCCGGTTGTACTGATCTCACGCGTCGTTTCAGAACGTCCCAGACATGCTCTATAGGATTGAGGTCGGGACTTCGAGCTGGCCAATCCAAACGACGAATGCCGACTTCTTGCACATACGCTTCCACATCGCCAGACCGGTGGGCGCGAGCGTTGTCGTCCATAAAAATTGAGTCTTCGCCTAAAGCGGCCAATGCGGGTTGTGCATGAGGAATAAGAACTTCCGTTATGTATCGATGTCCAGTCAGTGAGCCGTTTTCAATGAAGACTAACTCTGTACGATCCATTGAATTTATTCCTGCACAAAACATAACAGAGCCCCCACCATTAGGTGTGATTTCTTCAAAACAAGCCTCTGCAAAGCGTTCTCCTCGTCTTCGTAGCACTCGCCGACGTCGATCTTCACCGAACAGAGATATCTTGGCTTCATCGGAGAACAATACCCTATTCCAGTCTTCTTGAGTCCATGACTCACAATTTCGAGCAAACCTAAGCCTGGCAACTCTGTGCTCACGGAGTAACTTAGGGCTGCGGGCCGGGCGATGACTGCGTATATTGGCCGCGAGCAGCCTCCTCCTGACCGTCCATAGACTAATATGCACATTTCTTACTTCTTCGAGGTTGTTCTTAAGGTCCACATACGAAGACTTGCGATTTCTCAATGCGCGACTCACAATAAAACGATCATCCCGTGGTTGGGTACATGGTTTTCTTCCAGAACCAGGCCTTCTCTCGACGGAACCGGTGTCTTGATACCGCTGCCAGGTCCTTTGAACCGTCGAGCGACTCACACTTAGCCTCTGAGCCACGAAGCATTGGCTGCAGCCCTTTTCGAGCAGCGCAATAATTTTGGTAGCTTTTACCACTTTCTCTAACATTATTGAGACAGCTAAACAGCAATAAATGAAGCTTTGACAATTAAGAATATGAAATAAATTCATAAAAATTGACTAAAAGTTATGAAAACCGATATTATCTTTTGGAACTTCGCACCAAAAATGTAGGATAAAAAGTGGTTTTCTGTAAAAACGAGCATCAAACGAAAATTTTAATTTAGAACGTACTGTTTTAAACACCACGGCATTTTTAAAACCGGCCAGTAACATGTACAAATGATTGAAATCATTTTGGTACCGTATTTTTTTAAAAAAGAATTAAAATCCAAACCGCCCGTTTTTTTTGCAAATGAGTGTATAAGACCTATTTTTGCCAGCGTTCATGGCCAAACAGAAACTAATAATTTTCGAAGAAAAGTTATAACCGTCTTCCAAAAAAGGGGCGCCACATAATTTTTTTTTCTTTCTCAGACGGCGGCAGTCCTCGGCATTTTCGAATATTTTTTTTACTAATAACGTCGAAGGAGGTGGTTACTCTCATAGTTTTTTTTTTCAGACGGCGGCAGTCCATCTCGGTCGAACACCACGCAGCTCCTGGTGAACGTGAAGGATATAAACGACAACGCGCCACGTTTCTACACTTCGTTGTTCCAAGAGTCAGTCAGCGAGAACGTACCCGTCGGCTATAGTATTGTTAGGGTAAGTGCTAGGTACTCGGCGCTAGAGATGTCTGGGATCGGAATTTGGAATTTGAATCGGATTAAGAGCTAAGTTTTTTCATCATCATATAGTTTTTGTCACAGAATACTTTCATCTTTCCGGTCTGTAGTTTACATAAATAATTACGTTGAAATCGAAAATATTATGTTCATTAAATAGAATTTACATAACGATTTAAACACATAAATTTCAGTATATAAAATTTAGAAAGCCTTGGCAATAAATATTTGATATGATTTACGCAATCAATGTTTGTCTCCGACCCTTCAAAATTCATATATCTGACGCAGCTACCTACATAAGGTCATAAATAGGAATCGGTATCCTGAATGAGAATCGTAAACAATGGAATCACAAGCTCTACATCCCTACTCGAGTGAGTCACGAATAGTGACGTCACCCATTAAACAGTCGGGGCGGCGCGTGGCGGCCGCGAGCCGTGCCTCGAATACTCCAACCACTGCACCACGTGCTAATAACCTTCTTAGAATGGAGAGTTAAATTGCCTTATATACCGAAAGATTTAAATGTATGAGAGTTTTTGGTACTTAATTTCATAGGCAGTTGACTGTTTTTGTATTAAGATACACCGATGGAGAGTTAATGAGGCGCTGGGATTAATACGTCATTCTTGGGATAGAAATTACAGCAACTTGTTTTGTCATTGCCTATTTTTGAAGTAAAACTTTACGCACGCTTCACTTGGGGAGTAAGGTGGTAAATGCGTGACGAGAGCGATACGAAAAGTGTGCGTAACGCTCTCGTCAGCACGTAAACCACACGACTGGAAGTTTTACTTCAGTCGTCACTAAGCTAATAAAAACGTGTTAAAACACGTTTTTATTAGCTTCATATTTTTCTATAGTTTTACTAAATAACAGATTATTATCATATACTAAGATCTAACATGATTGATACTCTGCACTTATCCCAGGAAAGAAAAAACAAATTGTAATATGTCTTAATCTCTAATTAGTGAACTTCATGTTACTCTCCTATCCAGGTGCAAGCCTACGATGCAGACGAAGGAGTGAACGCTGAACTGACTTACACTCTATCAGACAAAGAATATTCTGGAACAAGCGAATTACCGATCTCAATAGACCCTCGATCGGGCTGGGTTTACACTTCAGGACAGCTGGATAGAGAAGCTCAAGCGAAATACCAGCTTTTGGTAAGTTATATATTTAACCCCCGACAGAAATGAGGGGTGTTATAAGTTTAGGGTGCGTTCTGTGTATCTGTGTGTCTGTATATCTGTATATCTGTCTGTGGCATCGTAGTTCTCAGACGAATGGACCAATTTTGACGCGGTTTTTTATGCAGTTGTCAAGTTCGCTTAGAAACATTAGGTCTCTGGTAAGACTTGAAGAAGCAATGTTGTTGATGCAGGCAGTAAAAATTCCGAAATCCAAAAAAATACTTCCTTCCTCAGAGTAAGTATATACCTATAGAGAGCGCGTATGCAAGTGGGAACAATAGGCACGGGTGGGAACATCGTCCTGCGCCGGCCGCAAGCGCTTGTAGTCACTCGAGTAGGAACGGCGTGAGCACACGCGAGTGAGATCTATGCGAATATTTGATTATTAATACTGCAAAATGGTTAAATGGTATGTGGAATGTTGTAAAAACGACACTCGGAAACACACTAAACAGAATTCTAATATCACGTTTCACAGGCAAGTCATATTTCAATATATTTTTAGGCAAAATTGAAATCACGCGTTGCGGTATGAAAGACGCACGGGAGGCGAACGCTTGTACCCCCCGCACTGCCCCGCATCCCGCTTTTTCGATAGTGATGTTATGCGTCGATACCAGAATCGATGTAATATTTTCATATGCATACGTATTTATTACTATCGAAGGCGATGCTTAATATAATGTAGCTTAGGTAACTGTTTTTGTCTGTGTGTGATTTTTAAGCCAATTAATAATTGCGTTTTTGTTTATGAAATGAAAGAAATAATTACTGTTCCTAAAAATTGACTGATTACGATAATATTTTTAAGCTATTGCATAGCTTCTATCGCGGGTCTTGACAGTATAAGTTGGCAATCATTGAGATATATTTCTTTGTCATTTTTTTAACATTGGTAATAAATATTTCAAAAACTAGACGTGACTATTTTAGGCTTGGGGAGACTAGCTAAGAAATCCATGGTGCGATGCTCGGTTTATATCCATTGGTTCAATTATAATGGATATCAATTAATATTATTGGTTCTTAATGCTTGTAAAAACTGCTCTTGAGGTACCGTGTTTATAAATCATTCCACATGGCACTAAACCAATTCGCAGCATAGCTTTTATCTATATTAAGGCAATACGCTTAAAATTACTCACAAGGCCATATTTTGTAGAACCACAATTTTTTAACAACAATATGTACCGCGCCGCCGGACCTGTACTTATCGATAACTGTTGCGTTGGTGCTGCTCGCGTGCCCATCCCTAGCAGTCGCCAACATTTCTATATAAGTAGCTATAGTTCACCTGCCTACGCTGGGTAGTGGGCGCACGATGCGATATTAGCCCTCTATAGGTATATACTTACTCTGAGCTTCCTTCTCTTTCTCCAATTCCTACCATTATTATTAATTTTATGTAAGTCAGCAACATATCCATGATTCCGTTGGTCCGTTGGCATGTATAGCAGGTGTTCAGAAATGATAATCAATATGCGCTAGCGATCAATTACGTTATTGTGCATACAGGCTTAGTAGGAGCAGTACCGGGAGTTCGAATCGTCTAATTTGTCTTCGGCAGAGTTGTGTTACGTATATGATGAGCGATGGTTTCTCAAGGGACGTGTAAAAGTGGAGGTATTGTTGCCGACTGCCTAGACTCTAGGCAACAGCCATCACAATATAGGTTATATCACATTGTTAGTATCTACAGAATATATGAATAAGCAATGAAATAAAACAACTTTACGGATTTTATCGCGAAAAAAACCGTAAAGTTGTTTCATTCCAATGTCGAGCATTCGCGTTAATATAAGAAATCATAAAGTATGAATAAGGTTAGAACGACCATAGTGCGCTATGAGTACGAGTTGTGATGGTCTCAAATGCATACTAATATAAAGAATCTTCTAATTTGTTGGACAAATAAACAGAGCTCAGATACTCATACTTGTACACACCACTATCAATATGCCCAGAATGAATGCCGTGTACAATAATTAGATGACGATTTTTAAGATATGAACTATGAAGTCATATTATAAACAAGCAAACAAAACACTCGCGCCTTTATCCCTGATGGGTTAAGCAGAGGTGTAACCAGGACACTTACTTTTGGCCAAGTGTGTTCCATCCCATAACGTGATAGGGGGTGTGCTTATCCCCATATCAGGCATAAAATCAAGACTCCGGGATGAGGCTGAGTAAAAAAAAACCATGCCATGCCTGAATCGGGACTCGAACCCAGAATTTTAGAGCGCTGGTGTACCGCTCACGAAATACAACTACCCTACGGAGACAGTCAGCCATATATACCTAATTATACTATGAGCAAAAAATCGGCAACAAAACCACACCCACGGGGATTTTCTAACTACCTCTACATTCTTGTGCCCCATGGTTACATCCGGTAGTAAAGTAGCATGCGAAGGACTCGTTCAGTTACAACACGAAAGTTATTCATTGTACAAAGTTCCGACTAGAACTTTGGAAAGCCAAACGGGAGTGATTTAATGAAATTTCTAATCTGTTTGGTGTTTCCTTGTTTGGGTTAATCCTTGACCGCTAGTTGTTTCAAAACGAAACGTATCAACTCATAGTGTGATATCTTACAGTAATTGAACTAACGTATTTACGTACTCACAGAATTGATGTAGCTATTCTATCATCATAATATCCAGCGAGATTGCAATCTCGGCAAATAAATTACGTCTTTAGAATCATAAATGTACCAGCATATTTGATTAAACACAGATTGATGATCAGCATTGGACTTCGAAAGGCTGAAGAAGAAAAAGAAGTTTCATGGATCAATTTTATTGTCACTCGATCAGTAAAATAATACTATTATCAGCCCTGTCATTTCTCTGATGCTTCGTACGGGCCTTCTTTACTACTGTGAGAGATCGAGTCTCGCCACGCTAGTCTAGTGCGAATTGATAGACATCATCTAAAATGACATACTCTTTTGACTATCTCTCTGTCCACCTCAGCTTACAATAGTCTAATTTTAATACTTGTTTTGTAGTATAGCAACCATCTTCCTCTATCTAGGTCACAGCAACAGACGCAGGCACGCCCCCTAAATCGGCAACAGCATCTGTAGTAGTAGTCGTGCAGGATGTTAACGACAACGACCCAGTGTTTTCCCCTGCTCAGTACGAAGTAGAACTGGCTGAAGACGAACCCCCAGGGACTCCTGTGGTCACCCTTACTGCCACTGATGCTGATGAGGATAATAGGTGAGTTTAAGTTTTGGATCATTGTATTGTTTCTTATTTTAGACCGGTTGACTTTTTACTTTATATTAACCTTTAAGTATGGACGTGGAGTCTGACAGGCTACTCGATGTTTTCGTTTTCTTAGTTTCATCTAATTCCCCCCACTCCCCGCGATTGAGCGGCTCAGTAGCTTTTCTTTTAGTTGTAAAACTACCAACGAGGGAAGAGTTTGCGTCTTCCGATGAATATCACGCAAGTAATGACCATCCAAATTTTGACCGGAGCCTGTCAGGCTACACGTCCATTTTTGCCCATGATATATTTTATAAGAGCGATTATGTTTGTTTCGGATTTTATTGTACAAATTTTCAAAAAACAATAATGCCCGGTAATTCTAACTCAAAACAATCATCTACGAGTTCTGTTCAAAGCTCTGCGAGAAAAACTTTTTGTGTAGGAGATCCATCTTTCGAACAAAAAGTGAGTGAGTTGTTGGTAGCTTCGGATCGGTCTGACAATGAAGAGAATATTAAAGTTTTTTTTTTATATTGGAGTCCGAACTGATACAAAATCATGAATGTGTCAATGATGAAAATCAGGACCGAGATCACGACCAGGACCAAGACCAGAACCAGGACCAGAACCTAGGAGAAGAATCGGGTAGTGATAGTTCGAACAACATTCTACTATCCGAGTTCGTGACAACTAGCTATTACAACGGCCAAAATAGGTATAAATGTGAGAAGACGCCGCCTTCGGCTAGGGTCCGTACCCCACAACATAATATACACGATTGCCAAGAGAGCTGAGGTTGACCATGACTCGAGTTTTAGGTAATGATATGGTTACAGAAAAAGTCCAGGTCCCAGGATCAAGAAACCAGTCAAGGAACTAGAAGAGCATGTAGAATCTGTCCCGTGAAAAAACATAGGATGACTACCCATGTTTGTATTGGGTGCAACAAACCTGTGTGTCTCCAATGTTCTAGATCTTTGTGCACTGACTGCCAATAAATTTACGTTATTAGACTGTTGTCAAAAATTTTTATATTTGTTACTTGAAGTAGGTATTTTGTGTTTTTGGTTTCTTATATATTATATTTTGAGAAAAGAAGGATTATTTTGTTATAGGAATAAGTTTGGCTGTTTTTAATACCTAAAAATGCAACCTTAGTAGATTTAGACTGAAAAGTGCCAATATTTATGATTTTTAAAATTTCTATAATTTTTTAAATGAAAATTGCTTATATAAGCACGTTATTTTATTGTTAAACGCCATAACTTTAATATTCAATCATTTTTAAAGCGATCTTATATCGAATTTCCCAAAAAAATGTGTGTACATATAGGAGCCTGTGAGACTACACGTCCACAGTAGTGTTAAGAAAAAATGACGTCCATACTTAAAGGTTAACAAGAGTGACATGAAAAATTGCAGTAAATTGAACAATAAATGTTCCGACCGTTAGTTGTTTCTCAATTTTCGTAAAATAAACTTTGTTCTTTTGTGGGCTGCAGCGTAATGTTATCTTTTCTTTGTCCGTCTCATTTGTAAAATAAACAAGTTAACTTTATTTTAAACTTATTCGACTAATGCTGTTTATTTTCTCTTTATTGATCTTTATGTTAATACGTTCGCCTAAGGAGATTTTAGAACTCATGATTTACCACAAGCTTATATTTCCTTGAATTTTTATTGCACTGACAAAAAATAACACAAATTTAATGAATTAAAATTCAATCTAAATCTCATAATTAACTACCTAACAAATAAAAAAAACTATTTACGATCATTCACAAATAACAAACGTTTCTTGAGTGGTTAATGAAGTTAGCGTTTCGTGTACATATTGAGTTTTATGTGAACGGCAATAAATAATTTAACGACCCATAACCCCGCTGTTAAAGGTTTACGTTAATATTACAGTACGAAACTCTAACAAAATCACCTTGATTAACTGGAATTGTGGGGAATTAAACATTGGTGTATTGAGCTGTATGACTGTTACACATAATGACTTATGGGATTTCGTATAAATATTATGTAAGTCTCGTTTTGAATTAAAACAATGAACTTACGCAGTACATATTTGTTAATTAGCACTATTTTTCTAGGGAAAGCAGTTATTTAAGTCGTATCACGTCCCACAACACTAACTTTCATACGCTAAACTAATACATATACTTCAAAACTTATGTTCCTTATTTCCACCACAGACTACACTACGAGATAACAGGCGGCAACACTCGCGGTCGGTTCTCCATCACATCTCAGAATGGACGGGGGCTCGTCACCGTCGCCCAGCCCTTGGACTTCAAGCAGGAGAGACGCTATGTCCTCACAGTGACGGCCACCGACTCCGGAGGAAGATCTGATACTGCCATGGTCCATATCAATATCACTGATGCTAATAACTACGCGCCTGTCTTTGAAAACGCTCCGTACACTGCCTCGGTAAGTTATAGTTCTTATTCCATAAAAACAATATTTTACGTAAATTTTGTGAAGATGTGTAGATTTGAATGAAATGTAAATAGATCATCATAATATATCCTATATACTTTTTCCTAGAAAAGGGTAATAAGCAGTTGGTTGTAGCGGCTAGAGCTGCGACGAATGCCTTTTTATATATTTAAATCGTCCTTATCGATTCATCGAAAATCCATTGTTAAAACTAGTAATCGATAAACTTAAATACTAACTAATAACCATTGTCCCAGGTATTTGAAGACGCGCCCATCGGCACGACGGTGTTAGTGGTATCCGCCACAGACAGCGACGTGGGCGTGAACGCGCAGATCACGTACAGCCTCAGCTCCGAGATCTCGTCCGAGGCCGTCGCTCACCACGACCAGCAGTTCCTCATCAACCCGCACACCGGCGCCGTCACCACCAACAAACTCCTCGACAGGGAGACCATGAGCGGTACGCAAATATCCACAGATCGATCCCGAGATTGAAGATCCGATTTTATAGTGATAACGGGTATCGGGTATTCATAATGAGCACGATAGTTATCGACAGATCGAAATAACCAATATTTATCACAACGGGTATCAGGTATTCAATCCTCAAAAGAATGAACGTTACACGAACGTAACCTGTCTTGATTTTCAACCGCTAAACAAAAGTGGAAGATATTTTTTTCCTTCAAAAGTTTCCCCTTGGTCGATACAAACCTATAATTAATGTTGTATTAAGTACAGTACCCAGTGTAACTACAGGACATAATGAGACTTAACATCTTATGTCTCAGGATGAAGAGCGCAGTGGAATACCACACAGTACTTTGTAACTCAAGGTGCTGGATGGTGTTTCTACTGTTTATGGGTGGTCGTATCGCTTACCACCAGGCGAACGGCATACTCGTCTCCTCAATCGATGTCATAAAAAAAACACTTGTTTCTTTCAATCTTCAAGTCTCCTGTCCTGTCTCTTCCCCCAGGATACCTACTGACAGTGACAGCCCGCGACGGCGGCGTGCCGTCCCTCTCGGACACCACCGACGTGGAGATCTCCGTCGTGGACGTGAACGACAACGAGCCAGTGTTCAAACAACAACTCTATACTGCTACTATCATGGAGGATGCTTTAGTCGGTGAGTTTATTATGGATTTGCGAAGGTTTGATGCACTACAGTATGGCGTCTTAGCGTATATTATTATGAGCGATGATCATGTCGTTACATATCACTGAAGGAGAGTAAACTTGCTATTCTGCAAATGTAATTTAAAACTAAGCTAACTGACAATCTTTAGGGGAGGCCTACATTCAGCAGTAGACATCATGTGGCTGATGATGATGATTATGATGAAATAAATCAGATAATTGCTAATCTTCCGACAACTTTTTTATAACTTCCACAGGAACATCAGTAACACAAGTGAGCGCGACCGACGCAGACGTGGGCCTAAACGGGCGAGTCCACTACGAGCTGGACCCTAAAGACAGGGAGGAGGGGTCGTTCGTGGTGGACCCTGCGTCCGGAGTCATCAGGACCAACAAGGCTTTGGACCGGGAGTCTGTAGCTACTTATGATTTGAAAGCTGTTGCCATTGATGGAGGGACGCCGCCGCAAAGTTCTACTGTAAGTAATCAGCGAGTTATAGGTTGAAGAATTTTGTATTAGATGATGGTATATTTTTATAAGTGTTATTGAAACTAAACTGAATGGAAGGCGAGTATATTTGATTATACGGCGTTCAGGAAACAAAGTATCATACACTAACGTTAATGTTTTATAAACTCAAAAATACTTTTCTTCTGGAATGCAATGTGACAAAATCAGACATCATTTAAATTTAGTATGATCATTGGTCCAGTGATCAACTTTGTTTGAAGCCCAAATACATTAAAACAAAATATTTCCAACGAAACATCCTTGGATTATTGAGAATGAAAATTTGGAAACTGCTTGATCCTTTACACCCTCAGAAATACTTTAAACAACTGAATTGTCAGGTGATAGTGCATATAAAAGTGGAGGACATCAACGACTCGCCGCCGGTATTCGCGAGCGACTGCCTCACGTTCTACGTGTCGGAGAACAGCCCCGTCGGCACCACGCTCGGCGCCGTGCGGGCCATCGACCCCGACGAGGGACCCAACGCGCTCGTACACTACTCCATCAAAGGTTACTAGTACTAAATCACTACTCAATCAAAGGTTACTAGTACTAAATCACTACTCAATCAAAGGTTACTAGTACTAAATCACTACTCCATCAAAGGTTACTAGTACTAAATCACTACTCCATCAAAGGTTACTAGTACTAAATCACTACTCCATCAAAGGTTACTAGTACTAAATCACTACTCCATCAAAGGTTACTAGTACTAAATCACTACTCCATCAAAGGTTACTAGTACTAAATCACTACTCCATCAAAGGTTACTAGTACTAAATCACTACTCCATCAAAGGTTACTAGTACTAAATCACTACTCCATCAAAGGTTACTAGTACTAAATCACTACTCAATCAAAGGTTACTAGTACTAAATCACTACTCAATCAAAGGTTACTAGTACTAAATCACTACTCCATCAAAGGTTACTAGTACTAAATCACTACTCCATCAAAGGTTACTAGTACTAAATCACTACTCAATCAAAGGTTACTAGTACTAAATCACTACTCAATCAAAGGTTACTAGTACTAAATCACTACTCCATCAAAGGTTACTAGTACTAAATCACAACTCCATCAAAGGTTACTAGTACTAAATCACTTCTCCATCAAAGGTTACTAGTACTAAATCACTACTCCATCAAAGGTAACCAGAGTATGACAAAAAAATAAAACCTTCCTATCTGAATTTTCACCGTGGACAATCTCAAAGGAGATTAGTCAAGTACATAGGACACATTATGGTGCACAAGTGTGTGTGCAATACATAGGTACACACTATGTTCTTTCACTTTCAAAAAACAATATAAAAACGAGTTTCCTTAATACAAAAAATTGTCCCATTACGAAAGTTCGGAAATGAATGAAAATTGAGAATTTAAACAAGTAATGCCAGCGATGTCTAGGCTCTTATTAGCAACTATTCTTTGATATGTAAAATGAAAAGATTATAGCAAGTCGCTGGACGCAGACTGGTTTCAACAGGTCAATCTAAAAATCTTGACAGAGTGGATAGACGGTTCAACAATGGATAGTAGCTGATGATGATAATACTTAACCCTTTATCCAGGTGGCGACGATTCCAACAGCTTCTCCCTAGAAACACGTCAAGGATCTGACAAGGCTGAACTAGTCACCATGGTAGATTTGGATTACGAGAGCCCTCGGAAGAAGTACGAGCTGATCATCCGAGCCGCCAGCCCACCGCTCTGGAACGACGTCAGGGTCGAGATACTGGTCACCGACGTGAACGACAACGCGCCCGTCATGAAGGACTTCCAGATCATCTTCAATAACTACAAGGACTGCTTCCCGGTTGGGCCGTTCGGACGCGTCCCGGCGTATGATGCTGATGTTACTGATAAGGTCAGTTAATGTATTTGAGATTTTAATAGCATAAATGAGAGGAAGTTATGATTAGGAGTAGCAACTACACGATTATGCAGATAGCTAGAGGAATCTGGAGTACAGACCAGATATAGTACGAGATTGGCGGAAGGGGGTATAAAGAGAGAGAGGACCTCAGCGACCACATAAAACGTAACTAATAATCCACTTCGCCAATTTGTGTGTGAAGTCAAAAATAGAGTCCCTCCATTCGTGCTGAAAAAAAAACTAGACAGCCTATAATTGTCATACATTTAATTTTATTTTGCAGTTACAATATCGGATATTATCTGGAAACAACGCGAACCTCGTGTTGTTGAACGAAACCACAGGATCGATGACACTCTCGCCGCAGCTCAACACTAACGTGCCGAAACTGGCCACTATGGAAATATCCGTCACCGGTAAGTACTGCAACGAAAATAATCTATACTAATATAAAGCTGATGAGTGTGTTTGTTTTGTTGAATGTGTTAATCTCAGGAACTACTGAACCGATTTTGAAAATTCTTTAACTGATAGGAAGCTGCATTACTCCTGAGTGCTATAGGCTACTTTTTATCCCGGGAAAATATTTTTATTCCGGAAAAACTTTCACGCGGGTGGAGCTGCGAGCAACACTAATAAACAATATTTAGAATACTCCGTATAGCAGAATTTGAATTTATTGCTGTCTTAGGCGTCTGCGTGGAACCTTATATTGTGAGGATACTATGAAAGACACAATTAGTTGTCAAAATATTATCAAGCATATATATATATATATATATATATATAATGACGGTTTTACGGTAAATGTTGCTCCAGTGTGAAGTTAGAACAATTGTTGATCCACCTATTTCACGTGTTTGCTCAGCTCCGAGTCTCGCAAACTGATATACTTTGATCCGTGCTTGATGCGCGTGTGACGTCGGTGGATCTGCACTTACAGATTTTCAACATACTCGTCGTCGTTTTGACCAACATTTGTGGATCCATTAACGGTCAAAAAAATGATACTGAATGTGATTACTTTGATCCAGAATATATTTAACTTATATGCGACATTTACTTTGACTAAGTTGATCCGGAGCCAAAATTGACGAGTAGGTACTGAAACACAAAGCGGCAAAATCCCTGATTCTATTGTTTTCTCCTGTTTTTGAAGTTATACTTCTTTAGGCGCGTTATGAAAAATTGATAGGAGTGAAGTTTTACGATGTGCGCGCATGTGTGACACAAAATTTTCTCACGAGCGAATTATCATAAAAGGCAGATTTAATGTTAGATTTCAAAAAAGTGACCACCATTGTGAATTTCTTTGTTTTAAGGCCAGCCGACCTCAAAATCGATATCTGGGCATGGCTTTAGGTACAAAAAGCAGATTTAATGTTAGATTTAAAAAAATTCGCCGCCATTTTGAATTTCTTTGTTTTAAGGCCAATCGACCTCAAAATCGACATCTGAGCATGGCCTTAGGTACAAAAGGCAGATCCAATGTTATAATTGAAAAAAGTGGCCGCCATTTTGAATTTATTTGTTTTAAGGACAATTGACGTCAAAATCGATACTTGGGCATGCCATTGATATTAAAAGACAGATCTACTGGTGGTAGGACTCTCATATGTAAGAGTCCGTCTGGGTGAGTACCACCGCAATGTTTATTTCTACCGCCAAGCAGCAGTGTGCATGCATTTTTCGATTTGAAGGGCATTGTAGCCAGTGTAACTACAGGACATAATGAGACTTAACATCTTATGTCTCAGGATGACGAGCGCAGTGGAATGTCACACAGTACTTTGTAACTCAAAGTTCTGGATGGTATTTCTACTGTTTATGGGTGTTCGTATCGCTTACCATCAGGCGAACGGCATGCTCGTCTCGTCATTCAATGCTATAAAAAAAAACTAATATTAGACTTAAGAAAAGAGGTCGCTATTTTGATTTTCTTACATTAAGATTTCAATCTCTTATAAGGTAAAGTTTAGTATAATACTAGGTAACACATTTATAATTAAGCGTTTTCTGTGTTTCGTGGGAGACAAAAATTAAACGTCCATTCTCATGCAGCAAATTTGTGAGTCCATTTCCACAGAACAATCATCGAGGTCTATCATCCGGTATCGTCATCATCATCATCAGCCGTATGGCGTCCATTGCTGAACATAGGCCTCCCCCAAAGATTTCCAGATGGACCTGTCAAAAGCGGCCCGCATCCAGCGCGTTCCTGCGGCCTTTACCAAGTCATCGGTCCATCTTGCAGATGGACGGCTGACGCTACGCTTGCCAGTACGTGGTCTCCACTCGAGAACTTTTTGTCTCATCTGCCGTCAGTTCTTCGAACTATGTGCCCTGCCCATTGCCACTTCAGCTTGCTTATCCATTGGGCTATGTCAGTGACTTTCGTTCTTCTACGGATCTCCTCATTTCTGATTCAATCGCGTAGAGAAACGCCTAGCAAAGCCCTTTCCATAGCTCGCTGAGTGAATTTGAGCCATCTTAGGCGGCCCATAGTCAGAGGCCACGTCTCAGTGCCGTATGTCATTACTGGTAACACAAATTGATTGAAGACTTTTGTCTTCAGGCACTGAGGTATTTTGGACGAGAAGACCTTGTTTAGTTTCCCGAACGCTGCCCATCCGAGCGGGATTCGCCGATTGATCTCTTTCTCAAATTTGGACTTACGGAGTTGGACTACTTGACCTAAATAGACGTACTCGTCTACAAATTCGAGAATTGAGCTCCCAACAATAATCGGGGTTGGCACAACATGAACATTCGACATGATCTTGGTCTTGTCCATGTTCATCCTGAGACCCACCAGTTGAGAAACTCGGTTGAGCATTGTGGTCAGGTCCTTCAGCGATTCTGCCAATACACCGATGTCATCGGCAAAACGAAGGTGAGTGATGTATTCGCCATTGATGTTGATGCCGAGTCCTTTCCAGTCCAAGAGATTGTAAGCATCTTCCAACGCGGCAGTGAACAGTTTCGGAGAGATAACATCTCCGTCTCACGCCTCTGTGTAGTGGAATAGCATTCGAGCTCTGTTCTTGTACTCGGACCTACATGGTGGCGTTGTTAAACAAGCACCTTAACACTTCGATGTACCGATGATCAATGTGGCACTGCTGTAGAGACTGCAGCACAGCCCAGGTCTCGATCGAATCGAAGGCTTTCTCATAGTCCATGAACGCTAAGCAAAGTAGCAAGTTATACTCCTCAGTTTTTTGTATAACTTGCCGCAGCGTATGGATGTGGTCTATTGTACTATAATCTTTACGGAATCCGGCTTGTTCGGGAGGCTGGAAGTCATCTAGCCTGCGCTCGAGACGATTCGTGATAACTTTTGATAACAGCTTGTAAAAATGGCTCAAGAAGATGGGTCTGTAATTCTTCAAAAAGGCGTTATACCCTTTTTTGAAGAACAATACCACCACACTCCTGTTCCATGCCTCGGGCGTTGTACCCTGGAGCAAAACGAAGTTGAATAGCTTTTGAAGGAATGCAAGAGTCCGGTATCACAGAGTAAAAAATACAGTAAAAAAATATAGATAAATTATCACTTTCACGTGGAGTATTAAACAATCTACGACACTATAGCTAGCATCACTTTTTTATACTTTGACTAGTTGCGCTCCGCGGTGTTAGTCGTGGCTTAAATTACCGCAGGAATACTTTTCGGAATAAAAGTTAGTCTATGTACTAATTCAGGGTGTCAACTACCGGTATATCAAATTTCATCAAAATTGGTTCAGCCGTTTGAGCGTGAAGACGTAACTAACATGCTCACACACTTTCTCACAAACTTTCGCCATTATAATATTAGTGTGATTACCAATTGGGCTCAGTAACACCGCATTAGTAACATGTTGATACTATGAATAAAATATCATTAATTGGATGTGTATAAAACGTCACGGCTGCTCTCAGCCAATCTGATCTGAATCTGTTTGTTTGCTGTGCTCTGATTGGCTCATTTAAATCGGATCAACATTTTCCGCAACCATCGCAAGGTGGATTTGTATATCGGATCAACTTCGGCAAACGTTAGTAAGAAGTCCCGTGAGTGCAGATGTTGATCCGGTTGGAGCCACATTAGTTACCAGAAATGCATATTGGATCAACAATAGGCGCCGGATCAACATAGATTTTTGGATCAACAAAGTGCTCGCGTGAAGTCGCGTCTGATCAACATTTACCGTCAAGCTATCTCTATATATATATACATATATATATATATATACATATATAGAGATAGCTTGACGCGTCTGATCAACATTTACCGTCAAGCTATCTCTATATATATATACATATATATATATATACATATATAGAGATAGCTTGACGGTAAATGTTGATCAGACGCGACTTCACGCGAGCACTTTGTTGATCCAAAAATCTATGTTGATCCGGCGCCTATTGTTGATCCAATATGCATTTCTGGTAACTAATGTGGCTCCAACCGGATCAACATCTGCACTCACGGGACTTCTTACTAACGTTTGCCGAAGTTGATCCGATATACAAATCCACCTTGCGATGGTTGCGGAAAATGTTGATCCGATTTAAATGAGCCAATCAGAGCACAGCAAACAAACAGATTCAGATCAGATTGGCTGAGAGCAGCCGTGACGTTTTATACACATCCAATTAATGATATTTTATTCATAGTATCAACATGTTACTAATGCGGTGTTACTGAGCCCAATTGGTAATCACACTAATATTATAATGGCGAAAGTTTGTGAGAAAGTGTGTGAGCATGTTAGTTACGTCTTCACGCTCAAACGGCTGAACCAATTTTGATGAAATTTGATATACCGGTAGTTGACACCCTGAATTAGTACATAGACTAACTTTTATTCCGAAAAGTATTCCTGCGGTAATTTAAGCCACGACTAACACCGCGGAGCGCAACTAGTCAAAGTATAAAAAAAGTGATGCTAGCTATAGTGTCGTAGATTGTTTAATACTCCACGTGAAAGTGATAATTTATCTATATTTTTTTACTGTATTTTTTACTCTGTGATACCGGACTCTTGCATTCCTTCAAAAGCTATTCAACTTCGTTTTGCTCCAGGGTACAACGCCCGAGGCATGGAACAGGAGTGTGGTGGTATTGTTCTTCAAAAAAGGGTATAACGCCTTTTTGAAGAATTACAGACCCATCTTCTTGAGCCATTTTTACAAGCTGTTATCAAAAGTTATCACGAATCGTCTCGAGCGCAGGCTAGATGACTTCCAGCCTCCCGAACAAGCCGGATTCCGTAAAGATTATAGTACAATAGACCACATCCATACGCTGCGGCAAGTTATACAAAAAACTGAGGAGTATAACTTGCTACTTTGCTTAGCGTTCATGGACTATGAGAAAGCCTTCGATTCGATCGAGACCTGGGCTGTGCTGCAGTCTCTACAGCAGTGCCACATTGATCATCGGTACATCGAAGTGTTAAGGTGCTTGTTTAACAACGCCACCATGTAGGTCCGAGTACAAGAACAGAGCTCGAATGCTATTCCACTACACAGAGGCGTGAGACGGAGATGTTATCTCTCCGAAACTGTTCACTGCCGCGTTGGAAGATGCTTACAATCTCTTGGACTGGAAAGGACTCGGCATCAACATCAATGGCGAATACATCACTCACCTTCGTTTTGCCGATGACATCGGTGTATTGGCAGAATCGCTGAAGGACCTGACCACAATGCTCAACCGAGTTTCTCAACTGGTGGGTCTCAGGATGAACATGGACAAGACCAAGATCATGTCGAATGTTCATGTTGTGCCAACCCCGATTATTGTTGGGAGCTCAATTCTCGAATTTGTAGACGAGTACGTCTATTTAGGTCAAGTAGTCCAACTCCGTAAGTCCAAATTTGAGAAAGAGATCAATCGGCGAATCCCGCTCGGATGGGCAGCGTTCGGGAAACTAAACAAGGTCTTCTCGTCCAAAATACCTCAGTGCCTGAAGACAAAAGTCTTCAATCAATTTGTGTTACCAGTAATGACATACGGCACTGAGACGTGGCCTCTGACTATGGGCCGCCTAAGATGGCTCAAATTCACTCAGCGAGCTATGGAAAGGGCTTTGCTAGGCGTTTCTCTACGCGATTGAATCAGAAATGAGGAGATCCGTAGAAGAACGAAAGTCACTGACATAGCCCAATGGATAAGCAAGCTGAAGTGGCAATGGGCAGGGCACATAGTTCGAAGAACTGACGGCAGATGAGACAAAAAGTTCTCGAGTGGAGACCACGTACTGGCAAGCGTAGCGTCAGCCGTCCATCTGCAAGATGGACCGATGACTTGGTAAAGGCCGCAGGAACGCGCTGGATGCGGGCCGCTTTTGACAGGTCCATCTGGAAATCTTTGGGGGAGGCCTATGTTCAGCAATGGACGCCATACGGCTGATGATGATGATGACGATACCGGATGATAGACCTCGATGATTGTTCTGTGGAAATGGACTCACAAATTTGCTGCATGAGAATGGACGTTTAATTTTTGTCTCCCACGAAACACAGAAAACGCTTAATTATAAATGTGTTACCTAGTATTATACTAAACTTTACCTTATAAGAGATTGAAATCTTAATGTAAGAAAATCAAAATAGCGACCTCTTTTCTTAAGTCTAATATTAGTTTTTTTTTATAGCATTGAATGACGAGACGAGCATGCCGTTCGCCTGATGGTAAGCGATACGAACACCCATAAACAGTAGAAATACCATCCAGAACTTTGAGTTACAAAGTACTGTGTGACATTCCACTGCGCTCGTCATCCTGAGACATAAGATGTTAAGTCTCATTATGTCCTGTAGTTACACTGGCTACAATGCCCTTCAAATCGAAAAATGCATGCACACTGCTGCTTGGCGGTAGAAATAAACATTGCGGTGGTACTCACCCAGACGGACTCTTACATATGAGAGTCCTACCACCAGTAGATCTGTCTTTTAATATCAATGGCATGCCCAAGTATCGATTTTGACGTCAATTGTCCTTAAAACAAATAAATTCAAAATGGCGGCCACTTTTTTCAATTATAACATTGGATCTGCCTTTTGTACCTAAGGCCATGCTCAGATGTCGATTTTGAGGTCGATTGGCCTTAAAACAAAGAAATTCAAAATGGCGGCGAATTTTTTTAAATCTAACATTAAATCTGCTTTTTGTACCTAAAGCCATGCCCAGATATCGATTTTGAGGTCGGCTGGCCTTAAAACAAAGAAATTCACAATGGTGGTCACTTTTTTGAAATCTAACATTAAATCTGCCTTTTATGATAATTCGCTCGTGAGAAAATTTTGTGTCACACATGCGCGCACATCGTAAAACTTCACTCCTATCAATTTTTCATAACGCGCCTAAAGAAGTATAACTTCAAAAACAGGAGAAAACAATAGAATCAGGGATTTTGCCGCTTTGTGTTTCAGTACCTACTCGTCAATTTTGGCTCCGGATCAACTTAGTCAAAGTAAATGTCGCATATAAGTTAAATATATTCTGGATCAAAGTAATCACATTCAGTATCATTTTTTTGACCGTTAATGGATCCACAAATGTTGGTCAAAACGACGACGAGTATGTTGAAAATCTGTAAGTGCAGATCCACCGACGTCACACGCGCATCAAGCACGGATCAAAGTATATCAGTTTGCGAGACTCGGAGCTGAGCAAACACGTGAAATAGGTGGATCAACAATTGTTCTAACTTCACACTGGAGCAACATTTACCGTAAAACCGTCATTATATATATATATATATATATATACACTCACGCCTTTTATCTCCGAAGGGGTAGGCAGAGGCGCAGCTAGTGCACCCACTTTTCGCCGTTATTCCGTCCCATGATGTGATAGGGGGCGAGCCTATCGCCATATCCGGCACAAATTCCAGACTCCGAGCTGATACTGAATAGAAAAACTCAATATCACTTTGTCCGACCCGGAGATCGAACCCGAGACCTCAGCATTGCAGCCGTACCATAATACAACTACGCCACCGAGGCAGTATTGTCAAGCATTGTTTTAAAAATACCGTACAAAAATACTATAATACCAACATTCCACCAACAGATGGCGTTAACGAAGTGAAAGCGATGATGCAGCTGTCCGTCCGGCTGATCACCGAAGACATGCTGTTCAACTCAATCACAGTTCGTTTGAACGACATGACGGCGGAGCAGTTCCTGTCGCCGCTGCTGGGCTTCTTCATCGACGGGCTGGCGGCCATCATACCCTGCCCGAAGGAGAATATCTATGTGTTTAGTGTGCAGGTATAATAACAAGCCTGCCTTTCATGCAAGTTCATAAGTCAAAATAATGACAGCAAGCCAGATGCGAAGTATCGTTAGGTTATATACAAAAATTAATAATAGTAATTTTAGTCTAAATACGAACTCATTATTCAAACATAAATATTGACGACTTATAATTCGGTTAATAAAAAAGGAAAAAATATTTTACAGAACCGCAATGTTAGATATTAAGCTATTGCATAGCTTCTATCGCCGGCCTTGAGCGTGGAAACCGAATCCAGAAATTCTCTAACGAAAATAACCTGCCACCCCTCACGATTTTCAACTCTATCACAACCTTGTAGAGTGTAAAATTCCATAAGTAAATTTAATATCGCAGTCTTGTAAGAATACAATATGTAAGAGGATGTGAGCTGAATGTTAAACGATAAAAGGTCGAAATTACCGTGTATTTAAAAATTGTTCCAGTCAGTGAAACGTATCGAAATGTCAAACGCGCGCAGTTGATGAGAATGTCCCCGTGGCGGGATGACGTGATTCTAAGTTTGAATTTTTAATTTTTTTTTTATTTTATATCTGTTCAAAGAGGTTATAAATATTAGAATTGCCTGCTTAGAGTTTCGGCGTTAGGGCACGAGTGAAATTTGGACAATAGAAAAAAAATGAAATAAATAAATAATTATAATTACATAGGTAAGTTGATAAAAAATGCTATGCAATAGCTTTACCGCGGCAGTCTCCGAGTGCCACACGTCTTTTTTTTCATTTTATTATAATGTCGAAAGTTGTTTTTCAAATATTTACATAATTGTTGTCAGGACGACACGGACGTGACGGGCAACATCCTGAACGTGTCGTTCTCGGCGCGGCGCCCGGAGGCGGAGCTGTCCGCGGCGACAGTGCCGGGCGAGGCGGCGCGGTACTACTCGCCCACACACTTGCGCGAGCGTGTGTACCTGCACCGCGCCACGCTCGCCAGGCTCGCTACTGTACAGGTACTTACTACATTACTATTATTATTATAATACCAGCCCTGTATTATATACTGCTCACTGTTGAGCACGTGTCTCCTCTTCTACTGAGTGGGTTTAACGCTTCACACACCCTCGAAATTCTTACGCAGCATTCTCAGGTATGTAGGTTTCCTCACGATGTTTTCCTTCACCGTTAAAGTGAACGATAATTGATAAACAATACTATTACTATTATTTTCATTTATTTGTGACAACAGACATTTTTTAACAAAATATTTTTTTATTAAAAATGTGTTTACAACTAAGAGTGCCTAAGATATATTATTTTATTATTTGTGATATTGTAGGATATCGTCTTGAATTGTATTAGTTACTACAAATTAAATGTCTTAAAATGCACCTAATCTGCTGAATCAATTTTGATGAAATTTACTATGAAAATAATCTGAGTTCTGAGGAGGAATATGAGCTAATTTTTGTCACAGAAAATTAGTTTATGTTTTAATGTCTATGAATAAGGAGCTATCAACTCTTATTGGACTAGTAATAAATCATTTTTCACACGCATTATTCTGAAAAAAAACTACTCGCATAAACATGCAATATAAAAGTATTGTAATTGAATAATATACCAAACCAAAAGTTGGCTATAATAACACTTTTTTACGTAGTGAAAGAGAAAAGGGCCCGATCCTAGCACTAGGATTAAAAATAATATTAAATAGGTTAGAAATAAATCATTTTCAATTTGCCTGTTCTAGTTGTCGATGCGAAGCGTGAGTAATGTATATCAGTGTGTCTATATTGTACTCAAATATATACTGTATAATAAATATCTAAACTGAAGTAAATGTTAGTATAGCGCAGTATAGCGTTAGATGTGACAGCTTCCTGACAGCTTGAGATAGCTTGCTAGCTGTCAAATATATCCCACGCTTTGTCTAAGCTAAGTTTGATAGCGCTTGATTTGAAATAGCTCGAGTTTGAACTAAAACTTTTAGACGTTGAAAGCTATACTAATCTAGTTTAATCTACATATGTAGGTATAACTAATTTTGCAGTATCAAGACAGTCTATAGCAACAACATACCCATTTATTCAGTCATTTACAGTAATCTTATCATCAAAAATTGAAATTAAGACTGTGTTGTGCACAAATGGTCTTACCCACAACTTATTAAGATTGAAGTATTGATATTGAATTAATAATAACTACTTAAAACGTTTTTTCGCGATTGACTCGTCAAGCCCCGCTACGGACGCCGGCGTCCGAGTATATAGGGTTTCCCCATACATCTATACCTATAATATATAAGCGGGGTTTGACGGGTTAAATGTTAATTTTTTACTTGAAGTATTATTTCTAAATCATCTAAAATGATTTGTAATCTTACTTTACAATACTTTAATTTATTTTACATGTGTAATGTCATTTATAGTTTTCTCAACAGTAGATAAAAAGTTACTAAATCATACACGTAATATATTGTAATATTTGAAATTATCAATTAGTCCATTTGAAAGTTCAATCATTTTTGCACACCACGGTCCAATCTTTCAAAATTGAAGTTTGACTTCACCCAATACCATAAAAGGACCCCCCTTCCCCCAGGTGCTGCCGTTCGACGACAACGTGTGCGTCCACGAGCCGTGCCTCAACTACGAGGAGTGCCTCACCGTGCTCAAGTTTGGGAACGCGTCCGGCTTCATCAGCAGCGACTCGGTGCTGTTCAGGCCGATATACCCTGTCACCACGTTCTCTTGTCAATGTCCTCAGGGGTTTACTGGTTAGTATACGATAGTTTAGAGTGTTTTTAGTAGCTAGGAGTTTTATTGCCTTTGTCTCTGAATAATTGGGTCCTGGTAAATTTAGTAATGTCGATCTAATCAGTCATGTGACTATAGATGTTTGACAGCGACATTTTTTTACATCACACTCACAACAAAAATGGCGGCAAGGAGCTGTCCGTATTTCGTTTCCATTTATTATGAAACTTTCTTGTAAAGTAACTCCAAATTCGTAATCAATTAATTAAAATAATCCTTCTGTGTAATAGTAATAGAGTGGTTATTCCAGGTTCCCGAGAGCATTACATGTGCGACACGGAGGTGGACCTGTGCTACTCGTCGCCGTGCATTAACAACGGCACGTGCGTGCGGCGCGAGGGTGGCTACACCTGCGTCTGCGCACCTGGCTTCACTGGTAATATTAACTATACATCAAAATAATATATTTTTGAGAAAGGGGAATTTATTTTTACGTCAATCACACTGAGCTGGACTGGACTGCCTCGGCGGCGTAGTTCTATTATGGTACGACTGCAATGCTGAGGTCTCGGGTTCGATCCCCAGGTCGGACAAAGTGATATTGAGTTTTTTAGTATCTACTCGGAGTCTGGAATTTGTGCCCGATATGGCGATAGGCTCGCCCCCTATCACATCATGGGACGGAATAACGGTGAAAAGTGGGTGCATTGGGTGCGCCTGCACCTACTTCTTCGGAGATAAAAGGCGTGAGTGTATATGTATGTATGTCAATCACACTTAGTTCGTATTGTTTCATCCATGATCAAATAAACTTAACGGTCTTAATACACTGGACAAGCGTGCAGCGCCTTCGTTTCGCTGTGAACTATGTTCCAATTTGGATACAAGGTTGATAATCAAATTTATCTTTCCCAGGCGAGAACTGCGAAACGGTCCTAACAAAAGCGACGTGCGATATAAACGGCGACGGATGGATGTGTCGCAGCGGGTCGCAGTGCGTGTCGCGGCGCGAGGGCGGCATCCTGTGCCAGGGCTGCGCCCTCGAGCCCGCGCACACCACCGACCTCTGCGAGCTGCGGGCCCGGAGCTTCCCGGTTGCATCGTTTCTCACCTTCCCGGGGCTGAAGCGACGGCACCGGCTGCATTTGAAGCTCAAGTACGGATGTTATGTTGTTTAATTGTACAATAGGGTATTTTTTTTTTATTGAATCAATAATATGTAATCGTAATCACACCTATAATACACATTTACAATATTTTAGCACTGTTGTTTCATGAATTCTAATGTATTATAATAAAAAAAAGCAACGTTTTCTATGTACAAAAACAAAAATTACCAAATATCGTTCTACCTAGATTCGCAACGCAAACAACATCAGGGCTGCTCCTCTACAACGGTCGGTACAACGAGCGGCACGACTTCCTCGCGCTTGAGTTAGTGAGCGCGGGCGCAGGCGAGGGCGGCGCCGGACTCAAGTTCAGCTTCTCACTCGGCGCCGCGAGGACTGAGCTCACTGTGGAGGGGGACGTTGGTGATGGCATGTGGCATACTGTCGAAGTACAGTATTTTAATCGGGTACGTATTATTTTTTGAGTTTCTAAATCTATAATTTTCCAAAACAATGCTTAGAATAATGAGCGATATGAGATTAAAAAAATAGAGCGTTTACACGTACTTTTTATACTCCTATCTTTGACGTATAAAAACACCCTTATATGTATGAAATATGCCCAGTACGTAATCACAAAAGAATACTATAACACATTTCATTCACACCAGGCAATTTCAATACTTGTGCAACAATTAACTGATATTTTTTTTCGCAGACTGTGACCATGGTGCTAGACGACTGTGATAAGGCGCTCTCCCTCGCAGGCGCCGCTGAATTTGGACTCAAATACGCATGCGCCAACTTTACTAAAAAGATTCTGCCTCCACGCTGTGACAGCCCTACGGAAACGTGTCATAGGTAATAATAACTATATTATTAATTTTTATCCATATATTGTACTTATAAAAATGATTTCTAAACAAAAATGCTAGTAATAAACTATACTAATTAGAGATAGAGCTGCAAATCATGAGTTTGAATCCCAAGGCAAAAAAAGCTAATTATTCCGATCAAAAAACAACCACCCGGGATTAAAATGTATGTCTACTATGACGTTAATTTCGCTCTCTTATTGCTTTTTTAACATGATAATAAAGTTTATGTGCACCAAGTTTATTTTTACCCAGGCATCATAGAGATTAGGTATAGTGCTAGGGACATATTAAATAGTTCGATAATAAAAAATGGCTTTGAATAAACGCAAATAATTATTTTTTAGTTTTCCTCCTGCCCTCAGGTTTTTGGATTTGACGGGACCGCTGCAGTTAGGCGGGCTGCCCAACATACCGAGTAGCTTTCAAGTGAAGAACAAAGACTTCATAGGCTGCATCTCAGACCTTTACGTGGACCGGAAATTCATAGACCTCAATAGGTAAGTTTTGTATTGTGCACAGAACTGGTAAACATTTTTTTATGTAGCTAATGTTTGACAAATGAAGAGGTAGTCGTATTGCAAAAAATGGACTTGTTAAAACTATAATAATATTCCTTTTGTAAGCCACGAACGATAAGCTGGCTCTTCAACGACGAATCGCGGGTTCAATCCTCACAGCGAGTAAATGGTTGTGCGATACACGAAACAGTTGATATTTGGGTGTTTTGTAGCCGAGAGTCATGCGTAATTCGAGATCATCATGCCATAATACTATATCTATTATATAGGGCTGATCAACGGAATGAAACCTTCGCCATATTGTGGTAAAATATGGAACTAATTTCCCTTAATTACAACGTTATCTTTAAAACTAAAAAGTGAATGTGGCGTCCCTAAATATTATATTCTTGGTCACGATATATTGTTATATATAATAATATCAGCCCTGTATTATATATTATCCCACTGTTGGGCTCGGGCCTCCTCTACTATTGAGATGGTTTTTAGGCCTTAGTCCACCACGCTGGCCTAGTGCGGGTTGGTAGACGACACATACCTTCGAAATTCTTATAAACAACTTCTTAGGTATGCAGGTTTCCACACGATGTTTTCCTTCACCGTTAAAGTGAATGATAATTGATAAACAATACACACGTAACTTTGAAAAGTCAGAGGTGTGTGCCTTGGGTTTGAAACCTCTGGACATTGTCTCAGCAGACCGTTCCATTCCCAACTAGGCTATCTTCCATTTATATATTTATGTATGATACATACATATATACACTCACGCTCAGAGTAAGTATATAGCTATAGAGTGCGCGTATGCAAGTGGGAACAATAGGCACGGGTGGGAACATCGTCCTGCGCCGGCCCCAAGCGCTTGTAGTCACTCGAGTAGGAACGGTGTGAGCACACGCGAGTGAGATCTATGCGAATATTTGATTATTAATACTGCAAAATGGTTAAATGTTCTGTGGAATCTTGTAAAAATGACACTCGGAAACACACTTAACAGAATTCTAATATCACGTTTCACAAGCAAGCCATATTTCAGTATATTTTTAGGTAAAATTGAAATCACGCGTCGCGGTATGAAAGACGCTCGGGAGGCGAACGCTTGTACCCCCCGCACTGCCCCGCATCCCGCTTTTTCGATAGTGATGTTACGCGTCGATACCAGAATCGATGTAATATTTTCATATTATAGCATACGTATTTATTACTATCGAAGGCGATGCTTAATATAATGTAGCTTAGATAACTGTTTTTGTCTGTGTATGATTTTTAAGCCAATTAATAATTGCGTTTTTGTTTCTGAAATGAAAGAAATAATTACTGTTCCTAAAAATTGACCGATTACGATAATATTTTTAAGCTATTGCATAGCTTCTATCGCGGGTCTTGACAGTATAAGTTAGCAATCATTAAGATATATTTCTTTGACATTTTTTTGACATTGGTAATAAATATTTCAAAAACTAGACGTGACTATTTTAGGCTTGGGGAGACTAGCTAAGAAATCCATGGTGCGATGCTCGGTTTATATCCATTGGTTCAATTATAATGGATATCCATTAATATTATTGGTTCTTATTGCTTGTAAAAACTGCTCTTGAGGTACCGTGTTTATAAATCATTCCACATGGCACTACACCAATTCGCAGCATAGCTTTTGTCTATATTAACGCAATACGCTTAAAATTACTCACAAGGCCATATTTTGTAGATCCACAATATTTTAACAACAATATGTACCGCGCCGCCGGACCTGTACTTATCGATAACTGTTGCGTTGGTGCTGCTCGCGTGCCCATCCCTAGCAATCGCCAACATTTCTATATAAGTAGCCATAGTTCACCTGCCTACGCTGGGTAGTGGGCGCACGATGCGATATTAGCCCTCTATAGGTATATACTTACTCTGAGCACTCACGCCTTTTTTCCCCGAAGGGGTAGGCAGAGGGGCAACTAGTGCACCTGGTTTTCGCCATTATTCCGTCCCATGATGTGATAGGGGGCGAGCCTATCGCCATATCGGCCACGAATTCCAGATTCCGAGCTGATACTAAAAAACTCAATATCACTTTGTCCGACCTGGGGATCGAACCCGAGACCTCAGCATTGCATATATGTATGTATGATATTACCACTAGTTTCGTGGCGGACAACGGCACGCTGGCCGGTTGTCCGGAGAGGCGTTCCCAGTGTGCGTCGGCGCCGTGCTACAATGGAGCGCGGTGTCGCGACCTGTGGGGGACGTACCTCTGCGACTGCACCGAGGGGTACACCGGCAAGGACTGCGCGGACTGTATGTATACTATTTGTTACTTAGGTTACTTTATATTTGACGGAGGAAAAGATGTTAAACTCTTTTAAAAAAGGGTGACGTCAGCTCTGCCGACGTCACAGGGTTCCACTTCATCATCATCATCAATGATGTGAGAGTAAAACTCCAACTTGTCCCTCATCTTTTATTTCCGGAGCTCCGCACAGTTGGGAGTCTCACAAGAGACTGCTTTTTCAAATGCGAGGCACCCTATTTATACCAACGATTTGACATCTCGACTAGTTTTTTGCACAATTATTATTTCAAAATACCCGCCGCTCCGACATATTGTTTAAAAAAATACTAAGAAAAAAATGAATGCGTACTTTATTTTACTATTTTTAAAATTACTACGAAATATTTTTTTTGCATAATGTAAGTAAATGTGCAAATTGATTAGATGGTAAGTGATGTAAACACGATGAGCACATTATAATATTAGAACAATATTGTAATTTGTCAGCGACGGGCGCCCCGTGGCGGTTCAGCGGCGACGGCATGCTGTCGTTCAACCCGCTGCTGCGCCCCATCCAGCTGCCGTGGCTCAACGCACTCTCGCTGCGCACGCGCCAGCGCGACGCCTTCCTCATGTCCGTGCAAGTGGGACAGAACAGCTCCGTACTCATCACTGTCAGTATTACTATTATTTTAAATCAGTGTACTCTGCATTGTTATGTTCCCGAGACCCGAAATCAGATAATTTCAAACTAAAGTATATGACTATGAATCCTTAAAAAATCTCTCTCTCTCTCTCTCTTTCTCTCTCTGTGTGTGTGTGTGCGTGTGCGTGCGTGGGCGTCCTCTATACTCATCCAAAATTAAATCCACAGCTAAAATCGGGTTTGCTTCACTACTCATACAACGGAGAGACAATGTTTCTGCCCACAACAACACTAGCCGACGGGGACTGGCATAGAGTAGAGATCAAATGGCTCGGCACCGACATATCAGTGAGCATAGACTATGGACTACGGACGGCGCTGTTACCGATGTTAGCCAATAAGATTCAAGGACAGTACATCGGCAAGATTCTGATTGGCGGGCCTGATAGTACGGCGGGATTACTCGCTTCTGAGGTTGGGTACTTTGAAGGATGTATACAGGTAGGTTATTATCGTATTGCTTTATCATATAATTTTTTTGTATAAAATTTTACGAGTCACCACTACAATGGATTTAAATGGACTTACAATTATGTATTTCTCAGAGCATACAAACAAAAAGCTGTCGTAAGTTTTACTATACCACAATGGAGTTCTTTGTCGATCCACATTAGTCTAATGTAATAAGGTAACTGATCTAAACCACCCTTGTTAATCTAACGTTATTTTCCAGGATGTCCGCGTGGGAACCGCTCAGTCTTTGCTCAACAGACCCACGGTGCGAGAGAACGTGCGTGATGGATGCCAGTCGCGCGCCGACTGTATGCTGTCTATTTGTCCACCTTACGTGAGTATTCTTTATGGTGGATAACAAAGTGTTTAAAGAGATATTATAAGTGTCAGCTATAGTATTTTTCGAAAAAATAATTATATTCATTATTTTTACATTATTAAATATCAGATGAAATCAATTAAAATAAATTATTTGTAGGCATGCCAATAAGCTTCGTTTTGATTGGTCTATTTTCTTGATGATGAATTGAAAAAATTGTTTGAAATGTTTATTAAAAACGGCTGACCTAATTGTTTTTTGGTACTAAATATTCATGGTTGTATCCATGACCCTGTAGTAATAAAACGTGTATATGCAGAGTTCGTGCGAGTCGTCGTGGGACTCGACTCGGTGCGTGTGCTCGCTCGGGCGCGTCGGGCCGCACTGTGCGCGCGCGTGCGATCTGCAGCCGTGCGGCGCGCATGCGCACTGCACCGACCAACCCACCGGCCGCGGGTACCGCTGCACCTGCCACGACGGGTATATACTCACAGGTACGGGGGAATTGCTGCGTTTTATGTTACTGTTTTAAATGAAAAAAGGCTATAAATAAAATAAAATATTACTGTTTTATTCCCACTACTAGTTTCCTTTAAATGCAAACGAAGTAATGGTTTATTTTCCAACTGTAATAAAATCTATTTAAATTAATGACATTTAAATAACTTCGCCATGTGAAATATCATCTTAATATCTGTACATTCTGTTTAATTAGACATTTTATAATATAACTGTTTTGCATTAAAACAAAACAATTATTATGTGTTGAAGAAAACACACAGCATTGAGATGAAGAACGCAATCATTTGATTCGGTTAATCCAAAGATAATGTCAGTTCAATACATACCAGAATGTCCAATCTTGTTTCCCACAATTGCACCAGAAGGCGCTGCTCTACTTTCGAGCGCAACTCTAGCTGTCAACTCATAAAGTCTTCATCACCAGCAAGATCCTTGTACTAATGCTGTGTGTTTTCTTCAACACATAATAATTGTTTTGTTTTAATGCAAAACAGTTATATTATGTGTCTCCAAAAACACACAGCATTGAGATGAAGACCTGTTTGATATCTGCTGGTGTAATACAATCGACGCTATGTGAATATAAAAAGAAATAATTCACATGATTTGTGAATGTACTATTTTTTCTTCTAGAATTGTTTATGAAAAACTCCATAAAACAAACTTAACAAAAAGAAAGCTTGGATAAAACTAAAAAACTCTTATTAGTTATTTGTCATATTAAGAGATCATAGTAATAATAATAAAATTTTAAACACTTTATAGTTAAGTGGTATCTTATACACTCAAATCAAGAGTATCATGAGAAATGAGATCAAAAATTTATAAAAACAAAAAATTATACATTGAAACACTTTAAAAATTATCCTACAATAAAACATCAGTATGAACACTGAGTCTGTAAATCTCCTGACAAGATATCTTTCAATAAAGTGCTTACAGATTCCCGGTTAGCTCTTTTCAGAATATCTTCCATTATAATATTCACATTATACTACCCTTTTGATGCTACCGTTGATAGAATACTAGGTATATTGCTAAGCTGGGGCCTCATTGCGGCTACAATATTTTATAAATGGATGTGTACTTGACTGTTGTCTATGTATATACAATGTATTATTTGTAGTCAAATTAAACTTTTACTTCTATTTTATCTATCTATTTATCTACACAGAAATGCATGAATAGTAATTTGTTAAAAAATACAAATATTCAGCCAGCCACTCTGGTATTTGATGCTAATTTAACAGTTTCTATGACTGGTATAAAAAAATAAAATAAAACATTTTTATGTCATTTAACTGCTCTGAGAGTTGAGACACATAATTTAGTTCTTTCATCTGAGTAGCTGAGATTATAATATGGGTTCTGGATACCTATTTAGCAACTGCCTGATAGTCTGGACACAGCTGTTTGTTCTTTACCCAGATCTTGGCCCATGAACCAGCCTGAGCACAGTGGTAATCTCTTCCCCAACAGTTACAAAATGGGGATCAGGGTATGAAATACATAGCCTGAAGTTAGTTATGATGTACTAGTGGTATTTATAATAAATCATGTGTTTGAAAATTATCATAGGTTATATATAGAAAAAATCTAGGATTTGTTGGATGACTCTTGATAACTTTTTTTTTTTTTACAGTAGTTATACAAGCATCTAACATCATTAATTTGTGTAATAAAACAGTACTGCCTGCAAATTAAAATCAAGCTGCATCATGACTAGACCTTATGTCTTTTGATTTGTTATCATTGCACTAGACTAACAATTTTCTATTTGGACACTAAAGGTGGATAAGGTGGTGAAAGACCACTTTTCCTGAAATAAGTGATTTCTCTTCTCCTAGCTCCAAATAGCTATGCTCCACCCCCCCAGTTTTGCCTGATGAGACATTTTGTCAAGAACCTTCCGCAGGTTCAATCAATAAGAACCTTCCGCAGGTTCAATCTCTAAGAACCTTCCGCAGGTTCAATCACTAAGAACCTTCTGCAGGTTCAATCACTAAGAACCCTCCGCAGGTTCAATCACTAAGAACCTTCCGCAGGTTCAATCAATAAGAACCTTCCACAGGTTCATTATTTGAATAATAGTGATTAATGTTGTTTACTAGTGAGATTCAATAAAAAAGAACTTTCTGCAGGTTCATTATTTGAATTATGCATGTTAATTTTCTCACCTACTAGTGAGGTTCAATCAATAACAACCTTTAGCAGGTTTATAATTTGAATTATGTATGTTAATGCTCTCACTTACTAGTGAGGTTTAATCAATAAGAACCTTCCGTAGGTTCATTATTTGAATTGGGTGAGTTAGTGCTTTCACTTACTAGTGAAGTACATACTACTACCACTACGCCTACTGTTTAAGGCGCTAAAAAGCACTGTGTCAATTTAATTGCCTATTATATATCCCTTCTGCACAGTTTAAATATGCAGGGACCTTGGGGTTCATGTGGGTGGCAGGCAACCCCCGTTGGCAATGTAATAAAACAGTATATAAAGTAAACAGTACATATTGCCAACCCATAATTATTTAAAATTTGGGTTTGTGTAAACCTGTACAATAGTGGTATATTTTCTGTCAAATATTCGGACTTGACCTGAACTTATAAGACAACCACCCTTTTTATTATAAAAAAGTTGCCTCCGAGGCTGTTGGTAATAAGTGCCATTGTAGGTAGGTCCATCTCTTCAGAGATGATTTGCACCACTGTTTAGTCTGCTTGGTACCTATCAAGTAACAATGATGTCAATTTTATATATAGAGTGAACGCCACCTTACACAACCTATTGGTAATGTCCACTTGGTTGGGATTTTATGTTACAAGGCACTGACCACTGCTGGTACTACTGAGCATTAGAACATTATGTGGCTAATTCTTGAGCAGCTGCTCACATATTTTGTTTTTTTTTTTTTTTTTTACATAGTAGAGTTTTACTGTTCTCCACTGTATCAAACCATCATTTGAGTTCCTGAGGTACTCCGTGAGGCAGTATCATTCTTTGGTCTCACAATGTGAATTCTCAAGAAAATAACTGTGTCTTGCAACAGTGTTTTACAGTACAGTCACCAATGGACTATTGCATGGTTTGCAAGGTTGATGCCTGCTCAATATACTTTGAAGTCAAGTCAGAATATAGCTATTTAGCTGTAAAATGTTAGGTTGTTACAATTGATAATTAACATACCAAACCCAAGATTTCAAGGTTGCAAGCATCTCCGAGATCTTTGCAGCCTGCTTGTTGGTGCTCCTTATTACCATATACATATTTGTTTCCTCTCTAGTGTAGGGTTTCTACAACCCAGTTCATAATTACTGCAAATTGTACATGGGAGTTCAAGATAGGCCAAATCAAAAGTAGGTTAATTGGGTAATCTCTCCGTTCTAAGTAACCAATGAAGGAGTGCACTTCCGCAATGCTTAGATAAAAAAGAGGGTGACGTTAACATAAAGTAGTACTAACCTAGGAGAAAATCTTTAACATCTCTCTCAGAGGTACAATTAATATAATGATAATAGCTGTTATGAAAAATATATTATCTTACTGCAAGGAATTGACCTTCTCTGCAACTGAGAGGTTATAGGCCTTTGACCACCATATTGGTTTAGCGCTAGTTTGCAAACTTCACAACACACCAATTACTTTTTTGTAGAATTCTTAGGAAGGTACTTGTACTTGGTAGCTTGCATTGATAAGGCCGCTCTATTATACACCATAATATATTTAAGAAAATTGTATAATATTCAATTCTTTTTCTATGTTAAAATGGTTACAATAAAGAATATTTGTATTGTAGGTAATTCAGATGAGGTCCATGTATGAGTGCAAATAAATGGCAATTAAGCACCTGTTTTATTTTTTGAGTAATTGGCAGAGGGCTAATATATCTATTAATTCACCCTGTAAGGCTTAAAAAATCCTTTCTCATCTGAAGTTCCCTGATAGGCCTGGTATTATCATTAATGTTACTGTGACAAAAGAAGACTAGCAGAAACAAAACTTTTAACACAACAAATCCAGAAAGTTACTGTAAGATAGACAGTAGTGTCTCTATATATTATACGCAGGCAGTTTTGAAGCTGGTATATCATACAGTAAGGTAATTCTAAACCTGATATATTGGTTTGTTTAAGATCTGATTGTGTGGGCACATATTAGTCCCAGTTTCTTTATCTTTATTATTATTCAATAATTTGAAAAAAAAATATGTAATCCAAATTTGGTTGGCCTCGGAGCTATAATCATTGATTATGCTCATTTATGGACTGCAATTCTATGTGCACTATTGTCAGTTCTACTTTACTACATAATACCATGTATAATCATAGTATTGTAATGGTAATTTAATAATAACCAATAATTTTATAAAAATGCCTTAATATATTACTGGTTTTTAAGCCTAAAAACATGGTTGAGCTAAGCTTTTCACAACAGATTTGTAGGTTTACTTTGTGTTTATTCTATACATGTGAATGGAATGTCTTTATTTTCATATCAACTATATTCCAGATTGTCCCAAGCCAATATAGGTGTATAACAGGTTGTCTGGAGCTATCACGAAACCTATTATTGTTAAATGTAACTAACATGTTTATTTTAAAGGGACATATTAAGAAAATTTTGGTAATTGGCGCAAATAGTTTAAGAATAATTAGCTAAATAAAACTGAGTCATTAGCGAGTCGACACGCGTATCTGAACCTTACGCACATGTTTGTGCCTGTTCCTGCGCTAAGAAGTACTCGCACGTTTCATAGATAAGGGTGAAGCTATGCCCTCATATTTCAAGGATGAGGAAGTACCCACTCAATGATATCCGATATGCATGAGTTTCGAGTCGAGACTTGTTCCCCATAAAGTTCCGGGGCAACAAATTGGTGACCTACAGGTACCTATTTTGCATAAGCTTCGGGTCGTGATCTGTTCCCCATCCGAGGCAACATATTCTTGACCGGTACCTATTCTGTTTGCGCTTCTATTTTGCGTGTCGTCTTTACTAAATGGCTCCAAAAACTTACCAAAAATACAATGCTGTGTACAACACACACTTTAACACTTTTGTTGTCACTTATAATTAATATTTGGTAAATGTTTGGTAAAGTTTTAATTTAATTAATAACTTTACCGAACTAATCTGTTCGAATCAAAACGACGCTATGAGTTGACAGCTAGAGTTGCGCTCGAAAGTAGAGCAGCGCCTTCTGGTGCAATTGTGGGAAACAAGATTGGACATTCTGGTATGTATTGAACTGACATTATCTTTGGATTAACCGAATCAAATGATTGCGTTCTTCATCTCAATGCTGTGTGTTTTTGGAGACACATAATATATGCATGCATGAATATAAATATGACAAGCATACACATATGCATAATATATATGTAAGTAATGTCCGTGTGTATAGAGGAGGGCTGCGTGCGGTGGGAGGCGGGCGAGTGCCCGGGCGGGTGGTGGGGCGCGGGCGCGTGCGGGCCGTGTGCGTGCGCCGCGACCGGGCAGCACCCGCACTGCCACCGCACCACCGGCGTCTGCCACTGCAAGGTACACTGCACCACACTGCACTGCACACTACAGCCCTATCTTATACTTCAACTCAATACTCGTTTATACTTTTTGATTTATTATTACCTTGACAATCGATGTATATGGTAATAAGTGACAACTAATGTATAGGTAAGTATTTGACATATATTAAATTCAATAAAAAAAAACTTTAAAAGTCCAATCATTATGTACAATCAGCAGCATAAATATCTGTACAAAATCAAAATTTCAAATCGCCTATACAGGGTCATTTTGACATTGCGTTAATAAATGAAACCACATACTTATCTCGTTGAAAACAACACTTTCCATTAAGTTATTTTAACCATAGATATAGAATAAAAAAGTGTAAGTTTCGAACAAAACAAATATCAATAAAAAGTAACTTTAAGTTTACACGCCCTAATGCCTCTATGACTGTTCTAGGAGGGTTCGTCGCAGCAGCAACATTATACTTACAGTCAGAAATACACTTACGCACACACCATATTCACACTAAACTACAAAATGATCATAAAATTGGAATACTACATCCGGGATTTTTGGCAAAAGTATTTGTTATTCATTGATAATTTTTAGCACGATGTTAGCAGAGGCATAGACGAATATGTGGTTTCATTTAGTAACGCAATGTAAAAATGACCCTGTATACGCGTTAAGTTAAATCGAAAAAAAATCTTCGTATTAAGTAAACCAAATCTCTTTTATTTTATTTTTGTGAAGAGAAAAAAAAGATTAATAAGAACACAAAAGTATGTAGGCAATTTGAAATTTTGAATTTGTTCAACTACTTATGCTGGTGACTGTACAACGTCCATCATACATTAAATACCTATCTGTGGTGGCTCGTGATTGGCTCATTGTATTTAGTTCCTATTTTTGTTTATTGTATTAGTTAGCTGTGAGCCACCCAAATAAACTAAAATAAAAATTATTTTGTATACCATTCATACAAAAAAGCAGTTCAATTTCGTTAAATAGCTCTTATGGAACTAACACTCAACAGGAGAACCACTACAAACCAGAGGGGACAGAAGACTGTCTCCCGTGTCAGTGCTACGCGGCGGGGTCCGTGAACAGCTCGTGCGAGTCGGTGACGGGGCAGTGCTACTGCAGGGGCGGGGTCATCGGCCGCGCCTGCGACTCCTGCGCAAACCTATACGCCGAGGTCGCGCCTAATATTGGATGCGAAGGTAAGGACTTTCAAAATATTTACATACATACATATACATATACACTCACGCTTGTTATCCCCGAAGGGGTAGGCAGAGGCGCAACTAGTGCACCCACTTTTCGCCGTTATTCCGTCCCATGATGTGATAGGGGGCGAGCCTATCGCCATATCGGGCACAAATTCCAGACTCCGAACTGATACTGAATAGAAAAACTCAATATCACTTTGCCCGACCCGGGGATCGAACCCGAGACCTCAGCTTTGCAGTCGTACTGTAATACAACTACGCCACCGAGGCAGTCAAAATATTTCAAAATATTTCTTTTTCTGATATTCAGTTGAAGGTTACTGTATCATTGGTAGGCTATGGGCTATATGCCTAGGTTGGTTACCTCTAATTCTAGTGTTAAGGATCTCTTGGATATTTATTTATTTTAAATAGAATAAGCTCTTACATAGAATTAACAAAAAAAAAACGTAGCTCCTCAAACTGCCAGAGTGACTAAATAATTGAAAGACCTTACAGAATACGTGCAATTTTTAACAATCAAATTATCCAAAGACCTACCTTTTAAAAGCACAACCTGTATAAATGCATTTGCATTTATAAAAGATGTGCTTTTAAAAGGTAAAATGCATTCATACAGGGTGTGCTTTTAAAAAGTAGGTCTTTACTTTTAAGTATTTATTTATAAAACATTAATTTTTCATTTTAGTTGTGTATGACGGCTGCCCTCGCTCCTTCTCTCACGGCGTGTGGTGGCCGCGGACCAAGTTCGGCATTCAAGCTATTACAGATTGTCCAGCAGGTAATATATGAAAATACTACAAAAGCTTAGATATAAACTCAAACGAATGTCAATCTAATGTATATTAATTTTAGGTACAAGCGGCAAGGCGACGAGGATGTGTGATGAAAAGCAAGTGGTGCCGTGGCAGGAGCCTGACATGTTTAACTGCACAACATCGACCTTCTATCAACTCAAAAAGCAGGTAACTAGAACAACAAGCGTTTTGCCTGCAGCATGAATAGACCTGCTAATAAGGGCTTGGTACAGGTATTAACAAAAAAAAACAGTTTTACCACTGCATCACCATCATGTGTCACATTTGTTCATTCTCTCCTTCTTCCTATAAATAAAAAAAACTCCCCTATAGTAGATTGTCTTCAAAACTTAACCAAGGGCCTTAGAATGTAAGAAAAAAACACGATGCGTTTCCGTTTCGATTTATTGTGACTGGTTGAGAGACAGACGTATCGGTATTTTGATGTTTCTGTCTCTCTCAACCAATGACAATAGAACGAAGCGGAGACGCATCGTTTTTTTTTTCACATTCCAAGCCCCCAGAAACTGTTTAAATTAGTCACCATACTAATACATTTCCAGCTCCAGAAGATCCAAGCAGGTGAGCTGACGATGAACACGTTCGTGGGTGTCCGCCTGGCCGCGGAGCTCAGTGCGGCGTGCGGCCACACTCGCGCGCTGTACGGCGCCGACGTGCTCGTCAGTGAGGGCATCCTGCTCGAGCTGCTGCAGTACGAGCTGCGGCAGGCCGGGCTCAACCTCACGCACAGCCAGGACAAGGACTATGTCAGGGTATGTACACGCAAGTCTGGTGTTCCAAGCTATGCTGATGGTGATTTGTTTATTTAGGGCTCGAGAATGTCACCTTACTGCACCTGGTGGTAAGTGGAGTAAGGTCCAGATAGTGTCATGTGACGACAGATGAGAAATCCTCGCCAGTCGACAGAATAATACCGGCCTGTTGACGCGCTTATTCACGCCTTTTATCCCCAAAGGGGCAGGCAGAGGCGCAACTAGTGCACCCACTTTTCGGTATTCCGTTCCATGATGTGATAGGGAGCGAGCCTATCGCCATATCGGCCACAAATTCCAAACTCCGGGCTGATACTGAAGAGAAAAATCCAATATCACTTTGCCCGACCCGGGGATTGAACCGAGACCTCAGCATTGCAGTCGTTACATAATACAACTACGCGACCGAAGCAATCTGTTAAAACTGTATATATTATGTCTAATTTCAACAAGTCGCGTTCCAAAATCAGCTGTCCATGGTTACGGAAATTTTGAGGGCCCATCTAAGAAATACTATATTACCGATATTAAACTCTGTTGTTTTTTTTTTCAGAATCTTATAAAATCGGCAAACACAATATTAAACATCCGATATGAAAAAGAATGGCAGAGAATACGAGAATTAACTGGTCACGGAGTGGAATTGCTTCTGCAGAAGTTTGATAAGTACATCGGAGTGTTAGCAGAAAGTCAGCATGATACATACACAAGTCCTTTTGAAATCGTTACCAGTGATGTGGGTAAGTGCCTAATTAAATTATTTAGGCTAGTACAGATTGGCTTGGCTATATGACAATAATTATAATTGTTCTTTTGTATGAGCATCCATATGGGTACAAAAGCGTTCTTTCGTGACACTAAGTCTCAATATAATAGCACTGATGTTCTAGTTTGTAAATTAATGTAGCCAGTGTAATTACTGGGGATCGTGAGATGCAATATTTACTAATCTACAGTTTTTGCAAGATTGCTATTTTTTAACCCCCGACACAAAAAGAGGGGTGTTATACGTTTAAGGTTTGTATCTATATGTCTGCCTGTGGCATCGTAGCTCTCAAACGAATGGACTATTTTGCCCCCCTTTTTTTCTTGTTTTTTTGGTATCAGGCGTAGTGCTTATATTTTACGCGCTTATATGACAATTCAGTTATTCAATAAGAAACAAATGTCTCGATGATATAATAGACTCTATAGTTCCTGCTCATAGCACAAACTGTTTCTTTTTAGTAATTGGTGTGGATATAGTAACTGCAGAATCTATATACGGTTTCGAGCCTGCACAACTAAACCGATACAATGTCGAATCATACACCACTGAGAAAGTGATTCTACCAGACACGTCAGCGTTCATACACTCTCCCATACAAGCACCCGTCTACTATGGGAATGGGAAAGTGAATAAGAACAAGAAACTATCTAGTCCAACTGTGTCGTTCCCAAAGTATAACAACTACGTGAAGAGTAAAAATAAGTTTGACAAGTTTACGAGAGTGTTGCTGCCTTTGGATCTACTTGGGATTACGAACAATAACTTACAAGGTAAGGTTTATATTTAGATAAAAAAAAACTATCCGGGCAGTGTTATTTTATTTACAAAGCTGCTTGATATTATTTAACGTGTTTTTATACCTTAGCCTATTCCCATAAAGTGTATAGTCTTATATCGTGTTTAAGGATGGCAACTCAGTTTGTAATCTATATATTTTCTAATTTTTTTAAACCCATACCAAATTAGGTACTTACTATAAAACTTACTAACTCCAATTACAATAGGTACTAACTAGAAAGCATAACCAACCATAAATTTTGTAGACACCCTCGACACCAACTACGAATCACGAGCAGTGTTCTCGTACATGCAATACTCTCGCAACTCGTCACAACTGATGCCTCTATACATGGACGAGTCGGTGAGTCGTCGATGGGGAGTCAACATAACCGTTGGATCGCCGATACTACAATTAGCACTGTACGTACCAGAATATGTGTGGATGAAGGAATCAAGAGAGGAAGAGTTCTTTGAAATTAATCCTGAAGATGGGGAAGGTATGTTTGTTTTCGATGAATTGGGTTTTGAAATGTTGAAGAATAATACCTAATGTAAATGTTTTAGTAAATGAAAATTATGCATCTGGTTAAATTTCTTTGGTAATCGTTGTTATAGTACAAAAAAATGAAAATTTAAACGTTAGTCGTGTTGTTTCTAGCGCACAATATTATTAATCATTTCTTTAGTATAAGATCATCTCAAAAATTGATCGTAACATACCATGAAGTGACTCATATGGTGTATTTTACTTAGTACAGATTGTATTGCATTGAAAAAAGCTGCTAATCTTAAAGTTAATTCCTTAATATTCCAACAACATCGTAGGAATCGTGTACGCAAACAAAGGCAATCATCACAACAGTAATCACGTAAACATCAGTCCATCAAAACAATGGCCTCACACTGACGACGAATCATCCAACGACCACGGGCCCATTCTGATCCAACCATCGTTCAAGAAACAAGACAAATCAGTGTACCCAGGAGAAAACCTCCAAGAAAACGACTCCTCGTACGTCGCAGAGAAGTTAGAGCAAGATGAGCCTAAAGTACTTGCGTTGGTGATGGATCCAGAGAAAAGGGAAGGGAATGTAACAAATGCCGGGAAGATAAAGTTGATGTACAAGAGCCTGAGTGGGATAAGGCTGAAGAAACCGATTAGATTGCAAATGTGGCTAGACATCGATAAGGAGACGTTTGGATCGAGGACGAATCCACAGTGCGTGCATTGGTCCACTTTAAGAGGGTAAGTATTTTGAAAGTATTCATTTGCGTCTAATGTAAATTCTAATTTAATTTTAGGGTCACCTATTCCACCCTATTTTTGTATTTGTTTTTATAAAACTCAATAACAGTTACGTTATTTATATTCAGCTCCTTGACCCATTTAGTATGTACTTGTAAGGGTGAAATTCCCAAATCAATCAACACAATTTTTTCAACATGATTCTATGTTGAATCAGGATCTTGTAGAGGGGAATTCTGTTTTATCAGAAGATATAATTACACCAGGCCTCGTTCGTTAAACATATGATAAAAATATCAGTCTATTTGGAATGAGGAATTAAGAGATATTGATATGGCCAACATGATAATTCTCATTTCCCACAGTCTTGGTGAGTGGTCTCGTGTGGGATGTCACACAGAGATCGACTACGACTGGTCTCCGTACTCCAGCGAGCCGCTGCTCATCAACTGCACGTGCAACCATCTATCAACCTTCGCTGTTTTGGTCGATGAGGTCGATATTGAGGTAAGTCTTAATAATAAAGTAAGTAAATAAGGATCTTGTAATTTCCTTATTATCTTTTACCCCACAAATCTTGAAGTTTCATCGATTTCTACTGCACCATGGAAATCTTTTTCTCCTTCGCAGTTCATCCCCGAACCATCGCTATTAGAATCGGTGACGTCATACACAGCATTCAGTATCTCTCTCCCACTCTTGCTGACGACGTGGGCCGCTCTTTGTCTCATGAGAGGTGGAGCGGCAACAGTATCCAACACGATACACAAACACCTAATCTTCTGCGTGTTTATGGCCGAGCTACTTTATTTGATCGCTTTGAAAGCGAGGACTTCGTTGGTACAAAATGAGGTAAGTGAGGTTATTTCTTTTGTATTGTAATATGCAGGTAACATTTTTGAAAGGAGACTAAAGCGGCTATCTAGTGTAGCTAATATAAAACTTTATATCATAATTTTTACGATATTAATATCTGTATTAAAAGAATTTGACATAAATCTATATCTAGTACGAAAATGTAAAGGAGAATGTTGTATTTATGTATGCGTTCTTAACGACTCAAAACAGTATTGTATAATGTGTGTTGCACTTTCTATGTAGTACCTAGTTCCATTGAAAGGGAAGGCTATTTTTGTTCGTGCAATCAGCACATGGCGCGTCCTTTCTAGATAATCTAAGTGTACAGATTTTCAGAAGTAACCTCAAAATAAACAAGAAAGTATTTACTGTACGAAAACCCCACAGTAAATAATATGATTGTTATTTTATTTGGAAGTAAGTTATTACTTCTCCTTTTTATCTATTTTTCACTATCATACAAAATTAAATTATGCGGGATGAACTGCGTCAGAGGGTCGTTATTTTGGCAACCTCGTCCGGTTGTCTTACAGAGCGGCACGGGCACGCGCTCCCGGCCCCTTGAGCCACCATTACCGCATCCCACTTTCCACGAATTTGGTGTCCTCTCCTGCCTCTTGACTGGTGGTAGGGTTCTGCATTGAGATAAGTTTCCCAATGTAGAATCCGAACGCGTTGGTACCACCCAGTGGCGTGCCTAGTGTTTTAGATGAAGGCAAGCCCAAGCAACCTAAAAAAATTCGCATCTCCGATTGACATAAAATGTACACCTATAAGAAAGAAAAATAATATCTAAAAATAAAATAAAAAACCACACAATCCGTACCGGGATTCGAACCAGGGCCTCGAAAGATATATTTGTACCCTCGCGCGCAATACAACCATGCCATGGAGGCAACTAGACCTTTTGTTGAAATTAGGTATGTACCTTTATTCAAAAACAATTTTGACCCATTGCAACTTATGAAAAGTTTTTATCCCAAAGATAAATTAAGTACTTAGATTATACCTGTAATTAAATAATTTTAGTAGATTGTACCTATCTATTCCAAACACTTGTTTCGTTCGAAAAAATATGCAAGGCCAACAATACAACGTTAGTCTAAGAATACAACTTGATACATACTAGTCGGATTACGTGTTAATGCATGCAATAAGACAGTAATTAGTTTTGTTATTTGTATACTGATCTAAATGCCTTTTATGTTTCTTTCGCGCCTTTCGCCAACTCGCTGAAAGTTTTTGTTTTCCATCATAACCTAACAAATTTGCCTTATTCTTGCTGATCAAATCTTTCTCACACAATAAAAAATAATTTTACCTATATTTATTGCACCTTAAATGCTTAAAATAACTCAAAAAATACTTAATAAACACAAATACTTCATAATGTAACATTTACGCTCAATCATAACAAATAACTGGTGTTGCGAGGTCCGAGTCAAAATTATACCATGAAATTAATGCTGATAATGTGACGAAAACTTATTGATAAATAAAATTATACTGCAATACCTTAAAAATTATAATTAGATATGTAATTATAATTATACTAATACTAAAATCGTTACATAGTCATGATAAATAAAAAAATATGCATTTACATTAGGAATATAATACAGAATAAAAGTAAGCATATTAGAGGTAACTCTTTCAATTGGCAACCCGAGGCATTAAGCCTGGATTAATTTCCAGTACTGATTGCTATAGAAACTTACTACAGCTATAGATTTGTGGTAGCAGTTGATGCGTATTCTATCCATAAGTGTGAATGAGGTAGAAATATAGCGGCGAAAAGCCAGGTAAAACCCAACGAGAGAGAGAGTGATGAGTATATTTTGTGCGCACTTAGCTGTTTTGTATTAAATATTAAATGCGTGTACGGCGCGGGTGTGGTGGTGTGTGTGTGGGTTAGTGGTGTGTCAAGTGCGCTCGAGGCGATGGTTCAGCGAACCGTAGCGCGGGAATTTTAAGATTGTAAAGAAAATTATTTCGAAGCGTTTTGACCGTAAACTTTGGTTATTTTTACACATTTGGTTTTGAGTACTTAGGTAAATTATTTTAGGGCAAGCCGGGCTTTTCGGCTTCTATGGAAGGACCGCCACTGGTACCACCGTCCAGTCTTTTTCTGCCGCCAAGTAGAAATCCGTTTCGGAGGAAGGGCCGGATAGACGTTTCCTCCTTTTCCTCTCCCCTCTTATGCCAGGTGTCGGTGGGTCCGGACGGTGCCTATCCATGTGTGGCGTGAGTGTCCCGGCTGGTATTCGGTTGAAGGTTGCTGGCGTGAAGTACAGGGAGACCCGTTGGGAACGGCCACCACCGGCCGCCTGCCGGTCAGTAGGGGACCTGAACCCAAATATTCGTTTGTCAAACTCCCTCCCCGGGAAGCTGTCCCGCCAACCGGTGAAAATGCCGACGTGCGGTCGTCGTGGGAGACTGGGGTGGATCCCGGCGACTGCACGTGGAGGGGCACCGGGGGCCCTAACGTGCTTTTCACCGACTCCCTATGATGCCGTGTGCCCGCCTTGCACCTTATCCGCCCCCTTTCACGGGCGTCGTTTGGGCCTACCACACCCACCCCATGGGTTGGGAACACCAACCCATCCCAATCTCAATACCCCAAATAATGAGAGGTGAAAAAAAGCAGGCGTTCTACGCCGGTAACTCCAAATCCATCCACATTCTCGGTGGACTTCTGCAATGTCAGGGGTCTACACAGCAATTTCGACGCCGTCCTAGAGACCACCTAGAGACGATGCGTCCTGCCCTGCTCTTTTTAACGGAGACCCAGAAATCTACCCCTGACGATGTCTCAACTTTAACTACCCCCGCTACGTGCTCGAGCATTTGTTTTATTCCACGGGGAGTGCTCCTAGGAATTGTTTAAGATGTGTAACATCGCACCACTCGTCACCGCAGTAGAGTTCATTTCTATCACTCGGAGACGTATCGTTCCCGAAGGGAACGGTTCCAGCATTCTTTTTTACCACGTACGTGTAAGCTCTAGAATGAAGTACTTGTGTCAGTGTTCCCTGAGCGCTATGACCTGTCCTTCTTCAAACGAGACTTAAAAAGTATATTGTCCCTACGGTAGGCAGCGGCTTGTCTGTGACCCTGGCATTGCTGAGTCCTTGAGCAACGGTGGCCGCTTACCATCAGGCGGGCCGCTAGCCCGTCTGCCTATACAGGCAAATAAAAAAAAATAAAAAACGAACTTCCAACCTGTGTAAGGTGGGCATTCCCCTATTGATTTTTTGCTTGTTGCCAATCGATTCTATTGCTTATAAACAAGGATCAAAAAACTTAATGGAACCATTAGAGGTTTGAGTATTTTTAAGTCTGAAAATGTAAAAAAAAAACTATATTCGAAAACGATTCCAATACGCTTTTAAACTGAATTTGCATTCAGGATTGATTAACCTACAATGTATCACAGAATAGTGCAGTTATCACTTTTTGTCATGTACTATAGCAACCATAAAGTAAAAGGAGAGCGGCTCCCCTTCTAGAGCTTCACCGAGAGCCATAGTCATAGCAGTGCGTGTGATACTGTTATGCAGCAATCGTATTGTTGTTACATAGCTGTTGAATATTTGGTGTATTGTGTGCAGTTCGCGTGCAAGGTGATGGCGATGGGTCTGCACTACTGGTGGGTGTGCGGCGTGGCGTGGGGCGCGTGCGAGGCGTGGCACGTGCGGCGGCTCGTGCGCGAGGTGCGCGACGTGAACCACGGCGCCGTGTGCGCGCCGCTCGCCGCCGCGTACGCCGCGCCCGCCGTCGCGCTCGCGCTCGCCGCCGCGCACCACCAGCACCAGTACGGGAACGCGCTCTTGTACGTACGCACTACACACTACACACTACACACTACACTCTATACTACTGCGTGAACCACGGCGCCGTGTGCGCGCCGCTCGCCGCCGCGTACGCCGCGCCCGCCGTCGCGCTCGCGCTCGCCGCCGCGCACCACCAGCACCAGTACGGGAACGCGCTCTTGTACGTACGCACTACACACTACACACTACACTCTATACTACTGCGTGAACCACGGCGCCGTGTGCGCGCCGCTCGCCGCCGCGTACGCCGCGCCCGCCGTCGCGCTCGCGCTCGCCGCCGCGCACCACCAGCACCAGTACGGGAACGCGCTCTTGTACGTACGCACTACACACTACACACTACACACTACACTCTATACTACTGCGTGAACCACGGCGCCGTGTGCGCGCCGCTCGCCGCCGCGTACGCCGCGCCCGCCGTCGCGCTCGCGCTCGCCGCCGCGCACCACCAGCACCAGTACGGGAACGCGCTCTTGTACGTACGCACTACACACTACACACTACACTCTATACTACTGCGTGAACCACGGCGCCGTGTGCGCGCCGCTCGCCGCCGCGTACGCCGCGCCCGCCGTCGCGCTCGCGCTCGCCGCCGCGCACCACCAGCACCAGTACGGGAACGCGCTCTTGTACGTACGCACTACACACTACACACTACACACTACACTCTATACTACTGCGTGAACCACGGCGCCGTGTGCGCGCCGCTCGCCGCCGCGTACGCCGCGCCCGCCGTCGCGCTCGCGCTCGCCGCCGCGCACCACCAGCACCAGTACGGGAACGCGCTCTTGTACGTACGCACTACACACTACACACTACACTCTATACTACTGCGTGAACCACGGCGCCGTGTGCGCGCCGCTCGCCGCCGCGTACGCCGCGCCCGCCGTCGCGCTCGCGCTCGCCGCCGCGCACCACCAGCACCAGTACGGGAACGCGCTCTTGTACGTACGCACTACACACTACACACTACACTCTATACTACTGCGTGAACCACGGCGCCGTGTGCGCGCCGCTCGCCGCCGCGTACGCCGCGCCCGCCGTCGCGCTCGCGCTCGCCGCCGCGCACCACCAGCACCAGTACGGGAACGCGCTCTTGTACGTACGCACTACACACTACACACTACACTCTATACTACTGCGTGAACCACGGCGCCGTGTGCGCGCCGCTCGCCGCCGCGTACGCCGCGCCCGCCGTCGCGCTCGCGCTCGCCGCCGCGCACCACCAGCACCAGTACGGGAACGCGCTCTTGTACGTACGCACTACACACTACACACTACACTCTATACTACTGCGTGAACCACGGCGCCGTGTGCGCGCCGCTCGCCGCCGCGTACGCCGCGCCCGCCGTCGCGCTCGCGCTCGCCGCCGCGCACCACCAGCACCAGTACGGGAACGCGCTCTTGTACGTACGCACTACACACTACACACTACACACTACACTCTATACTACTGCGTGAACCACGGCGCCGTGTGCGCGCCGCTCGCCGCCGCGTACGCCGCGCCCGCCGTCGCGCTCGCGCTCGCCGCCGCGCACCACCAGCACCAGTACGGGAACGCGCTCTTGTACGTACGCACTACACACTACACACTACACTCTATACTACTGCGTGAACCACGGCGCCGTGTGCGCGCCGCTCGCCGCCGCGTACGCCGCGCCCGCCGTCGCGCTCGCGCTCGCCGCCGCGCACCACCAGCACCAGTACGGGAACGCGCTCTTGTACGTACGCACTACACACTACACACTACACTCTATACTACTGCGTGAACCACGGCGCCGTGTGCGCGCCGCTCGCCGCCGCGTACGCCGCGCCCGCCGTCGCGCTCGCGCTCGCCGCCGCGCACCACCAGCACCAGTACGGGAACGCGCTCTTGTACGTACGCACTACACACTACACACTACACACTACACTCTATACTACTGCGTGAACCACGGCGCCGTGTGCGCGCCGCTCGCCGCCGCGTACGCCGCGCCCGCCGTCGCGCTCGCGCTCGCCGCCGCGCACCACCAGCACCAGTACGGGAACGCGCTCTTGTACGTACGCACTACACACTACACACTACACACTACACTCTATACTACTGCGTGAACCACGGCGCCGTGTGCGCGCCGCTCGCCGCCGCGTACGCCGCGCCCGCCGTCGCGCTCGCGCTCGCCGCCGCGCACCACCAGCACCAGTACGGGAACGCGCTCTTGTACGTACGCACTACACACTACACACTACACTCTATACTACTGCGTGAACCACGGCGCCGTGTGCGCGCCGCTCGCCGCCGCGTACGCCGCGCCCGCCGTCGCGCTCGCGCTCGCCGCCGCGCACCACCAGCACCAGTACGGGAACGCGCTCTTGTACGTACGCACTACACACTACACACTACACTCTATACTACTGCGTGAACCACGGCGCCGTGTGCGCGCCGCTCGCCGCCGCGTACGCCGCGCCCGCCGTCGCGCTCGCGCTCGCCGCCGCGCACCACCAGCACCAGTACGGGAACGCGCTCTTGTACGTACGCACTACACACTACACACTACACTCTATACTACTGCGTGAACCACGGCGCCGTGTGCGCGCCGCTCGCCGCCGCGTACGTCTTTACAGACTGTGAATATATAGGCTACAGCCCGCATAAATACTTTGTACTTTTCATGTTGTATGATCAGGTAAAGAACTACTTGTCTCATAATGCAAATGCTTTTTTCTACAATAGCTGCTGGGTTAGTTGCCACGAGCCAGTGGTGTGGTGGGTGGTGATCCCAGCGGGGCTGTACGCCAGCGCTGCCTTCGTCTTCCTCGCCGGCGCAACAAGAGCCGCCTTTACTGTTCGAGATCACGTCACTGGCTTCGGGAACCTAAGGTAAATTATGTTTTATTTATATCTTTCTAGGGCTCTATTTTTCACTGTAGTACAATTAATGTATATGCTGTTATATTGATTAAATTTATTTTGCTAGTGGTAGGATACATTTTGTATCCGCTCGGATATCGACCATCATACATTGTCCACGCAAGTGTGCTGCGTTTGGGATGTATATCCGATTCAAACAGACTGGCATAAATGTGTCGATTGCTCTTCAGTCCACACTCTATCTAGACCTTCTCCGCTTACCATCAGATACAGTGGCGTCACTTTGCTGTGCACGCATCAAAAAAAAAAACAACCAAAAAGTTTGTCGACTTTGGTCCTTCGAGCCCGGCCATAACATAATTTACTATCTGAATAACATAAATCTTAACCAAAACATTTATTCGTGTCCAGGATGTTACTAGCTGTGAGCATAGTATGCCAGCCTCTCCTATGCGTGGCTTGGGCAAGTGCTTTGCTCCTTGGCAGCGAGGCAGGCGACCGTAGAAACGTTCTCAGCGCGGTACTGTCTGCCGCTGTAGCATTACATGCGACCGCGGCGTCACTCGGCTATATCGCTTTCAATATCAGAGTGAGAGACAACTTGAAGAGGTAAGAGTGTCTGTAATGATTTGTAGTCTACTAATGCTTTTGTAATTTTTTTTAAATTATACGATTTACTGAAAAAAGCAATATATTATCAAAATCAATTTTTTGTATGCTATTTTCAACTTGAATTTTTGATCACAATACTTGTTTTTTACACCTCCAGGACCGTACTAAGATGTTTAGGAAAGAAAGTTCCTCTCGCGGACACATCGGTTATCATCAGCAGCAGCGCTAACTTGTCACAAATCAATAGGTAAAACCATAATTCTCATTCGTGATTTAACTCAATCATACACAATATTCCATTTACTAGAAATATTTACAACTAAATTACCTTGACACACTGAATAAGCAGCATGCATGAAGAAAAGAAGAATAGCGGAGGTGCCGCAAGGCATATAGGTCATGTCACCATCAATTTGGGCCATGACGTCACAGTAGGCGTGGCCTAAAACCGTAGTTCTGAGTGAATCGTCAGTGCGTTCGGTTCGGCCTCATCTGACGTTTAAATACGTATTAAATTCTTTTAACCATGAAATGTGATATTGATGAGAGTAGAAGTTGCTCAGGATCAAAAATCAAACAAGATGGCATAACATTTTAAGTGAAAGCCGTTTAAATTTATGTTTATTTGCATTTTGAAACATATTTTCTTGTTGCATTACCAAGAGACATCTATCGTCGAAAAGTTGCATTCTACATATTTCTCTCCGATATCTTGATTTTAACATTATAAACGCATATTACAATAATTTTTCGGCAGAAATAAGTAAACTTAGTTAATTTTGCCTCTAATTATTCAATCATTTATTATTTAGTTACAGGAAATGTGAAAAAATATATTAAAAAATGTAGTGACATCTGTGGGTAAGTATTCGGAAATAACGGATAGCGAAAAATATGTGCGTCATGCCAGCGACATCCAACATCGAATATAATTCGACGCTTGAAAGGCAATAATATCTAAACGACAGATATACCGAAAATGAGTTATATACATATTTGAAATCGCCAATTTTTTCTGCGGCGATTGATCCGGGTTTCGTAGCTCTAGGACAAATTTTTTGGCGGTTAGATATTAGATGATTCCGGTAAATTTCACATTTTTTTTTCTCATTTACCGACAAAAAATTTACGACTTTTCGGATTTATAGTAGTTGGTACACTTAAGGAAATTGATTTTGAACTTATCGTGTTTTATTTGAAATCGTGATATTACTGTTTTGCATTAATATATGTTTACTTGAAATAAAAACAATGCTCACTCTTTAATTAATTGTTTATTACCTACACAACAAAATTATACATTGGCGTAGATATATATTTGCCTGGACCCATACTCACCATATTGATGTGCTAAGATATTTTCAGCTTAATAAAATATATTGTTAATAGTACATATATACAACTTTACATAAAACGAAATAAAAAGAGAGTAATCGGTTAGATAATTTTACCTGAATAATACAAGTTCTATTTTTTATGCTTAGATATTTTTACTTGTCAACCTTTAACTTCAATGATGTCGCATAGTTAATATTACCGGGTATGTTCAGGTGGTTATACTTATTGTTAAGAGATATTCACCTGTTCGCAATAAAGAAAATACACCCGCTTGCGAACCTAGTATTTTGAAAGTGTCGTTGGCTATTCTCATCTAGCCATGTATTTTTCTTATATTCCATGGCCTCTTTTACATGGTCCCACTTTCTTTCTCGTGTTTGCAAAGTACTATGAAAATCTTTTGTGGAAAACGTATGTCAAAATCGTAGAATGTGGTGCTCCATAGTCTCTGACTACCCGTATGGGATAAAGGCGTGAGTTTGTATGTGTGTGCTTTCAGCAAAAATAAAATTTGAGTGAAAATTACGAGTTTCCAATACAATGAATAAATCCTACTAATATTATAAAGGCGAAAGTTTGTAAGAATGTATGGATGTTTGGATGTTTAGATGTTTGGATGTAAGGATGTTTGTTCCTCTTTCACGCAAAAACTACTGTACGGATTTCGATGAAATTTGGCACACGGGTAGATCATGTCCCGGATTAACACACTTTTTATCCCGGGAAAATATAAAGCGGGACTTTTATCCCGGAAAAACTTTTTTAAAGCGGGCGGAAACGCGGGCAAAAGCTAGTGATTATATTATTGTTTTCTAGTTCTGCTTGAGGCGAGAACCTCCTTCCAGCGAATTTGTTAACTATTATCAAATTCTATATCAATATGCCATATTTTGGATGTATGTATGTTTATCTAACAATAAAATTTGATTTTCATTAAAGTTTGCTGCTTATTAAATAGTTTAATGTTGGTGGGAATAACAATATTTACAATATTGGGCACGTATTTATGTTTTTCTACATTCGTGCGACCCAATAATTTAGCTATAGATATTTTTAATTGATTTTATTAATATATTTAGTTATCCTTATACGATTCTTACCAACTGCGCATTTTTAAATATTTGATATTTCTTTAAATTTACTTGTTACGGTATCCATAAAATTATCCATTTAGATGATTTTACAAGTTTGTAAATTAAGGTCATTTTTAACTAAGCGACGGTAACTTTTTAATTTATAATCGTCAAGGCTGTTGATTTAAGTCAAAAAATGTCAAACATTAAGAAGTTCCTAAAACAGTTACAATTATTTTTGTGCAGAGAATAGTTTAGTTATGTTTTTTTTTTGTCAAAATCAAAACTTTAAAACGCTCTACTGAAAAAAATTGCTGAATATCGCTTAGATATGATTGCCTTTCAGGCGTCGATATTATTTTTATTAATTTCGTTGTATTTGTAAATTTTTTTCGTGTTATTAATTTATTTGTTATCATTTTAGATTCCCCATTTTTTTTTGTTTTTTGCGGAGAAAGTGACTTATTACTACCGATGCTGTAAATACAGACATTAGAAATGCATGAATACGTGTTATGATTAGGCGCAACAACTGGACGCCAACAAAATATTCGAAAACATAAAAAAAAATGGTTGGAATATAGTAAAAACAATAATTTCGCTTTTCCTTAGAAAATATTCCTACCTGTCAAACATTTGATGTTCGCCCGTCGTTTAGAAATCAATTATATTTACAAGTTAAAATATCATTAAAAGTGGAGTTTTATTCTTCTTGTTTTGGTTTTGAATGTCAAACATTTAATATTCGTCCCATCGTTTAGAAATCAAATTAAATTTAAAAGAGTACTTTAGTTTTTTTTTAAATTGACAACCAACAATTTCTGATCGCAACTATAATATTTTACGGACTTTGGCGGGAACCTGGGCGTAAAGGTTGCGTTGTTTCGGTTGAATTTGATTTTTATGTGCATGATGCGGTTTGTTTAGTGGCCAATAAGGAATACATTCATTTTTATCATAATACTAGGTGTTTCTTGCGGCTTCATACGCGTGTAATGCCTTTCCGCTAAAAAAAGTCCCTATGAAGAGATTAAAAATATGCATTACTTCCATGGGGCTAAATTACTGGGATAACAAGTAGACTATGTGTTTATCTAAGACATGATCTACTCGCGTGCCATTTCATCTAAATCCGTTTTGTTGTTTCTGTGTTTACTTCTAACACACATGTAAATATCCAAATATTTTTATGAACTTTCGCATTAATAATATTATCATAGGATACTGAAGTAGATATTAGTAAGATTATCATTATTAATTTTATTCAATAAAGATTTTTTATCAACAACTTTAACAACTTCTTTTATTTTGTTTTATTCCTTAATTTTCCTGTATGTATGTGTCACCTATGTAATGTATATGCTGAAAAACGGCTAAGCGCCAGTAGCATAATAAATAATGTGGTCCCACCATACTAACGCACATAGAATCGTCTGGAACAAAACACTATTGCTTGTTACGCCATAGGGGTGAAAAGACGAACTAAATTATTGACAACTTAGCTCTGTTACGCTGTAATAATGCCATTCACCGCTAGATGGATTTTGATTGGGGGGTGGAGCTATCGTTATATTTCATCCCCCGACCCCCCGCATTTAGCGACGCTACGTTCTAAAGAGATTTTGGCTTGACACACCTCCGCTATTCTTCTTTTCTTCGTGGCAGCATGGCATATTTTGTTTTAAACATTATTAAAAACAGAAGACTACTTTCAAGCAGATAAGTGATTAAGTTTAGAGTAGGTTACATTAATCATTTCTTGTATCGTGGTAATCCTAAATTCAATTTTTACATTATAAATGGGTTTCCACTGTTCAGGTCATCTCTTGATCTCTTGTATCGTGGTAATCCTAAATTCCATTTTTAAATTATAAATGAGTTTCCATTGTTAAGGTCATCTTTTGATCTCTTGTATCGTGGTAATCCTAAATTCCATTTTTAAATTATAAATGAGTTTCCATTGTTCAGGTCATCTCTTGATCTCTTGTATCGTGCTAATCCTAAATTCCATTTTTAAATTATAAATGGGTTTCCATTGTTCAGGTCATCTCTTGATCTCTTGTATCGTGCTAATCCTAAATTCCATTTTTAAATAAAAATGGGTTTCCATTATTCAGGTCATCTCTTGCCTACCACAGCAGCACGGAGCCAGGGCGGCAGATGCGCAACATTGGAATATCTGCTTCGTCCACCACGTCCAGATCAACGACTAAGACCAGCTCCAGTCCCTACAGGTAACAAATATTATGCCATGTCCTGTCATATTAAAGACCTCGCGTATTTCTAAGATCTTGATATTAAAACTTTTGGGTGATTTATTGAAGATATAAGTTTGGTCCAACTGTAATGTTTAATGTATGAAATGTGTGTGATTAAAGGAGACAGGGGATTAAAAGGAATTCTGACATAATATTTTTATTAACACTTATTTTCTTAGCTGTTTTATTGTGATCCAAACTGAAACCATAACTAATTTGAGATATCGTCCGTAGCCGCAGCGACGGCCAGCTTCGTCACACGAGCACATCAACCTCCAACTACAACACCAGTGCCAGCGACATGCCTGCATATCTCAGGGGATTTGACTCCTCCTTCCACACTAGAAAAGATGGTACGCGTTTTGTAATTTTATCTTTAAGCACTAACTCTAGTGGTAGTACACTTGTGTTCGCTCGGATGGCGTTCACCATGCGCCATCCGTCTGTCCATCCGCCATAGTATCTCACGGTATGTCATGTTCCGGGATTAGCCTGAGTGTATCCGGCTTCAAACAGACTGGATTTATAGTACTCAATCTATCGTATCAGTCAACAATATATGGACCCAATATATTCTACTTACTATCAGTTGCAGTGCGGTCACTTTACCGGTGCCGTTACAAAAAGTGTTAAATTTTTTTGTAGGATTTTCTATACATACATTTCTATTATTAAATAATTCTATTATCATGCAGTAGGCAAATCATATTTCTTGTGGGTGTATACTTAATCAGTTTAATGTCAATGTATGTGTGAGTTTTATATATTTGTTGTAGATGAAAGCCGTCGTCGTCGCAAGGCGGCGCCGGAGCCGGGCGGTGGTGGCGGCGGCGGTGGTGGTTGTGGTGGTGGTGGTGGTGGTGGTGGTGGCGCTGCAGACGCGACGGACAGCGACTCGGACAGCGCGCGGTCGCTGGAGCTGGCGTCGAGCCACTCCTCCGACGACGACGAGACCAGCACGCGCCGCTCCAGCCATCCGCCCTCCGCCACCAGTTAGTACTACTAATAATATACATACTATAATCTATACTAATATTATAAAGCTGAAGAGTTTGTTTGTTTGAACGCGCTAATTTCAGGAACTACTGAACCGATTTTGAAAATTCTTTCACTAATAGGAAGCTACATAACTCCTGAGTGCTATAGGCTACTTTTTATCCCGGGAAAATATGTTTGTCCCGGAAAAACTTTTTCACGCGGGCGGAGCCGCGAGCACTACTAGTAATATTATAAAGGCGAAAGTTTATAAGTATGTATGGATGTATGTCTGGATGTTTGTTACTCTTTCACGCAAAAGCTACTGAACGGATTTCGATAAAATTTGGCACACGGGTAAATCATGTCCTGGATTAACACATAGGCTACATTTTATCCCAGGAAAATAAAAACGGGACTTTTATCCCGGAAAAACTTTTTAACGCGGGCGGAGCCGCGGACAAAATCTAGTATATAATAATACTATAAGTTATTCATAAATACTAGCCCTCTGCTGGGATCGGCTTTTTCTACTACTGAGAGGGTTTAATTCTTAGTGCATCACGTGGGCCTCGTGTGGTTGATCATCAAAATTCTTTTATTTTTCATTAATATTCTAAGGTACTTAAGGTGTACAGAACGCATCCTTATTTTTAATCATCATATTAGAAGAAATTGCTTAGGTATGTAAATTAATTCATATACAAACCGAATTATTGTCCAAAATTAAAGCATATTTTATCTATCATAGGGGAGAGAGGTACAAGCGGCAGCGGTGGCAGCTATTTACCAAACATTACAGAAGGTGCTCCACTGGCCATGACGCCAAGATGGCCATCACATATTCGAGAAGGTATATATATACCTACTTATTATCGTCTATTTTATTTATTATATAATTTCTTTCAACGTGTGCTTACATACTAAAAAAAACAATATCAATCATTACTTTTCTTTAGATTCAAACCGTCCTGAGACCGGTCGTTGGTCACAAGAGACCGGCTCAGATAACGAGGGGCTAAACGTTGGTATGGCGACACCGTCCCCCAACCCCCTCCCTAACCCAGACCTCACCTCGGACGTGTACCAGCTCAGCAGGCACAGGATGAAGCCTTCCATACTAGAGAATGTCCATGACACGTATGTGGCCAGTGTGGACGCGTCAAGACTACCGCTAGATAATAGGTATGAGTTATTCATTGTGTTAAAATATATAATAAAGAATTATAACGTTCGGGAATATCATACAAAAAATAGTTTTTGAAATTGCAATTCAATTGGATTTTATAACATTGTTGCGAAATAATAAATCTTGCTACTTTTATGCGTTTAAGGAAAATGGACCGTAACTTTTATCTCTGCCGTCGGTGATGCATGATGTTACAGCAACTCTAATTACAGATATGGCGTCATGGAAAACGATCTTATGTACGGCGTGATGCCCAACGAAGAGAAACAAATGCAATACGATCCAAACTACCCCATCTCACCCACTATGTACAGACTACCGGGAAACCCATACGGATCCAAAACGTATCTACCATCACGAACGTCTGATTACGGGTTCAGCCCGACTAAATACCTCAACTCGGAAACAAATGTATACGGGTCGCGAGATTTTCGAGATTCGGGCGTGTCCACACGGGAACACGATGGGTATCCGCCGCGGGATTTTAGAGATTCCGGTATTGCGACCATGTTGAAGAACGACTACCAAAGGAAGATGGAAAGCCACTACGGCGGTGACTACAACGACAGAATGTCAGAGGGATCGGATAAACATCATCCGCATGATAAATATCTGTTCCCCTACACAGGTACGTAAATTGTGTTGTTGACCTGTTTTGAGTGATATTAAATTTATTATATGTTCCACTTAAGCCCCTGTCTCCTCAACCAATATATTTTAGTAATTTAATCGAATGTAGTTAGTTTTATATAACGATAAAACCATATTAATAAAGCAAACAATACCCCTTTCCTCCTCCTTATATGGCACGCACACACCCATAATCAAGAAAAAAATATCTATCGCTTTTATCAAACAAGTATTACAATAAATCTAGTATGTACCGTATTTCCCATATACTTACTATAGTGAAAGTGTGTGCTTTGTTTTGTTTTTTGTTGTTTTAATGAGACCGCGACAGGGCTTGAGTTGTGAGCCGCTTGTGATTTTACTTTGCATTGCTTGTAGCTGAGGAAGACCACGCTCACTTGCGCGGGGTCAGCCAGTCCCCGCAGGTCCGTAGTGAGATGGCACGCCCAGGTAATTAATGCTTTACAATTACCATAGGTACCGATAGGATTCAAGGAAAGACATAATTTATTTTATAAGTAAAATAATGTAGAGTATATAGTAACTTTGAAATATGTTTAATTTATTTTTTCCTACCTGAATATTGCGTTAATACTGGTAACACTAGCAAAAAAGTAATTTCATAATATAAATATGCAGTAATAGCGTTTGTTTTATAATTAAATTGATTTAAGCTATTCTACGGTAGATTTTATTCATGAACATAATATAAAGACCAAAACAAGTATTCAGTTAATAAAAGTGAATGACAAAATATTAAAGTATAGTTTTAGCAAATGCGACACAATATGAACAAAACATTTTCTAGCCGGTTATTCAGTTATCACAGCTTCTTTGTCCCACTGCAAAAATAAAAGTTCCCTTCACTGAACCACTAGGAATGCCAAGCTTTTTTCCCCTTTTCAGCATTTGTCGATTTCGTTATTCGATTTTCATCAGGTACGGTTTTATTAGAGTACCCGTAACAAGCAAGAAATATTTTTGTGGTAACACTATAAATATTACAGGTGAATCACAGCAACAAATGGGGGCGCCACTAGCTAGTATGGGCGAGACCAGCGAGTAAGTTTAATGTGACGTCATGGTTGTCAATGCATGAATAAGATAAGCTGCATGAAATAAATGAATTTTAGTTTAAAATTCATATTCAATTCTTGAGTCAGCAAACATATTATACACACAAACACACACTCACGCCTTTTATCCCCGAAGGGGTAGGCAGAGGCACAACTAGTGCACCCACTTTTCGCCGCGCATATTCCGTCCCATGATGTGATAGGGGACAAGCCTATCGCTATATCGGGCACAAATTTCAGACTCCGGGCACATATTCATTTATTCACACTTTTTTTGCACACGAGTATCACAATTGAAAAAGAATAGAACAAAAAAAAATAAATACAAATGGCGGTCTTATCGCTCTAGGCAATATCTTCCAGACAACCATGGGATATAAGAAGAGGAGATAGATAGGGCAGTCTAGTGAATAGATAGTAATTTGGGTCATTAAAAATAAAACAACAATAATAATAAATTAATTATTTCAATTAATAACCAATAATATGGAAATTAATACACTTGTAATATAATATATATACATATACCTATGTAATATGTATAAATTTATAAATAAGCATACATAAATAATTACCAATAGGTGTTGGAAATATACTTACACATCAATGAGTCAATTCATATTATACGCAATGAAATATATCTTAAATATCTGTGTATCCAATTATGAGTCGGCTAAAAAGTAAATTGCATACAATATTATGTGCGATTGAACAAATTGCTACAATACAATTACAAAACATGATCCTGCTATTTGTTAATTCCTATGTTCCAATATGTGACAAAACAAATTCCAATACCCGGAAAATGAATTGCTAAAAGTGTAGCTGTAATACCGGACAATAAATGCAATTGAAAAAATTGTTGCTAAGTAAAATCTGTAAGGCGTCTCCAATTGATGTTACGACTCTTATTCTATAACGATGAATTGTCGATAGATGGTGGCGGTTGTATGAGAAACACTCATTGTAATCATCTTTTGCTTTGCTAACCGGTGGTGTTGCCGTGCGCAATCATCTTCAACCATATTAGGGATGAGGTAATTGTACTTTTATCAACATTTTTAAAAATAGAGCTAAATATTATGCAACCCCAAAGTACTATTAAAAATAATAGTATTGTAATGTATCTTCAGTACCCATAAATCATTTTAGCTCTAATTTTAAATTATTATTTTGCATGCGTTTTAATGTATCGTCCTAAATTTTTTACATTCTTCAAGAAAGGTTAGGTTTAATTTGGACAACTGTGCATTTTATATTAGGTAATAGAAGTATAAAAGTTTTCTTTTACATGCTTAAACCGATTTATTCAAGTAAATCTTAAATTTTTTACTATTAAAATATTATAATATAGCACTTTCTAGTTTCTCTCTATAGATATATTTAGTACAAAATTAATACAATCTAGGCACAGGCACGGCATGACACTTACTTGCTAGATAAGATAAAAATATCAATACTGTACAGTGTACATAATCTCCAGATACAAACGACCTACCTAAGTACTCTTGAACTTGATAAGTAACAGATCTTTGTGCGTTATTTTTCATTACAGGAAATCTACTATTGAAGACGACGCAGAGACGAGAGTGTAATAACGAAAATAGTACAAGATTTCCAATGAATCTCAGTTAGTTGAATAATATAATTTTAATTAGTGTAGCGGTTCTGAATAGTATTAATTTCGTCAAGACTGTCAAACGATCAGTACCCACTGCCATAATGTAAATTGTATTTATTTGTTCGTGCTTTAAAGTAGAAAATAAACTCATAGTGGATACAGTGTGTAGTTTTTTATACTCATTTTTTCCTAATTATAGTAGGTAATGAAAGTTTTGTAAGTATAAAAATAAATTGTAAAAATCATTTAGTTATTTCACTTACCTACAACAGTTTGAAGGAATTGCATTTGTCTTTAGAAGTTGATGATTAGATGACATAATTTCGCATTTGGTCTAAAAAATCTAGATCGAATTTGGAAAATCTGTGCGTAGTTATCTAAATAGATATTAGATTTTAGATGATGTTTGGAAAGTTATTGAATAAATGATTTCGTGCGGCGAAAACCTAAGATGTTACTAGGGATCACTAAATTGCATTATATGCAAGCAGTTAAGTAGTTTATATTGAATATATAATACTAAAATAGAATTACTTAGCGAATATTTCGCTATTATTATTAACGAATAATAAGATCTCATTCTGAAGAACTATCATTTTAGTTCAACTTGACTTAGCAGTTAGCACTAATACGTAAAGTTAAGAAAGGATTAAAATTCTAAAGAATCTTTTTGGGTGCATGTAACAAATGTTATAAAACTGAGTTTACTTATAATATTTTCCAAAGTCAGTCATGTAAATAGATAGCTTATGTAAGTATATATTGATATTAATATTTAGAAATAGATATTAATTTTATTTTTTTGAATACTGGATCAGCATAGACATGGAATTGTAACAAATTACCGAGTATTTATTACCGAGGATTTCATTTTGTAATGTCGCATAAAATACCCTCAGAATTTTAAATTGAACTCATTGAATTTCCCAAAGCTCGCTGTAAACAGATGCTACTAAAGGACGAATAATGCAAGTATAAAATAAGGAATAATGTAATTTTGTTGCTACAAAGCTAAAATATACTAGTATTTATGTCTCAAGCTTAGGCTAAAATGTAGAAATTGTTTTATAATATGCATTTAATTTGTATTGTTTTTGTGGTAACATTATAATAAATATTTGCATTTTTGTGTAAATAGAGTGTTGCGTGTGTATTGAGGGTTTTAATAAGAAGAGTCCACCTATTTTGTAAATAAATAGATTTTTACACTTATAGCAAGTAAAATTAGAATAAATAGTGGAAAATTAAGGAGAAGCTTTATTTACGTATAATTTAGAGACAGATTGCCATACTTATTTTTAATAGATCTGTGTTAATGAGTAAGCGCCGTAATTTATTTTCGACTCAAATGTAAGGTACAACCAAAGCAAGTTAACACAAGCTCGTTTAGCGTAGGACTCATCCTGTTCAAACATCTGTAGCTTAATAAGAAATAAATCATCTCGTAAGATATAGTAGTTCTTTATAAGTTACTCAATATGTATTCCCGAAACATTTCCACATTAATCTCCGCTCAAGTATCTGCTTCATGTAGTATGCGATAAGTTTACTGTGTAACGTAATTGCTTTCGAAATTTTACATTAAAATTTTCGTCTAATTTTGTCTACATTCCAATTTGTGATAAGTACTTTTATTTGTGTATTAATTTTTGTAATTTTACAATTGCCGTTTATTATAATAGATACAAACCTTGTGGACTTGTTTTACAATGAAATAAAATATTTTATTGCTAAATAAGTGTATTCTTTTTTACCTAATTTTGTAGAAATAGATGCAAATGGTGATGGAGCAATATCACTAAGTAAGCTAGTGAGAGGGTAATCTGAAATAAATACTGCAATATTAACTTTTATCTATTTATTCATCAACATACATAATATCTACATTTGCACAAATAATTAACGTAGAATTACATCAGTAAATGGTACTTAAGACTGACATAATACTTTTATAATCGTTTTGCTTCGAAATTTGCAAATTGTGCCTAATAGCCATTATCGATTTAAATCGATTTTAATTCATCGATTGATATTCATACAATCTATGGCATTCACATTATCACCTAGGGTAAAGTTTTATAAGGATATGAATTTACAATAAATTAGTACAGGGAAGCAACTAATATTTACAAGTGGACTGATTTTATATCAATAAAAAAAATAGACAATCATAAATTTTATCTATACCAGATATTATCAGGACGTTTACCGAATAGATACAGATTACATAATTGAGAATTTTATATTTTAAATAAACTAAGTTCTAAGTATGTTGACATTAGTCTGGTCTATTCATCTGTATCTAATGGAAAAATACTACAAACTCCAAATGTAATATGTACACATGTGTTTATATGAAACAGGGATATTGACTCAAACCAATGAAAGCTTTTATAAAACTTGAAATTAAGGTTTATGGAATGTTTAAGCCCTTAACGAAAATAACTTGATACAACATTGAGCTTTAAAGGTGACATGTTCTTAGGTGTCAGATATTCGTGCGCATTTCCACCATGCTCTGTTATTTTTACATTGTATCCAGTCATCATGAATATTAGGATTATACAGTTTGTACGACACAATCTCTATTGGTTAAAAAATTGTCAAAAAAACACTCCAATTTGATTCAAACCTGTGTATAATATCTGTTACCTTAGCACAAAATGCATTTTAAAAAAATGTTATCAGTCCAACTGATAGCAAAAAATTGGATGATTAGTAGTCAACAAATCTGGTTAAAGGTCTTCACCAATCTCATTTATAGAAAAATATAATTTGACATTAGGTTAAACATGTTTATGTAGTGCTAAGATCAGATATTGTTCGCAATATAAGAAGACTTTACATTATAACGTAAACACATCAACAGTTTAGGAAATATACACATTTTCAACACTGCAATAATAATATTTTTTAAGCTTTATTTCCATGATAAATAGAGGTTCGTTCGAACACTGGATACTTTCCTTAATACATGTTCTTTTGAAGTCAAGGCTGGGTCGATCCAGTGCATTTTCATACTGGAAACAAAAGGAGAGAATATTAAATCAACATAATAATCAATATTAAATACATACTAAATGTTATGAAGCAATAGTAATCTTTTTAATACAACTAATATGCAACTGTACCATTCATATTTAAGAGAGCTTTGTAATAAAGATCTTCATAAGATTTTTTACCCCACTATTGACAATGACCTCAATTTAAATATAGTGTCCTTAACCCCATTAGGTATAAAAATGACATAACAGCATAATAATCAGTTTTATATATTAAAATTGCAATTACTCAGTTAAGGACCAAATGACAATGGATATCATTGTTTAAAATTCTGCATTTTGTTGTTTTTTTATTCGTAAGCAATTAAGGATATGTATAGTGCTGGTTAAAAAAAATTACAATATAATATCTCTACATAGTCAACTATATATTTTATAAGTGACAACAATGCCACAATCTGATGACATCTCTTATCAGTCTAGTCATAGTATATAAATATAAAATATCCTTAGAATACTTTAACTCATAACAGTTAACTCATATTCACGGGTATAGCTATAGCTTTTACATAAGGGGGCCCCAAGGATACCAAAATCTCAGTGGCATAGCACAGGCTCTTGTCACGTATATGACTTGTCACCAAAAGTTAATGTGTACACGTTTTGTGGCCCAGATTATTTTTGTAAGCTAAGGCGGTCCGGGCCCTCAAAGCCCCCCTTTATATACACCCATGTTCATATTTATATAACTCTTATTTCTTCAATTTATATATCTTTTAAAGATATTATAATGATAATCAAGTCTAGTTACTAGGTAGTATGAAGTATTGTAAAAATGAACAATTGTAACAATTTGTAGTATAAAAGACTATTAAATATAAACAAATAATTAAAATGCTATGATTTTGACATAATTTTTTTGAGATATTAGTGATGGGGCAATTAATTATGCTCAAGAAATATTAGTTTATTTAATAAAACAAAAAAGTTTAATGTGTCATATATTTGCATTCAAAGAACACAATGGCTGATATAATTTACATACAGCATGTGACATTCCATAGTGACAATAGTTTAGCACCATTTCAACAACACTTACACATGCGCTAACATTATACTATTAAAGCGAGAAGCACATAATACTTACACTTAAAACAACTGTTCTTCTTAAATTACTGGTTGCCCATTTTGACTTTTGACGTCATGTAAATGCCGACGATAAGTCCGAACAACCCAATGGCCGACCCAAAGATCTCAACAATCAGGATTTTGACAAACAGAGCAGCGTTGGCTGCGTCAGCTAGAGCGGCACCCGATCCCACGATGCCGACGGCGATACCGCAGAACAAGTTGACCAGGCCCACGGCCAGACCCGCTCCAAACATCACGTATCCAGCCATCCAGTTCTGCTGCTTGATGGTCAGGTCAGTCAGAGGCTCCGTGTATTTCTCCAGCATACCCGATAATACGATGGCAGTGATCAGTCCATAAATGGCGACGGCTTCGCAGAAGATGACGGAGATCAAGTTCTTGGTCTTGATTCTAGGCGCCTTGACACCTCCTCCGACTATGCTCACTCCGGTCGTGTGGATGCCCATCGCGGCACCCACTACCGAGAAGGCAACGGAGAAGGCGATTCCCAACGTCCCCCACATGTAGGGGGACGTGTTCTCGAGGAACCATCCGAAACTTATCTGCTCACCCTTTCCATTCAGCAAGTAGTACAGCGAGAATATGGGTATGGCGAGTCCCACCACCAGCACGAACAGGTACGTCAGGAAGTATCTCATCTTGAGATTTTAGTTGAGAATATTGGAGCTGTTTTACCCGCTTATCCCGAAAGGGACGGCCTTTTTTCGCCCAATTTTTGCCTTGACAAGAAAACTCAAAACGGAGAGGTCTTGTGATCACAAGATGTCAGAGACAATAGAAATGTTGCTAGTACAAAAACTTTGCTACATCAACCCCTTGTGACTAAAAAGTACGCTATTATTTAGTTATAAAACTATGGCACTTGTAGTAGTTTTATGTATATATTACAATTATTGTAGACGTAAAATACAGTCTCAATCTATATATATTATGTACATAACTATTCATAGCATATATATAATATTATCTTAGAGTAAGTATAACTACGTATAGAGCGCGTGTATGCAAGTGGGAACAATAGGCACGGGTGGGAACATCGTCCTGCGCCGGCCGCAAGTGCTTGTAGTCACTCCAGTAGGAACGGCGTGAGCACACGCGAGTGAGATCTATGCGAATATTTGATTATTAATACTGCAAAATGATCAAATGTTCTGTGGAATGTTGTAAAAACGGACAAACACTCGGAAATACACTAAACAGAATTCTAATATCACGTTTCACAGGCAAGCCATATTTCAGTATATTTTTAGGTAAAATTGAAATCACGCGTCGCGGTATGAAAGGTGCACGGGAGGCGAACACTTGTACTCCCCGCACTGCCCCGCGTCTCGCTTTTTCGATAGTGATGTTACGCCTCGATATCAGAATCGATGTAATATTTTCATATGCATACGTATTTATTATTATCGAAGGCCATGCCATATAGTGTCGCTTAGGTAACTGTTTTTGTCTGTGTATGATTTTTAAGCCAATTAATAATTGCGTTTTTGTTTATGAAATGAAAGAAATAATTACTGTTCCTAAAACTTTACCGATTACGATGATATTTTTAAGCTATTGCATAGCTTCTATCGCGGGCCTTGACAGTATAAGTTAGCAATCATTAAGATATTTTTTTTTTTTTCATTTTTTTTATCATTGGTAATAAATATTTCAAAAACTAGACAAGACTATTTTAGGCTTGGGGAGACTAGCTAAGAAATCCATGGTGCGATGCTCGGTTTATATTCATTGGTTCAATTATAATCGATATCCATTACTATTCTTGGTTCTTATTGCTTGTAAAAACTGCTCTTGAGGTACCGTGTTTATAAATCATTCCACATGGCACTACACTAATTCGCAGTATAGCTTTTATCTATATTAACGCAATACGCTTAAAATTACTCACAAGGCCATATTTTGTAGAACCACAATTTTTTAACAACAATATGTACCGCGCCGCCGGACTTGTACTTATCGATAACTGTTGCGTTGGTGTTGCTCGCGTGCCCATCCCTAGCAGTCGCCAACATTTCTATATAAGTAGCTATAGTTCACCTGCCTACGCCGGGTAGTGGGCGCACGGTGCCATATTAGCGCTCTATAGGTACTTATACATACTCTAAGAATATTATTGATAAAATGTTACATTGCCATTTCAAAATAAGATTTTATAAAAAAAGAATATTCAAAGATTATACATCGGCTAAACTTTATTCCTTTCTTTTTAATTTGTGCAAATAATTAATTTTACATTTTCGCAATACAGTTTTGCAATAAAGTGTGCTTATAGTCCTTATTCTGAGATTTTAACCAAGACAATATCATACAGCTGATTGACAGAAGCGGGGCTGTCAAATAGGGTAAAGTCCATGGGTGCGTTCCACTAAGCGTTCACAACGCCCAAAATACTCTTTTGGCCGTTCCATATGGCGACTACGATCGTTGTGGTCGCGGCGAAAACGTCATTAATGACGTCATAACTAACGCTCACGAGAAGCCCACAACGACCCATCTCTGGAGGTGGGTCGACGTGAGCGTTGAGAAAAATAGCAAAGTTGTCAGAACTAAAAAGTCGAAGTTTTCTATTTTCACGATTATAATTTTCTAAAATTGTATTCCATTCTTCATCTGAACTGGATGAACTAGTACTTTCGACTGTATTATTGCATGCACGCATCATCAAATAACCTAGTGTTGTCGCTAAAGACATTTTGAATCTATTTGAATGTAAAATAATTGAATACTTCATTGAAATTACATATAAAAATTGAATTATATATTTATTTTTCGACATAAACCAACTTCACTTATAATTATTAAAATTTACATTTAAAACTCATTAAAACTTAATAATGGTAGCCTAACCTATTAAAGCTTTTGCTTTATTTTTTCTAGCTCGCCATTTGTATTATTTCCTCAACGCCCAAAACGCTCCATAATCCATTCCACTTGGGTTTACGATAACAACGCTCAGGACTTAGTGGAACGGGAAAACTCGTGGTCGTGAGCGTGATCGTCGTGAGTGCTTAGTGGAACGTAGCCTATAGAATAAAGATGCTTATAGTCCTTATTCTGAGGTAAAGTCTGTCTCACGAAAGAATTCCCGCGGCAATATGAGGAACTAATCATGACAGATGTCACAGATCGGCCATGTTGTCGTTGTCAGGTGCTGTTTACGTGCAGTGTCACAAAAGTTCCCGATTTATCGGGAGATCTACCGATTTTGTCTGCAGTCTCCTATTATACTGATTTTAGTATCATATCTCCGGATCTATTGTGCTTAAATAAAATACTGAAATAAAACTAGTTATTCAACCCCCCCCCTTTTTTTTATATTTCAGTTTATATACGACGTTTTGAAGATTTTCCAAGCTTGCTCCATTACTATGAAATGCTGCAAAGCATTCAAAATGTTGGGAATACATTAAAATTGTAAACCCGTCCCGGTAACCCTAAATCCCCTGCCTACTCTAAATCCGCCATAACGCAGATTCTTCGAATACAGCAATATTGTTAACATTTTTGTTTTACTTATTATAATCACAAAAAATAATTATACCGTAAACTTTTGTTGATTTCGGGACATCTAACACCTTAAAGTTAGCAACATTACGTCGCATGACTGTGGCGCCGCGTCTGCGGACTTCTTTCGTGAGACAGACTTGAGACTTTAGTTGACCACTTTTTTAAGACACATAAATTCAAAGTGGTTAAATTCTCTTTGCATCAATTAAAAATGTACATGCCATCCGAAATGTAAATATAAATTATCAAAATTTTGAATTGAATTCATAACCGAATTGTGTTTGATTTTGAACTTTTTATTTCTAAGAATTTGTATTTATTGAACTTATACTTCTTTAGGCGCGTTATGGCTTGTCGGGCTGCATTAAGCGGCACCGCGCAGGGGCGGTTGCGGACGACAACTTAGACACTTCAGCCAGAGGAAGCCCGCAACCGTCCCTAATGCGCCGAAGAGAAAAAAAAAAAAAAAAAGCGCGTTATGGTGAGACTGAAATTTTTAAGATGCACGCGCATCATCCGTAGTATTATAATGCTCTTTGCCCATCACTGTAACGAAAAAGGTTGAAACTGTTTAATGATTTTTTTTTGATAAAAATGAAAATAATAATACATACATACATACACTCACGCCTGTTATCCCCGAAGGGGTAGGCAGAGGCGCTACTAGTGCACCCACTTTTCGCCGTTATTCCGTCCCATGATGTGATAGGGGGCGAGCCTATCGCCATATCGGGCACAAATTCCAGACTCCGGGCTGATACTGAATAGAAAAACTCAATATCACTTTGCCCGACCCGGGGATCGAACCCGAGACCTCAGCTTTGCAGTCGTGCTGTAATACAACTACGCCACTGAGGCAGTCTTAATATAATATTACGTAGGTAAGTTTTAAACATTTGCTATGCATGAGCATTTAAACAGACTTCCGGCATTTATAGATCCAAAGGTGACCTTATAAGTTTTCACAGGTGTCATTTTTAATGACAAGAAAGCGAAGCGTATGCTGTGCAATTTAATATTGTAATTATTTTATATGCATCGATGTTTTGTAACATTGTCTCATCTTATTTCGAAATGCAAACAATATCAGCTTCGCAGTCGTACTGTAATACAACTACGCCACCGAGGCAGTCAAAAAATAATAATAATAAACTAAAATTAAGAATCTTATTATATTTATTAAAAATTGTGTCATATATATTTATTGACTGTGTTGACTATCCTTTTCCAGTCCTTTTACCATTTTATTGTTATTAATTATTTGTATGCAATTAAAACTATTTTTTATGATGCCAAAGAAGTATAACTTCTCACCCGCGTATTTAAGTACACGCACCGTGTTTTTTGCTTTATATCTGCTATTACTCCTTGACATTGGTGAAATCACCGATAGATAATCGGTGAAAGCATTAATAAAGCAGAAGAAGAGTTTTAAAATTGGCACAATAATAAGTCTACCACGAATATTATAAAGAGGAAAGATTTGTATGTTTGTTACGAATAAACTTAAAAAAGGCTTCCCTTTTACTAAGAAGGAGAAAACAAAACAAACAATTAATGGGAGTGAGAAAATTTATGAAAGACGGGTTCAATGGACTAGTATCCAGAGCCGTTATATTTAAATTAAAATAAAAAAAATTGTCACTTGTCAGCAGTGTTGCCAGATTAGGCAATTTTTCGCCATTTAGGCTTTCTCGGAGCGTGTCGGGTCGACCAAAAATTGCGAATGGCGACCGGTCGCCGTTTTGGCTATACGAATGCCATTCAATCGTCAATTTAGGCTATCTCGGAAAGTTCGTCTTATAAACTTGTTTTTGATGAATTCGAGGATATTTTAGCTTTGAGGGTACAAAACATGCACGGGCGTAGCCATAGCTTTCACATAGGGGGGTCCTAGAATAACAAAATGTACCTCCGGTGGATCCATAGGTCACGTATACACCCCTCCCCCATCACCAGATTCTGTGATGTTTTACATTGGATTTTATTAGGTCTATTTCATCTTATTGCAATTGTGAAAGTCCGTGAAATTTTTTGGATGTTTGTTAGATGTGCACATAGGCTATTATACTGTGTACATATTTGTGGCCCGGATTATTTTTGTTGTAATCTAAGGGGACTAACCCCCGCCCCCTCTTATATACGCCTATTAAAACATGTCGCACCTTTAGGATGAAAACGACACAATTCAAAAAATAGAAAATTGAGTTGTCAATTTTAAATGACTAAAAACTAGTGCTTTATTTATAAAAATATTATAAAAAAGGGACCGATATAACAGATTTGTCCTTTTCCTGCTTGAATATGGCCGTGTTTGTTTATTGTATTGAGAACTTCGTTTTAAGTACTTTTATGACGATACCTCAATTTTCTGTCTTTTTGAATTGTGTCGTTTTCATCCTAAAGGTGCGATGTATTCAGATCACCTTGCACACGATAATTGAAAAATTGGGAACTTATTTAGCTTCTTCGCGTCCCCACACAATTGGACGATTTTGGCTACTTCACGACACGATGAATTTTCGGCGACTTCAACCATCGTGCATCTAGCAACACTGCTTGTGACTTGTCAGTTGTCAGTAATTGTCACTTGTATTTTGTGTCGTGAGATTCTTCATTCCTTCCATTCTCCCAATTTCAGTTTTCAAAAATGTAATCCCTTTTTAATTACTTTATTTAATAGCTTTGGAAGTTTGAAATGTGTTACATCATTGAGAGAACATGGTGCGATAGTTATACTGTTATTATGAAGCTTGGGAAAATCGCCCAAACATGTTTGCTGCTTACGCCAGATTTATTGTTCGCCACTCGTACGTCGTTTTGTTTACAGTGAGCGTGATATCCACTGTTCTTACCATAATCCCTTTGATATTTCACAACCTGCCATCATTTTCAGACCCTATAGTAGGTTTTGAAACCCGCGGCACCACCTTAGCGCATCGATTTATCGCTTGGGAAAACCTTATAGATGAGACCCGACCCTCGCGAAGTCTAGCCGTCAATCCTAAGGAGATAGAAGATCAAATTCGTATGAACCAAACATATTATAACAACAGAACTCGACAAGGCAAGCTCCGATCAGGACGAAAGCGAACAAAAAACAAGGGACGTAACATGAAAAAGAATCTCAACTACAACAGCACTGGCTACGAGAAGACCTGGTTCGATACGCCAGAATCTAACATATCCAATGGCCATGTCCATTGGGGTTTTGGAGTAAATGTGACCTTTGAGGATGATAATGCTATCTTTCTCAAAGATCATACAAGAAAACAATGGGTGTCTCTAAAAGAAATGCAGCGGAGACCCGATATACCTATCCATATAAACTATGCCTCAGGGACGTGTGGACCACCCATATCAGAATATGCTCATCTTGTTATCGCTAATAATGATAATTCATCTTTGTTAACATTTGAAAACATAGAGAAAATGTGTAGGCTGCAGTCTCAATTAGTGGAACTTGGTGGCTTGGAATACTATGACTTGTGCCAAAGGTCAGGTCACTCGGAAGTGCTGTGCTGCCCAGTATGGAGTGTACCAAACTACATAGCTTTAATATCAAACAAAAACTCATGTGAAGATTTAAGTAAGGAGGATGTGAATAAAACTGTCAGTATTTTGAAGAGATGTGCTGGATATTTCCATAATTTCACTCTGATGGCGTCATGTGACTTGGATCGCTGCAAAGTTCCCAAGTATTGTTCTCAGTATGATGCTGTATATAATTTATTATTTTATCTGATAGATTCAGAAGCATTTACACCAGCAGATTTTTCACAAAGCCTTGTCAAAAATGTAATGCTTTTCTTGCCATTGCCAAGAAGCAGTACAGTATTACCATATTATAGGAAACTGCAAAGTTCAAATTTATCTTATGATACACTTTTTATACCAGCTATGGATTTTGGGTTGAAAAATACTCTCTTTGACATATGGGTAATAGAAGACACATGGTTAATAGGGTTAGGTGGCATTTTTGTTTTTGTATGTGTATGGGTATACACAAAATCTCTTGTACTTACATTGCTACTTTTTACGGCTATAACATATTCATTAGGAGTTGCATACTTCTTGTATGTTTATGTGTTCAATTTGGAGTTCTTTCCCTTTATGAATCTTTTAGTAATAGTAGTTGTCATAGGTATTGGTGCTGATGATGCATTTCTCTATATCAAAGTTTGGAAAATGGTCAGTACACAATTGATAAGAGATAATGTTGTTAGCCAGGATAATGATTTATCTGACATCAAGAATGTATCCAGTGCTGGAGAAACAATTCTTGTACAAATTCTTGAAGAGACCATCAAACATTCTGTGGTTACAATGTTCATTACTACTTTGACAACTGCTGTAGCATTTTATGCTTCATATGTCAGCTATATTCCAGCCATCAATTGTTTCAGTGTTTTTGCAGGTACTGCTGTTCTAGTCAACTTTATTCTAATGATAAGTTGGTTACCAGTATCAGTATTTATAATAGATGTTAAATTATGTACAAGTAATAAAAACTTGTTTGGTGTTGTGCACAAAACAATTAGTGAGGTATGGGAAGATATCAGAATTGTATTGAATAGGTTTATTATAATGTGTATTACTAAACTGCATGTAGCAATTGTTATAATATTGGGTGCTGTTGGAGTGGGCAGTATATTTGTAGTATTTAATTCACCAGGTCTTCAATTACCTGACTCTAAACAATTTCAGATTTTCCAAACATCTCATCCCTTTGAACAATATGATTTGCAGTATAGAGACAAATTTATATTTGAAAGGCTTGGTAAGGATATAGGTACTGGCAGTAAAATGCCTCTAAGATGGATCTGGGGAGTCAAAGCCATTGATAATGGAAATCACATGGACCCTTCATCTAAAGGTCACTTAGTTTTTGATGAAAATTTCTCTATATCAGACCCAAAGTCACAAGCATGGCTCTTAGGTTTTTGTGTGCGAATAAAAGCTCAACCATTCTATCAGCAGACACTAGGGCCTCTTCTGCCAAATTGCTTTATTGAAAGTTTCAAAATGTACATGAGTAGAAGATGCATAGACAATATTGATAAAATAAATAGGAGTCCATGTTGTGAATCATCTCTTTTTCCTTATAAGAAGGAAGTCTTTGAATTTTGCATCATTAAAGCTATTGAATCTCTGTATCAAACACCTAGGGAGTTATTCTTGCCTGGTGTAGCAGGTCCTAAGTTCCTTAGAAGTGCAAAGCCACCAACAGTAGCAGCAATGGTGGTAGAATTTGAAAGTGTTGTCCCATACTCAATGTCATACACCTCAATGAACAAATTCTTTGCTCATGTTGAAAATTGGACACAACAGGAACTTAAAACTGCTCCACCAGGCATGAAATGTGGATGGTTTTTGTCAGACTTCCAATTTTACGACCTTCAAAAAACCTTAGCTAGTGGAACTGTTGTTGCATTACTATTATCAGCAACATTAGGATTTATAGTTTTGATTCCTGCCACACTAAGTTTTGTCATCAGTGTTTGTGCTTTGTTGGCTATGATATTTTCTGCTACTGTTACAATAGCTATACTTGTATTAAATGGTTGGAAATTAAATATCTTAGAGAGTGTTGCAATTTCCACTTCAGCTGGTCTAGCTGTAGACTTTAGTCTTCATTATGCTCTGAGCTACACAAACGCGAGTGGTAGTAAATTCGCTAGGGTTAAACATGCTTTACAAGCATCTGCTGGTCCAACAATAGCTGCAGCATTGACTACAGGTTTTGCGGGAATTTTTCTTTTACGATCGAATCTCCTCCCTTATTCACAAATCGGTACATTTTTAGCGTTGATCATGACAGTCAGTTGGACGTACGCAACGTTTTTCCTTTGTTCTTTACTATACTTAGTGGGACGAAGTTCGACGAAAGAGTCTTCACCAGAGGAAAGGAAATCTGTGTCTCGCGTAAGTTCAGTGTGTTCAGGCGTACCTAATCTGGAAAGTCATGAGCTGGAGCACTTGGCTGATAGCAATCGTACAAATCTTACACATTCTCATAGTCCGTCTAGTGCTAGCGCCACAACTGTTGTATTACATGACGACTTTGATAACTTTCAAAACAAAAATGACAAGAAACTTAGTCTTACATGTAATTTAGTTTGTGAAAATGACTGAATGTTTAGACCTAATTAGACTATAAGGAATTACTTTTTGAAGTTTTTTATTCATAATGTAGCAGTATTATTTTGATCTTTCTATATTTACGACAGTTAACTGAAATCGTTACGCATAATTTTTTGTCTTTGTATGTATTATATATTTTATGTATATTCAAGGTGTAGGTATGGTTGTTGTGACAATAATTATCGCATAAATAATTCACATTCGACAATATAAGATCTTAACGAGCTTAACTTGTTATTGTCAATGTGTGACTACAATTTGTTGATTTGAATGTTTTTGTATGTTCGATTATTATAATATACTTAAATGGATTGTATCTTTCTCACTTATAATGAATCGATCTGAAATGAAATGTATTATGCACACATTATGTATTATTGATCAGTATTTTTTGTTAGTATTTTTATTTTTTAGGCTGAATTTGAGTCTGCTTATTAAGTAATTGTGTAAAGTAATGTCAATTTTCTATTACAATGAAATTGTTAAGTACTTAATATATTCAGTGTAGTTAAATATTCGCTACCTTAAACGACAATGTACTTAATTCACGAAATTTATGAAAACGATTCATATATCAATGATTGTAATAATAATCACGATAAACGTGTAACAACAATTAATATGTATTATTTTTGTAACATTGCTAATCTCTTTATTCATGTTATGGGTGTAGTGTCCGTTAATGTATTAAAAAAGCATTATTTTCTGATAACGCTAAGGCATCTGTATATCGTAGATTAATATTTATATGTTGGATGTTACATATGTGCTTATAATAAGTGTAAATCATTTATCTGTGTGAGACGTGATGTATGAGCAATTCTGATATCCTTCATAATGATACGTAACATTGCTAGCGATCGCGATATCAGTTGTCACGTGAAAATGTTTAACACTATATTGTGAACATGCCACTTTTGCTCAAAACTCAACACGGCCAAGTATGTAGTTATAGAATCATTCTCGTCCTTCAGCTTTAAACAATAGCCATCGATATGCTATCGAAATAGGAATAGGAATGTCCTGAATCGGGATTCAAATCGAATACCTTCATAGTATTTTTAGTGCATATTGCGAAACTAAGCAAGTCTAGGCATGGATTTAAATTTGAATGCTAAACACTGGGTACTATATATTTTATATGAACACAATTTTTCTCCATTTTAAGATCCGCTAGTAAAAAATTTACAAAGAGCATTAACAGCTAGCTTTCAAAATTCATGTCTAACGATATCTGAGACAAGAAATTTCATAAAATTTCATTTCAGTTCCGTATTCACCAGTAACCAAAGTCCAAAGCGGAGAAGGGTTCTGTTGGGATTGGGTGGGCAGTTTCGGAAGACTGTGTGTAATAAGTGATATCTATCCCCGCCCATCGCGGATTTGGTCCATAGTCTATACGGGTCTGATTCCCCTGTTATTCTATCTACAAAACGTATTTCTACATTTTCCTGGAGGTGACTTACTTATATGTTTTTAGTTTTATATTGCTGAATTTATTAAAAGTCAGTTAATTAAACGTTAATCAAAATTTTTTCTTCAATTTACTTGCATAATATTAATGTTAATTGATTTGAAGATTTTGACGTAAAATAACGTTAAAAATAATGGTAATGGAGACCTATACAAATACTTTCTTTTTATTATGTACATTGTACCTACAGTTATCGTAAATATTTATTGCTGGGTGGAATTTTATCCGCTTCGCATAACTCCCAGCTCGAGGGGAGATAGGGGGAATAAAGGTTGGCCAACTTCAAGCTGGCCATAAACTTTGGCGTAGACTGCAACTGCTTTAACACTTCCTCATTCCCTGTATAGTGTTTGTATGAGCTAACTACACTGTAATCACCAATATGAATTAAAAAGAAAACATATTTTTGTGACGATGTTATTGTGCTGTGGAAAAAGTATTTTTAAAATATACAAAATGTTTGTTTGGCGTAAATAACTTGTTTGACTTACGTAGTAAGTATTGAAAGTGTTTTGTAGGAACCAGTGAATTTTATGATTGTGTCTGTTATTGTATAAGAAACTTACTTAAATGAAATGTTAACTTTTGTATGAATATGCCTGTTTTTTATTACACTACCCACTTATATTTAACCGCATTATTTTATATACATAACAGATTTATATTCTGTATCGAGTTTGTTTAATAGGGTACCGGACTCATTATTGTTATTTAATTTCATCAAATATTTACGTCATATAAATTCTAACCCTTTTTTTTTCGCGGGGTAAAACGCGTTATCGCTACCACCACCGGGGGGTGAGTGGATCGGTTATGTTGGTTTAACACAGTCTTACGGCCCAACGTCGACACTCGGGAGTATAGCATCATCTGAGCGAGCATTGGACCGAGTTCCTAACCCTATGTACACCCTAGACCGGTATACCAACCAAAACCCGCGGTAGCCTTCTTCGGCGCATACGGCCCCGGAGTATCTTGTTGCCCTAAGATAGCTGCACGGGACCGCCACTGCGTAATGCCCCATTGCGGCCCCTCAGCCCTCTCTAATCAGGGAGCTCAGATGCCTCCGAACTATAGAGGACGCCTGTGGCGTCTACGACAGCGGGAGACTGACCACCCGCACTGTCCACCTCGAAGCCACTTAAATTGGAGTGAGCAGCCCCCCACTGCTCGCCCCGCGACTTTCTCCAAGTCCCATTTAGTCGCCTCTTACGACAAGCAGGGGATGCCGTGGCGGAATTCTCTAGATGCCCCCGGACCACAGGGGCCCTGAATTCTAACCCTGAATGAATGGTTAAAATCGAGTAAAAAATAATTTATTAAAATGTGGACTTTACGGCGTTCATTTATAAGAATAAATGCGTCATAGATAGAGGTTTCTAATAATGTCATGGAGATAGAATAAAGAGCAACTGCTTGTATGGTAAGCATGTAATTTTAGCTGCAAATATCTAATAATAATTAGTGCCCCTGCACTGCAGTGACTTGGATCTACATAAGTAGGTACATTTATAAATAGTTTATTGTAATAATACTTATTATGTTAAACTGGTGGGGTAGTTCTATTACGGTAGGACTGCAATGCTGTGGTATCGGGTTCGATCCCCGGGTCGGTCAGTGATATTGGATTTTTCTAATCAGTATCAACTCGGAGTCTGGAATTTGAGCCCGATATAGCGATAGGCTCGTCCCCATCACTTCACTGGACGGAAGACGCACGGCGATAAGTGGGTGCACTAGTTGCGGGCTTCCTCCGACTCACGTCTAAGTTGTCCGCAACCGCCCCTGCGCGTACCGCTGTTGCGGTCCTTCTCCTGTTGCTGCCAACCCCTCGGTGAGTATGACGTGTATTATGTTAAATATTACTATATTTTCTTTTTGTGAATAACGGAACGGTTTTATTTTGACACATAAAAATGTTACTTGAAGTTTTCTATTGTCGCAACGTTGGAAATCTAGCATTATTAGCTCTAGTTGTCCCTATCCCCCTCGTACAAACCAAATTATAGTCTACGACCTACGTCGATGAATTTTACATTTTTTTTATGTCAAATGTCAGATAATTATGCTCAGAAATCAACGCACTGCGTTATATAGTGGTGATTCATACTAAAAATAACAGTTGTTTTTTCTATTACCAAAAGACTTTGTTTTAATTTAAAATTACTGTTTAATAGTAACAAATCAAGATGTTTTCCACAAATCCGAATTATACAAAACTCAAAACGCATCTAAGACTGGCGATAAACCGTCTCAAGTTGTTGGAAAAGAAGAAAACAGAGTTAGCATCAAAAGCGAGGAAGGAAATTGCTGAGTATATTGCCGCTGGTAAAACTGAACGAGCTAAAATCCGAGTGGAACATATTATCAGGTTAGTAGTTTTTAAAGCGCTCATAACTTTAGTAGTTGTTAAGTATGCATGTATACATTTCGTAAGGTACATAATAATATGTATGTCCTCGATTATTAATCCGTTCAAATTACAGTGATGCAATGGCTGTCTTATTTACTAGTTGATGACGCATATTTTTGAACAAACCTTATGTTTACATTCCTGCAGCCACCAACATAAATATTATACTGTATCCTCTTTTATACAAATGTGAACATTTTTATTATATTCCTACGGAGACGTGTATTAGCAAATAAACATTGCAGTGCTAAGTTGCGTGTTTAAGTAAACTTGCTGTTCTATTAAATTATAAAATGTGGAAGCTGGGCAATGAAATATATGTTGTATAGAATAAGTTAAAATACGTTTTTTATTGTAGTATTACATTGAATACATTTTACACTTCTATATTTAAAACATTATAACAATCGTAAAAGAGACTAACAAAGTTTAGCTGCCAGTAGCAAAGAGTAAAGAGTATTATAAAAAGTGCATACTCTTTACTTCACATCCTCGGATGTTTTAAGAATTTAATGATAAATTCTTTAGTCCCATTCTGGAACTTAGATCTATCATCCTGAGGCCGAATAATGGTTTGGTAAACATGTCGGCCAATTGTAATTCCGAAGAAACTTGTTCCACTTTGAAATCTCCATTATTATTATCATCAAGCATAATCTCCACTTGCTTGTGAGGTGTTTGTTTTAATTGCTTTTGTGTGAACCCTAAATCATTTAATAGTTTAGAGCGTTCAGTTATGTTCTGTTCATTGTAGAACATCGTTTTCATTACTCTAACATCTTTTGATACCATAATATAATTTTTCGATGGTATGTATATTCTGAATGCTTTAGATGTTTCAGAATAACCCACAAACATTCCAGGTATTGCTTTTGGTGCAAATTTGTGACCTATAGTACCTTTCAACAAAACGTAGGTCTTACAGCCGAAAATGTATAGGTGATTGATGCATGGCTTTCTCCCGACCCATCGTTCGAATGGTGTTTGATGCTGAATGGCGCTGTTAATACTCCTGTTGCATAAGTAGTTAGCAGTGAACACTGCCTCGCCCCAGCATTTAAGTGGTGCCCTTGCATCTATCATTAGAGCTCTCGCTTTTTCTACCAGTGTGCGATTCTTTCTTTCAGCCACTCCGTTTTGGTTCGGCGTGTAAGGTGCAGTAAGCCTTCGCTCTATACCACATAATTTTAAGTAAGTGTTGAATTCTTTGTTTATGTACTCAGTACCATTGTCTGATTGTAGGTATTTAATTTTGTTTCCTGTTTGCCTCTCCACTAACTCCTTGTACTGTTTAAATTTATCTAAGACTTCGTTCTTAGTTTTAATGAAGTAAACTCTACTGTAACGGCTATAGTCGTCAATAAATGTGACAAAATATTTGTTACCGCTTAGTGTAGGAGTTCTGATGGGTCCACAGACATCGCTATGAACGATCTCTAGGAGCTGAGATGTTCTCTCGTGTTTCTCACGGGGGGCAGGAACTCTGTGTAGTTTTGCTTGAATACAAGCTTCACACTCATCTAAACTTTCTGAGTTATTAAAGTTTAAGCCAAGAAGTGTGTTGTTTGTGAGCGCAAGTTTTAGATCTTTGGCATTCATGTGTCCAAGCTTTTTGTGCCAATCGTTGATGTTTGGCGAGTTCTTTGAACTAGATCGAACTTCGTCTACCAAATTATTGCGTTCACTATATTTATCAGGTTTAAAGTAATAAAGTCCATCTTTTTGTTTGTATGCATTTAAAGTAATGCCACGTTTAGTGTTACTGACTGTCGCTTTATTCTTAGTAAACAGGACAGAGCAGCCAGCATCAGTCATTTTACCGACGGACATCAAGTTGGTGCAAAGACTAGGTACGTATAACGTGTCTTTCAGGTGTGTAAGTGCTATGCCATTACCATTTTTTGATTCAAAAGAAACAGTACCTTTTCCTTTAATCTCTGCAGTGTGTTCTTCAGTTGCGAAATTGAGTGTTCTGGATGTACTCTCTATTGCCTCAAAGAGGTCTCTTTGATAAGTTATATGAGAGGTACAGCCACTGTCTAAAACCCAAACGCTGTTTTGAGACTTCTCATTACGTGTAAGAAGACATTGTGTTGCATAATGATTCTTATGAGAACCCTTGTCATGTTTATGAGGTTTCTCATGATTTTTCTTCCAACAATTTGTACATATTTTGTGACATTTGCGTTTAAAGATGTTACCTCTTTGTTTGCAAATTCTGCAGGACGCGTATAGTGCCTCTTCTTTAATAGATAATTCAGGTAAGTCATTATTTTTCATATTTTGGCTATGACGTGCATCAGACTCTTCTATAATTTTAGTTTTAAGCTCATCTGGCTTCGGAAGGGTATCACGCGTTTCAATAGCGACTCTGAAGTTTTCGTATTCAGGTGAAAGACTATACAACATCATGATTGTTAATAAGTCCTCATTGATGACTACGTCCATGTCTGCTAGTTTATCAACTACATCCAAGAAATTATTGATATGACCACGAACATCATGTCCTTCAAGTTTGGTCAGGATTAGTTGTTTTAATAAGGATGCTTTTCGAGCAGGTCCTTTACTAGCGTATGTTTGCTTTAACTTATTCCATAATGCTTTAGCAGTTGAGCAATTTTTAATTTGTTTAAGCTCAGAAGGAGCAATTATTAGAATTAATTCAGACCTTGCCTGTCTATCTCCTTCTTTATCTTCCGCTGCAGCATCAGTCTCTATATATTGCCAAAGTTTCCTTTTTACCAATACAGCTTCCGCTTGTATGACCCATGTGTCATAATTTTCTTTTGTGAGGGGATCGATTATTATACTCGACATTTTAAATAAATTTATGCCTCACGCTGCACGCTCTGCTACCATATTAAATTATAAAATGTGGAAGCTGGGCAATGAAATATATGTTGTATAGAATAAGTTAAAATACGTTTTTTATTGTAGTATTACATTGAATACATTTTACACTTCTATATTTAAAACATTATAACAATCGTAAAAGAGACTAACAAAGTTTAGCTGCCAGTAGCAAAGAGTAAAGAGTATTATAAAAAGTGCATACTCTTTACTTCACATGTTCTATCATTATGCACATATTCCTTCCTGTCTATAAAAAAAAAAAATGTTTCAATTATAAATCTGCTATTGTAGAGTATTACTTTCCATTTTATAATTTCTTCTCTGTTGCTATGAATCAACAAATATGTAAAAACTTATCACACATGACGACTCAGATGTTATCAGACATACAAAACTTTGATCCCCTTATGCAGAAAACATAATTTATTTGATAAAGTTTTTGCCAGGAAAGCAGTAAAACTGTACATACTAGACAAGTTCCAGACATGACGGATATCTCAATAGTTTGCAAGTATGAATAAAAAAAAGTATGTTTATAAACCTTATGTTTTGTTTCAGAGAGGACTACATGGTAGAGGCAATGGAGATAGTTGAGATGTACTGTGACCTTGTGTTGGCGAGGTTTGGTCTCGTCACTCAGATGAAGGAGTTGGATGAAGGGCTGGCAGAAGCTATATCCAGTCTCATATGGGTTGCTCCCAGGATGCATACAGACATTCAGGTAAAATGTTATTTTGTATATGTTAAATACATTTTAATTCAGATAAATATTATATATGTCTTGAAAAACTCAATTAATCTTCAAATTGATGTTTTAATCCATTCTTATGTTCTTAAGAATAATCATAATTTTATATAAAATAACCAATTATTTTTACATTTGCATATTTTTACAAGATTAATACTGTTCCCTAAGTTTTATAGTTAATGCAATATTCCGAATTCTTAAAAAAAAAACCAGTAGACAATGTTGATATTATTGTTTTCAGGAGCTGAAAGTAATTTCTGACTTATTCACTGCAAAATACGGTAAGATCTACGCAGACGCGTGTAGGAATGAGAGTGTGAGCACTCTTAGTGAAAAGTTGAAGCACAAGTTGTCAGTGCAGAGCCCTCCGAAGATCCTCGTTGAACGGTACCTGATAGAGATAGCTAAGAACTATAATGTGGAGTACACTCCCGATGAACAAGTCATGAGGGAAGAACAAGGTAAATTTTGTTTAAGTATTCAATTTACTTTTATTTGATTATTGGTCCAGAGTACTTAATATATATTTTTATTCTGATAGTAGAATATAATTTATTCTTACAATAATAGGATAGCGACCACTGTACACAAGGTGTTGAAACACACTGTTGGGGCCCACATTAAAATGATGCAGTTCGGGTTCAGACTGTGTATATCTGGTTCAAAGAGACCGGCAATTGTGTCAATTGGTGAGGGATAACTGTCTCTCACCAGTTGACACTATTTAGACCCTACATTGCTAGGTGAAGTGTAGTCACTTTCCTGTGCCCCTATAGAGAAAAAAATACCATGGTTTAAAAAAAAATAAGTTAAGCCCATAATATAATCTATGTAACTATTTCAACCAAAAATTTCCTATTTTATAATAATTGATAAACAAATATACTTGTAAAGTATCATCATCAAGCACATGAAGTCCACTGCTTAACACAGTTCTCCCCTAAAGTTTATCAAGTAATCAAGTATTGGTTTAATTAATTCAATAATTGTTTCAGGCCGAGACGCACTGTTGATTGACATTAATGGTCCCCCCATGCCACCTGGTTTCATAGGCTACCCACCACAACCACCTATGCCTATGCCCAATCTACCACCACCAAATGTGGAGCCGTTCAGCTATCCCTCAGTAAGTATGCGTGATCATTAAAGGTATTTGAGTAACAATGTGTGTTTTAGTAGTGTGTTTTGTATAAAGGTGTGATGAAGATAATTTTAAAACAGTAACATTGTTTTTGCCTCGTGTATGGCGAACTAAGTAACAGAATACTGAATTTTGAAGTCTGTAATACAAATATTGTTCTTATTAACATGATTGTAAATATTATAATCATTAACCCAAGTTGTTACATCCGTAATATTAAAATAGTAATTCCATAAATATCGCATTGCCTGGCACACGCTTTAGAAGATTGTATAGGGATAGTCACAATCTACACCGTACATTATTATGTGAATACACTGCAAATTAACATCATATTGTATGTGGTGCCAGGTTACTTGCACGTCTTTACTGTGAGCTATTAATTGCCCGATTTAGTTTTCCTTCCCTGATGGTCACAGGCATAGCTATGGTCCGGACCCCCAACTCCCCTCGCCCTATATACGCCCGTGCTGATAGTGATGACAATTCTTAGTCGATAAATCGTCATTGTAAATTTACAATTATTGCTTACATATCATTACTAATAAGAAAGTTGTGAGTGTAATATAGTAAAACCTTACCTTTAGATTAGTAATACTGCACCAGTAATAGTGATACCTATACGTAATTTACAATAGACTGTAGGGGCTATCATAATGGGTCCTCCCCCTATTGATAGGATGGAACATACACGGCAGAAAGTGGGTATACTTGTTGCGCCTCTATCTATCCGTTCAGGGATAAAAGGTGTGAGTGTGTGTGTGTGTGTACAAAATAAACAACTTAGTTTAATAAACCTACCATATTTTTGTATTAGTAGGTAAAGCAAAGGACAATATTATGAATTAATCTTACTAATATTATAAATGGAAAAGTTTGTAAAAATATTTGTATTTTAAAAGTAAATGCAGAAACAACTAAACGGATCTAGATGACATTTGGCACATGGGTGACAAAATCATGTCCTAGATTAAAAACATAGGCTACTTTTATCTCAGTCATTTGCTCCCATGGGAATTAATGGATATTTTTAATCTGATTCTTTAAGTACTGACTGACTTCCTCGGTGGCGTAGTTGTATTATGGTACGACTGCAATGCCGAGGTCTCGGTTTCGATTCCCGGGTCGGACAACGTGATATTGAGTTTTTCTATTCAGTATCAGCTTGGAGTCTGGAATTTGTGCCCGATATGGCGATAGGCTCGCCCCCTATCACATCATGGGACGGAATAACGGCGAAAAGCGGGTGCACTAGTTGCGCCTCTGCCTACCCCTTCGGGTATAACAGGCGTGAGTGTATATGTATTCTTTAAGTAGATGGACCGGGTGTCGTATCGTATTTTAGAGACTTTTGTAGCGAGTAAAGGTTTCCACGCGGTAGAAGCCGCGACCCACACCTAATCTTACCAATATTATAAACGCGAAAGTTTGTACGAATGTATGGATGTTTGTTCCTCTTTCACGCAAAAACTGTTGATCGGATTTCAATGAAATTTGGCACACGGGTAGATCATGTCCTGGATTAACACATAGGCTATTTTTTATCCCGGGAAAATATAAACCGGGACTTTTATACCGGAAAAACTTTTTAAAGCGAGTTGAGCCGCGGGCAAAAGCTAGTAAGTAATATATCAATAGTATAGTGAATTTTAAAGAATGTTAATTTTAGGTACCATCTGGTGGCAAGGCTGGTGGTTTCATTGCTACTCCACCACCACAGAACTACGGAGGACCGAGCCAGCCGCCTATTGGATACCACTTGCCTCCCGGTGCTGATTCAAAGACTTTGAGCAACAGTTTCCTGCAGGTAATCATTGATATAAAATTGATGATTGAGTTTTGTGTAAACTTAATATCACTCACTGCACTGTTTTATTTTGCTTTAATTTTAATAACCTCCTGAAATATTCATTTCTCCCGTTTACAGGACGAAATGAGTAATTTGCCACCTGCTTACGACAGCATACACCATGACATGGTAATTGTTATATACACATATTTTTTTTATTTTCTTGTTTTTCTACCCATTATTGTAAATTTTGTTTTCAACTTTTTAATTTTTTATAATAAATATAGAGTGACGATTTACATGTTCTGCTTAATTTTCCTAAAACTGTTTCTATATAATTTATAAATCATATTTAAAAACTTATTTTCGAGTACCTAAGGGTACGGTATTAATAATCAAATTTCAAGTTTGAGTTACATCTCAAGTAGACATAATATTGTATTGAACTATTCATACATGATGTCTACTTGAGATGTAATTCAAACTTGAGATAGATTTATTAATACCGCCCTAAGGCTGAAAAGTATGAAAAGAAAGGAGCGTGAAGAAGCAGTTAAGCAGGCCGGCATAACTGTGCCTACCGACCAGGGATGATCTCTTGCCGGTCGACATTATTTTTTGGGCTTCACTTCATTTACTATCAGATGCAGCGAAGCCACTTTGCCGAGCCTTGGATAAAAAAAAGTATACCTCCAACAGACATGAGGTAGGGTTAGGGCTGCCATCACTTAAATTGCCGACGGCGGATATACACGACAAAAATCCCGGACATTTGGGCGAAATATGGGTTTTTCCCCGGACACCTCTGAAACCGGACGCCCTTCAAACTAGGACAAATCCGGGGAAATCCGGACGGATGGCAGCCCCGTATTTTACACATAATAATTTCCTTACAGCCGGCCCACGTGCCCACACCGCAGCCGAGGTCCCGCGTGCCCCCCAACCACTTCCCCGAGTTGCCGGAGCTGCCGTCCGTGCCGTCCGACCTGATCCTCCCCTCCGTGCCGCACAGCAACAACTCCAACACTTCGAACAACGCGCCCAATGCACCCAACGCGCCCAACATCAGCGGATCAGATGAGATCGACTTCGAGGATCTCAACAGGAGGTTTGAGGAGTTGAAACAGAAAAAATAAGTTGTATGGAGTCATGTGATTTTTATACTCTTGTGAAATTCGAATTGGTCACTAATTATTATTAGCATTTTATATTATAGTCTAACCAGAAAAATAAATACTTTGCCATGCTCTGATAAAATATGTAACTAATTGCGGATATTAGGAATATATTTTATTTTTCCGTCTGCTTGTCTCAAGGGCATTATCTTCCTTGATAGCTGTTCGTCCTCCTTTGCATGGCATAAATGGCGCGCCAAAAGAAAAATAGAATAGCTGAAAGCATAGAAAAACTCGATGTTTTGATCAGCTTATCAACACAAAATATGTTTACTTTTATACCTAAATTAAAATTAATAGTCATAGTGTTGTTATGTCTCCTTGAGTCTTTCAGTGCTATTATTATTCACGATTTTATATCATGCTTTCTAAACAGCTTAATGATGCTTTCATCTTATCTTATCTGAATTTATTAATTTGCTCGAAGATCTTTTGTGATAAAAACGTAGAAATACACTTCATTTTTCATGAACCATGATAAATTCTTTGTTAAACTAGATGTTTAAAGTTGTATTCCACAACTATTGTAAAATAATTAAATAGTGAATGTCCAGTAGTGATATTCAACAAACGCATACAAGATGATTTTATCGGAAATGAAGATGGTTATATTATATTAATACGGAAATGTAGGCGGTTGTTAAATAACACTGACTTGTTAGAAAAGTGATGAACATTGTGTATAATAAAAGATATTTATATTTATGTTTTATACAATTTATTATTGCTATGTTCGCAATATGAAATCATACTTCCATTCATAAGCATAGCGTATAGTTATTTCGACAATTGAAAAATACAGTCACATTTCATTTATTCAATGTTTTATTTTATTCCAATCACTAACTTGTGTAAGGCATCAGGGCGTAGATGATGGGGATATTACACTATGAAGGTTAATCAGTGTCATGGTTTTGTTATGCTAGGAATTATATTTGCCTTCATAAGATATCAATAAAGAATGAATATTTATTTAAATTAGGAAACTCATAAAATGAACATTACAATTTGAAAGTTTTAGTAAAATATGAAAAATGCTTTTGAAATAATTATAAAAAAGTTGTTTCATACAGTATTTAAGGAAGACTTCCGAACGTCGCGAAAAGGCTTAGTTATTGTTTTGCCACGATATACAAAGTGTTTCAAACGAGCATTTCGCCACCTGCAGCAATGATTAGAAACCTTACGTTTTAAAACTGATGGGCATCATTTACTTATGATGTTTAAAGAAAAAAATAAAACAGAATAGGCAATTTTAGATGCATATAATATGACTTACTTGAGACAAGTTCAAATAATAGTATAAAGCTGTTAGTGATATTTTTTTAATTGGATATTGATAAACCATTCAGAGAATAAATTTTAAAGCACCAGTCATGCCTAAGAAATTGAGGACAAATAAAACAGGCAGCATCAGGCCAGTCTTTAATGAAACTGTCGTCACATTTTGCCCTGAGCTGGTTTAAGCTACTCTACGTTGTGGAACTAAAGGTCTCTTTCACATAAAGCTGCCGCAAGACAATCTGTCGCATTTGTAATTACCCCACTAGTCGAAGTAATTTCGCTCCGTTGCAATCCAACCAATATCGACGCAAGCATTTGCAGCTGTGTACGGCACGGGACCTTAACGCATAACAATGGATACACTGCACAGAAGGGAAAGGCATAACTATTTATATACTCAATTCTTCAAATCTCAAAAACCTTTGCATATATGAAAAATGTAACTTGAACTATATTTAAATAAATAACAGCCTTATATCCTTTGCAGTGAGTTACATTCGTTATTCATAATAGTCTAACAATTTGTTGGGAACAAGTGCTTATTTTTCTAAGGTTTCCGTCGACTGTGTTCGTCGCGCTGTCCTTTTTCAGTCGGTTATTGAGTTGAGTGTTGGAAACTATTTTGGTTTGTATTTGTAATTTGTTCGGAGATTCGGCGAGCAACGTACCGAGAGCGACGAGGCCTCTGCAATTAAAAAATACATGTCATGGGCTAGATTGAGATTTCTAAAGCCAACATCGTCTATTTTTAATACAGGAGACAGGCATATCATCGTGCCCTATATACACCCGGGAAAACTAAATATTTTCGTAGTTACCTGAAATACGCTTCATTATCGGTGATCTTGTTCAGTAACTGTATGACACACTCGGCGAGGTCCACACTGTCCGGTTGTTGCGCAAGCGCAACGGACAAGTTCAACAGCAACGACGTAGCTGCGATCTAAAAAAATATTATCATTAATTTTTAATTTAAGACAATGTCTATTGGCGTTCTTTAAATATATGTTTGTATTTTGGAGAAAATAATTAGAGATGAAGATAATCAGACCTTAAATTACATAAATTAATCAAGAGGTAAATAATCAACAAAAAAATAAATAGAATGGAACTCGCTACTACTTCAAAAAATTCTTTCCCTTTCCGAAAGCTAAACTGTCCCTCAACATAGGCAATATTTTGTACAAATCACTTTTATCTAGCTTAATTTATTCACGAGAAACATCTAGCTAATCTATAATAACATCTTTGACAGATCCGTCTGGAAATCTTTGGGGGAGGCCTATGTTCAGCAGTGGACGTCATAGGCTGATGATGATGATCTAGCTAGAACAGTATGATTACTTGTGCGTTGTTGTTGAGTTGTGTGAGACAGATGATGGAGTGCATGACGCTCTCGCGAGCCGCCAGCACCAGCATCTCGCCGGGCAGGTCGCTGAACGCATTCACCAACACACGCATCGATAGCATTATATTCGCTGGCATATTATCTGGAAAGAGGTACATAAATAGAATAATATTCATTGTAAATAATTGTAGGTTATGACATAAAATTATGTATTATATAGTATGCTACTCTATAATAGGTTAACAGTGATAAAGCAATGAGTGACCAGTAAATTAATTATTGAAGAATATGTCTAAAACTTTTTAACAATATTAAATGTCAAAATGGGTCATACCTGGTTTCAATAAAGTCAGCAAATATTTAACAAACGAGGGGCCGTACGATGTGTCGAATATTTGTCCGTTGATTTCTTTATTCCTAACAGCTAATCTAGTCACATCTAATACTGGGAAGAGAATTTCTGTAAAAAAAAAAAAAAAAACTATAATAACATACATTTCCAAATAGACTATTATAAAATAACAATAATTTGTATAAAACTAGGGTGGTAACATGAAATGAAAATTGAATGAACGAAGTCTTAAATGAATAAAAAAAAGGTAAGGCCAAAAGGAGATTTTTTGCGCAATGCGGTTAGCTGGGCAGAGTCTTAGACTTAAAAAACAAAATTGAAGGGTTGTAATTCTAAAGGGTCTATGTGCCAAAAAAAAATAAACAATATTATTACAAAAATATGATCTATGTGCCAAACCTAATAATATCCAAATGTTATATCTCTATAAAGCAAAATTGGCACTTAGACCCTTTAGACTTACAACCCTTCAATTACTTCTGTGTGCTAGCCGATATGAAAATGTAGTTTAAAAAAATATGATTATAGTAGACTGACTCAAAATCCTTGGGGTGGACACGTTCCAACTGGACCCCCTCCTATATACACCGTAACTAAAAGGTAAGATGTATGTTTTGTTGGGACGTATGCAGTTGCACATAAGGGTGATCAGTTAGCCTTGTTGCTACTATTTCACCCTTAAAATGGTAAGATACTAACTTTTACAATAACAACATTACTTACCCTTTGGCCATTCTAACATTTTCTTTAGTAACGCTACTGTTTCGATATCATAAGTGCTATTCTGTAAAAAAAAAACTTTTAAAATGTACATCTGCAGTAGGGCCATTTTAAAAACGAATTAAAGGGTATTTGTAACACTATGTTTGCTGCTTGGTTACATGGAGAAATTATATATTTAGATTAATATGGTCCAGATGATGTCGAATAACAAGGTCATTATTCCTGGCCAGTCGACAAAATTATTATGCCGGTCTGTTTGAAATAATATACAGGCTGCTCTGCACTATGGCGAGTTTTAGACCTTGTGTACAGTGGATACTATCATCTTCATCAGCCTATGACGTCCACTGCTGAACATAGGCCTCCCCCAAAGATTTCCAGACGGACCTGTTAAATGCAGACTGCATCCAGCGTGTTCCTGTGACCTTTATCAAGTCATCTGTCCACCTTGCAGGTGACCAATCGAGAACTTTTTATTTTATTTTTATTGTGGACACTATATGGGAGTATATATATAAAATTCTCGTGTCACAGTTTTCGTTGCCATACTCCTCCGAAACGGCTTGACCGATTTTGATGAAATTTTTTGTGCTTATCCGGTATCTATGAGAATCGGCCAACATCTATTTTTCATCCCCCCAAATGTTAAGGGTGGACCACCCCTAAATTTTTTTTTTTATTTTTCAGACAAAATTTTTTGTTTTAATTTTTTTATGATACAGCATACAAAAATACCTACAACCCTAAATTTTCACCCCTCTACGATCAACCCTTATTTTTTAATAGCCATTTTAGTTTCTAGAAATTGCTAGGAAATTATTTATATGGCAAAACAACGTTTGCCGGGTCAGCTAGTGGGAGTATATATAAAAATATGCCAACAACATGAGTGCACAGCAATTGCACATGTTTGGTTGTCACTCACCATTTCTCCTAATTTAACTATATTATCTAATTGTATGTCGGTCACAGGGCTCAGTCCATCACCTATTTTACTATTAAATTCTTTAAGTTTCTCGTGTATCGCTTTGAGGTTGGCTTGATCGAATCTGAAAATGAAATGTATTTAGCAAAAATAGCCTAGCTATGTTTGATACTTTGTAATAGCAAGTATAGGAATTAGAAAATGTGCCAAAAGATTTGATATTTTAAATACAAGCAGAATAAACGCATAGAGAGAATTACTTCTCATATAATACTGGGGTCATAATAGTGGTGTCATCTAGATTCGTATAAAATATTTTGAAATGAATTAAACATTTTTTATATTTTGATTTGCAGTGTGGGCCATTGCTCCACGAATAATTGTACTAAAAAGTTTATCTTTAACAGTAACCTCACCTGATGTAAGAGTCGTGCGGTATGAGTGGACTATCCGTGTTGTTTTGCGTGTCATGCGCAGGCGCAGGTGTGTACGCGCCTGCGCCGGTGAAGGGGTCGCGACCCCCCGCCGCCGCCCCCGCCCCCGCAATGGCCGTGCCCGAACCTGGCACGTACCGACTCTCTCCCGTGAACGGGTCCGCGTAACTGCTGTATGTATACATCATTATTATTGTAGTTGATGCCGTCTTGTATAATTCATGGTAAAATAATTCAACTGGGAGCGCAAGACCCGAAATAACTAATCATTTTTAAAGATGTTTCAAACATCTGATGATGTTGTTATCTATTATTGCTTTTTACAAAAGCTAATGTTATTTTAAATAAAAAATTAAATGATAAAAATATAGATCTACTAAATAATTTCAACTTAATGAATTTGTCAAAATACTAAACTACCGTGATGTCAACATTTCTTTGTTTACTAATGGTCGATTCTTATAAATGATCTTAACCTATCGTCGTATTCATAGTAAAAATGGACCAATCAGAATAAAGTTTTTTTAACATGCTTAGAGATTAGTGGTTCATTCTTACCATGCATAGTTAGCAGTAGGAATAGTTATTGAAATCGACTGTTAGTAAATAAATTAACTAACGGAAGACATAATAGGGTAGTTTCCTATGTTTAGAAAATAATACGAAAACGAAATTCTTCTGTAAAATCAGAATCAAAATTGGTTAACAACTAAAGCAGATATTCATATTTGAAATATTGTTGTGAGCAAAAGTGGGGACGTGGCGGGTATATCGCGTCATCTGTTTCGCACGCAAGCAGCGTTATGGCTGCCGACACTCGGTGACGTCACATTCTGCTGTTTCCGTTATCCGACAGATGCCACTTCCACCAAACTTCAAAGCTTTATAACTCATTTATTAATGCTTGTATTTTAAAAAATATTTTTCCTCTTAATTTTAGGAGACATACATTTTTCATAAATGTATGTAAAGAAAAATATAATTTTCTTTTGACGTTGGGCTCTTTGCGCTATCCATAAACGGATGAAATAATTATGAAACATATGGCTGTCAGAAAACGAATACTCAATTTGTTAAATAATTTTATATTGTAAAAATATAATTGTTGAAATTGTAATTTGGAATCGGCACCGTAATTCGTAACATTAAATGTCGTTTCTTTAATTACAGGTAAAGTATATTTGCCAAATACTTAAGTTATTTATACGAAACAATACATGTAAGTTAATCACAATAAATCTTTAATTACAGAGAAACTCAATTGTGTTTGATTGACTGTGCCGTCCAATTTACTGGAAAATTCATCTTATATGTATTTAAAAAAAAGTAGTCAACTACCCTATTATTTATAATTATAATATATCAACTACTCACCCATTGTTAGAAGCTGGTAAGCTGTCCAATTTTGCATTTGTTACAATGAAATTTGCGACTTGATCCAGGTAGACTTGTGGAAGATTGTTTCTGTAAAAAAAGTATTTATGTTTTACAGGTAGATAAGAAAATATGTTTCAAAAAATTATACACTATAAACGAAAAATATCTTCAATCTTTGACCATTGATTTTTATGAAAGTATTTCATTTTGAAAGTGATTGCCATACTAACTTGTGTATAAAAGCTTGCGCGGCGACCCATGGGTCTTCAGTTTTGTTAAACGGAAGCTTTATTGGCGGCGCACCGTCTTTGATGTCCACGTTGAACACGAAATCATACTCCTGAAATTAACAAAAGTATTATTACTCATAAAATGGCAAACAGTATACAAGTAAATTTTTTAATCCTTTATTTTGTTTCATTGCTACATAATTGTAATTATAACAACTGTATTTCTAGGGACCTTAAATGCCATACACGAATAACTATAAAGTGCTATTATATTTATACATGCCAAACAAGTATATCTTAACATTTCGAACGAACTTTACTGAATCTACACTAATATAATAAAGAGGAAAGATTTTTATGTTTTTTAATGAATAAACTCAAATGCTACTGGTCCAATAATAAAAAAAACACTAACATAAAGGTACATTGTCAGCAAGTAACATAGGCTACTTTTTATTTCGGGAAAATATAATGCTAGATCATTAACACGTTGTTATTAACTTCATATGTATGTATGTATGTATGTATGTATGTATGTAACGGAAACTTTGAACATGATTTTGCCCCCTTCAAATCGTCAGATTAAATCGAAATTTAGCATACTTATCAAGGACCAATGACAATTCAATATATTAAACTAAAACCACGCTTTTATAGAAATCTAACTAAAAAAATATAATAAATGATAATTTATTTCTAGTGACATCTGTTGGATTATAGTAGAATTATAACTCTAGTGGCTACACTTATGTGGAAAAAAAACCTACGTATCACAAGATGGCGCTTTCGTTTATTTTTTAGTGACATCTGTTGGAATATAGTAGAACAGAACTAAAAAATGTAAAATAAATAATAGTTTTAAAAACACGCTTTTTTTACAATAAAATTCATTTTTTTCTTATCTACACTATTCTTCATTCAAATTTATTTTCTATTTTTTAGTTGCATTTTCTATAAAGTGCGTATTTTTTCCATATTATTTGATTCAGAACTTAAGCCAAGTTCTACGTATATTTTAGATCAATTTTACATCATATAAAATTATACCTTTCCCTGGTACATAGTTTTCCCTTCACTGGCAGGGTTCGCTCCCATTACATCTCCTATCTCATTCCATGTGTTTTCTGCCGCACTCCACGAGTAGCACTTTACATTGGCCCCTCTTCTGACCAACTTAGTCTGCCCGTCGGATTTACCTGGCTCTAAAAGTACTTCTGGGCCTGGTAATCTGGACATATCAAATAATAGTAATTGGTCACTTATAGGGACATGATTGTGGTATTACTAGTTACTACTTAACTTCAGAGATTGGGTTTTTCGAACTGTAAATTATCTTAGACTAAATAACTCAATAAAAGTTGTAGTATAATCATAACTCAATATTATTTAAGAGATCCAATATTTCGATGATTTATTATATTTTGTATATAATATCATTTTGTAAGTCAGTCTTAAAGTGAATTTGTTGTGTGCAATACATACTCGGAAAGTTTAAACCCTCCGATCTCTTGTTGTGACGCAGCTTGCATCTTCTCAACATCATCTTCAAACTGTTTGAGAGTCGTCTCGTCTGCATAACGTGCCGGGTCTTTTGTGAACACGCGAATAAGGCCGTCACTTGACCCTGGAATTGAGTGCATGATTAAATGTTAGCATTAATTTTATTGTCAAACTCATAACTTATACCAATGATTTTCCCGACAAGCTACTCGAGAATATAAAACTTCTTGTAACATTTTTATGATATAGGTTAGAAATCTATCAAATAGTAAACACACACCTCCAGAATAATGGTACTTCCGAATCATGGAAGGTTTATGCCACTGAAAAACCATTGTAAAGCATGATATAATTATGTATAATTCACAATTAATTCAGATGTTTTCAAGTTCAAACTTGCATTGTTAAATCATACCATAATATATTGATACACCTAATCTAATAACTCACCAGTAGCAATATCGCCATTGTCGAGGCATGTAACACTCCACACAGAATGTACCGGAAGCTTTATCTCTCGCACACAATCACCGCCTGACCAAAGTCTAACGCTACCATCTTCGCCTGATGTTGCGAAACCATTTGACACTGCTGGGTTTACACTAATGCTGTAAATTACATCAGTTTTAGACTTGGGCCATTAATACTATATCCCTAACAGAGATTCATTCAATTTGTCTTTGTCTTTTTTTTTTCTCTATTTTACGTGGCAACTAAAAACGATGACTAAATGTTACGAAATTGTATCTATACTAATATTATGAAGAGTTTGTTTGGATGAACATGCTAATGTCAGGATCTATGGAACCAATTTTTAAAATTCTTTCACTAATGGG